>CM041647.1:24123671-24261637 GCA_023333625.1 Bothriochloa decipiens | reverse complement strand
AAAAAACGGTGTCAACACGTTGAAATTGAATGTTT
Organism: Bothriochloa decipiens; assembly: GCA_023333625.1. Taxonomy (NCBI): domain Eukaryota; kingdom Viridiplantae; phylum Streptophyta; class Magnoliopsida; order Poales; family Poaceae; genus Bothriochloa; species Bothriochloa decipiens. The sequence goes on along the minus strand of CM041647.1, from coordinate 24,261,602 downwards.
TAATTTTTTTGTTAGTTCAACAAGAATTTTATGGTTGAGGGCTGCATTTCTCTAATACCCACAATCTTTTTGTTTCTAATTTGTTCTCTTAACTATATTTTTGGTAAATTATTAGTATTAGTATCGTTAATTCATAGTTTATGTCCATCATTATGCTTTTGTTCAACTATTGATGCTAGAAATATTGTCCATGGACGTGTTGTGATATTGTTTGGTGAATATCATACTCTCTCTCCTTTCTAATTTATAGGTCGTCATGTAATTTTAAGATACACAGTTTTTATTATATATCTAGATGCACACAGTGGCGAGCCTATGTTGACTCTTTGAATACCCAATTTTTTTGTCAAACAAATCCATACATACAGCGTATATGAATATATGTATATTGGGAAAACCAAAAATACAGCCAAAACTAACACATGTACAGAAAATTAGTCCAAAATCGCAGCTAATTCAATTTGTTATGGATACCATAGCAATTTGTGGATTAATTTTCGTGATCCCCCCTCCAAATTACTAGTCTACTAACTAATTTAAGGTCTCAGATAGAAGAGAAAAGGAGTAGTACTTCAGATTTAAGACTTTCACGTAAAGAGCTACGATTTGCTATATATTGTGTAATTAAAACTATGAGGTGTTATATATAATGTTAAATATTCGGATTTGGGAGTTCATTTGTAAAAAAATAGACTCCTACATATTTGAATACTCAAGAGAACAATTATGGGCCCACCACTGGATGCACATATCATAGGTTTTAGTTATGTAGTAAAAGCTATGTATATAGAAATTTGGGAGCTGAGGTCGTACATAATTGCTACAAAGAAAGCTCCTATATAAGGTCGCAACCCCCCACCATATACTCATTTGCGCTTCGTATACGTACTCATCTTGCTCTTCGTGTGGGCTTGGTTGGATCCCAGACTAGTATTATGGTGCCTTCTAATGATATATCATGTATGTCGATTTTTTTATATATACGCAAGTTTGCCAAGAGAGAGGAAATGGTTGTGTCAAGCAAAATCAAACCACCAAGGGCTGAAAAGCATGAAAGTCAAACACCAAATCCTTTAGGAGTCACCACTCACACCACGCAGCAGTATGCGTTTTTCCCAAACAGCCGTGATCTTTCAGGAGAGCTCGGCGGCCTTCTCCATCAGCTCGACAAAATCAAACAAACGACGCGGTGTATAGTATATACAGAAACAAAAATGTCTGCCGTGCAACTCAGGTAATCAATCAATCGCCAAGGAAGAGGATCGGAAGCGGCTATTGGTTGGGTGGCCATAAACTCTCGGCGCGCACACTGGTACGCCTCCTTCAGAGTAATCATCATCAGGTGGACCCAGCTGTTAAAGAAGTTCCAAAACATGATCATGTGACACGGTCAAACCAGAAAGCAACGCCAAGCAGGCAAAACCTTTTCTTTCTTTTTTCAGAAGGGATGCTCCTATGTCCCGTATTCCGTATAAGAGTAGCACTGTATATATCGTTAGGGATATAAAACTGTTCCGGCCTCGACGCCGTGTGCTTACACGTTTGCCATTCCAGGGCGTTGTTTACATCTCGACGGCCGTGCCGATATGTGCGCTGTCATGGACCATCATGGATTCATCGATCAGAGAAAGAAAAGCGCACAGGGTGGTGCAGCAGTGATCATTCCCATCAAGTCATGTACCTGCAGTGACCAGGGACCTGCATGTGCATGAATTCCCAACACGGCCCCAGGGGATCTCGTCGCTTGCGGTTTCTTCTTGCACCACCGTTACGTTTCTCGGAGAGCACTGGCCCTGGTGCGGCCGCGGCCAGGCGTCAGCGTAACAGTGAAGAAGCAGGAAGGCCCCCGCGCGGCCCGCCCACACCACACCCTGCATCGGCGTGTACGTCATGCAAAGCTTCATGCGGAAACTAGCGGCTGGCTGGCGGGATTTAAATTTTCGCATGCCAGAATCGGTGAACCGATTCGGCATTTAGACAGTGCCGTTGCATTGTACCACTTTTGTTTTATTTATTAATAACTATCTAAATATTGATTAATTAGTGTTAAAATATTGATATTATAAAGTATAATAAAACTGTACAATTAGTTTTTGATTTCATCTACATTTAGTACTTTATGTATTTATCGGTATTTTAATGTGATGAGAAATAAAAATTTTACGTAGTGAAATTTAGGGATGAATTTGTCTAAGCGCCCGCGGCACACGCGACGCCGATGGCGACTGGCCGCTTTGGCACAGCGTTGACGACGAACGGGGTGACGAGGCTAAAGTGGAAAAGGGGAGCGATTAAAGGGCCTTTTACTATTTGTTTCAAATAAAGAAAAGGGCCTTTTGGTGTTTGATTCTAGTAATATGTATATATACTCTACTCCATACTCCTGATGATGACCAACACGTTTGCTCGTGTCGCGTAATGTTTGGTCCTGCCCCTTTTTTCAACATTAACAAACAAACAGAGGTTCAATGGGAGACGACCGAAGCAGAAAGCAACAACCTGGATCGGTGACACCGGTGAGGTTATTGCACTGTCGATTTGTTGGGTAGCAATACCTAGCTGCTGGCGGTGACTTGCTAAGCAGTCATGGCCTTAAGGAAATAGTGGCCATTTTTTTGAAAGGAAATAGTAACATGTTTATTAATTAGCCGTTTTACCATATTTCCTAGAGATGGGAATTAGCTAGCGTTTACCATATTTCCTAGTGTTGTAAACAATGCATGTTACATGTACCTAGCGGTATAGAGAGGAGATGTGTATGTACGCATGCATGCCTTAGCTTGTACGGCAGTTCTTTGTCTTTAGTTTGGCCTCCCTTCGTCCCACAGAGAATGTCGTTTTTGATTTTTGGATTTCATGTTTGATTATCTATCTTATTCAAAATATTTATATAAATAATAAAATAAATTAATCAATATTTAAGTATCTTTGTTGATAAAAGAAGTCATAAAAAATAAATTATATTTATACAAAAATTTTGAATAAGACGAATGATGAGACAAGATAACACGGAATCCAGGATGACAAACTCAATGGTTTCGGAGGGAGTACGCTTTAGGCCTTGTTTAGATTCTAGATTTCACCCCTAAATTTCAATATGCAAAAAGAAGATTCCTCATCACATCAAAATGCCAGCACATATATATGTAATACTAAATATAGATGAAATAAAAAACTAATTACACAGTTTTATTGTACTTTATGAGCGAATATTTTAAGCCTAATTAATCAATGTTTAGACAATTATTACCAAATAAAAATAAAATTGCTATAGTGTTTAACAGAATTTACCATACAAAATCGGTGCACCAACTTTGATATCAAAACAAGTCCTTAGTGGTCTCTGCTCGGAATCGTCGTCAGCTTCGTGAAGCGCATATCCCTGGTGGCAACTGGCAAGTGGCAAAACCCTCGTGAATCACACATTCCAAATAGAGAAGGGCGCGGCTACTAGCTACGACAGCCAGGCAGAGCGAGCCGGCAGAAGAGCACTAAACTATGGGAGGGGGCGTCGTGCTTGCTAATAAAAAATTGACTTTAGCAACCTGCAGACGCACCAATCATGCATCCAGGCGGGGCAAAACATCGATTGGTAGGCCAGGCCAGGCTGCGAGCGAAAGCTACGGTTACTTGCAGCGCAGGGCAAGCGGGCGCGGCCACACACGAAGAATTCTCGCGCTTACATGCGCACGGCGAGGACACGGAGAGCGCGGTGGCCGACCAGACCAGGTCGGCCGGCCGGCAGGTTGGTTGCGTGCGGCCATGGGCTCGTCGTCGTCCGCGTATATCTGCGCGCATTCTAGCTGATGGTGGCACGCACGGTCGCCGTCGTCGCCGACGGGGACGAGCGACTGGGAATTGAATTGAATGCACGAATAAAACCTGCCTGTCCGGCCAGCGCGCGGGGCCAGGGGATCGGTTGCTTGGAGGGGCAGTGCACTGCGCACGGCACGACACCGCAGGCGCGGCACGCAACGCAACGTCGTCGTCTCTCTGCTCTGCCTCTGCTGCTGGGATCGGTGGACGGACGACGTCGACTGGACCCGACCGCTTCAAGGTTTCAACGAAAGCGAACCATGTCGCTCGTCTCCAGGCCTCTCGCCCCGTTTTGACTGGCCGGCCGGCCGCAACGCCGGTGGTTTCAGTTCCTTCACTTTGTGCCTGTGTTCGAACGAACAGAGCGTGGACATCCTTTTCCGTTTCGGAACCGGAGTCCGGAGGGAACGAAACAGGGGAAGCAACAGCAACCGCCGTGAGCAGTACCTGTAGCTAGTTACCGACGGCGTCAGGCGTGTGGGGGCGTGTGTGAATTGAACGGACCGGACTGCTGGACTACTTGAATTCGAGTCCCGGACCAATTTTTGTGCCACAAAAACGCATCTTTTGGTTATCAGAATTGCTGCAGCTAGTAATTTGGATTAGTTATTGCTTATTAGTATGCTATAACTAACCGGTTTATAACATATATGATGAAACTTGGTCATCTTAAGTTTTCATTTTAGAAACAAATTTGAAGCCTCTTCTGAAATGGTAACCCACCAATTTCAAGGCAGGCATTCTATGTATGATACTTGAGTTTGAAACATAAATTTGTTCTGTTTGTGTTAGAGTCTGCCAAATGCAATTTAATTTAGTTTTGACATATAAGTTGCTTATAAGTAACTTATTGAAGTTTATAAAAAGTTGTATTAACATTTCATACCAGTAATAATATTACTAAAACATACTCCTATTTCATGGCGTGCTTTCTAGAAAACACTTTTATGTGGCATAGGTCCATTTGTTTTATAAGTTAAACTAAAATAATAACTTATACTTTAGAATGAATGGAATAATAATAGTTTTTACAGAACTACAGAGTGACCATAACCCTTCATTCTTAATAGACTGTTCCACTAGTCTAGTTTATCAAGCAATGGCCAAATAACCAGTTAAATACAACTTTATAGCATACTATTTGGATTAAGCTTAAAACTGGATTTCTGATGATGATAATCACACAAAATCCCACAAACACCTTGTGATGTCCACGGGTTCTCATAAACCATCCCTCACCCATCTACTGCGAGATTGAATAGGGTGTTCAATTTTATGCACCACACGTCTTTTACCGCATCGCACGGTTAGGAAAAGTCAAACCAGACACGGCTAATTTCTCGTGGCAATACACAACCTGCCACGTCAACCATCATTCTCCGGTCGTGTTCTAGCTAACTCCCCGTTTACAACACGTCGTTAGAGACAGGTAACTATGACCATATCGTTGAAAGTCCTAGCTGACAGCCTTTAGAGACGGGGGAGGTACACATGGACTTGCCCACTTGGACCGAGCCGGGCAGGAGAGCACGTATATACAGTACAGAGAGTGAAATGCTGAGGCACCTGGCCAAAACGCGCGTCGGCACTCGGCACCGCAGGCACGCAAACGGGGAACACGCATACCTGCCATCATTCAGATTTCAGAGTCAGCACACGACTCGTAAAACCAATCAGGTTTGAACCGTTGAACGTAACCTCGCCACTCGCCAGGCCCCCTCGCGTACGTACTACGCTCATGCTGCTCGCAAGGCGCCGGCGACACGCGCGACACAGCCGCCACGCCAGCCAGCTGGGGCGGGAGCGGAACTGCGGAACGGGACGCATCCTGGCCGTGCCCGACCACCGTTATTGTTGCGTGGCTGTCGTGGTGCGTGGCCTGGCTGGCTCCTGACTGATTGATCCGCTTTTGTCATTTTCCCCTTGTAATTTGGACCGTACGAGAATACTGACTGACGGAAACAAGATCCCCCGGCTACAGGCAGGTGTGGCAGAGCCTTCTAAATTATATGATTCACACGCATCTATCATTGTCTCACAGACTTCTGACAGTCATGCATGTGTTCCAGATAAGCACTGTCGGGTGTCCTCAAAGGACTCCGATTAAACCATATTTTACACTCATACCAAAATCAACAAAAAAGTAGCTGCAACATTATAACATTTATTATAAAATCAGAGTGTGAAAGAATGATAACATTAAATTTATAAAACATGAATAAGTTAACTTTTACAACTTAACTTTAATTGTAAAAGCAGAGTAGAACTACAGAAGACAACTTAGGTAGAGCGCCTAAGTCGGAAGAGGACAACCAGGTCACGTAGAGCCCACTAACATAAACTTGATTTGAACACCAATTAGCACATGCAACAGGGGTTCAATAAACCCTGAGTATAAAAGTACTCAACGAGACTGACCCGACGAAAAAGAGGGGTGAAGACTCAGGAATGCAGGCCAGAGGGACAAGGTAAGGCTGCAAGAAACAAGGACTTTTGCAGAAAAGCTCTTGTAGATCAAGTTTTAACTCATCATAAGTTATAACAGAAAATAAAGTTTCTCTTGTTTTAGCTCAACATTACCAAACAACTTCATTTAGATACCTTATCATCATTCAAGTTGTTATTACGATGATGAACACCGATCGGGTCTTCTTCTCCGAGAAGCAACGACGATTCGAATCCATTTTCATACCCAGCTGGGACCTAGATCACTGGGATACCGGAGACTTTAACTCTGATACATATCAGTTCACAGATATACTGGGATAACAACCGCAGCCATATATCACCACATGATACACGTGAGCACTTTGACCCAGTGTATCGATATACGCGGGAACTTAAACCCACAGTATAACACACTATGACATATATGGAGACTCTGGCCCACTATATATCACTCCATGACATAACTGGGCTCCAACCCTTAGTATATCACTTCATGCATGTGGATTTCTAATTCTCGATAAACATGAGTTCACCATCGACACGGGACCTAGGGCATCAACAGACGGAAACACTACAGAGGGACTCCTTTTCCAATGCAAATTACCCGTTCGGACTTGATTTATTAACTACCATAATGATTCTATCAAGAAAAAGTCATCCTCATCTTTTTTATTCTTTTTCTTTTTGAAAACCTACTAATTAAGCAGGGCTAAGCATAACCAAGCATTTTTCAAAAACAGGTAACAAGGAATATGGAAATAAGACAGGTAATGCAATTGGTGGGTTATCACTCAACTCCTATTACTTAATACAATATTTCATAACTGAAGCGATAAAATTTTCATAAAATAAGGGTAGGGTTTAAATGCATCCGGGGCTTGCCTGTGTTGCAGCGGTGGTTAGTTCTCGTCGGGATCACAGGTGTTACTCTTGACACCAACTCCAGGGATGGATGACACCAACATCATGGATCCACGTCTCCATCTTAAATGGTACTTTCTGAAATGTACCACGATCCAACTCACTCTCGAAACTACACGTAGTAGAATGATGCATGCTTTAGCATGATGGAATGTATGACATGATGCATGATGTACATGGATGAAAACATAACAACTTAATTAACTTGAGTACAACTTTTCTTCACGATAAAGTTATACCCTAACAAGATTTAAAGACTTTTATTAAGCACATAAAATAACATTGATAAAGTCTTAACAACATGATTAAAAAGAGCACAAGCAACTTAATTAAAGTGCCAAGGATCATCATGTGTTAATGACCCAAGGTCAACTATCAATCCCAAAGTCCATCAAGCAAACCCTAAGTCATTAAGTACTAATCACCTTATTAGGGATTTTCATTAATAACAAGAATTATCACTAATTAAAGATTAATTGCATAATTAAGATAGCTCAATCAACTTAATGAAGCGCCAAAGATCATTAAGAGTTAATGACTTAAGGTCATCACACAATCCCAAAATCAAACAAATCCTAAAATTATTAAAGTTAATTAAGCACTAATTAATTAATTAAACTAAGTAAGCATAAATAAGCATCAAATTAAAAGTTATAAAATTAACCTCAAAATTTTATCTAGGATAGATTACACCATAAACAGGTTGCAAAACAAATTTCATGATTTATTGAGCAACAAATAATTTATTAAAAAAACATGGAAGGCACAATTATGAATTAAATGAGATAATTTTTAAACATAGCAAAAGTACTGTAAATTGGCATTTTATATTTTTACTACATCAAGCTCATGACAGGGAACACACACAAAAATTTTCAGAATTTTAGGATCTATACATGAATTACTATTAATTTTCAAAGAAAACAACATTTAAATGCATTTTTTGAATTAAATAAACCAGATGAACAGTGTCATCTTCAACCTCCGGCTGTTGACCGCGCGTGTGGAAAAAGTTGACCGGCGATATCTCACCAACGGGTGGACCAAACTCGACACGGTTTGTTCCTACGGCTTCTTCTCGACAAGGCGAACACGATGGTAGGCACTACTCGGCTACGGAGGCACTGGAGCACGGTCGCCGTGGTGAGGGCGGCCAAGGTGGCGCTGCGACGCGGAGAGCGGAGGCTATGGCGCGTGCTGAGCAAAAACGAGGGTGTCAAAGGATTAGGAGCTCACTGCGAAGCCGTAGGCGCGTGCTGGAGTGGGCGTGGAGGCGCTGGGCGAGACCGGCAACGTGGAGGCGGCGGTGCTTTGTTTCCTGGCTGCGGCGGTGCTTGCTCCCGTGTTCCTGGGACGTCGGGACGGAGGTGGTTCGGCGCGTAAGCTGACTCAAGACGTCGCGACGCTGGTGCGCGCGACAACGAGGCCCAAAACTCGTCGGAGCAGGCTGCGGACACGGTGATGTAGCTAAACGCGGCCAAAACGGCCTGGGTGCAGCGTAGCACGGCGGTGGCCTAGACGACGACGACGCCGGCGAAACAGAGGAGAAAAGGAAACTCGACCTCGGCTCTTCCTATACATAGGGCGACGTCGTGAACGTGATGGTGACACTATGGCAAGGACTAGGAACAGGAGAAACAGGTGCTGGCGATGATGGATGGGCGTGGAAGCCAGGAGAAGCCGTGCGACGCTTGCCGACGGTGAGCACTCTGCTTGCCTTCGCGATTTGAGATATTTACAGAATTGCCACTGGCTGAATTTTGCAAATTACTCCTAAATTTTGAAAATAACTTGAAAAACTCTCAATCTATAGAATGATCAGAATTTCATGCTCTACACTTTTCTCAAAATGAAGTTTTTAATATTCAGCAAGGAAATTTAAGTTTTGAATACAAATTTGAAAAGGGGACAAAACCCTATAAACAAACATTTTAAATATCTTTTGATTTTGATAAATAACTAGAAAATATTACAATGTATGGAATGCTCATCTTTTCAAACCAAACATTTTTATTATACAAAGTTTTCCCAAACCATGCATAATTTTTGAATTATGGGTTTAAAATCAAAAAGGGGCAAATGCCGAAAAACTATATTTTCAAATTCATTTGAAATTATTTTTGAAAACTTGAAAAACTTTGAATACTATAGTTGTAGCTCTTGTCAATATCTACAAACCATATTTTTAGAGTATATTAAAATTCCTTATAAATTTTGAAATATAGAAAGAGGGGTAAAACAGGGTTTTAAAAGTAGTTTTTGAATTATCAACCAATTCATCATTTCAAAAGCACAACCAACCTATAAATATAAACTTGTTTTAGTTGAGACATATCATGGTTGATCTAACATAAACATTAAGCAAAGCACAAGATAACAAGATAAATTTTAAGTTATTTTAAACATTTACAAAGTCACATAAAATGATAAGGAAACTTTAAGTAAACAGAAAGCATCATCATTTTCTGTATAAAACTAAGCATCACATAAAAGGCATAATTAAAATATAAATACATTTATACCATGATGCTCAATAATTATGCTTAATAATACACTTAATTATAATTTTAATTGCTTATTAACATCTAGGATGTTACAGCAGGCATGGGCGCATGGCCCCTGGGAGCCGTGTGCACGCCGCTGCCACTGCCTGAGCCCATTGCATCACCGAATGGTGGCTGAACCTGAACGCAGTGGCCGGCCGCTTTGTATGCACGGGCCGTTTCTCTTTAATTTGGGTGTTTTGTACTAGTACTGTATTGTCACTTTGCTTGTTTTAAAATTTTAAGAAGACAGTTTTTAGTGTCATCTAACTATCTGGGGTTTGATTTTAACCATTAATAAACTTTTAAAGAATCAGACATAAGATCATCGAACTGTCGGAATTGAATTTACTGGCTGCTTTTCGTTTTGGGTATTTTGTAAACGAAAACATTCACGAATGAAATCCCAGAGCTTGATGGTTCCAGTCTTCCAGCGCACATGGCCACTTTGCATGTTTTAATTAGGTAATACTAATTGGCTCACTTTTCCACCACGGCCTTACGTGTAAGGCATACCAGCCAAGAGGGAGCAAGGCCCTCTCTCGTAGGAATTGAGTCTTTACACGATGACGCCGCAGAAAGGCGCATTTTTAGTTTCTGGCAAAAAACAGTTTTGGCTTCAGTAGCTTTTAGCTCGATTTTGTCTTGGCGCTCCTTCGGTAGTATCTTGGTGGACAAGTCTTAATGAAAAGCTTTGCCAAAAGTTCTAAGGCTCCAAAATGTACCATATCATCATACTCTTCTTCTTCTTCTTCTTCTTCTTTTTTTTTTTTTTGCGAAATGTACCATATCATACTTGTGCAAATGAATTGTTCGATTTTCTTTTGCACTTCGTAATCATCCTATAATAACTATGGTTGTTATGCATGTTCGTTTGGTTGGCGCTTAACTTTGTAGCAGCCAATGTTAGACAAAAGTTCTGTTGACACCAAAAGCTTGACGAACAAAATGGTCACTACATTTTTAGCAAACTTTGACAAGAAAAAGTTCAAATGGTATGTGGATTCAAGAAATAATTCACCTACATTTATGTCTCCATTTACCATTGAGCCCTAGGCGCACCTCATTTGGATTCAAGAAATAATTCACCTACATTGCATAATAGGCATATAATATAAAACCAACCTACAATATGAATAAAGTGCTACTTCCTCAGTCCATAGACATACTAATTTAAGTTAATTTAACTCAAAACTGTTCAAAATTTGACTAATTTTATATAAAACAGCACTAACATTATTTCAAAAGAAAATACTATGAAGATATATTTCATGTCATATCATATCTACTCCCTCCGTTCCAAATTATACATCACTTTGACTTTTTTAATACACTCACTTTGATATACATCTAGACATAATATTATATCGATGCATAGCAAACTGAGTATACCAAAAAATCTAAACTACTTATAAATTAAAACGAAAGGAGTACTATACTAGTTTTATTTACTAATTTTATTTCAACAAAATCTAGAAAAACTCCAAACGTTGATTGCTCGGCCAGAAAGAGTACCACTCAGTGAATCGTACGATGTACTGTATTTAGATTGGTATAACATCATGAGAAAACTAAAATATCATGCCATATCTTGTCGGAACCGTTCATCAAAGGATCGAATCGGTCTACGTCTCGGTTTAATCTATCACCGTCCACCGCATTCGCCAACCCACAGCTTGCAAACGGCACACGCAGCCTGACATTTCGTTGCGTGCTTCCTTGTACCATCACCATATATTGTTTATGCAGCACATCAGCACATGCGAGAGAGTATGCAATACTTAGCACACCACATGGGACAACATCTGTCCTTCGATGGCACCAGATTCTTTCAACATGTCTTAACCAAACTTGCAAGCTTCGAAAAACGGTGGCAAGCTGATGTCAACGACAGCAACGGGTGCAATGCATTACATTACCGCAGACAATAGCATATCAGCATATGCAAAATAGTAGTTAGACTGACCTAGGCATGATGCAGAATAGAGGAAATCAAACAAGCTCAACAAGTTGTTTTTCCAGAAGTAACATGGAAACAGCGAAATTGAAAACGATGGAATTCGGGAGGGGATGGAATTCGGGAGGGGACAGATGCTAGGAACTGATGTAAGCTGGAGGGGGCAAGGTTGCATGTCGTAGCAAGCAATGATGTCCTCTGGAAGAAGAAAGTAACATTTATAGACGCACTTGGCTTTCAATCTGAGGACAGCAAACTCAGAATACTGGGGGAAAGAGTTCAGCCTTACGCTTATCATGCAAAGGTCATAGGGCATGCTCCAGTTGAGTATTGAGCTCCAGGCTACTGTTGTTTCTCAGCCACGGATGCCGTGTTAGATGCTGACGCAGATTCTGATTCACCACAGGCCCTTATAACCGCCTCATTCTGTGATAAAACATAGCAAAATATTAGTCACCTGTCGGTATGAAGTGCTGGATCCTACAGCAACAATGAAAAGACAGTTCTGCAAGAGACTACTGAACCAAAACGTGCAAATCAAACCTGCAAGCAGGAAACACTGCTGTTCACTATTACATGTTATTCATCAAGGTTTTAGAACTAAAGGTAAACCTATATGAGATCCAAGCATTTAGCGTTGTTCAACTCTAATTTGATGAAACGAACAGACCTAAAGGTTAGGATACAGTATTTGCAACCATAACTTCAGGGTAGGAAGGTATTTAGGTATTGAAATGAAATCCATCCATTGAGTGCTTTTGAACATCACATAGAACAAATGTTATCACGTCGTCTAGCCAATCCTAGTTGCAATGGGGCCAACCAGCCAACTAGCTGCGATTAATCATTGACCAGACCCTCGGTCCTAGTCGCCCTGTATATTTCAAAAACCGACATACTATACGGTATAAAGCAAACAACAAGAATATAAAAGCACTAGAGCAACAGATTCTTGTGAGATTTGATGTCTTAGTTGGTCAGTTACTTGTGAAAGAAGTGTCATGTACTCCTGTACACACATGTTCATGTATTACGTAAGCACTAGGCAGAGAGCAGAGGCAGCAGCATCAGCAGTAGAGCATGAACCATGAGACACGAGGAGCACAAGCCCAAGTGGGTACAGGGAAACCATATTGGGGTGAAAAAAAAAGAAAGCCCAAGTGGTCCAGCTGCAGCCCAGTACGCTGTCTGAAGTCTCCAGGCTAGCTGTCCACCACCTAATCATCAGATTAATCGTGATGAGTTGATGACTAATCAGACAAAATGATTTCTGGTTAGTTAAACCAAGTTGTAGAGCCTAATCAAGGTCAAGGGACCAGTTACTGACTAATTGCAGGTACCTGGTGAAAATGAATAACTACTGCGTCAGGAATGAGCAAACTAAATTACAAAATCAGTATCTCTGCATGTACAGGCTTTACCAAAAGGATTCTGAATCATGATGCAGTGTACATACAATTCTGTTTCCAGAATTATCTAAAGCAAGTTATCAAGATGCATGGTATCAGCTTAGAGTAGCAAGATAACACACTTGTACTATGTCTTTTCCTCTTTTATCATAGGTTTGTTACAGAAATGTAAGGAACATCTAAAGCAAGTAACTTAATAATTGTGCATTATGCTCCATATATTCAAAAATTTAAATAAAAGAAAGGATCAGGAGAAAACAAGTGACCAGCACGACCATTAAATACTTGTGCAGCAAAACTGCACCAGAGGAAGAAACACATACACAAGATCTATTAAATGCAATACAATAGAAGGATCAAAACTTGATGAAAGCATACATTTGATTTGTGAGCAAGTAACAAAACTAAGCTTGACATGGTGATTTTCTTCAAGATCAGTTAAATGGACCTAAATCCAGGTTTTACAAACATACGATCTTAGGTGACGTTATGCATCTATCAAACCAAACAAGTGGTCATTAACACTGATCCCAGTCCCACCAAAAAAGACTCTGCACTTGTGGCTGCACTGTATCGTAGAAAAATATTTAGTGCAAACCACATCTTGAATGGAATTGTGAGATCCCCTAGAAAAATATACTTAGGAGTTTAAGAAAAAATTGAAACAATGCACATCCAGAGTGCATTCTATAGGTGTACATTGCCACAGAATTTGAGATTCAAACTGAACAAAAAAAATTCATATGCACTGAAGACAAAATGCCACAAAATTTGTTATCATTTCAATATTTTTGAATGCTCCTAAGTATGTTTGTCTAGGGGGCTTCAAGATTCCACCAAAGATGTAGTTTGCAATGAATATTTTTCCCATGTATCATATATGTCATATGTAGGCATGGGTAATGGGAGACTTTTTGCCAACATTTCTAGACACTCTGATCTGCAACAAGCTAGATTCATGAATCACACAAGTTTCAATTAAAAAATAAAGGGATTAATAGGGAAACTTAGGAGTAACTATTGATGCTTGCAAAAATAAGATTCAGGCAGGAGCAGGAAAAAACAAATATTAATGCAGAAAACAGAAGGAAGGGCAATGCAATGAGGATGTTATTGCTAGTGAATGATTGTGACAGCCTGCAGCATCAAGCTTCAGAAAAGGAGACACACTGAAAGAAAAAAGATAAAAAAGAATTGTTTCCTTTTGTTAAGCCATCATATGTTATAGGCTATTCCAACAATATCCAATCAAACTATTATACGACTCAAAATAAAACAGTTTTAATCAACCAGGAAAATGAATCACCTTAGGTAAGCATCATATGTTCTACAAATGTCTTCTACAAATACTGAACCCAAACGTTGCATAAGATTTTGTACCGTACTTTTATGCTTACAAGCTGAAGTTGCACATGAAAGTCTAAGTACATATTTTAGTCGATAGAAAGTTTTTTAAAGATTTATTCCAAATAATGAAAAGATCCTATTCTACAAGCTGATGCTACACAAGATCATAAGGGTACATGGTTTTCTTCAAAACGGTGTATCACACCGCATCAATTTTGAATAAAATTTTGAAATGTTTTAATTTTGTGAACAAATGTCAACCAAAATACTATCTTCTTAGTGAGTTTGGTATCATTGTGATGTACTCCATGGTAGTTTGTTGCCTATGTGATCATGATCCGAGCACATAGCAACACAGAGGCACAAGCCCAGTTGCCAGACTAGACAAACAGCAATCCAGCAATAGCTCCATGTGCAAAACAACACAGAAATACAGCAATACCCTCACTGCAATTAAAGAATCCAATAAGTAATGCTTAATTACTGCTAAATGCTGATATATCTTTCATTAAAATAGAGACAGATAGAACTTTTACTGTAATTAGACCCGAGCTCTGCTAGCCTAGAGGTTAAGTTTAACATGAAGCCAAATCAACTGCCCATATATTAGTCCACGACATTTGAGATCAATAGACAGAATGCTTCAGTAAATGACTGAATGCAAAATTATATTGGTGGGATTACATCCGCCCTATTGGTTGCCAAATGCAACTATTGCACAGACATGCCCATGATTATGAGGAAATCTCATATACAGGGAAAAAAAGTCTGCCAATTTGGAGGCAAGTTTCAGGAATAATAACATGTGCAAATCATCAATTGAAACCTTTTATGCAACTCCTGCTTTACACAAGTCGACTTTAATAATCCAATCTAGAAGCACTAACCATTTCTTAGAACCAATTGCACTTATAGTTACATGATTCATGGTAACCAGTAAGTTTTCCAGTTTTACCCTGGTGGTAGCTTATCACCTTCCCTAATATTGATGGCCATGTAGCAGGACAAACCAACAAGGGGCACAATTTTTTTTTAAAAAAATAACAAAGCAAAAATACAAACGAATTCCAGACATGAACTACAAAGAATGCCCATAGCGATTCAGTAAGGTTATAAGACTAAGATAAATATTTTCAGTCATTTGATTAAAGTTTGTCATCGTCGTCCCCAATGAGAGAACCCCATTAAATCGTATAGACATGCTGCATGCCCTCCAAAATCGAAACACGGCGCTAAGAGTCGAAATAACTTAACAATCGAACCAACATGAACCATGGGTCGAAGAGACGACAAAGAGCCCATTTGCTCTTCCACAACGCTGCACGGATAGAACAGGAGCGGGAAGGTAACAGAGGAGGAGCAAGGTAGCCGACCTGCCAGAGCCGCTTGAGGCGCTTCTTGGCGTTGTTCTTGCGGGTGGTGGTAAGCTTGATGCGCTTCCACAGCAGGCCCGGGGAATCGTTCCGCTTGACCACCTCCAGCGCCCGCGTCGCCCAGAAAGCGCCCCCCAGCAGGCCCCCGCCCGCCATCGCTGCTGGATCGGGTGGCCTCTTCTTCCTCTTGTTTCTCGCGCGTCGGCGCTGGCGGCGGCGGAGCTCGGAGACGGTAATGAGCAGGACGGGAGAAGAGGTTTTGGGAAGATCAGGGCTTGGGCCTTCATGGGCCTCCAGTATAAAGTGTTGTCTCGACTCAATGCCTTTCTCGCCTTTTTTTTCCTTGCAGTTTCAGGTCCCGCTCTCCATCTCAAATGATGGCTGTTATTTTTCAAAAGAAAAAAAAGGACACTTCTGACCCGTTTGTAAAGAGTGAGAATTAGGAATCCGGCCCTTATTCTTTTGAATTTAGGAAACCGGCCTCAAAATGAATTTCGTTTAGAAATCCGGCCTTGTTAAGTGGAAATCGAATGGATCGAATGATCTCTTGTCTTCTATTCTGATGAACTGTTGTACATATATACAAGTGACAGTTGCTTGTGTCAGAGACACAAAGCGAACGGGTGTCTATTGGTGCCGAAGGGGCCTAATCGGTTACCTAGTAATTAGCACATGCTAATTACGGGATTTGCATAATTGATCAACTAATTAATTATTCCTAATTAATCTCAACACTCCCCCTTGATCAGATCTTGTGTAGGCAACCTTGTTTGTTCATTGGTAAATGTCTTGATATAATAATATGCTTAGTCATATTACTCTTGATATAACCTGATTCCATCTGAGTAATACATGCTGAATTATCCTCAAAGATAATCGTTGGTGTGTCAACTGCACTAATACCACATGACCGTATTATGTGGTCTATAATTCTGCAAAGCCATACGCATTCGCTTGATGCTTCGTATAAAGCTATTATCTCAGAATGATTGGTGGATGTAGACACTAGGGTCTGCTTTGAAGACATCCAAGATATTATTGTACCAACTTGCAAGAATACAAAGCCAGTCTGTGATCTGCCATTGTGGGGATCTGATAAATAACCAGTGTTGACGGTCCTTATGGATTATTTATAACCGTCAACTTATGTCCAAAAGGAGAGAAACTATCATGCTGTCGGGTACCTAGGAAAGGGGTATCCTTAACCCTCGATTAAGTGGATTAACCTCGGACATTAACAAACCAAAAACCATCGCGGTGATTGTCCTTCACCTAGCACAAGAAGCCCAATAGCCAAGTCATACTGGGCCGACCCACGAATGGGCCTCGGCGGTCCAGGCCGTTACCTACCCGACGGGTCCCCGCTCGAGGCAGAGCAGATCACTCGAGGGTGCCACTCGGGCTACCCCTCGGTGACGGAGATTTACCCGAACGAACGGACGCCCCTCGAGTACAGCACACCCCTCGATTACCTACTCGTGGTACGGTTTTCAGGGCATTTAGTGCGTTCTACCAGCTCCCGCCTAACTTCGTGTCTACAGTCACGCAAACAGTCGCGTGTACGAAGGTCAAATCCAGCTTCTACCATCCATATCCGGGAATCTGGCGAATCGTACTGCACTGTAACGCCATACCGCGCACTGTGCCCAGTACCAGGAAACCCCTCGAGGCATATTTAACAGTATCCGTACCACATTTTCCAGGGCTCGGCCTTATCCATTCGGGCCTCGACCCCCCCTCAACCACCTCTCGAGCTGGACTTCGTCATCGTCGGTCAACACTCCAACAACTCCCAACGTGACGGCCACAGGGATCCGCACGACCGGGCATGGGCGTCGGTCTTTCACCGGCCATCAGTTGCGTCATCCCACGCACGAGAAGGACGGCCGTCATCCCCGAGAACGTCGCTTCAGGGCACGCCACGCTCGGCTCACATCTCTACAGCGGCACCGACATCATCGGCATCTCCTTCCCGACGTCAGTAGCAACGTCCGCCCTAGATTCATGTACCCCTGAGCCCCTCCTTCGCCTTAAAAGGAGGCACCAGGCACTAGTTCAGACCGGTCAAGAGAGAGCTACCAGAGCCCAAAACGCTCATGTCCCAGCTCGCTCACTCACTCGCGTACTTGTATTCACCCCTATACAAGCACTTCGGTGCAAGATAATACAAACTCTCCCTCCGCGCTGGACGTAGGACCTTCTTTTGCCCGAACCAGGATAAACCTTGTGTTCTTCTTGCATCACCATCCGGATTAGGGAGCACGCAGCACATATTCACTCATTGGTGCTAGACCCCCGGGGTCGAAACACCAACAGTTGGCGCGCCAGGTAGGGGAACTGCGTGTCACTAATGATTTCCCGCCATTTTTTCGGATGGCAGACTCAGCTTCACCGCTTCCGTGTGCTATGGTGATCTGGTTCGGGAGCCTGGAGTTCATGTCCCTCAGCCACGGCTACGACATAACCCTGCTCTCGGTTGGAGATCCGAGCGGAGGCCGTACCGAGCCCCCACGCTTAGGAGGGGCCGCACGCCAGTCTAGCCACCATGCCTCCGCATCCAGGAGGAGGTGCGATCGGCGCCGCCGTCATCATTGACCTGCGACTGGGTTGTCACCCGCCGTGTTTCCCCCACTCTTGGTAGGCGACGAGGGGCCCCTGGTTGGCGACCAATCTAACCCATGTCCAGGAACGGAGGACCAGCCGGCAGGGCTCTATGGGAACCCCGACTTCACCTTCGCGATGCGTTCGTCAAGGGAGCCCGGTGAGGCTCCTCTGGCGCGCTTGGCACCGTCGACCCCCAACTTGCTGCCGCACGGGATTTTTGGGACCCACCATCAGTTCCCATTCGGCCTAGACAACGCCACCAGGATGAACTCCGCCATAATACGCTCCAATGTGAGCGCTCATGAGGACCACCCGGGGGCTCTCTTACGTGCTACCATGGACCTGGCAGCTGCCCTGCTGGCCTCCGAGGGCCTTGGCTTCTCGCGAGCACCTGGCCCGAGGGAGTACACCCTCGGCACGATGCGGCGTCAGCTGGAGGAGGAGCGGCGCGGGCAGTTCCCCATCTTCTACTCCGGTAGCCCGACTTTGAGACCACTAGGACCCCACCCACGAGTGTTTTCACATCGAGAGCGGAGTCGCGTTGAGCGATGACACCATCGACCCAACGGCCACGGCAGTAGCCGCAGCCGCATTAGGAAGGGCCCACGTCGTGGCGGACCCAGAGGTGCAGCCGCCAGCTGCGCCCCAAGATGAACGCCAACATCTGGACGACCTTGACGCTCAGCTCGCATAGGTCCGAGCGATGCGGGCCAAACTCGATGAGGATCGGGAGCGCCTGTGACAACTCGAGCAGACCCTCGAGAAGGAGCTGACCCCCGCCTGGCGGAAGGGCCCGAGCTAGAGCCCAAGAGGTTAACCGACAGATCATTGAAGACGGGGGGCCCGGGCACCCTGTCATCAACCATTTTTAATAGCCAATCAAAACAATGTCGCGGCCGCCATGCTTCTTTGGAACATGCCTGCGCCATCGAACCCTCAAGCTCGACAGATACAGGACGAGGTCAAGGGACTCCTCGAGGTAGCTACCGTGCAGCAGGCCGAAAGCTCAACCTTGAGATGTCGAGGGGTGGCCTCAGAGCAACCCCCTGAACCCTCTCGACACGAGAGGGAGGGCTCAGTCCATCAAGTGAATGCCCCCGATCCAAGAAGGCGATCCCCATCCGCAAGCGCATCCACGACAACCACGAGCCCCGAAACGCGCGCTACAACATTAGCGAGAACCACCGATGCAAGTGTGGTGATGCCGAGGTGCGAGGCTACAGTGCACACAGGGGCGGGTGCTACAACAGTGATGAGGACCGGCACCGGTCCCCCGGTTGCCGGGCCCTTGAGTCTTCAGCAGGGCGATCTGCAACACGCCGCTGCCCAATTTGTTCCATCTCCCCACGAGCCTCATCAAGTACAATGGCGAGACCAAGCCCGAGCTATGGCTAGCCGACTTCAGGTTGGCATGCTAGTTGGGCGGGGTGCGCAACGATCACACCATCATCCGCCAACTTCCCTTGTTCCTCTCCGACACCGCTCGAAGGTGGCTTGAGGAGCTCCCCCCGGTCAGATCCATAACTGGGCCGACCTGGTGCGGGTCTTCGAGGGGAACTTCAAGGGAACCTACGTGTGCCCCGGTAACTCCTGGGACCTCCGCAACTGCAAGCAGAGGCCCAGGGAGCCCCTTCGTGATTTTGCTCAGCGCTTTCCCAAGCCACGCACCGAGCTCCCCCATATCTCCAATGATGACATGATCTTGGCGTTCATTGCCGGGACTACCTGCAAGGAGCTGGTTCAAGAGCTAGGGCGTAACCCCCAGAAGACCGCCGATGAGCTGATGGACGTCGTTGATAGTTACGCCGCTGGAGAGGAGGCTGTCGGCGCCTTGTTCGACGCTACAAGCTAACTCTACCATGGGAGGGCCCTTTCATCGTTGCAGAAGTGCTGAAGCCCGAAACCTACAAGCTAGCCAACGGGAAAGGCAAAACCTTCAACAAAGCTTGGAACATCGAAGAACTATGTCGCTTTTACCCTTAGGGCTTCGAAGCCTTGTACATTCTCTCGTATCATGAATAAGAAGTAATTTCGTTTACAAGTTCAACTTTTTGTTCACATGCATAAGGTAGCCTTGACTTTGCCTTAACAGAGTCGAGCCTCCCTCGGGGGCTACAGGGGGACCCCTAGAAGTTCCTAAAAAACTCGCATGTTTTTCAAAACTCGACGTCTACTCTTTTACATGGTCGACGAGGCCGCGAGGGCACCCTGAGGCCGAGGGGTCGTCGAGCCATGAGATCACCCACGCATCCGTGCTATGGTACCTCCACTCACTCCCTCACGCCAAGGGGTGTAACCACGCACTAAGAAGACTTAGTAAAAGCACACGATGTCGAAAAATCAATGTCTAACATTCCTATATGCTTCGATGCGAGTTCTTACATAATCGACAAGGCCACGAGGGCACCTGAGGCTGAGGAGCTGTTGAGCCGCGAGATCACCTACGCCTCCGGGCTATGGGACCTCTACTCACACCCCACATTGAAGGACGCAACCGTGCGCCAAGATGACTGCGTAAAAACTCAACTCGAGTAGAAAAGGAATAACGAACTTGAACTCGAAAGCATTCGAAATGCACACAAACAACATGTTTTAAGGCCTTCGAGGCCACATCGACACAATATCATGAAAACTAACTTATTACATGGGCCTCTCTACCCAGAATTGGCTCACAGGCCCTGGTCATCATCGCCACCGCCGCCTTCTTCACCGGCGTCCCCCGCGTCCTCGGCAGGAAGAACCTCGGGCTCGAACAGCTTCGCGAGCTTCTCGCCCGGCTCCTCGGTGTCTTCGATCAGGCCCCGGCACCGCTCCTCGTTCTTGGCATCCGTCTTGCTGAGGTCAGAAATGAAGCCGGGTTTCACGATGTCCATGTCGTACGTGAAGCCAGAGTAGACAACCGCCATCGCCCGCTTCACGCCGACGTGGAGTACCTCGCGAACTCGATCCCTCAAGGTGGCCCCAAGGTGGTACAGCCAGTCGATGAGCACAGTCCCGCGCACCTCCTCACTAGACTCCTCAATAGGTTCAATCCCCCAGGAGTCATAGAGCCTGTTGATCGCGACGCGGAGTCGATCAGTCAACGCTGTTTCAGCCAGAAGGTCCTCCTGCAACGCTTTGGCAGTGGTCTGAGCGGAGAGCAGGTCCGTCTCGAGGCCTAAAGGATGAAACAAAAGTTAGTCATGGTGCATGAAGACAAGGAATTCAAAACTAAGCAAGACACTCACTGGCGCAGTGGGTGTTGAGGGCCTCGCGGGCGTCCGACGCCTCGTCCCGCTGCTTCCAAGCCTTGTCCCGCTCCTTCTGGGCCTCCTTGAAGGCACGGACCACCTCCATCTTCTCAAACTGAAGGTTTTTGAGGGCTTGGCCAGCTAGAATGATGGATTGCTTCTTCTCTCAAAGGGTCTCCTTCATCGTGTCAAGCTCGGCGGCAAGGGTGTCGGTGCGGCGTTTCTCCCCCCTAGCCTGGACGTTAAGGGCATTGCGTGTCGTAGAGACTCGGGCGACATCGGTCTTGAGCCTCTGGATGCGCTCCGCAGCATCTCGAGCTTCTCCCTCGAGCGACTTGACACGCTCGAGGGCCCTCCGTGCCTCCTCTAGGGCCAGGGTGCCATCGCTCTTGGCCTTCTTGGCCTCCTCCTTGGCCTTAGCAGCCTCTTCCTTGGCCCGAGTGGTTTCCCCTTGAGCTGCCTTGGCATCCTTCCTCACCTTAGCAGCCTCTTCCTTCGCTTGCCTCGCTTCTTCCTTAGCCTAAGCCACCTTGTCCCGGGCAGACTGACCGGCCTCGAGCTGATGCAACACCTCCTCCCGACCGTTGTGGGTCGCATGAAGGAAGTGGGACTTCTAGTGGGAGCTGCTCCTCACGTCCCGAAAACAATAAGCAGAAAATCAGTCACCAGTTAAGAAGGAACCAAAGGCAAACACGCTCAGAGAAATGTTTACTAAAAGGCCTCGGCCAAGGTCCTCGGTGACGATTTTGGCGGCTAACTTCAAAGCGTGCGCCAGTCACCCCCGATACTCCTCCACGTCAGCGCTTCAACTCGCCGGGTCATCCATCTAGGTCCCGAGAGTGCTAGGATCGTGAGTTTCTCATTGCAGAAGACACTCTTGGCCCCAATGCGGGAGGGCCGCCTCGAGCCTCGCTCGCACCAAGGACCTAACGCTCTCCACTGCCTTGCGCGAACCGTCGGGTACCTGGGAAGGGGTACCCTTAACCCTCGATTAAGTGGATTAACCTCGGACATCAACAAACCAAAAACCATCGCGGCGATTATCCTTCACCTAGCACAAGAAGCCCAATAGCTAAGTCATACTGGGCCGACCCACGAATGGGCCTCGGTGGTCCAGGCCACTACCTACCCAACGGTCCCCGCTCGAGGCAGAGCAGATCACTCGAGGGTGCCACTCGGGCTACCCCTCGGTAACGGAGATTTACCTAAGTGAACGGACGCCCCTCGAGTACAGCACACCCCTCGATTACTTACTCCCGGTACGGTTTTTAGGGCATTTAGTGCATTCTACCTTCTCCCGCCTAACTTCGTGGCTACAGTCGCGCTAACAGTCGTGTGTACGAAGGTCAAATCCAGCTTCTACCGCCCATATCTGGGAATCTGGCGAATCGTACTACACTGTAACGCCATACCACGCACTGTGCCCAGTATCAGGCAACCCCTCGAGGCATATTTAATAGTATCCATACCGCATTTCCCAGGGCTCGGCCTTATCCATTCGGGCTTTGACCCCCCTCGACCACCTCTCAAGCTGGACTTCTTCATTGCCGGTCAACACTCCAACAACTCCCAACACGACGGCTACAGGGATCTGCACGACCGGGCATGGGCGCCGGTCTTTCACCGGCCATTAGCTACGTCATCCCACGCATAAGAGGGAAGGCCATCATCTCCGAGCAAGTGGAGTGCACAACCCAAATGAGAAAGTGCAAAAGCAGACTTTGAATTCAGTAATGCACAAATAGAAGATAATGAAGAAACCCAATATGAGCCGAAGGAGGAATGACCCAAATAAAGTCTGAGTCCATCTTAGGACTGCACGAGTAGGGCTGAGTAAATTGGCCATATCTCACTCATCCGAACTCCGATTGGGCCCATGCACTAGGCGTTGGAAAGCTATCGACGAGTCCTATGTGCTCCCAAAAGATGGGCTTCAAAAGGACCAGAAAAGGGGGTGACCGCCCGTGGGTGCGGCCGCACCCCTGGTGGGCCTCTCGGGCCCATTTTTCTTATGGTGGTTCAAAGGCGGTGCAGCCACGTTGGTCCCACCTACGATCAGTACAGATGGAAGGTGGAAACTGCCCTTTGTAGGTCGGTTTGGATCCTTCCATGTGGGGGTGATCCTTTTGCATAGAGCCCCCTCCTCTCAAGCTATAAAAGGAGGCCTCCTCTCTTCACCATTGATTCATTCATCAACACAAAGAGGTCACAATGTAGAGAGGAAGAGCAAGCTCTATTCCATTAGCTTCTAGCTAAATTAGTATAGGGAGTGAGAGAGGGAAAGAGCTAGAGAAAGAGTAGAGTCAAAGTAGTTCTACCTCTGGGTGGATGAAGTGCCGGGCTTGTCAGCTCTCGCTCCAACTTGTACCTCTACAATCGTCTTGCTAATTGAAGTAAGAAGTTCATGTTCAACTTTGGTTTGATTCATTAAGCATGTCTCTTTCATAAAGCTACTTGTTCGTGGGATTGTTTCGTTCTTTGGATGGATGCTCCAGTAAGAGGACTCCTGATAGAGACGAATGTTCCTGATTGCCGCTAGAGTAGTAGTCGCCTTCATAGACGTGGTGTCTAGGTTGGAGTCTACCTTCGTTTGCTGCGCGCGCCCACGGGTAGAGGGGTAGGTGGTAGGTGGTGACAGCCTTGTCCACTCATACTTGCATTCCCCCATGTCCGCACGCGGAGTAGAGCTTATATTGATATCGCTTGGCAGACCAAGTGCGTCAGCGCCTGAAGCAAGCAAATAGTGGGAAAGTTACCATCGCTTATATGCGTTTGACCTTAGAAGAACCTCTCTACCCAAGCTATCTCTTCCATCTCTTCTGGGTAAATTAGTTAAGAGCCTAAGTACAAAGACCATTCCTTTGGGAAATTATGATAACATGAATACTTCCGGGTGAAGGCTACAACGGTACTTCCGTGCGCTTGCGGACTTTTCTGCTGACGCTAAGAAGTGCCAACAAGCTTTCTGGCACCGTTGCCGGAGAACGGTTGTCGTATTTGTCTCTGAACTTAGTTCATCCGTGTATTCTTGTGTTTTATCCAAAAATTAAAAATCTTTTATATTTTCTTTTTTAAAATAAAATATTCCTTTTTATCCGATCCTTTCACCATTAAGCCAATTTCAAATTCAAAATTCTTCTGCTTCAAAAGGGGGAGTTCTTTGAACCACATTCTTTTTTCAAAACCAAAATTTCCATTCAGTTATGAACTCACCCTAGATTCAAAACCCTGGTTCGGTCAAAACCCTTCTTTGGTCATAACAAGAAAAATTCTTTTGACCACTTGCGACAATTCGAGGAATTGTGTTCATGCCTAAACATTCCTGGCATGACACAACAAACTATAAAGTAGAAGTTGTTTCTGTTCTCCCTCAAGGGGGAGGCGAAGCAATGGTACACTAATGCTGTAGAAAGTGTGAATGGAGAATGGGATGAATTTAAGAAAATGTTTTATCTTACCCATGTCTCGTATCGCCACTCTACCAAGGGCAAACCTCAATTCTGAGCAAAATGAGAAGGAGTCCATAGGTGCAGCCTAGGCCAGGTTTACAATGTTTATACATGCTGGCCTAGACCTGTCTTTACTCGATAGTATGCTTTTGCATTTCTTTTGATCAGATATAGACACAGATGCTGCCCTATGCTTTGACATAACCATTGGAGGGCCATTTTCATAAAAACCATGACGGAATAGAGGAAAGTCCTTGTTTACATCCTAGAGAAGCACACTTCTCCCGTCATCGTACCCAAATCTCTCCATACAAGGGCATGTCAAGTTTTGAGGAACCCTCAGCAGCCGAATCCTTTCCCTTGCCACCCTTAGATTCGTCCGTTGAGCCCTCACCCAAACCACGAACACCGAAGGAAGGAATGTTTTATCCTTCAGAGTTCGCTATCAAGATTCAAGGATTACGGCAGAACTTTGAAACATTTCTTGGCACAAAATTCTAACATTTCTTTTGAAGGAAGTCTCCCCTAATGCGGAGTCATCGAAAGAATGGTTGTTGCTTGTTGGAAGTGAAACATTCTTCTGAAGAAATTCAGATTCTTTCACCTCCCACAACCATGTCTAGCTCGTTAAGGGGGACTTTCGTGAAAGCCCTACACAACCTCACGTTGGGCTGCTGTCATAAATTCTTGCGGAAACCCTTTTAGGATGATATGCTGCTAGTCCCAACCGACAAACTCTTCAAAAGTCCAACCGGACTCATCTTTGAGTTTTGCGGGTTTGTTCGGGTTGTGCCATTCAAAATTAACGAAACCGAAGTTTCTTAAACTTCCTCATCTGTGCCATCCTCGATTTTGATCTTCTCATAGGGCACCCTCTTGAAAATCTCTTTAAAAAAAGAAGAAGAAGGGAGCCCCGATGAGAAGTTTAAAAGTTTTGCTTCTGCCAACCCTAGCACTTGCTCAAAAACCCAAAGGCAAAGCAAAGCACTTGTTCGAGCATGCAAATCTTTCTCCTGCACCCTTGCTCGAACAAAATGTATGTCCCTCTGGCCATCAAAAACATTGTTCTCAATAATGGTCGAGATTGGGTGATCATGTTAAGAACGAAAACTTCCATGCCATGGACATGCCCGAAGCAACAACTCTAGAGCCAAGCAGGGACCCGCTAACAAGCATAGTTTTGAGGCCCCTCACATTTGATGCTCACTTCTATGGTCTCTAGAGTTTGTTTCACTTCGGACCACCTGCTTCTACGAGCATCACAACCATCTCTTGATTTAGTTGTCAAACTTTTTGAGAGAATGGTTGTGAATGCTTATGTTTGTCATAAAACATTGCAAATCTCATAGTAGCATGATGGTGACAACCTTGCAGCTTGAACATTCATGCCCATGATTGGTAGTGAAGTTGGGAACTGCATGACCATTGATAGTTGCAAGTAGAAGTCCCCACGGTCAAGCTTAAGACCATAACTTATGCACTGCCGGGAGATACCCCTGATTATCTTAAAAAACTTTATTATTTTTTTTATTATTTTCAAAAATCCTCTCTAATAAAAGTAAGGGCATGTTGTCAAGTTAGTATGCACCTTCGGGTATGTCGCTAACCATTTCAGGAAAAATTAAGAAGAACTCAGGCCATATGAGCTTGACAACATGGAGCAGCATCAACTACAAAACTTGATGCGCCCCTAGGTGATGGGACACACTTGTAAAAAGGCCCTGACTCTACAATTGACTTTTACGCAAAAGTCCAAGTGCGGAGGAGGAAGGTGAGAAACCCAAGTTCCATGCACACCAATGGGTCATTCAAAAAAATATGATGATGATGATGATGTCAGCCTCGCCTTGCAAAAAAAGAGAGAAGAGAGATGAGGGAGACTAAAAAAAGAAGAAAGAGAACTACGAAAAAAGATTGGGAGTCTCCCTCTTCTGAACCATTGCTAGTATCATCAAGGCCCATGGCCCATGCACATCAATGTGTGTGTGGCCTGGCCTCGAAGATCACCTGAGCAGAGCCATCATGCTAGCCGCAACAACAACTTCAACGCCTCATACATATATGTTGTCGGTACATATACTCAGGTATGCGAAGGTAAATAAGTGTTCACCAACTTCTTATACTTGTCTTCATTTGATCATACAAATTCATGCTTCCTTTGCTTATGTCATATACTCTAGTTTGGGTGTAGTCTATATACATATGTCCATAGGCCTTTTGAATTAAGCGTGGTGCTTAGGTCAAGATGGCCTTCTTTATTCAAATTTTGACATGGTGTTGGAATTTGATTAATGAACTTTGAGTTGTTGATATAATCAATGAAAGTAATCTGATATGGAGATAAACCAAGGCATATCTTTTGCTGCATCTTCATCTTGGCCTGGTTTGTAAAGAGTTGAGTGAACAAGTTTTCAATAAAGTAAAAAAATAATAATAACTTTCTTGCTCCCTGGTTTTATAGCCAGTAGAGCCCTTGCTTGTTTTTGTTTCTCTTGTTTTTGTTTTCTTTCTATCAAAATAGAAAGCAGGTACAATAATATGTGTGGGGGAGATCTTTCAAGCATACCTAACACACCTTCAAGATCTCCCTGCACGTTGCACAACACCAAGCGAATCATCATGCAACAAGGACAAGACGCATGACTTCCATGAACTCCTTCTTCTACACCGACGGTTTGTGCAACACCTCTCTCACTCCCCTGACCAACCAGACTCTATGCATATCTTGGATCACACTTCATTTAAAGATTCTAAAAAAATAAAGGGGAGTCATGGTTGCAGCATTTCTTTTATATAGAAGCTTGCATGAGGTTATTCCTCCTATGTTTGTCTTGTATGCAAGTCACTAACATGCAGGAGGTACCAATAAATGACTTACTACATGATGACATAAAGTGATGGACTCCAACCCATGCCTTGGTAGTCACCTGAGATGGAAACCGAGCCACCACAGTGGCAACTCCAAAGCTTCATCCATAAATGTTGTTGGTACACACATTCAGCTTGGGAGGGAGCTTCCTAGCACGCTCAAGTGAGACCACGAACTGCACACCAGGCCAAAGCACCAGCAATTAGCAGCACCCACAGGTAAACCACATGGGTAAGTTAAGAGCAAGCTTGGGGGAGGGCTCCCACAAAGGTAACATGTATCTCATATTTCTTTGTCCAACTTATAAAATGGTGAGATATGCTTTTATCCTCTCTCATATGTGTTAAGATGTGTTAGTTTCTACCCTTGTTGAAATGATAAACAGTTGCTCTGTCTTATGTTTCACGTGTACCCATTTTATAATCGAGCTTTCTCTAAGATTTGAGTTTATCAGCTAAAAATGTCTCATCCCAAAAACTTGGAGTAGTGGGTTGCACAAGCTTAATCTTGTCTAAGTTATTGCTTGATATGATATGGTGACATGGGCTGTGCTATGACTTTGTTCTGAGTGAAACTTGACATCCAGAGTTTTATTTTCAAAAACTTTCAAAAACAAAAGTTTCTCAATGATTATGAAATACCTACCAAGGCCATATGACATGTTTCAATTCTGCAAACCTTTTAGTCATATGCTACTTGTGGAACATTGAGATTGGTCAAATTGTTGTGACCTAAGTGAGATTATGGTCATGCACCCATGATTGAGATTCACATGTACGCACCAAATAAAGCCAACTCTCACCCTGAGAGTTGCGCACAACATGCATCCATCCATCCATAAAAAATTATGCCAACTCTTACCCTGAGAGTTGCACACTCTTCCACTAAATAAAAAAATGCCGATTCTCACCTTGAGAGTCACGCATTTGTTATCCACTAAATAAAAATGTCGGCTCTTACCCTGAGAGCTGTGCATTCATTTTCCACCATATAATTACTCCTCGCATTCCATCATGACATCTCTCCATCCAAAGTATTCATATACCGACAAGAGATATGGGCTATGTTTGAAAAAAAGAGAGACCGTGCCAAGGGGCATGCAATAAACAAATGGGAAAGAAAAAAGTTCCAAGTACCCGTTCAAAAAAAAGAAAAAAAGAAGAAGAAAAGAGAAAAAAATTATTATTATGGATAGATGATCTTATATTCCATATCCCTCCAAAAAGTTTCATTCCATTCAATAAAGGAGAGAATCATGATGCATGGAGTATCAAAGATATTATCATTAGGATTGCATCATCTTCATACTCCACACACTTGCACGTCTCAATCAAAGTGTATGACTTGTATCTCCTTGTGGTTCAGTTTTTGACTTAGCAATACATGTGATGCAAGTATGCCCACCTTTATACCTGCCCAAAACTCCACTCATAAGCTTTAGTGGTAGGATATGAAAGGCAGCATTACAATGCATTTGGTGAGGTATTCATACACATTGAGTGATCTAGTGAATCATTTGAGGAACTTACATTTCTTTTACAAAACTTTCAAAACCTCCGGAAAGATGGTTGATCTTGGGATGAATGATAAGCAATGTTTGTGAATCTGTTCTGTCTTGCAATCACCCAAGACTCGAGATGGCTAAAAGCCCCCATTTCTTTCAAGATAATAGCAGGGTGGATAGCATGCTGATTTATTCAAATTACGGTGGAAAACTTTGTTATAAACTTGGTACATTTGAAATATGATCAGCATTGTAGCAACTCCTGATCAACAACCATACTTAGATATTTGCTCGGGACGAGAAAAGGTTAAGCTTGGGAGTCTTGTTGGCGGTCCTTATGGATCATTTATAACCACCAACTTATGCCTAAAAGGAGAGAAACTATCATGCTTTAACACGTAGACATATGCTATTAATAGAATTCTACTTGTACCGCTAGTGCTCACGTTTTTGTAGGTTTATTGACGAAAACAAGTGGAGTGCACAAACCAAATGAGAAAGTGCAAAAGCAGACCTCGAATTCAGTAATGTGCAAACAAAAGATAATGAAGAAACCCAATATGAGCCAAAGGAGCAAAGATCCAAATAAAGTTTGAGTCCATCTCAAGACTGCACGAGTAGGCCCGGGTAAATCGGCCATAACTCACTCATCCGAACTCCGATTGGGCTCATGCACTAGGTGTTGGAAAGCTATCGATGAGACCTACGTGCTTCCGAAAGATGGGCTCAAAAAGGCCTAGCAAATTGGGTGGCTGCCCCCAGGTGCGGCCGCACCCCTGGTGGGCCTCTCGGGCCTAGTTTTCTTATGGCGGTTTAAAGGCGATGCAGCCACGTCGGTCCTACCTATGATCATTACAGATGGAAGGTGGAAACCACCCTTTGGAGGTCGGTTTGGATCCTTCCATGTGGGGGTGATCCTTTTGCATAGAGCCCCCTCCTCTCAAGCTATAAAAGGAGGCCTCCTCTCTTCACCATTGATTCATTCATCAACACAAAGAGGTCACAATGTAGAGAGGAAGAGCAAGCTCCATTCCATTAGCTTCTAGCTAAATTAGTATAGGGAGTGAGAGAGGGAAAGAGCTAGAGAAAGAGCAGAGTCAAAGCAGTTCTACCTCTGGGTGGACAAAGTGCCGGGCTTGTTGGCTCTCGCTCTAACTTGTACCTCTACAATCGTCTTGCTACTTGAAGTAAGAAGTTCGTGTTCAACTTTGCTTTGATTCATTAAGCATGTCTCTTTCATAAAGCTACTTGTTCGTGGGATTGTCGTTCATCCTTTGGACAGATGCTCTAGTAAGAGGTCTCCTGATAGAGATGAATGTTCTTGATCGCCGCTAGAGTAGTAGTTGCCTTCATAGACGTGGTGTCTAGGTTGGAGTCTACCTTTGTTTGTTGCGTGTGGTCACGGGTAGAGGGGTAGGTGGTAGGTGGTGACAGCCCTGTCCACTCATACCTACATTTCCCTGTTGATGCAAAATTCTATCTGCAAACACACCAGGCTAATACCCAAAATCGATATCCGAAGCGTGCCAGTCGATTTGACCTGTTAATCGACAAGGATGATAAATTTGAATAAAATCTGAACGAGATGATAGTGATACGCCTGGACGTCAAAGCTCAGAATGTATTCGATAACTGTTGAATAGATCAGATGAGACGACAGCTATACGCCCGGACGTCAAAGCCTGAATCGTGCTGTGATTTACCGATCTCATATTTCAGGGTGCGAGTTCTACACCAATCGAATCTTCATCGGTAACTCGCCCCTTGTCTCCACCTGCAGCACCTTTATTGCCACGCCTCGTCATGCTTGATGATTCTCCAGAGGTATTCTTTATTTAAACCTTGATCGTTGGATCGACACCTTTACTCATCTGTTTCTTTCAAAACACCAAGTAATCGCATCAGCAACTGCTTCGAGTGCGCAAACACTCCAACCATCCATTGCCGATGCCCCCTAGCCATCCGATGCTGATGTTTTACAGCACAAGTGTAAGGCTTCATCGGGCGAAGAATCACAATCAAAGCGGGTGAGACTTACACAAGCTCCAATTTCACCATCAGCATCCTCGCCTCGCCCGATATCGCTTGATGTTCCTGTGCAGACTTCTCCATCGGCAACTGCTCTTCCATTGGCAATTGTACCTGTACAAGGATCTTCATCGTCACCGGTATCACAGCTGTAGCCGATCGAGGTACCAACACAGGAAACACCATCAGTAATTGTATCTGAGGTTGTTTCTTCAAGCCAAAGGCGAGAGATTGCCTTGAAACAAGTAAGTTAACTCCCCTAGATAACCTTTAATACTTGGGTTCTTCTGCTGATGTCACTTTTTCCTTTTTAGGAGCAAGATTCCCCCAACAGTCTATTCTCCTTTTCTATCAGTGGGATTGTTCCCGATGATGAAGAGCCTAAAGAAAGCTCTGCTCCAGCCCTTGAAGCTTTATCATCTGAAACCAAATCCCGACTGGAGACGTTATTATCCTTGCTGCAACAGGAGACTTCTTTGCTGATCCAGGACTCTAATTTCGCAAGAGCAACCTTCAAAGAAATTCGAGGCCATATTCCTGCCGATGTCAAGGAAGCACTCTTCCAAGCTACACATCTAGAGAGTCAGCAGTTGCAGTATCAGAGGGCTGCCCAGCGAATCACCGATAGAGCACTCAGGCAAAACTCCAGGAGGATATGATGAAACAAAGCAATTTGCCAATGAGAAACACAAAGACATCGGTAAACTAGAAGCCTCCTGTGCAGATCTGGAAGAAACGATTGCTCAACTATCAGCAAGAAGAGAAGCCCTGCTAGCGGAGCTGAGACAGATTGAAGGATCCTTGGATGCAGCAAATCTAGAAAAGGCCCAAATGCCCGAAGCTATCAAAACTCTTCAGTAAGAAAGGGACAACCAAGTCCTCAAGACGCTGGCACTTAAGAAGAAAATCAAGTCAGTTGAAGGCAATGCCGATGGAGACACAAAGACACTGGAGGGGGCCGACCAAATTCGCCTGCGTGCGATATCAACCATCCGCTCATTGTTGAACTTGTAAAATTTCTTCCTCATCGGCAAAGTAATGCATCGGCAACTTGTAAAACTTTCACATTAATGCAGCGCCGATGCACTCTTTTTGAACAAGTACTCTATCTGTTTTCTTCATAAGCAAGTGTTTGGAATTTCGTCGGCAATATGAAAACCATGTTGATGTCTGCCGATGGGCCTTTAATTTTGTGCTTTAGCTACCATACTTGAGATTTTGCCCCACGGGGGTTTCCTTCTTTGCGCTCCCGTTGCATCTTCCTCTTCTGAGTCTTCATTAGACCCTCAGGGCACCATTGAGGAAGCTTTGTTTTCCAAACGGGCTGATACAGTTTCGTACCTGAACCTGGGCAATCTATATTGGGATCCCTACAGAGTACTGCCTCATCAGGGACTCTTGCATTGGCCATCTCCTCGAGCTCCTCTCGGTTCATCGACAAACAGTCGTCATGCTTGCCCAGCCTTTCATGTACACTGTTCTGCCCCCCAGCTGATCATGTACCGATGCTCTCTCTCTAATCGGCTTATCAATGTATTCGCTCCGATTACCATAGCGTGATCTTCTTTCTGTCCGATCGGCTCGATCATAACCATTGCATTTGGGGCAGCTATCAATAGTAGGCAATTTAATGCCTTCTTCCCAGCAGTAGATGAAGAACGGGCATCTCCAATGATTTTTATGCCGACGCCATTCTTCCTGACGCAACTCCTCTTGCCGATGTCGATAGCGGTCACCTGAAATTCTGTACGAAGCTGATCTAGGAGGTCTTCTGGAACTACTGTTCTCTTCAATTATCTCTTTCCCCTTCAAGTCATTGGCAGTTGCTTGATTTCTAGGATCCACTGATGCTCTTCTTTTAGCGCTTGCCGATGTCAATACTTTGGTCTTGCTTACGGCCTCCACTATGTTTGCTGGGAAAGGATGTTGATCAATCTTCATTGGCCTCTGAGCTTTAGAGTTGTCAAACTTGATCCTCCCAGATTCAATGGCTGATTGTAACTGCTGCCTGAAAACTTTACAGTCATTGGTACTATGCGAAGTTGCATTATGAAACTTGCAGTACCTCATCTTCTTCAGCTCATCTGCCGATGGAATCATATGATTGGGTGACAGCTTGATTTGGCCCTCTTAAAGCAGTAGATCAAATATTTTATCGGCCTTTGTGACGTCGAACGTGAATCTTTCTGGCTCTTTCTGACCAAAAGGACAAGATAAAGGCTTTTTACCCTTCACCCACTCAGCCAGGCTGATAGTTAGCTCTTCATCTGAGTCTGATTCCTCTGCCTCTTCTACGAAGGACACCTTCTTGTTCTAGCTCTTCCTATGTTCTAGAGCTTGAGCACTTTGATCAGAAATCCTCTGCACAATATGGCTTAAGCTTTCAAACTCCTGAGAATCGTATTTGTCCCTGAGATGCGGCAACAAACCCTGGAAAGCCAAACCAGCTAACTGGCGATCATCAAGCACTAGGCTGTGGCACCTATTCTTCATGTCTCGTACCCTTTGCACAAAACTCTCCACCGATTCGTCGCTTCGCTGTCTTAATTTTATCAAATCAGTAAGCTTCTTTTCATGGACACCAGCAAAGAAGTATTTATGGAACTGTCTTTCTAGATTGGCCCAAGTAAGAATAGAGTTCGGTGGCAATGAGATAAACCACATGAATGCCGATTCAGACATAGAGGACGAGAATAAACGGATCCTCAGCTCATCCCTGTTCGCTGCCTCCCCACACTGGATGATGAATCGGTTGACGTGCTCCATTGTCGATGTATCATCCTGCCCAGAAAACTTAGTGAAATCTGGCACCTTGTACCGATTCAGGAAAGGAATTGAGTCATAAGCTGAAGGGTAGGGAGTCCGATAAGAGTAAGTATTAATCTTGGGCTGAATCCCAAATTGCTCTTTCATCACTTCTGCGATCTTATCGGTTAAGAGTGCATCCTGATCTTGCCAATGCACTGGCTGAATCTCCACTGGAGGTGTTGGCTGATATGCTTCTATATACCCCTGTGGCATTTGGCTTGGAGAAATCGGCATATTCACGGCACCAATCTGTGGAGTAGAGTTCATCGGCTGTTTTGTCGATGTTTGATCTTGAAAAGCTGCCTGTGGACTATATTGCTGAGTCCCCATTGCCTGGTAACTTGGCTGAATAGCAGATTGCTGAACTGTCTCTTGCCCTGACCAATTGAGATTATAACTCATCAGCACCTGACTTGCCGATGGCTAATAGCTTGCGGACAATTGATGCTCTTGTATAGGTGGATGATGGCCAGCATAATTGCCCTGAATTGCAGATAACCCAGATTGAGATACGAATGGCACTATGAGCTATTCTGCAGTGGAAACTCTCTGTTGAACTGGTGGAGGATTAGTCAATGGATTCGCATAAGATATCTATTACGGAGGCACGTGGAATCCCATTGACAATGGCTATATAGTAGGAGGTGCAGTGGAATAGTGTGACACTTGAACCATCGGCCGAATTGGAGTAGCCGATGTCATTGGACCCTTCCTTGCTACATCATGCACTTGAGGCAGTCCAGAGTTGGCAGTAGATGGACCTGGGAGCATCCCGTATCCCCACCAATTAGCAGCAACCTGACTGTGTTGACCTGAAGGACCTGATATTGCCGATGCCGATAGATCTGTGCTCAACTGAGTACTAGGCCTCTCCTGAGATGTTAGATCTGATCCTATCAGCGTGGCTTCAATGATAGATGGTCCTAATATAACTAGAGGAGTAGGCGCTTCCATACTCTCAACGGCTGGAGTTGCCAATGGAGTACTGATAGATGCCGATCCCGGCTAATGATATGCTGGCCCGACATACCCTGGTGCTTGTCCTTCTCTTAATGTTTGCACAACAGCATTGTAAACAATGTTGGATAGCACGATGGAGTGGTTGATCAAAGCTTGATTTAATACAGAATTAACCATCTCCTGTAATTTACCAGGGTTGGAGTCAATGGTTACCTGCCGAGGCAACGGCAGATCTTGCTTCTAGATGACT
The DNA here is from genome assembly GCA_023333625.1 of Bothriochloa decipiens. Taxonomy (NCBI): domain Eukaryota; kingdom Viridiplantae; phylum Streptophyta; class Magnoliopsida; order Poales; family Poaceae; genus Bothriochloa; species Bothriochloa decipiens. The sequence continues at coordinate 24,226,086 of CM041647.1, read as the reverse complement.
TCTCTACCCCTATTCTTGCTGAAAGACTTCAAGGAGAGCTGCCTATAATCCTCCATAGCTTTTTTCATGGCTAGCTTCTGATCCTCCTTGAGATCTGACTCTGATATCTTGATGATGTTCTCTGGATTGTTATCAATAGGATTCTTCATGATAGATCTGTTGACTTGGCCCCACCAAGCATGCCAAAAGATGTGTTGATGCAAAATTCTATCTGCAAACACACCGGGCTAATACCCAAAATCGATATCCGAAGCGTGCCAGTCGATTTGACCTGTTAATCGACAAGGATGATAAATTTGAATAAAATCCGAATGAGACGACAGCGTTACGCCCGGACATCAAAGCTCAAAAGGTATTCGATAACTGTTGAACAGATCAGACGAGACGACAGCGATACGCCCGGACGTCAAAGCCTGAATCGTGCTCGGTAGACGCGAAACTTGCAAGGTCACCGGAGATCAAGTTGATGCAGCCCATCGATTCTTGAAAGAACTCATTGAAAAAGAAAAGGTACTTGATGAAGTCGTCGAAAAGTAAAGTACTGGTAAAGGTAAAATAAAAAGTAGATTTGTTTATTGATGCTTGGATATCTATTACAATGCCCTTCGGCATATATTTATACTCTGCTAATCAAAGAGTCCTAATTTAATACGCTAAGCTCAAATATAGAAGAAATAAACCAGTCCCTTATATGAACTCTATCTCTTTAAGAAAAAGAAATAACACTTGTATAAGAATTGGACTTATACTATAATACGAAAATTGTAAGCTCCGTGTCGCCAATCCTCTATCCGCTTCCGTTATGATGAAGTTATCTTTTCATCGGCATATCCCTGGCATCGGCAACAACCTTCTAGCCTTCCTGCCTATCTCATCAGCAACAGCTCTTCCGTCTCATCGGCATCGGCAACCATCTATCGGCAGGTCAGAAGCAATGCTGAAGAACAACCAACCTTTTGCCGATTTAGTTTAGTCTCCCGATCCTTATTGACACGTGCCAAAAAACAGTGTCAACATCCCCCATGTCTGGACATGGAGTAGAGCTTATACTGATATCACTCGGTAGACCAAGTGCGTCAGTGCCTGAAGCAAGCAAGTAGTGGGAAAGTTACCATCGCTTATATACGTTTGACCTTAGAAGAACCTCTCTACCCAAGCTATCTCTTCTGTCTCTTCTAGGTAAATTAGTTAGAGCCTAAGTACAAAGACCGTTCCTTTGGGAAATTACAATACCCTGAATACTTCTGAGTGAAGGCTACAATGGTACTTCTGTGCGCTTGTGGACGTTTTTGCTGACGCTATGAAGCACCAACAACTAGCATCTCCACATCCTTATAAAACCGGATCTTGATTTTTACTATAGAACAATCCATGATCTCTAGTGCCGATGAGGTATCTCAAAATTGATTTAACTCCTATCGAATGGTGTTTGGTAGGTGCAGCACTATGTCTTGCCAGCAGATTAACTGCAAACTCAATATCCAGTAGGGTATTATTAGCAAGATACATAAGTGCTCCAATGGCACTAAGATATGGGACTTGTGGTTGTTGGCGGTCCTTAGAGCCTATTTTCTACTGCCAATATGTTACTAAAATAAATAGTAGGTAGGCTTTAAACTAACATTTCCACAAGTTTTGTTGTATACTTGACTTGCAGGCATGACATGTGAAAATGCACAAAAACTAGAAGAAAGCGCAAAAGCAGAAAGATGAATTTAGGAATGCACAAATAATACAAAGAGCGGAGCCCACCTTCGGTGCATACCTAGGCCTGATCGTAACTGCAGGAGAGGTCTAGGCCTAGGGAGGAACCAACCACTCAAAGGCGGTGGCTAGATGGCCCCACCAGGGGCCGGCCGGTCTTGGGGGTGGCCGGTCCCCCGGTGGGCCTCCCGGGCCCAGTCTTCTCAGTAGGTGCTTGGGTCGGTTCCCTTAAGGTGGTTTCACCTCCTTCCATACTTGGAGACACCCGAACCATCCTACTTGGGCTATAAAAGAGGGGGAGAACTCCCCTCCAAGACACACACCATCATTTGGAGCCATTTACCTCACCTCTCACTTGTATTCTTTAGATTAGTTTTAGTATTAGAGCAAGGCAAGAGCTAGCAAGGAGAGCTTGTTTCCTTGAAAGAAGAAGGAACACCTCGGTATGAATACAATACTGTTTTCTTCCAAGTTCAAGTTCTTATTTATATAGCAATGCATATGAACTAGATTATAGTCTTGTTCATGTTATGATCATGATATATGAACTAGCATATAGTTTATGTGTTATGTTCTTGACATGTTCATCGTTGTTCTTCATCGTTCATCGACTTAGTATGAATAGAGGAAGAACTAGGGATTCGGTGATGGTTCGTCGTGCCTTCTCGGTTGCTCTTAACCTAGTCTGTCACTCTGAAGGGGTGGGGTCCTAGGGGGTCAGGAGTTGTTTCCAATTACACGGGCGTGGTGCCTGGGTATGCGGAGATCGACGGACATGTGGGTACCCCACAGGCAGAGGGGTAGGTGGGTAGGTGGTGACAGCCCTGTCCATCCCTAGCATTCCCTCATGTTTGGGTATTTAGTAGGAGTTCGTAAAGTCTCTATCGGTTGGCAGACCAGCTGCGGGGATCTTCGTGTCATCCGAGACTTAGTCCTGATGCTAGACATGCTAGTTAGATGTCCACTAACAGTTCTTTGCATAGCTGTATATGACCAATGCCTGCTTAGTTAGATATATTCTTTTATTCTTTATTTCTCTTTTGTCCTTGAGGTTGGCTCAGATGTGTGTCCACTATCTTTGAACCATGATTTACCCCTACCTATGCTATGTCTACCTATGCATTCAATAAGTGATCATGTTTATACCAAAGCTAGATGCATTCGTCCTGCCCTCCTAAGGGAAATTATAAATACGACACCCTTGAATACCCACGGGTTGAAATGCTACAATGATAGTTCCGTGCGCTTGCGGATTTATCCATACTGAGCTATCATGATTGGCGTACCTATGTACCACTACCTAAGGATTGTAATTCTTATTGCACCCCAAGGAGCCATGCTTCAGTTTTGCATATCGTAAGTAATGACGGCTAGGAAGGCCAATCAGGTACTTCTAACTATTATTACCAGAATGCATTACCTAGGCCGACACCATTAAGGGCCAAGGGTTACCTTTCTCATGTAATGGTGGTTGGGAATGTCAATATACATTTCTAGTGTTATTGCTAAGGATGGACTCTTTGTCTATCTTTAGTAGTAATGCTAAGAAACACCAGCAAGCATTTCTGGTGCCGTTGTGGGTGAGGGCAAAAGAAAAATGCAAACATGTAGCTTGGCATAAACATTGATTACAAAATAAGCATTGGTAGCCATAGTTTAAAGCATTGGTAGCCATAGTTTAAGCAGGCTAACTTTACTGTTTTCTTCCTCTTTTTATTGGAATGAAAATAGGATAGTGTATGAGTGGTTTTCACTTGCCAGATAACTTCGTCAGCAATTCGGAAGCACTCCTAAGGAAGAGAAGGACTCGTACTGTCTCTTCTTCTGCTATTCCACCGGCAGGCAACCGGTCACTTCCGCACCATCCATTACTACCTCCATGGCCAAGTCACTCCACGAGTACTCCACCCCCGCTGTTGCCATCATGCCCGTTGGGCCCGCTGTCAATGTCGGGAATGGAAACTTTGAGCTCAGTTCGATACCCGACAGGGATTGCACAAGATATCTGTTGACACCGTTTTTCGGCACGTGTCAATAAGGATCGGAGACTGGACTAATCGGCAAGGATTGCCGATAAGAGCTAGGGGATTATTGCTGATGAAGCTGAAAAGTTATTAAGGATCATTGCCGATGAAACAGAAAAAGCTATTGCCGATGAGATAGGCAGGAAGACTAGAAGGTTGTTACCGATGCCAGGAATATGCCGATGAGGAGATAACTACATCATGACGGAAATAGACAGAGGATCAACGACACAGAGCTTATGATTTTTCGTATTATAGTTTAAGTCCAACTCCTATACAAGTTTTATTTCTTTTTCAAGAGATAGAGTTCGTATAAGGAATTAGTTTATTTCTTCTATATTTGAGCTTTGCGTATTAAATTAGGACTCTTTGATTAGCAGAGTATAAATATATGCCGAAGGGTATTGTAATGGATATCCAAGCATCAATAAACAAATCTACTTTTTATTTACCTTTACCAGTACTTTACTTTCGACGACTTCGTCAAGTACCTTTTCCTTTTTCAACGAGTTCTTTCAAGAATCGACGGGCTGCATCAACTTGATCTCCGGCGACCTTGCAGGTTCCGCGTCTACCGAGCACGATTCAGGCTTCGACTTCCGGGCGTATCGCTGTCGTCTTGTCTGATCTGTTCAATAGTTATCGAATACCTTCTGAGCTTTGACGTCCGGGCGTATCGCTGTCGTCTCGTTCGGATATTATTCAATTTTATCATCCTTGTCGATTAACAGGTCAAATCGACTGGCACGCTTCGGATATCGATTTTGGGTATTAGCCCGGTGTGTTTGCTGATAGAATTTTGCATCAACAATATCCCTGTAAAGATATGAGGTTATTACGTCCCAGTGGATTTCATGGTAGTCAACATGGAGCTCACCAAAGAAACACTACTCATCCTAGGAAGGCCATTCTTGAGTACGGCTGGAGCTTAATTTGATGTTGGAACTGGAGAAATCCACTTCAATATCAATGGAGAAGAAGAAAAGTTTGAGTTCATGCCTCGCTGTCAGGAAGAATGCAATATGATACGCATCAGATACGGGCCGAACCCCCAAGGCATCAAGGAGGTAGAAATTCAGCCTCAACTTCTGAGAAACTTATCAAAAATATCAAACGAATCGAAGAAAAAGCCGAAGCCAAAAGAAAAGGCGGCTCCCAAAAGAAATATAAACAAGGAGCAGAAAAACAAAATGGCTCCTAAAAAAATACAAGAAAAGACGGAAGAAATCCCCAAGCCTTCACAAAAGAAGACGGTGTGGAAGCCAAAGGAAAAAATTGAACAAACTACCACACCACCCAAGACATCCCACAAAGTGTGGAGGCCGAAGCAGGTACAACCGTCTACTTCTCCCAAGATGGATGTACCATCATCAAGCAAACAATGAAGGGAGAAAAGTCCTGCTCAACGGACTTAAAAAGGTGAGCCCTTGCCAAAGGTAAACCGGTAATTACCCTTAGTTAGTTTTTTGTTTTGAACATTTTCATCAGTTTCTTTACCATCAATAAATGCTGAATAATTCCTTTGCTCTTCTAAAAATAATAATAATAATAATAAATATATATACATCTTTTTATATAGTTTTAATTTATAACATACTTACATGGTGCTAGTGTTGCATTGATGATATGTCCAAAATGCCCCTATGATCTTTTCTTTCTTATACATGAATCTTTTTTTTATCATGGGTATATATTCTCATAAATGCATGATACTGTGGTCTTGATTTTATTGAAGATCACCCATATCATTCACTCTATCACACACACTATCACTCTAATTCACTATGCATCACGCTTGATCATAACCGGGATAGGGATCCACGTATTCAGTGGAGCACCTGACCAAAAATCGGAGGCTGGCAAGTGGACCCAGGGGACCGACCGCCCCCAGGACCGGCCGCCCCCTGGCTACGCCAAATCATGCGAATCTTTTTTGTGGCTCCCTCTCACCCTTCTAGCATCGCGTACATGGTTACGATCAGGTTGTTTCCTAGTCAGAGACCACGGTAGCACCTATAAAAGCCCCCATAGGCCTCTCCTCTCCTCACACCAATCATTTCTCTTCTCCCTCTTGCTAAGCTTGCTGAGTTCTCCCATCTCCAAGTGCTAACCATGTCTAGCTATGCCCTCTTGTCGATCAATGCTCCAAAGGCAATAGAAAACCTAGACATAGCACCTTACCAAGAGAGCTCTGCTGTGAGGGAAGAAGCCCGTACTATGGAGAAGCCCTTAGCAATCATGCCAGCACGCGCCCATGTAGCCGAAGTTAGAACCAAGAAGAAGACCACTGCTGCCCGTCCCACTACCGACACCTCAGAAAGGCCTCAAGAGGAAGGCCCCTGGTAGTAGTGGACTTAGTGAGCGCGCTGCTATCTGCAAAGGAAAAGAACCGATTAGAAAGGCCGTGTCCTCAGCCAAGGAGGCCGAATCTTCTAGTGCTCTTCCTAGGATCAGGAGACATCTACCACAGCCAACCATCAAATGTCGTGCGGGGCAGTATGAGAGTAGCGATGACGAGGATGAGTCTCGCATCCTCGCTGATCTCAAGGCCGAGCAAGTTAGTCTACGCGCTATCCTAAGGATATTAGAGGATGACCTAGAGGAAAAACACACAGAAATTAGGGACCTTAGTGATGACATCAATGGGTTTCGTTTCAAGTTCAACCTTAGGCTGAGGAAAGTCGCTGAAGCACTAGGAGTTGGTCACCTCATTGAGAATCTTTAGAACGCTCCTACAGCAAATAAATAGGCACATATTTGATCTTTTACCCATTCATTTTCCCTTCAATGTAAATGTGCCTATCTGAGTTTATCAATGAAATAAAGTTTTTTGTCTTTATAAATGTTGTACACTTGTTTTCTCCATATCTACATTTTGTGACTAACCAAGGCAGGAAAGAAAACAAGTGTGGGGGAGGATTCTCCAATTCGACTGCACAACAAAGTCAAACTTTGGTTTGTGCAACCTCTCCCCCTCTCACATCAAAAAGTTTTAAAAAAATAAATAAAATGATGTTCCTTCATACTCCATCAAACATGTCGTCCTACATTCGAAATATTTGCATACTTTTTATTCCCTGCTAATATCCCTACAGATTTATGAACACTGTTTAGGGACCTCATTTTATCTAAGTAATTGACGGATGAGATGTAGTAGGATGACATGATGCTTGCTCGTTCTTGCAAAGTACTTGGGATTTATTCTTATAAAAACAAAAATTCAATAGCATGTTCCTTGAATGATTAGCACATACCTACCAAGGCCATAAATGATTCTATATGATGAAACCTTCCACATATGCTGCTTACTTTGTGTTGAGTTTGGTCAAATTTTGTGACCACTGTTGAGAGATGTTTCATGCTCCCAAGATCAGAATTCACTTGCACCCACCAAAGAAAGCCAATTCTCACCCTGAGAATTGCGCAAAACATGCACTTCATCCATCCAACAAAAATATGCCAACTCTTACACTGGGAGTTGCGCAGCTTTCTCCACCAAATAAAAAGTGCCGGTTCTCATCCTAAGGACCGCGCATTTCCCTTGCAAAATCTTACTCCATCCACCGAACATCATGATATCCTCGTCAAGTTCTTCATATACCAATAAAGGATATGGACTATACTAAAAAAAAGAAGAAGAGAGAAAAAGAAAAGATCATGCCAAGGGGCATAAGAAATAAACGGAAAGAAAAAGTTCCAAACACCCATTCTAAAAAAAATGATGATGAAGGTTTTATTGCCCATATCTTCCCAAAAGTTTTATCCAAAGAGAATCATGGTGCATGGAGTACGAAAAAGATTTAGAATTAGGTCTCCACCTTCATTTTCCCACACACATGCACATTCTAATCTAGGGGTATGATGCACTCCCTCTGGTATGGTCTGGGGTTTGGCCTGACAACATATGCAGGGTAAGTATGCCTCATCATTCCCATCCTTACCTAAAACTCCAGATAAACCTTTTTAGAGGTAGGGTGATCAAGCAAAGGCATCACCTTTCTCATGCCTTGGTAAAGAACCACTTACAAATATGAGCAACTTGAGAGAATCATTCAAGGAACATAAGCTATCTTTTCATTTTCAAAATTTGGCAAAACCCAAGTTTCTATGCAGGGACAGGGTAAGAAGACTTGACTCCAAGCTATTCCATTTTTCAATTACCCAAGATGACTTGGTAGACACTTTGAAGTTCATAAATCTAGGTGAAGCTCGGAATAATCTGTATGCAAGTCTTTCTGAATAAGGAAGATGAGCCCATTTGGTCCTAACACTTTACTCGAGGACGAGCAAAGGACCAAGTGTGGGGGAGTTGTTGGCGGTCCTTAGCAACTAAATACCAACATTATTATTATACTAATATAAATAGAAGGTAGGGCTTTTATCTAATCTTTCCACGAGTTTTGTTATTTATATGACATATAGGTCTCACATGTGGAAATGCACAAAATTCACAAGACACACTTCAAGATAACGTATTCAGGAAAGGCGCAAACCAAGGAAAATGAGAAAGCCCACCTCAACATAGCACTGGACCCATCCGTAACCACAGGGGAAGTCCAGGCCCAGGAAGCAACCGACTACCAGAAGGCGGTGGCCAGCGGGCCTGGCCAGGGGACCAGCCGCCCCCGGGACCGGCCACCCCCGGGACCGGCCACCCCCTGGTGGGGCCTCCCGGCCCCAGCCTTCTCAGACGGTCCTTTGGTCAGTTCCCTCAAGGCGGTTTCACCTCCTTCCAATTGAGGAGACACCGGAACCGTCCTACATGAGCTATAAAAGAAAGGTTCCTTCACCATTCAACACACACACCAACATTTGGAGCACTACACCTCACATTTCCTACTTGTTCTCTCTAGTTTTAGTTTAGAAGTAGAGCAATGCAAGCCTATCAAGGAGAGCTTGTCTCCTTGGAGGAATCAAGTTCATCTTGGTATGAATATAATTTAGTTATCCTCTATGAGCAAGTTCTTATCTTCTTTATATAGCAATACATGTAAATTAGAGTATAGTCTTGTTCATATTATGTTCAAAACATATAAACTAGCATATAGTCTATATGTTATGTTCTTGATATGTTGATCAAAGTCCTTTATCGTTCATCAAATTAGTATGAATGGAGAAAGAATTAAGGATGGGATAGTGGTTTGTTGTGCCGTCATGGTTTCTCCTAGCCGAGCCTGTCAATCCGAAGGGTTGGGGTCCCGAGAGGTTAGGAGTTGTTTCCAATTACACGGGCGTGGTGCTCGGGTATGCGGGAATCAGCGGATATGTCGGTACCCCATGGGTAGAGGGGTAGGTGGGCAGGTGGTGATAGCCTTGTCCATCCCAAGCACTTCCCTACGTTCGGGTATTGAGTAGGAGTTCATAAAGTCTCTATCGGCTGGCAGACTAGCTGCGGAGATCTCCCTATCATCCCAGACTTAGTCCTCACTCTAGTCTTACTAATTAGATGATAACTACTATTCTTTGTATAGCTATATATATCAATGCCTGCTCACGTGGCATGACAAGAAAATAAAAAAGAAAGAGTTCACCCCAGGAGATAAGGTATTACTATTTAATTCCAGGGTGAAGCTCTTCAGGCATGGAAAACTTTGAAGTAAATGGGAAGGACAATTTGACGTAGTGAGCTCATCATCCCATGGAGTCGTTACGCTTCGCAACAATGAAGGTACGTTATTCAAGGTAAATGGACAATGCCTTAAATTATTCTTTGAGCCCAATAATAATTTTGAAGAAGTAGATATAATTACTTTCTTCATTAATTAGGGGTGTTTGGGCCTGACTTTTTACTTTTGAGTTTTATGGGTCTAGTAACTTTTTCTAAATATTAAAATATATAAATATTTTTGCAAAAAAGTTGAAGGGGATCGGGCTCGAGGCCTGGGCGGCTGCCCAGCCCCCTTGGGCGCCCACCCAGCTATGGCAGGTGATTAGCGCAGCCTTTCTCCCTCACAATCCTTCCATATCCCTCATCAGTAAAAAGTAGATGCTTGGTATATTCATGCATTTCTACTCACGTCATTCCTCGAAGATGCTCTTTCGATGCTTTTTCACCCCTATATAAATAGCACATGCCTCTGGTCAATCTCATTCTATAATAGTTCTCCTCTCCTCCTGCTTAGAAGCTCGCTACACCTCTTCACACAGCCATGAAGGAGAACCTAGATAGGAGGATGATCCGCTATGGGAACAACCTCAACACCATCCCGAAGGAGGAGCCCGAGTGCAAGGACATCATCCCAGTCAATGAGGCTACATCCCATGCCACCATTCCACCCAAGCCTCGCAGCTATGGCAGCTCCTACTTTGCCCAGCCTGTCCTCACCTTGCCACCTAAGCCTCTCCTTTTGAAGGAAGCTCCATTGAAGGGCCCCATTGTCAAGGTGCCAGAAGGGACCAAGATTCTGCCCCCTAAGCACAATGAGGTGCTTATGGGAGTCAAGACCAACAAGAGAGGGGAGATCATCAATGCCAAGTATAGCACTAGGGAGCGCACCTACTTTGAGGAAGTTCACGCTCATCCTAGCAAAGTTAGATTCATCCCACCGAAGGAAGCTCCTAAGCACGCTCTTGCTACAGCAGAAACTCCGCGCAAGCGCAAGACCATGACCGATTTTGAGAAGGAGCTTGAGGTTCAGTGCGCTATCATCACTTCCTTAGAATCCTGCCAGCGTCTCTAGAGCAATTGTATCCTCTGCACTAATAGTGAAGTGCGCGAGCTGAAGAAAACCTCCGATAGCACAGTTCAGAGGGTGAATGCTCTAGAGAACCCCAATAATTAGAGATGATTTATCCTAGCATTTGATAGGGCACGAGTGAGAGTAAAATAAAGTTTGCTTAGATTAAAGTTTAGTTAAAGTTTGCTTAGTTTAGTTCAAGTCAAGTCCTTTGTAATTAATGTGCCCTATATGATGATGCTATAAATAAATTTTATTATTAGATGTGTTTTGCCTCTTTTGTCTCCACCATGTTGTGAATGAAGGATAATAGGAAACAAGTGTGGGGGAGACACCCGACAACGTAGCGAACAGATTTCTATGCAACAACTTGAAATTCTAAAACTATATGACATGAAGACTACGCTCGGTGAAGTGGACCCTGAGAGGCCACCAGCAGCGGGCGGCCACCCGGCACCCTTGGGCGCATGCCCAAGAGGTGGGCCCACTTTGCTCCAGCCTCGACCATGGCCAGGTATGATCCCCTATGTTACAAAATTTTAACCTAAATGCGCCGTCTTGTTTCGCATTTATATATCTTATTTAAAATTCTTAATAAATATTTTTGAGAAGGTAGATTATTTTAATCATGACCCCAAGATAGACTCACACAATGATAATTCCTAGAAATTCCTGCTGCTGTTGGGAACTCTTTTTGAGGACCCCATTTAACTTAGGTTGTAGTGGAAAGTGAGATAGTATGAATCATGAGAACCTGACTTCTGATGTCTAGTCATTTGGAGAATTTCTTTTCAAAAATTTAAATTTATTAGCTGCACTTCTCCTCTGTGGTAATAAATGCCTATAGAGCCTTGTTGACCAATTAAACTAGCACATAGGCTACTGCTTTGTGTTGAGTTTTGGTCAAACCGTGTGAGACCCTTGTTAAGAGGAGGGTCATGCTCATTAAGATCAAGATCACTTACACCCAGATATATTTCTGCTGCTCCTACACTAGGAGTATGCATAAACATGCTTTCCGCCCTTTATCTATCTCCTACACTGGGAGAAGATACAATCATCTATAGGATTTTTGAATAAATGCTCCAGGCTTATAATATCTCCCTTCCAAAGTGTATATTCCTGATTAGTATGATATACATGAGGCTATGAAAAATTCAGTATTGAAAAAAAGAGAGAAAGAAGGAAAATAAAGAAAGAGGGGAATCAAAAGAATAAATATCCCCAAGGAAAAATGAATGATAGCCCATGAATCTTTTGAAAAGTATTGCTGTTATATTTCGATCTCAATGAGAGAAGCCTGACCAAAGGAGCAAAGTAGAATTAGGATTAGCCACTAAATATTTCCACACACATGCACATCTTGATCTAAGGGTATGAAATTCCCCTCTGAGGATCCCGTTTTGACCGGGCAACATATGCAAGGTGAGTATGATATTCCCTTGAAATACCTTCAACTCCATATAAGCTTTTATAGAACAGGATACAGCATAAGGCATACATCACACATGCCTCAGTGAGTTCCACAAATACCACATATAATGAGTGACTCGAGTGTGCCACATGATGGAGAAGGGTAAGCTATGTTTTCATTGCAAAAATATTATAAAACTCCAAGTGACAGGACTGAAGGAAAAAGGAGCTCTACTTCGTGTTGTTCCATCTTCAAGTTCCTGAGGTTTTTTGGTAGACACTTTGAATCCCGCAGTACAGGTATGACTAGGGATGTTCTACTATTGATGTCTTGGTTTGAGGTTATGCTTAAAGTAATTCTATCCTTTTCCTCGAGGACGAGTAAAAGACTAAGTGTGGGGGAGCTTGTTGATGGTAGTTAACTCATGCTTTTAACCATCAACCAAATGCAAAAATGGACCTATATGCAAACATCTGGTAGATATAGGGTTATCAGTAATAGAATTCTATGAGTTTTGGTGATTGTCTATTTCTACAGCGGGTTAGCAGAAAAGAACCAAAAGAGGTCCACATGACAGATTTACATAGAGAGAATACCATGTCTAGCAACTCAAGAACATTCTAGAGGACTTGAGGAGGCCCCCTTGTAGAGCTGGGCCCACTTGGCAGCCTACAGTGAATGGCCGCCTAGGCCAATGAGGTTCAACCTCGCGGATCCTGCCTCCACCGACTTTGAGGATGAATATTGGCCGTCTATTTAGGTCGGTTTGATCCGAGGGCTGTGGTGCATCCTAGAGGGCTATATAAATAGGGCCCCGAGCCCCTGGATCAGGAGAGTTCAGAAACCCTAATTCATATTTTCCAGAGAGAACTAGCTAGGGAGGGGTCCCTTGAATGGATCCTTATCTCTAGGGTATTAGCAACAAGAGAGATTGAGAGAGTATAGGGTAGAGGTAGAATTGGAGGAAGCCTGGCTTGTCGGTGTCTCCTCTCCAGTTGTATTTGCGAAGTCAAGTCTTCTAACCCGAGGCTTGGTTCTAGGATCATTCGGCAATTCGACTCCTAATACTAGTAAGTTTGTTATTCTTATTGTTCTTTGGTTTACATGTTTAATTTATTTGCTTCGCGTAGGGAATAGAGTAATTGTTCATAGCATAAGCGTGGTGCTTGGGCTAGGAATACTCATAGATACTCCCTATCTGGCCAGATTGGTGGTAGCAGTGGGGGAAGTGACAGTTCCCTTGTTGTCTCCGTATTCCACATCTCGTCAGGAGGTTTTGGTAGGAATAGTGAGCTGGGGTTAAGCATTCTCTGTGGTGTCTTTTCCCTCGGTATCCCCCTTTGAACAATATTAGCGCAGCTTACTATAGGTTAGAGGAAGACTAACAAAGTAATCCTCTCCATATCACTTAATTCTCGCTATCTTGTCTTGCAGCCCAGGGGTAGTAGTTAAGACAGGGTTAGTCTTTAGCATGTTTTCTCCTTGCGGATAAACAAATACGATAGTCCGAATTTATCTGCCGGGTGAAGTGCTCACTGATATCCGTTTTCTTGTGGATCCTATCCTTATCTTTCATGTGCGTAACCAATATCAACAGTAGTGATATGGAAGCAAGAATTGTGTGGCACATCTTAATTTTATTTTCTGTTCTGGAACATTTGTAATAATTTTAAGACCACATAGCACTGATGTACGGATGAACTTATATATGTATTGTATTCCTGGTCCATTGTGCTGTAAAAATTGCAAAGAATAAAAATTAAAAAGACAGAATAAAAATTTTGGATACATGATGGTCCGGCCATAGAGAAAAGAAACAGTTAGGACTAAATACAGCAAACAAGAAAAATCAAAATTTTGGAGCCAGAAGGTCCGAGGGAACGGGAAACAAACGAGCAGGACTAACTGTGGTGCACAAGCGAAATCAATACACATGTGGCAGGTTTTTAGGAGCGACTCTCGCACATGGTCATCTTCTATCATCTATTAGTCTATTACTTTACCCCGGTATGGACGCTATGTCAACATATCTTCTTTACCACACCACAAGGCACAGTGCGAGAGGCATATCTTCTTTACTGCACCACAAGGCAATAGTGCGAGAGGCGGAGACAACGGTCGGCGTGGCAAGGAGGCACCGCACCAGCAACCGTTGGTACGTGGAGTAACTATATTTTCAGCTCCCTAATTTGGTGCATGTGTGTGTGAGTTAGTCTTGGATTGATCCGTACAGATTTGATCTTGTTAAATATGACCCATATAGATCTGATCTTGTTAAATATGACACGTACAAATCTGATCTTGTTAAATAGTGCTTATGATATGATTGCAGATTTTGACGTGTATAGATCTGATTGTGCTCGTGATATGATTACAAAATAAATTATCATTTTTGTCTAACTTTAATTCAGGAGAAGACATGGCCGCACAAGTACCTCCACCAGATGTCGTTCATGTGCATGACTATGGATTCTGACCAACCCTGGAACATGCAGAACACCCGTATCCAACATGTGTCATCTATATAAAATTTCATATATTATTTTTCTAATCTATATATATTTGAATTCCAAATGTAATCTAGACAATTGACCCGTCCCCTAGTTCAAAAAGACACTCTCACACTTCGGTGTGGAAAGTGTACAAGTTCAGACATTTAATCCTAGTCCTGTGCTGGACAAGAAAGGTATTCGAAGTCGAATTACCTTTTCTATGCTAGTTAGGTTACCGGGGCAGCTCAATTCTGCTATAGTCATACCAATCATGGAGATTAGCAAGCCAATGCCCTACGGGATCATGGTGGATAAATAGCTGTGCTGGCATGTCTATTGACACTTGCCAATCTTGGGTATGAAATTCTTTCATTCTCCTCCATGATGCTTTGAGCTTTGAATGAGGGCATCGATGATGTTGTGGGCTTTTGTGCAAACATTGCAGCAAGGAACAATAATAATGTGGTAAAGCTCGACATATATTCTATGTTTATTCGTATGATGTCTATGTGCACATTCTTCTTCTCATGTATCTATTTTTCCCAATGACAGTTTTTAGGTTCACCAGTATGACTTAACCTATGCGGCATGCAGCTTTGAAGCCATTCTCAACCAGGTCATTCCTCGATTGGGTCTATTTGAATGGAAATATGATGGGCCAACACTGACTACAAGAGGATTCCAGAAATGTGGGCATGTGACAAGGACTTCATTCTCAGATTGAGGTCCTTCTCCACCACAGCTAACCATCATTAGTAGACCTTGCTCATGATCTTGCGAAGCAAGGGAGAGTGCACTAGTCCACATGCTGCTCCACATCATTAATCGTCTAGACTGTGCTATTAATGATCTGCACTTTGCCGAGTACATGGCCACCCGTGCTGGTGTCTCAGATTAATATGTAATTTACTTATGTTTATATGAACCTTGTTAGTATGGTATGTACTCTACTAAATTGTTATGGTTTCATCTTTAACTTTCATTTTATCATAGGTTCGAATTGAGTCTGGCATACACATATTTTTCAAAGTCAGATAGTGTTTTGAAGGGTCATACTAGTTTATAATATAGAAATCCATGACCACAAGACGGTCCTAAGAGAAACAAAGTACCAACACTGAACACAAATTTTCAGTTGCCTTTTGGGATACGGTACCGCTTTCACTTTTATCAAGTACCCCGGCAATCATACCACTTTCGCTCGTTCCCCAACTACCCCACGCCCCCGCCGTTGCACTCGCCGTTACCCCATGGCTATTCAGCGCGCCACCCCCATGGTTATTCTGCTCGCCATCCCACGCGGCTGTCCCACTCGCAATCCTTAGCGGCTGTTCCGCTCGCCATCCCCCATCGCCAACACCGAAGCCGTTGCACTCACCGTGGCCTTGACTCGCGAGCCACGATCGGTCCATGCGGTCACATCGATCTGCACTGCCTACCGCTTGTAGTGCCACTGACACCCCGTCCACGCCGCTGGCATTCGCGTGCATGCCGCCATCGTGCACATTCTCATGCCACGGTCGTGGCCTAGCAAATTGACTAAGGAAAGTCATGTCTTAGCTCCCATAGATCATGCATGCTACCTGTTCGATGACATGCTTGTATGATGTCTATGTTGTTTAATCTAATCTCATGGCTTTCCTAGAACGAACTCTTGTAGATGCCATGAAAGGGAAAGGAAAAGAATGTTGAAGAGCAACCAAAGAAGAAGAGTAAGCCAAAAAAACGCCGACCGAGAGAGGAAGATTCCAGAAACGGTCAAGGTCCTATTGGAGCAACGAGGAATCTAGGGAGGGGAAAAGATCATCTGCCCGACTAAGGGGCGAGGAGACCCATGAGGTTATTCCAGATAGAGCAGAGTCAACATAGTATACTGACGAGCAAATTGCGTGGATGGAGAACTACCACAAGACACACCAAAACTCTGTGTTTGCACCGGAAGATTGTGCACTGTTGGTCGTCCTTAAAGACTATTTTATACTGCCAATAATAGACCAAAAAAGGGAGAATTATATATCTCATGCACATATACTTTTGCTATTAACCCAATTCCACTTGTACTTGGAGAATTGTCACTCTGCAGGAACATACACCAAGTGCAAGGAATTGTATAAGAAAAGACGCTTTCTGACAAAGCGTAAAAGAGGAAGAAGGAAGAAGCCCACCTACCTTGCAAACTTGGGACAACCAGCAATGTATCCATGGTCTAGGCCTACACATGAACCCAAGAAGTGGAAGCCCAAAACCCGGTCCAACTCCAACTCGGGCTACAGGAGCAGGCCTAAGTAAATTGGCACTCTCTCATACCCACCTCATTTTGGAGCCACCTCACTACCTCCTCTTGTAGCTTTAGTAGTATTAGTAGTACTTTGGAGCAAGGCAAAGCTTCATTGGAGAGCTTGTACTAGGAAGAAAGGATTATCAGTATGAATACAATTATGTTCTTGCTCTGATTTTGTTCTAGCTGTGCTATAGAACTAGAGTATAGTTCTGATCATGTTATATTCGATGAGTATGAACTAGAATATAGTTTATATGTGAATTGCTTAGCATGTTCATCCTTATTCTTCATTGTTCATATGATTTGCAAGATGATAGATAGTGATGGGAAAGGATTAATGGTTCAATGTTCCTTCGGGTTTGCCTATGTTCTACCTCATCCATCCGTAGGGTGGGAGTCCATGTGGGGCATAGGTAGTTCCTTAGTATGCGAGCATGGTGCCCGGATACGAGGGGGCATTTGGATATGATGGCATGCTATGGTTGAGGGGAAGGCGGCAGGGAGTGACCTAGTCCCGTCCGTCCTTCATAATCCCCCACATTCGTATGTCGTGTAGGAGTTCGTAATTGTCCCCATCGGATGACAGATCAGCTAATGGGATATCCCTGTTGCTCCCAACTTTGACCCGTTTCTTAGACTATACATCTTATGACATTAGCTGGTTCTATGCATGGCTATATTAGAACATGCCTGCTCCGCATAGGATATTCTTTCATTCTTTGTTCGCTGCTTAGGATATTCTTTCATTCTTTGTTTTCCTTTTATCCTTGAGGTTGGCCCTAATGTGTGTCACACTATCATAAAACTATCATGACTTACCCCTATATTGAGTATTGATCTATCATACAATTATCTTGTTTATGTCCTTACAAAACACTGTTACACCATGCCTTGCTATGGGAAAATATAAATGAACGATACTCGAATACTCCCAGTGAAGTGCTACAATGATAATTTCATGTGCTTGCGGACTTGTTCTGTAAACAATTAGAACTATCATTGAGGTATTTCTTGGCGATGTTGCTACTTATAGTAACAACATTAAGAAATGCTAACAAGCATTTCTGGCACCGTTGCGGGGAAGGCACTGGTTAAATAAAAATTCTAATGGACTTGTTCATGTTGACGTACATGTATGATAGTCATTACTCATGCAGGTCAAACTTTTATGTTTTCTCCTATTGTGGATGAAAATAGGATAGTGTATGATTGGTTTCTCCCTGTCGAACTACTACACCACAAATCCGGAGGCACTCCTAAGGAAGAACGGTCTCGTGCCACTTCTTCTGCCACTCCATCGACAAACAAACCAATCACCCTTGCACCATCTGCTACTTCACTCATGGCCATGTCACTCCATGACTACTCCATGCCCAATGTTGCCAACGTGCTCGTTGGGCCCGTTGCAAACATCGGTACCAAGAACTTTGAGCTTCGGACCGACCTAGTCAAGATGGTGCAGGCTAGCCTGTTCTACGGACTGCCAAGTGAGGACGCAAATATGCATCTACAACACTTCCTGAGCTATGTGACACCATTGCTAGCAAGGATGTTGCACCAGACGTCATCAGAATCTATTTGTTTCCCTTCTCCCTAGTGGGGAAGGTGAAACAATGGTTCCATTAAGATAAGGAAGCTGTCAGCACATGGAGCAAATGTTCCACGGCATTTCTCACCAGATTATTTCCCATGGGAAAAACCAATGCCTTGAGGGGAAGAATCATAAATTTCTAGCAAAATACAATCAAAACCATCCCTGAGGCATGGGAGAGGCTACAAGAACACATCCTGGCAGCCCACACCATGGGATGGAAAGTTGGCTTGTGCTCCAGAACTTCTACAATGGGTTAACACCCATGTCAAAGGAGCGCATTGATGCCGCTGCTGGAGGGGCATTCCTCTCACTCACCATCAATGATGCCCTGGCACTCATCAACAAGATAGCTGCCAACAAAGGGTGCAGTGAATAGAACCCCCAAGAAAGCATGCATATCGAGAAGGAATTGGTTATGCTTGCTGCAAAGATGGATCTCCTCCTAAAAAGGCTTGACGAGTGTGCCGCTAAGAAAGAAACATTGTACGGCACCGTTAAGTCCATGGATTCACATTTGACATGCGAAGTCTGTGGCAATGTTGGCCATTCGGGGAACGACTGCCTTGAAACCCATGAAGACAACACCTACATCAGCAATGGGTTTCACCAGCAAGGAGTCCATGATGGGTGGAATAACCAGTCGTGCCCACAACACCAAGGAGAGCCACCCTTCATCGCTAGAAAGAAGATCCTGGCCACCTGACAATCACATGCTCCATCGGCCCACATGTCTTCAAGAACGCCTTCTGTGACCTTGGAGCAAGTGTCAACATTATGTCTAAGGTAACATATGATAAAATATTAGGTGGACCTTTGTGCACTGCACAGTGTCAACTATAGATGGCAGATCAATCACTATGGAGGCCAGAGGGAGTAGCCAAGGACATTTTGGTGAAAATTCAAGATGCATACATCCCTACAGACTTCGTCGTTCTAGACATGGGCAATGACAAGAAGGTACCTCTGATCCTAGGGAGACCATTTCTTAACACTACAAATGTAGTTATACATATTGGGTCAGGGCATGTTAGTTTTCATATGCAATGGCAAACAATGAGATGCCCATTCAATGGGTTCAAAAGGCATAAAAACATTAAAAACAAATAGCCCAAGATGCAACCACAAAAAAGTGTTAAGTAGGTACGGCAGGCAGAAGGGTCAACATTCGCATCTACTCATCTAGACACCGATGCACCATCATCAAGAAAAAAGTGAAGGGAGAAGAGTCATGCTCATTGAACTTTAAAAAGGTAAGTCCTTACTGAAGGTAAATTGGTAATTATCCTTCATAATATTAAGAACCCTAGATTACGTTCTTTTGTTCATGACTCAAAGTTTTCACTTCTCTGTTGGATGAATCTCATTTTATCTTTTCATGCTTTATTTCTCTACATTGGTATGTTTTGGTTTGGAGGTTGATCATACAAACCTTAAATTGAGCATGGTGCTTAGTTTAGGTGTGTTGATCATGCTTCTATAGACTCTTTTGAATTGAGCGTGGTGCTTAGGTCAAAAAGTCTACCTTATTCCAGCTAGGCTTGGTGTCTAGTTTGATCATTGAACCAAACATACTAGTGTAGAGTTTTGTGGATCATATGAACTAACCCTTGTAGGTGTTTATCAACTTTCATCAGGGTAAGTTTTTGAGATGACAACAAAGATGAAAATTTGTTTAGTAACCCTTCAACAATAATAGAAATAACCATAAAAAAATAAAATATTTTATAATGACAAATAAACCTATCAACCCCAAGCATGGTTGTCTTGTATCTTAATGCCTTTATAAAATACAAGCTTGGGGGGAGTCCCCAAGAACGCCCAAAGGGAGGCCTCGAACAACAAATCGAGCCACAGTGACCAACGCCTAGCAACATTCCTTGATGAATCACAAACGGTAAGTTAGGAGCTAGCTGGGGGGAGGAATCCCACAAAGGTAACTTCTATCTCATATTCTTTATCTATTACTTTTATCATAAAGATTGATGAGACATGAAAAATAGTTACTCCTCTCTATATATATGTGCTATGCAAATATTTAGTTCTACCCTTATTGAGATGATGAATAGTTGCTCTGTCTTGTGTTTCATCTATACCCATATTATAATCGAGCTTTCTCTAAGATTTGGGTTTATTAGCTAATAATGTCTCATCCTAAAAACTTGGACTAGTGGGTTGCATATGCTTAATCTTGTCTTCCTAATATGATATGGTGACATGGGCTACACTATGATGTTGTTCTGAGCGAGACTTGACATCTGGAGTTTTATTTTCAAAAAAATATTTAAAAACAGAAGTTCCTCGATGATTATGAATACCTACCAAGGCCATATAACATGTTTCAATGCTACAAAACCTTTAGTCATATGCTGCTTGCAGAATGTTGAGTTGGGTCAAATTATTGTGACCTTAGTGAGATTATAGTCATATGCCCATAATTGAGATTCACATGCACCCACCAAATAAAGCCGACTCTCACCCTGAGAGTTACGCACAACATGCACCCCTCCATCCACCAAAAATACGCCAACTCTTACCCTGAGAGTTGTGCTCTATTTTTCGTCCACCAAATAAAAATGCCGACTCTTACACTAAGAGTCGTGCCTTCCTTATGTAAAAATTTTACTCCCTGCATTCGCCATCATGACATCTCTCCATTCTTCATATGCTAATAAAGGATATGGGCTATGTTAAAAAAAGAAAAAAGAAAAGAAAAAAACCATGTTAAGGGGCAAGAGTGAATAAAGGGAAAATAAAATTGCAAATTCCCGCTCAAAAAAAGAAGAAGAAGAAAGAGAAGAAAGAAAAGAAAAGAAAATGTTTACCTTTATAGCCCATATTCCTCCAAAGAAGAGAGTCATGATGCATGGAGTACCAAAAACATTTAGAATTAGGATTCCACCATCATCATATTCCACACACTTGCACATCTCAATCAAAGTGTATGACTTGTATCTCCTTGTGGTTTGGTTTTTGACCCAGCAATATATGCGATGCAAGTATGCCCACCTTTATACCTACCCAAAACTCCACTCTCAGCTTTAGTGGTAGGATATGAAAAGGCAACACTACAATGCCTTTGGTGAGGTAACCATTCACATTGAGCGATCGAGAGAATCATTTGAGGAACTTACCTTTCTTTGCAAAAATTTTCAAAAACCTCCGGAAAGATGGTTGATCTTGGGATGAATGATAAGCAATGCTTGTTGAACTATTCTATCTTTCAATCGCCCAAGACCTGAGATTGCTAAAAAGCCCCATTGGTTTTGAGATAATAACAGGGTGGATAACATGCTGATTTATTCAAATTGAAGTTGAAAACTTTGTTATAACCTTGGTAAATTTGAAATATGATCAGCATTGCAGCAACTCCTGATCAACAAACAAAGCCCAGCTTTGCTCAGGACGAGCAAAGGGTAAGCTTGGGAAATCTTATTGGCAGTCCTTAGTGACTATTTTATACCACCAATAATAGAAAAAGGGGAGAATTATATATTTCATGCACATATGCTTTTGCGATTAACCCAATTCCACTTGTACTTGGAGAATTGTCACTCTGCAGGAATATACGCCAAGTGCAAAGAATTGTATAAAGAAAAGATGCTTTCTGACGAAGCGTAAAAGAGGCCGAAGGAAGAAGCCCACCTACCTTGCAAACTTGGGACCACCATTGATGTATCCATGGCCAAGGCCTACACATGAACCCAAGAAGTGGAAGCCCAAAACCCGGTCCAACTCCAACTCGGGCTGCAGGAGCAGGCCTAAGTAAATTGGCCATAACTCTCTCATCCGGACTCCATTTTGGGCAATCCACCAAGCGTTGGAAAGCTATCGATGAGGCCCACGCACTTGCAAAATATGAGGCCCAGATGAGCCAAAAGTCAGGCACATGCCAGGAGAGGGGCACGCGCCCCAATCCTATAAGATTCTAGGCCTAGCTTCGTATGGAAGGTGCATAGGCGGTTCCTTAAGGCAATTTTGGGGTGTTTCCTAATTTACTAGCGCCGAACCATCCTATTCTCACTATAAATAGAGGGGAGGAGGCACTCTCTCATATACACCTCATTTTAGAGCCACCTCACTATCTCCTCTTGTAGCTTTAGTAGTATTAGTAGCACTTTGGAGCAAGGCAAAGCTTCATTGCAGAGCTTGTACTAGGAAGAAAGGATTATCGGTATGAATACAATTATGTTCTTTCTCTCATTTTGTTTTAGTTGTGCTATAGAACTAGAGTATAGTTTTGATCATGTTATATTCGATGAGTATGAACTAAATTGCTTAGCATGTTCATCCTTATTCTTCATTGTTCATATGATTTGCAAGATATGAGACGGTGATGGGAAAGGAGTAATGGTTCAATGTTCCTTCTGGTTTGCCTATGTTCTAGCTCGTCCATCTATAGGGTGGGAGTCTATGGGGGGCATAGGTAGTTCCTTAGTATGCGGGCATGGTGTCCAAATACGAGTGAGCCTTCGGATATGATGGCATGCCACGGTTGAGGGGTGGATGGTGAGGAGTGACCTAGTCCTGTCGGTCCTTTGTAATCCCCTATGTTTGTATGTCATGTAGGAGTTCGTAAATGTCCCCATCGGCTGATAGATTAGCTGCCGGGATCTCCCTGTTGCTCCTAACTTTGACCCGTTTCTTAGACAGTACATCATATGACATTAGCTGGTTCTATGCATGGCTATATTAGAACATGCCTACTCCGCATAGGATATTCTTTCCTTCTTTGTTTGCTGCTTAGGATATTCTTTCATTCTTTGTTTTCCTTTTATCCTTGAGGTTGGCCTGAATGTGTGTCACACTATCATAAAACTATCATGACTTACCCCTATATTGAGTATTGATCTATCATACAGTTGTCTTGTTCATTTCCTTACAAAACACTGTTAAACCAAGCCTTCCTATGGGAAAATGTAAATGAACAATACCTGAATACTCCCAGGTGAAGTGCTAAATGATAATTCTGTGTGCTTGCGGACTTGTTCTATAAACAATCAGAACTGTCATTGAGGTATTTCTTGGCGATGTTGCTACTTATAGTAACAACGTTAAGAAATGCCAACATGCACCTTTTGCATTGCAACGACAGGGGCCCAGAACTAGAGGAGGTTCAATTTCTACAGTTAGTGGCACAAAGAGGAAAATAATTGTGGAAAGGGTGAAGCAGAGAGGCCGTACATTCCATTACCTTACGAAATTTAGCTCAAAGAGGATCAGGGACATCAGGTTCTGTGATGTTGAGTTATGGTTTCCTCAAATCAGAGAGCGTGAAGCCAGCGCAGCATTTTGGATGACTCAGGAGAGCTTCCACTTGAGCTACCAAACCAGAGGCATTGCAATAGTAGAATAGAGGCGCCTTGGCTGCGATGAACTTGAGAGAGCAGCAGGAATAGCGATCTGCCCCCTGTTTGAGAAGTTCCCAGGATTCTTTTGACTGTTTAGCAAGGTAGACGTGGTAGTGCCTCGTTAGGTACATTGTTGGCGTTTCTTAATATTACTACTTATGATAGACTATAAGTTTGTCCTTAATAATAATACTAGAAACATGTGTTGACATTCCTAACTACCTTTACTTCAGAAAGGTAACCCTTGGCCCTTAATGGCACTGGCCTAGGTAATGCAGTCTGGTAATAATAGTTAGAAGTGTCAGATTGGCCTTCCTAACCGTCGTTACTTATGATATGCAAAAATGTGGCACGGCGCCATGGGGTGCAACAAGAATTACAATCCTTAAGTAACGGTACTTAGGTACACTAGTTGATAGCTTAGTAATAAATAAGAATTACTCTGCAAGCGCACAGACCTATCATTGTAGCATTTTAGCCCGTGAGTATTCAAGGATGTCGTATTTATAATTTCCTGTAGGAGGGCAATATGCATCAAGCATGGTGTAAACATGATCACTTATTTAGTGCAATGGTAGGCATAGAGTAAATAGGAATAAGACATGATTTCAAGATAGTGGACACACATCTAGGTCAACCTCTAGGATAAAAGAGAAACAAAGAATGAAAGAATATAACTAAATAGAGTAGACATTGGTCATATATAACTATGCAAAGAACTACTAGCAAAACATCTACCTAGTATGTCTAGCATTAGGACTAAGTCTGGGATGATAGGGAGATCCCCGCAGCTGGTCTGCCAGCCGATAGAGACTTTACGAAGTCCTACACAATATCCAAACATGGGGGAATGCTTGGGATGGACAGGGCTGTCACCACCTGCCCACCTACCCCTCTGCCCATGGGAAATCGACATATTCGCCAATCTCCGCATACTCGAGCACCATGCCCATGTAATTGGAAAAAACTAACCCCCGTGGACCCCAACCCTTCGCATTGACAGGCTAGGTTAAAAGCAACCAAGAAGGCACGACGAACCATCACCTCATCCCTAGTTCTTCCTCTATTCATACTAATTCAATGAACAATGAAGAACGAAGATGAACAAGTCAAGAACATAATACATAAATAATATACTAGCTCATATATTATGCTCATAACATGATCATAACTATACTCTAGTTCATATGAATGATCATACAAATATGATAAGATTGCTCATGGAAGAAGACCGAATTGTATTCATATCGAGATGATCCTTTCTTCCAAGGAGACAAGCTCTCCTTGATAGCTTTTTCCTTGCTCACAAACTACTAGAACTACTCTAAAGACACAAGTGAGAGGTGTATGGTGAATGACTCCAAAATGTTGTGTGTGTGAAGAATGGTGGAGCGCCATCTATTTATAACTAGGGAAGGATGGTTCAGGCATCTCTAGGTTTGGAAGGAGGTGAAACCGCCTATGGGGAACCGCCTAGAGCACCGCCTCCGAAGGATGGGCGAGGGAGGACCCACTGGGGGACGGCCGCCCCGGGACCGCCCGCCGTCCTGGTGGGGCCATCTGGCCACCGCCTTCGGGTGGTCGGTTCCTCCCTGGGCCTGGACCTCTCCTGTGGTTACGATTGGGCCCAGGTATGCACCGAAGGTGGGCTTCTTCATTTTTGTTGTTTGCGCATTTGCTGAATTCATCTTTTGCTTTTGCGCTTTCTCCATGATGTTGTGTATTTCCACTTGTTGTACCATAAAACCTGCAAAACATCAATACTAGGGGTACAATTGGAACTTTGTCAATAGTAAAGGCATATGTGCTAGAATATGATTGTATTTCTTCTTTTTAGTCTAAGTTGATGCTATAGAAATGATCCATAAGGACCGCCAACATATGTTAGTTTTATGCTACAGTCTGGATTGACCCATGGCGGGAATATGTTCAACTAATGGTTCATGATCATATGACATGGATTATCCTAACTAAGCTCAGAAAGTGTCTTGGACTAGCCAAATCTGATAGGAGGCTGCACGAGATAGTTTATGGTGATGTGGATCACCCGTGACGTGGGAGAGCTGGTGGTACCTTCCCTACAGAGGAGCAGATACATCCTCTCTTCAAGCAGCCCTTCCCTGATGGTTCTCTATGTACACCAGATCAACTACTACCAGAAGTGCAAGTTCTACACATGGCTCTGAGGAAGTCAGTCCTCCCTCTTGGGGGCAACCGAGAGTCTCCGACCAGCTTACAGTAGTGGCTTCTCCTCTCCATTTGGAATGGAGAGGAGTTTGACTTCTTGGACTTCATGTTGTGTGAGATTGAGGATGTCATTGCAGATGCCGTTAGTGTTGGACGTCAGCAGGTGTACCCTCATATTATCTGTTATATACTTAAAGAGCTTTACCCAGTGTATTGTGCTAAGGAGGACGAGGCGAGTGAGAATGTGCTTCTGACCTACCATCCAGCATTGATTAGCGATCGGCGTCATGGACAACTGTTGGGTATTTTAACACAAATAGAATAATCCACAAGTGCATGGATACCGATGTAGCTTTAACCCAGGAGTATTCCAGAGTATTGATTTCCATGGGGAACCTGAAGTGTACTAGATAATCATGGCTGTCCAATGATAAAGGTAAGGAAAGGAAGGTAGATATATTTTTGGTGGGTAGAGCGAAACTGTCTAGAGTTTTCTAAGTTGAATGGATGATTAAGATCAGGCTTACTATACTTTACTTACTTTGGAGCAACAGTACCTTTCTGACTCTCGAAAGAGACTAGGAAGAAAGTAGTCAGGAGAAGGCTGCCAAAAAGCTCTATGAAAGACCAACCCGAATGGGGTGGATTGCAATGGCTTGACAGAGCTGTCACCTTTGGGGCTACCACACCTAACGATGGGATTGGGCACAAACTCAGGTAAACTATAGCCTAGACACCACATCTATGCTAGCGTTTACTAATATAATTACCTAGGATAACTAGAGCACTCAAATACAAGCAGAGTTCTAGCAAGTAGAATAAAGTAAGAATGTAAATAAAGAACTTAAAACTTAGAAATAATAAATAAAGAACCTGGAGATTGCTGAATGATGAACGAGATGCTACACAAATACAATGTTGAGGACAATCAACAGATCCGACTCCTCAGCTTTCTCCACCTCTCTCTCCTTTTCTACATACAACTAGATGAACTAGAACTAGAACTAGATGAACTAAGGCTAGAACTCGATGAAGTAGAGGGACCCTCTTCTACTTAGATGAAGAATTAAAACCCTAGATTTGTCTATGTAGAAGAGATATGGCCCCTAAGCCTGGTGGGGGCGCCATCCTTATATAGCCCTGGGTGGAGTAGCCCCTAAGGAATCACCATGTCATCGATCCGCATCAACTTCCATGTCATCAATCCGTGTCAGGGTTAACGATAGCCCTTGGATCAAACCAACCTAAATAGGTGGCTAGGATTGCTCCTCAAGGTCAGTGGAGGCAGGATCCGTGAGCCTGCACCTCATTGGTGGAGGTGCATGGGCGGGCACCCAAGGGGGGTGGGCGGCCGCCCAGCCACCTGGCAGGTGGGCCCTACTCTTCGGGGTGCTGCCTTCTCGAGTCTTCTAGATTGTTCTTTTGTATGTGTAGGTGCAAAATTCATATTTCTTCATCCGGGACTCCAAATATTACAAACCGTATATCTGTTTCGATCATCATTTGAGACACTTCTATTCACTGATTTTGGTTGTCTTTAGCTCTTTTCCCATTTAACCCCTGCAAAACATGGATTCACCAAAACTCATGGAAATTGTTAGTTTAAACAACTAGACCTATGTTGGTGATCATCCTTTTGCAGATATAAAAGATATGTTGATGGTTAAAAACTAACGTTGACTACCGTAAAAAAATTCCCCCAAGCTTAACCTTTGCTCGTCCCTGAGCAAAGCTAAACTCAGCAAAGGATCAGGAGTTGCTACAATGCTTTCATGCCTCAAAAGTACACATGCATTCAAACAAGAACTCTCCTCTGGATTAGAGTAAACTATTCTGACTTTCAAACTTACCCATATTAGCTTCAACCATGGGGCTTGTAACCTTCACGTGAGTCTTGAGCAATTGAAAGACAGAACGGTCAAGTCAAGCACTATGTCTTGAGTTCTTCGATCGACCTTCATTCTAGAGTTTTTGTAGATTTTCAAATAAAACTCAGAGATTCCTTTGTATGACCCTCTCAAGTCTCTCTTATGTGGTATTTATGGATCCTTACCAAGGCATGATGGTGTATGCCTTCCCTCAGAATATGTGGTATTTTTGGCATAAGGCAAAGTAACATTATGCCTTCTCTCTCACCCTATAACTAGTTGGCTTATGTGGAGTTCATAGGTGAGAAAGAAATAACTCAAACATACTTGCAATTCATATGTTGCCTAATCCAACCATGGATCCAGAGGAACTCTTCATACAATCAAATCAAGATGTGCATGTGTGGTATCAAATGAGTGAACAAATAGTATGGTAGAGAATTTTTGGTGGAAGGTAGAAGGGGTGAAAGCCTAATTCTATGATGCTCTATTACAAAGGGTAACTTCTCTCAACTTAGAACTTTGAAGAACTAAAAAACTGGGGCTTTGCTATATAATATATATTTTTTGATCACACTCTTTTTTTACTTTTTTCCCTTCACTTTTTTCTCTCTTTTTTTCTTTCTTCTTTTCCTTTTTTTCTCTCTCTTTTTTTGAAAAGCCTAGGATCTAATGCTATGAAACTTTCGAGAGAAAAGATGATAACAACTTGGAGCATTTATTTTGGAACTTGGGTAGCAAACAAGGAAAACCTATGGGGAAATATTTTTGTGTTCAGTCCCAGTGTAGGAGCAGAACATTCTTGAGTGGATCTAAATAGGTGAATATGTTGGTGCGTACTTCCAGGGTAGAAGTAGCAAGGGGTGCATGGTGTGTGTGATATTGATTTTAAGTACAA
This sequence comes from Bothriochloa decipiens, assembly GCA_023333625.1. Lineage (NCBI taxonomy): Eukaryota > Viridiplantae > Streptophyta > Magnoliopsida > Poales > Poaceae > Bothriochloa > Bothriochloa decipiens. The sequence goes on along the minus strand of CM041647.1, from coordinate 24,197,599 downwards.
AAAAGCTCCTAAGGGTCAACACAACTAGACCAAACTCAATGAACACAAGTAGTAAATAAATATGGAAGTTTTTCCTATTCTAACAAGCATGCATGTATGGCTGTGGTAGGAATTTAAGCTCTCGTCATACAGGAACTCATCATGACATTTTTATGTTTTTCAAAAGATAAATCTCTAGAATTCTAGTGTCACTAGGAATAAGATAAACAACAGCTCAGACCTTCCCATGTCATATCCGTCAACCACCTAGACTTAGTTCAAGCCTTCGCTACCCACAAGTTTCAAGTTCAGAGCAAATCTTAGGTCAAAACAATTATATCCAAAACTTGAGAAAGTTCAAGGTTGAAAACTAGGTACTTTAAAGGAATTACGGTAGAGCAACTATTCATCATATCCATGCATAGAGTTCATTTTATTTTAACAGGGTAACAAACTTTTATACACACTTTTTTTATTTCTAGATACTAGCAAAGAAAACTTAAATAACTATAAGGGGAAGGAAATACTTATCTTGATATGTGTGGGGGTGCCTCCCCAAGCTGGATGTTGACATATTCATTCACTCTTGTGGCTCACATGTAAGTCTCACTCTCCTCAAGCTTCCAAATCCTGCACAACTCAAATAGACAACAAAACTCATGGAACTCATTAAGTGTTAGGTGTTCAAGCATTAGTTGTCTAGAGCCATTGATTGATGTTTTATATTGGATCATTAAATTGTAGGAATTCAATCACAACAATTTCTTTGAATTTTTTAGGTTCAATAAAAACTTTTAAACGTTGGCCATTTACCTTGAATGTGTTACCTGAATCATCCTGAATTGTGATGGCGCCATGTGATGCAGCTTCAGTCACCTTGAATGGTCCTTCCCATTTGCTTCTAAGTTTTCCATAACCAAAGAGCTTCACTCTTGAGTTGAACAGTAGACTTTGTCTCCAAGCTTGAACTCTTTGTGCTTGATTCTTTTGTCATGCCATCTTTTGGTTCTCTCTGTATAAAACTTAGAGTTGTGATAAGCCTTTTCTCTCCATTCTTCTAGCTCTGATATTTGCATCTGACACTTGTTTCCAGCTAGATGGAGATCCATGTTCCATTTTTGATTGCCCAATGAGCTCTGAATTCCAATTCCACAGGCAAGTGGCATGTTTTCCATATACTAGTTGATAAGGTGACATGCCTATGGGTGTTTTGTACACAGTTCGATATGCCCATAGTGCATCATGAAGTTTGTACTTCCATTTCTTTCCCATCTCGTCCACAGTCTTCTGCAGAATGTTCTTGATTTGCTTATTTGATGTTTCTGCTTGGCAACTTGTTTGGGGATGGCATGGAGTTGCAACATTGTGCTTAACTCTGTATTCTGTCAGGAACTGTTTGGAACTCTTATTGATGAAATATGATCCTCCATGACTTATGACCATTCTAGGTGTTCTAAATCTTGGGAATATCACTTTATGAAACATCTTCTTGGCATGCTTGGAATCGGGAGCTCGACATGGTAGAGCTTGTACCCACTTGGACACATAGTCAACAGACACCAAGATGTATTTAGTATCTCCAGACTTTTGGAATGGTCCCATGTAGTCTATTCCCCAGACATCAAACAACTCCACTTGGAGGTTGTTCTGGAGTGGCATTGCATCTCAAGTATTGATGTTTCCATGCTTCTGACATCTGGCACATCTTCTAAAAAATTCCTTTGTATCTGGATACATCGTAGGCCAGAAGAATCCACATTGTTAAATTTTAGCATCTATACGAAATGAGCCAGAACGTCCTCCATAGGGTGATGCATGACATCTCTCTATGATTTTCTTTCCTTCTTCTATTGGGACACATTTCCTCAATAATCCATCAGAACAGACTTGAAAGAGATATGGGTCATCCCATATGTGGCATCAAGCTTCATATTTGAGTTTTCTTTTGCCTTCCCCTGGTGCTACATATCCCGCAACCATATAATTCACAATATTCGCGTACCAGGGGTCCAAGTGTGTTACCATGAGGAGCGTGTCGTCTCTTAGATAGTCATTAATTGGTAACTCATATGCTTCCTTATACTAGAGCCTAGACAAGTGATCAGCTACTGAATTCTCTACTCCTTTCTTATCTCTTATTTCTATGTCAAATCTTAGAGTAGAAGAATCTAGCGGATCAACCAAGGTTTAGCATCTTTCTTAGTGAGCAGGTATTTAAGAGCAGCATGGTCTGAATATATGATTACATTTGCTCCAACTAAGTAAGATCTAATCTTGTCTGTAGCAAAGACAACTGCCAACAAATCCTTAGTGGTGGAATAATTAAGCTGTGCTCTAGACAAGGTTTTGCTAGCGTAGGATGTAGCATAATGCTTTTTATCCTTTGTTTGGCCAAGAATGGCACCAATAGCAAAGTCGCTAGCATCACACATGATCTCAAAAGGTAGCGTCCAATCAGGTGGTTGGATGATTGGAGCTGAAATGAGTTCTTGTTTGAGAGTTTGAAAAGATTCATAGCATTCATTATCAAAGATGAAAGGTGCATCCTTAGCTAATAGGCTAGTGAAGGGTCAGCTATTTGAGAAAAGTTTTTAATAAAACTGATGTGAACTAGGGTTCCCGATCTTTTGAAAGGTTCTAATAACTCTTGATTTGGTGGAATCGCGACACAATTCGATTCGGCTTCCGAACAACTCGGCTCTGAACCCCGCAATCGCAGCACCACGTCTCCTCTGGTTATTGATCGTCGAAGCATAGTCGACCTCGCCAAGAAGGCTGAGTCCTTTGCCTGCTAATCAAAGAACACAAGCAAGAACACATCTTTAAAATGAGTTGCAATATGAGTTGCATCATCACTTTTATGACATGGTATAAAATGTGCCATCTTAGAAAATCAATCCACAACCACAAAAATACTATCCCTTCCCCTCTTGGTCCTAGGCAATCCTAAAACAAAGTCCATCGAAATATCTGTCCAAGGAATAGAAGGAACAGGAAGAGGCATATACAACCCATGTGGATTCAAGCGATACTTAGCTTTTTGACTTGTGGTGCAGCGTGCCACGAACCACTCAACATCTCTCTTCATCTGTCACCAAAAGAAATGTGTGGCCAAAACAGCTACCGTCTTTTTAGCACCAAAATGGCCCATCAATCCTCCTCCATGCGCTTCCTGTAGCAACAAAAGACGAACAGAACCAACTGGAATGCATAGACGGTTAGCTCTAAACACAAATCCATCATTTATCACATACTTGTTCCACGTACATCCCTCTTTACAATTCAGCAATACATCTTTAAAATCAGGATCAAGCGCATAATATTCTTTTATTGTTTCAAGCCCAAAAATCTTACAATCAAGTTGGGACAACATAGTATATCATCTAGACAAAGCATCAGCAATTATATTATCCTTCCCTTTCTTGTGTTTGATAACATAAGGAAAGGATTCAATAAATTCAACCCACTTAGCATGTCGATGATTCAGATTATTTTGAGAACGAAGATACTTAAGTGATTCATGATCTGAATGTATAACAAATTCCTTAGGCCACAAATAATGACGCCACGTCTCTAAAGAACGTACAAGAGCATACAATTCCTTATCATACGTAGAATAATTTAAAATAGGACCATGCAATTTTTCGCTAAAGTATACCACAGGTTTACCATCTTGCATCAAAACACCTCCAATGCCAACTCCACTAGCATCACATTCTAACTTAAAAATCTTACCAAAGTTTGGAAGTTGCAGCAATGGTGCGTGTGTAAGCTTACCTTTTAACATCTCAAATGACTCCTCTTGTGCCTTACCCCATTGGAACACCACGCCCTTCTTTGTCAACTCATGTAATGGGGCAGCAAAGGTGCTGAAATCCTTGACAAAGCGGCGGTAGAAACCTGCAAGACCAAGAAAACTCCTCACCTGTGTGATGGATTGGGGTACTGGCCAGCTCCTAATGGCTTCAATTTTTGTCTCATCCACCTCCATTCCCTATGGAGTAACAACATATCCAAGAAAAGAGACTCAATCCGTGCAAAAGATGCACTTCTCAAGGTTACCAAATAAGCGTGCATCGCGTAAAGCATTAAAAATAGCACGCAAGTGATCCATATGTTCATCCAAAGACTTGCTATAAATCAAGATATCATCAAAGTAAACTACCACAAATCGCCCAATAAAAGCCCTCAAAACTTCATTCATCAATCTCATAAAAGTACTAGGTGCATTAGTTAAACCAAAAGGCATTACTAACCACTCATATAATCCGAATTTAGTTTTGAAAGTTGTTTTCCATTCATCTCCAAGTTTCATTCTAATCTGGTGGTAGCCACTATGCAAGTCAATTTTAGTGAAAATTACAGAGCCACATAACTCATCAAGCTTATCATCAAGCCTAGGAATAGGATGACGATATCGAATAGTAATATTATTAATGGCTCTACAATCAACACACATGCGCCAAGAACCATCTTTCTTAGGAACTAAAATCACAGGAATAACACAAGGACTAAGGCTTTCTCGTACATACCCGCAGTCCAAGAGCTCTTGGACTTGTCGCTAAATCTCCTTAGTCTCTTCAGGGTTGGTTCGATAAGCAGCACGGTTTGGCAATGTCGCTCCCGGAATTAAATCAATTTGATGCTCTATTCCTCTCATAGGTGGCAGGCCCGGGGGTATCTCAACTGGAAAAACGTCCTCATACTCCTGCAAAAGGTTAGTAACAGCAGGAGGTCTTGAACTAATAACATCATCAAGAGAAAACAAAGCTCGTTTGCAAACCAAGGTATAGCAAATATCATCATCAGAAATTTCAGCAAGGTCACATTTTCTTGCAAGCATAACACCACCCTTCAATTTAATTTCCTCGACCATAGAATTAGGTGTCAACTTATCCTTTTTAGGTGGGTAAACAGAATTTGCAACTTGCTGATTTTTTGATTTAACATCATGCAAACTAGCAGCTCGTTCTTTATCAGCTTGTACAATTTCAGCTGGGGTCATGGCACCAAAGTAATTTTCTTTCCTTTATGAACAAAAGTGTATATATTACTTCTACCATGATGAACAGCATCATTATCAAATTCCCAAGGGTGACCCAATAAAAGTGAACAAGCTTCCATAGGTACTACATCACAATCAACGGAATCAACATAGGTACCAATGGAAAAAGAAACACTGCAAGTTTTTGTTACCTTAGCCTTACCGGAATCATTCAACCACTGAATATGGTACGGATGGGGTTGTGGGCTTGTAGACAAGTCAAGCTTCTTGACCAAATCTGAACTCACCAAATTATTGCAGCTACCCCCATCAATGATGACATGTGCTCGCCGGTTGTGGATGACAAAGAAAATTTGGAACAAATTGTGGCGTTGCAGCTTCTCAGGTTGTTGTACTTGTGCGCTAAGCACTCACTGCACAATGATACTCATGTAGGCTGATGTGTCCTTGCTACCAAAGACCTCACCTTCTTCTTGAACATCTTGTTCTTCATCATCATCTTCCACGTCAGAGGTGCTGATGTACCCATCCTCTATAGCAATGTATGCCCGCTGACTTGGACAGTCCTTTTGCACATGTCCGTAACCATGGCACCGATGACACTGAATGCTAGGAGTGCGTCCCGTTGAGGCAACAGAAGATGCACTCTTCGATGGTTCCTGCACTAAATTTTTACCTGAACCAGAAGGTTGCGCAGAAGACGTCCTCTTGGTAGAGGCGCGCGGAAGGAGGATGCCTTGGGAAACCCCAATGATGCTCCCGTGCGTGGTGTGTATGAGGTGCCAGCCTTGCTCTTGGCCTGCTTATCTCGCCCCTGCAATTCCTTCTCTGCAAGCATAGCAAATTGAAACAACTGGTTGACAATGTTAAATTCCTTATAATCAACTATGTCCTGAATTTCCTCCCTCAAACCCGCATAAAAATGAACAATAGAATCCTTAGTTCCCTAAACTATGCCACAACGCATCAAACCTTTCTAAAGTTCACCATAATAATCCTGCACAGATTTATGTCCCTATTCTAAATGCATTAGTCTTTTATGTAGGTCTCTATGATACGATGGTGGCACAAATCTAACACGCATAGCAAACTTAAGTTCTTCCCACGTATGAGGTTGGCAATTATCTGCAACTAAACCAGTCCACCAAATGATAGCAAAATCTTTAAATTCACTAGTGGCTTGTCTAATGCGATGTTGCTCAGGCACAAGATGGGCATAGAATTTTTGCTCTACTATCATGTCCCAATCAAGGTATTCCTCAGCATCATAATGTCCCAAAAAGAAGGTGTGATAAATTTAACCTTAGCATAAGGATCATCGGGAGCATGAGTACGATTACCTTGGTGGCGGTTGAAATGTTGAGCGCCACCCATACCTGTGGTATTTGTGCAAAGACGATGACGTAATCTATTTTCTCTTGTCGCTGCTCTATCAACATTACCATCAACATCATATACCTCATCGCCAGCATTGCTGCCATCATTATTTTCTTTAGGTGGTGGTGGTTCTTCTAAAGTAGTTACCCTATCGGTCAGCGTGGACAATCGTTTATCCAATCTCTCAAGGGTGTTGCCAATCTTGAGATCAATGAGTGCAGCAGTTACAGCCTTGGTAACTGTCTCGTTCAAGTCCTTCTGAGCATTGTTTATAACAGATTGTAGTTGCTCTGTTGACACCGTTTTTGACACGTGTCAATATAAGCCGAAAACTGTGCCGATCAGCAAGATAGTGGTTGTGCTTTTAAGCTTACTTTGCTTAAAAATATGGCTGACAGATGGTTGCCGATGAGGGTTAAATATGATTTTGCCGATGAGAGCAGAGGGTTGTTGCCGATGAAGTGAGAGGCATGGTTGCCGATGGAAAGCAGAGCTGAAGAACGTGGAAAGTAGAGCTGAATCGTTATCGATGGGTTTTGCCGATGGAATCTACAGAGATGAGGATCGTGCCGATAGAGGTTTCATCGTAAGCAATGGATAAGGAAACTGGCAATATTTATGCCAATATTTTAATAGTTTACTTTTGAGTCCGACCTTGGTACGAGTCATTATTTTTTGTTCCTTAGAGATAAGACTTGTTTAGGTAATACTTTGTCGTGTCTGTTTAGGACTCATAGTACCAGGGTATAAATATGTACCGGGAGGCAATGTAAAAAGGGGAATCAATCAAATACAACAAATCTATTACTTTTATCTAATTTTTAAGCAATCTACTTTTCGACGACTTCGTCACCAGTACCTTTTCCTTTTCAACGAGTTCTTTCAAGAATCGACGGGCTGCATCAACTTGATCTCTGACGACCTTGCAGGTTCCGCGTCTACCGAGCACGATTCAGGCTTTGACGTCCGGGCGTATCGCTGTCGTCTCGTCTGATCTGTTCAACAGTTATCGAATATCCTTTGAGCTTTGACATCCGGGCGTATCACTGTCGTCTCGTTCGGGTTTTATTCAAATTTATCATCCTTGTCGATTAACAGGTCAAATCGACTGGCACGCCTTGATATCGAACTTGGGTATTAGCCCGGTGTGTTTGCAGATCCAACGCCTTTTTGCATCAACATGCTCTTGGCTGACACACTCTAAAAACTCTTTGGGTGAATTCTCTCCCTCATCACCTGCCATTGTAGACACAAAACACAAGCAGCAAACGGTGAAAGTTATCCCTAATAATCCTCTACAAAGGTGGAGTGGTGCCTCTCAAATTTAGAGCAAAAGGCAACACCTTAACAAGTTTCGACCGGTTCTTACCAGCAAAGCACGGATACCCGAAAGACGTAGCGCTAAGATTACGTGTGTCAAAACTTTTGCTGTCCAGAAGTATATGTGGCGCTTAGAAAGGCTGGCCAAAAAATATGTGAGTGGTACACAATTCAAAGACAGAAAGTAATATTGAATTATAGTCCCAATTACTTGTTCTCGTTGCTGGCCTAACGTGTTCCAAGTACCAAATGTGTGTGAACAAGGACAATGGAAGCACAAGTATGATGGAGAGACAAGGTTGAATGAAGCACAAAGCACAATGTAGCACACGCAATCACAGAACAAGCAACTCCTTTTTGTTTTTCCTTTTTTTCCTTTTTTTCTCTGAACAAACTTTTTTTTACACTTTTTTTTAAATTTTTCTCTGAACAAGTATGACAAAAGATGCAACCACAAAAATTTTCACCTAGAACGGAGGTGGAATGTGGTCTACAGAAAGTCAGCACGTTCTCTGAAAAGCGTCCAAGAACCTTGTCAAATTTTTTTCTTTATTTTGCCGAATTTTTTTGGCAATTCTAACTGGACCAAACAGGCCAAAGGCAAGTTTGGATTGGCTCCAAATGGAGTCAAGAAGCTACTATAAAAATTTTAAATTTTTTTGATAAACGAGTCAAAAGTTATGCCTGTTTTACCGAAGATATCTCAAGTTATGTTTCTCGGAAGGGACAACACGGCGGCGGCAGTTAGGGTGAAGCGTCCCTAAACTCCCACACCGATCACAGCAGTAGGTATTTGGCTGATGATGCAAGGAGGGCTGCGATACAAGCAACAATGAGCGGCTGGCGACCTATCTAGGGTTTGCGCAGCGGCAAGAATTGACACAAGGCGGCTAGCGGGGCAAGTCGAGTAATATGGTGGATTCGACTTGTTGTTTGGGACGGTGGAAGGGGACAGCGTTGAATGGAAATGATGGAGAAAACACATGACTAGACTCTAACACAACCTAACCAGCAACAAGACCCTGACCAGGACACAAATTCAATACTACGGAATCTGACAAGAACTATGCAAAGGCCAAATGTGGTTCTGGGATAAGGGAAAAACCTAGACTAAACTGTTTTTGGATTTTTTTAGATTATAGGACGAAGGCGAAAACAAACTAAACTGGGGTAAGGGTGAACCTGATGGTGTACCTGAAGCTCTGATTACCACTTGATGTGAACTAGGGTTCCCGATCTTCCGAAAGGTTCTAATAACTCTCGATTTGGTGGAATCGCGACACAATTCGATCCGGCTTCTGAACAACTCGGCTCTGAACCCCGCAATCGTAGCACCACGTCTCCTTTAGTTATCGACCATCGAAGCACAGTTGACCTCACCAAGAAGGCTGAGTCCTTTGCCTGCTAATCGAAGAACACAAGCAAGAACACAAAATAATGCAACTAATTGCAGATAAATGATTAATCTCACGAGTTGGGGTCTCACAAACCGACGGCATGGCAAAACTGTTGTGAATAGAATAATCTAAGCAAAACCCAAAACCTAACGAGAGAGGCGGCGGCTGGTTATAGAGGTCTAAGGGTCATCACCACCCCTGGACGCGCCCCCTAATGGGCTCAACAACGATACACGGCCCAACGGACCAAAAACGGTGACGCAGCACCGGAACAGATTCTGGACGCTAAATTGTTTCAATGTTTCCCAATAACTCCGAAGGAATTTTGACCTCAAACCAACACCATTGGTTTCCTTATGAAATTATCTTTCCATCCATAGGTGGATCATCAAAAATGGAGTCCGGATGCGTCCTGGGCGTCCGCTTTACTCCACACTAGTCTTAGACTCCGAAACAGGCTCGAAGTCGACTCGGTTTGGGTCTCCACCTTGACTTGGGTGCCCTTGCTGGTCCTCCACACCTCCAAGCCATCCCTTATGCATCCCTTGGTCCTCTCCATGATTCCTAAGTACAATATAATATTAGGTAGCAATCTATTCTCAAAATCATAAAAAGACTTCCTTAAGAACGAGCTCACCTGTAAATTTAATTATCGTGCGTGAGCTCTTGTGATTGGACCTTGAATGTCCAGCGGAGGATCATCTTGTGCTTCCAATGGAGTGATGTCCTCATCAAAAACACCTATAGAACCCCGCATGGCTAGAAAGCTTTGAATTCCTTTCATATTTGTGGGAGGTGGAAGTTGTTCAATGACTTCAATCTTTGCTCTATCCACTTCTATCCCACATTCAGACACTTTGTGTCCTAGCACTATTCCTTCTTGAACCATAAAATGGCATTTTTCCTAGTTCAGGACTAAGTGCTTCTCTTCACATCATTGCAAGACTTTGTCTAAATTCTCTAAACATTCATCGAAGGTTTTTCCATAGATGGTAAAATCATCCATGAAAAGCTCCATGATTTTCTCAATCATTTTATAAAAGATAGACATCATGCACCATTGGAAAGATGCTGGAGCATTGCACAATCCAAACAACATTCGTCAGTATGCATAAGTTCCATACGGGCATGTGAAAGTAGTCTTACTTTGGTCATCAGGGTGGATTGGGATTTGATGACATCCAGAATACCCATCAAGAAAATAAAAGAAAGAGTGCTTTGCAAGCTGTTCCAAAATTTCATCAATGAAGGTTAACGGGAAGTGATCTTTCTTTGTAGCTTTGTTAAGTTTTGGATAGTCTATGCACATTCTCCACCAGTGATAGTGCGCTGAGGAATGAGTTCATTTTTCTCATTTTTAACAACTGTCATTCCTCCTTTCTTTGGCACAACTTGGACAGGACTAACCCACTCACTATATGGCATAGCATAGATAATCCCAGCATGTAAAAGCTTCAAGACCTCTTTCTTAAAAACCTCTCGGATGGCGTTGTTAAGTCTCCTTTGTGGTTCTCTTCATGGTGATACATCAGGATCCGTAAGGATATGATGAGTGCAGAGAGTGGGACTAATCCCTTTGAGGTCATAGAGTGAGGAGCCTATGGCTGATTTATGTCTTTCTAGGATATTGACAAGTCTATAAGTTTCTTCTTTGGAAAGCTTGTCACTTATGATGACAGGTGCTTCTGGATCATTATTGAGAAAGACATATCTCAAGCCAAGAGGAAGAGGTTTTAACTCAATTGAGGGTGGTGAGGGCACCTCCAAAGGGTCTAGATAAACAGGTTCTGCTAGCTCTTCCTCTTATTCAATGAAATGTTCTTCATCCAAAAGAGGTTGGGCCATGTCTTCTAGAGATGCCATTAAGACTTCCTCAATAGGATCTTGTTCAGGCTTGGGTTCTACTATCACATTATGTGAGCGTGCAAGAGAGATGTCGATAGTAGAGTTTCCAAGCTTTAAATTCAAGAGACTCTATTTTGGTCACTCTTGAAAGAGTGTTCCCATAGGTACACCTATCAAGAGGCCATGTCTGAGATGTCATAGATGTGAAAGTCTAGAAGTACTCAGAGCCTCTTATGCGCAAGGGAATAGACCTCATGACCCCATAGCTTTCTAGAGTAACTCCAGAAGGAGTTCTTAAAAGCTTATGAGTTGGGATCAAGGACTCGTTGGGGAATAGACCTCATGACCCCATAGCTTTCTAGAGTAACCCCATAGCCTTAGAAATAATATTCATCCCAACGGTAGGACTATAGTGAGCCTCTATGGTTTTCTCCTTTAGGATGCAAGTTAGAACATCTAAGGGGGCAATGATTCAGGCTACCTTAGTGGATAACTCTGATTCTACTGACTAATCATGGCTCATGATTGTCGATAGTCCTTTAATGTGTTCCTTTAAGAAAGGATTATGTGGACCATCATCATCATCATCCTCCTCAAATGGTGCAGAGTGCACCAGAGGCTTCACTTGATTCAAAAAATTTGAGGCATTCCCAAAATCTTCAAAAAGACCATCCTCGATTTCAAATGGGAATATGAAAGGATGGAGCTCATCGTCTTCCAAAACATTTTTTGTTCCCATAGTAAGGGGTTCTTTGACAACCAAATAATTGGGAGAATCTAAAGGATTTTCGGATTTGGTTGCGTGTATCTCCTCTTGTTGTTCAGGGCTTGGCACGACTTCTTGCTCTTCTTCAGGAAACTCATGAAAAATGCCAGTGTAGGGGGTGTTTTCAAGGATTTTCTTAAGGATAGCTTCCCCCTCTTTAAAGGACATGTGTGTGAATGAGCCTCCAAAAGATAAGTCAAGGTGGAGAGTAGCTTCTTTGCTAAGACCGTAGTAGAAGTGATTTAGAAGAACTTGGTCAGGCAAAGTGAGGTCTAGGCCTGTGTTCTTAAGGCTTATGACCCTAGCCCAGGCTGCTCCTAGAGTCTCCTTGTCCTTTTGTTTAAATGTAAGAATTGCTATTCGAAGGTCATAAACATGGGATGGCGAGAAGAAAGTGAGACCAAACTTGACTCAAAGTTCTTCTCAACTCCCATTTACTCCACCAACGGTATGAGCATACCACTGATTCGCTCTTCCCAAAAGTGAGAAGGGAAACAATTTCCATTTGATGGTCCCTTGTGTTATGCCATCAATAGCGAGGAAAGAACACTAGTGCTCAAATTCCCAAAGGTGGGTGTAAGAATTTTCTGCTTCTAGACCCGAGAAGGGTTGTGCCTTAACCATGGCTATAAAGCCAGGCTTGAATGCATAGCTAGAAGCTGTGATCGGCTTTGATGATTGTGTTGGCTCTAAGCACTCAGCCCTTGGTGCGAAAAATTTATTGATAGGTGTGGAATCCATATGGTAAGTGGAAAACGATGGTAAAAAGGAAAAAGGATACATGGACGAACTTGGTTCTAAACTAATACAGCTATCGTTCCCCGGCAACGGCGCCAGAAAGCTTGTTGGGTATTTTAAACGCAAATAGAATAATCCGTAAGCGCATGGATACCGATGTAGCTTTCACTGGGAGTATTCCAGAGTATCAATTTCCAAGAGGAACGATAAAGGTAAGGAAAGGAAGATAGATATATTTTTGTTGGGTAGAGAGGAACCTTCTAGAGTTTTCTAAGTTGAATGGATGATCAAGATTAGGCTTACTATATTTAACTTACTTTGGAGCAACAGTACCTTTCCGACTCTTGAAAGAGACTAGGAAGAAAGTAATCGGGGGAAGGCTGCCAAAAAGCTCTATGAAACACCAACCTGAATGGGGTGGATTGCAATGGTTTGACAGAACTGTCACCTCTGGGGCTACCACAACTTACTATGGGATTAGGCGCAAACTCAGGTAAACAATAGCCTAGACACCATGTCTATGCTAGCGTTTACTACTCTAATTACCTAGGATAACTAGAGCACTCAAATACAAGCAAAGTTCTAGCAGGTAAATAATGTATATAAAGATCTTAGAACTTAGAAATAATAAGTAAAGAACCTGGAGATTGCTAAATGATGAACCAGATGCTACACAAATATAATGTTGAGGAAGATCAATAGATCTGGCTCCTCAGCTTTCTCCTCCTCTCTCTCCTTTTTTAAATACAACTAGTGAACTAGAACTAGAACTAGAACTAGATGAACTAGGGCTAGAACTAGATAAATTAGGGGGACCCTCTTCTGCTTGGATGAAGAATTGAATCCCTAGATTTGTCTATGTAGAAGAGATATGGCCCCTAGGCCTGGCGGGGGCACCCTCCTTATATAGCCCTAGGTGGAGTAGCCCCTAAGGAATCACCACGTCATCGATCTGTGTCAGGTGCCACGTCATCAATCCGCGTCAAGGTTAACAATAGCCCTTGGATCAAACCAACCTAAATAGGTGGCTTGGATTGCTCCTCAAGGTCGGTGGAGGCAGGATCCACGAGCCCGCACCTCATTGGTGGAGGTGCATGGGCGGGCGCCCAAGGGGGTGGGTGGCCGCCCAGCCACCTGGCAGGTGGGCCCTCCCCTTCGGGGTGCTGCCTTCCCGAGTCTTCTAGATTGTTCTTTTGTATGCGTAGGTGCAAAATTCATATTTCTTCATCCGGGACTCCAAATATTACAAACCATATATCTTTTTCGATTAGCATGACGAGGCCTTCCCAATGGTGTAATCCAATTCATCATTTGAGACACTTCTATTCACTGATTTTGGTCTTCTTTAGCTCTTTTCTCGTTTAACCCCTATAAAACATGGATTCACCAAAACTCGTGGAAATTGTTAGTTTAAACCACTAGACCTATGTTGGTGATGATCCTTTTGCAGACATAAAAGATATGTTGATGGTTAAAAACTGACGTTTACTACCATCAACAACAGCGTACCTAAAGAGCCGCTCTGGAAGAAGAGGACACAGCCCCAGATGAAGAGGTACAAACTAAGGAGACACTAATGCAAGAGTTGACACCAGATGGCATAATTCATGCAGATAGAGAGACTGATTCAGACTCACCTTAGACTAACTACCTCACTACGCCACCACACCGTGCACATGAACACGGAACACCAGGGTCTAGGATTGGCATTGAGGATAGCGACGTTGAGGCACATGTTACAGGTACCCCTCAGGTGACTCCAACGACAGTTCAACAACCATCAGAGCTTGCCCAAATACTTAAGGCATTGACTGAGTCAAATTATAGAGTGGCCAACAACTCACGCAAGACATCAGAAGCAATGGTCATGATGCCAGAGCAAATGAAGCAGCAGTCACAGGTTCTTTTTCAAGCCCTGACAAATCAGTAGACACAGATGGCTTAGATGTACATAGTTTTTAGTGGTTGCATAATTCAGCTTTACAATCACTCAGGGCTTCCATAACCGAACTTGCAAATCAATGCCCCAACTCAAGGGCAACCTCTGGCCATTTTGCCATCTAGCTTGGAGATCGGTGGTTACCTGCCTGCACCACCCCTGACCTTTCCTCAAATTACAAACATTCAGACAGTATGCTAGCTGTCCCGCCAATTGCGGCAACTTGCACTACCATTGCAGTATTGTTGAACTACTGTTGCTCCTACAAGTCAAACATCCAGCCAGGAGCCCAATGCTGGAGCCATCAGGCACGATGACAGCGGCAATAATGTCTCCAACGAGCCTCACAATGGTAGCGAGGATAATGTTGATGACGGCGGCAATGATGTCTCCGACGAGGCTCACGATGGCAGCGAGGATAATGTCTCCCACAACCTCAGCCCAACTAGAATGATTTCATTAGCAGCAGGTGAAGACCTATTGATGCTCCTTCAGATAGCAGCAGGTGAAATATGTTACTCCCTACGTCCAAATGAATACACAATTATATATTAATATAAATAAATATTTATGCTAAGTAATTAATATCATCAGAAAGATCTTTACATAGGAAGTACTTTCTTAGTTCAATAATAATAATTTTGTTACCAGACCACTCTATATTGGTACTTGTTAAACTATTGTTGCTCCTACAGATAAGATGACCCTGGAAGATCACAATGAAGACATCACCAAAGTCTGCAGCCCACCGACACTACTAATAAGATGACTGATGAGTATCACAATGATGGCAGCTCCAATGTCTCCACCGACCCCATCGACACTGCAAAGATGCACCACGAGGTTCACAATGATGGCAGCACCAATGTCTCGACCAATGACGATGGCAAAACCAATGTCTCCACCAACCCCACCGACACTGTGAAGATGACCCTTGAGGATCACAATGACAGCAACACCAATGTCTCCACCAGCCCCCCCAAAACTGCTAAGACTTCATTGGGAGCAGGTGTTTCGGATGGTACCTCGGATGCGTAGTGACACTGCTAAGACTTTGTTCTACAAGACTTGTTATATTTCTCTATTTCATATGTGACTCGGACACGTAGTGACACTACTTGGATTTTGTTCTGCAAGACTTGTTATTTCTCTATTTCCTATGAGACTTGATATTTGGCATCTACTTGTAAGAACAATTATTTATGTTCCCTTTTGAGGTTCTGATGAGTTTTCAATAAACTTATGTATGATGATACAATAGAGTAATAATTTTTCTGATATCACAGGACAGTCGGGCATCCAAACATAAGAAAAGACCGGATCAGTATTTAATTGAATATATGAGCATATTACACATAGGACTGTCCGTCAATGCAAAATTGCTAAATGCTAGACAATTACTGATTTGATCGGACCTAAATTTGTCGCCATTGACTATTGTCATAAACAAATGCCTTAACTACAATAAAAAATATGTGTTTATCTGGCTGCCATATCATAATTCTTGCACCCATAGCTAGATCCTCCACAAACGACCTCTCCATTAAGCTTTCCTTCTTCCTCGGCCTCTTTCTCTGTGCATTATGTCTACCAAAACCATGGCCACTATGCATGCTAATACAGTGATAAGGAGTTTTGGAACACTTTTTTGTAGGATCATGCTATTGGTGCAAGACTGAGTCCGTAGTTTCAATTTTGCATTGTGGTCCATGCTATTGTAGATATCGTCTGCAAAATGTTCACCTCTAATAACATGAAGTCCTTTACATGTCATAACAAACATGACAAGTTTGTGGGGGCAAACAATTGTAATTTTAACCATAAATCGATATATAAGCCCTAGACACACAATTTTTACAAAATAGTGGCAAGGAGTGTGCCTTAGCTCTTTGCATTTTGTGCCCGCCATATATGGGTGGCCAGACAAAATCTATGAAGTACGTCTCTACTAAAAGTTACATCATAGGACAGTCCTCAGGTGGATAGAAACAATAGAAGTCCAGCCTAGTTCAGTTGAGCACTGTCGGATAGTTAGGTTTGTGGGCACAAATAGTCTAGCACGCTTAGATTAGAGAACGAAGGCAAATGGAACATTTGGTAGATCAAATTGCCATCATCTTGACGGAAGGACCATAGGACCAAAACAACGGATATAGCAAATCAACTATAGTTTTATCAACGAAGGAGATACCAAGTCATTAACTAGCTTGAATAATGTACGGCTTCACCATCTCGATGGACGGCATCCAAATAGTTCTGGCTAGTTACTCATACACGATGTGTTCAACATATATAGAACCACCAAATCCAGTACCAGGAGTACTACTTCCAAGCGATGCTATCTAAAATTACAATAACTCCCAAATGATGAAAACTAAAAAATAAATGACAACCACTAGGGCAATGATAAGGGCATCTTTAACTTCAAATGCACTCTGTGTCATCTTCTGATCTGGTGCCGCAGCAGGCTGTTTAGCATTTGGTGGTGGTGGTGCCATGAGAACAGCTTGTTCATCAGGCTCATCATGAAGTGGTGGTTCCATGAGAACAGCTTGTTCCGCAGGCTTATGAAGTTCTAGTTGTGGCACGACAACACCCTGGGCATGTGCCTTCTCCTAGCTGGTGTACACACCAGGGTGGCGACCAACGGTGACTACATACCACGCCATAGCTTTCTAATTTCTCACAAATATTAGAAAGAAGAAATCAAAGTTATTTGTTAGCTGCAGATAGATAAAATTAACTTCTTTCGTTAAAATTGTAAGTTCTTTTAACATTTTTAGTACATCCATTTTTGGCTATGCATCTAGATATATAATAATATGTCTACATAGAAAAATGGTTTAGGGTTTAATCAATTCATCAGTTTACTTACTACTTTTGTTTGGTTAGATTACCAGACCCCATCAATTTATTTAAATAGTCTCCAAAATCAAAATCTAAATATATTACACTAAACCCAAACCCTAAATTTTCTAAAATAGATTATAGCAAGAAACTATATATATCCAATAGGTGCATATGAAAGAAATTAATTTAATTAGCAGAAGAAATATGTCAAAACATGTAACCATAATCGCGGATCTGGCTTACCACAGTGCGTGGATCAGAGAAGCATGCGTGAGGTGGAGAAGACGACCCTTGCTTGCTGGCTGGCTAGCTGGCTTGCTGAGTGGGACGGGCGGTGACGTGGAGCGGCAGGGGCAAGGCTAGTGTGGCGACGGAGGAGCAAGGGGGTGGCGACGGCGAGGTGGTGGAGCAACGCTGGGGGAAGTTTTGGACGAGAATGGCGAGAATGGTGACTGACGCTAAGCATGGAGGCACTTATCCACTCATGAAGGACAAATCAGTCCATAGCTAAAAAATGTAATAAACCTTCGGTAGGAATATCTGGCGATGTAGTAGAACCTAGCGCCGGACCGCTTTTACTTGGAGGGGTGCTCCCACCGTCCAAATTACGAGAAACTTCAGCTGCCATTGGTTTACACCAGCTGCCTCTGGACTTTAGTCTTCAGGGTCGGCTATCACAATCAAACCGCCCCTGAAGATGTCTATGATGAAAATTTTCTTAGTTCTGGCGGGAGGTTTTGAGTTTGCTACCAAATTTTTGTTGCCTTCATTTGCCTGTCTGTGGACTGTGGTCTCACATTTGCGCCGCCACCCCACACACTGTGTCACTTCCCCCTATACTACCTATCTCCGTGTCACCAAGAGCCGGCTGCTCCAACGCTCCCCTCTCGGCGCGGACCCTCTGGTTCTCCCCCAGCGCTTCCGTTGGAGCTTCCCGCCGGTGCTTACCACCGATCGAGCTTCCCCCCGGGGCTTCAGAGCTCCACCTGGGCCCGGCACTTCCCCTAGAGCTTCCCCCAGGAGCCCCCCTACACGGTAATCCCTAGAGCCCCCCGCCGCGCTTCCCCGGAGCTCCCCCGGCGCTTCCCCCGGCCTTGTGGCACGGCCTACCTCAGTCGCCACCTCGACCAGCCCCAGTTGGATTGGGCACCAGTTGTCGTCATTCCAATCAAAGGTGTTAAGTTCTTTTTTTCTTATTTATTATATATCTGATAAGATCAAAATTTCATTTTTCATAAATTGATGTAAAGACACCTTTGTGTGTATAGATTTTATTAACCATATGCTGTTCATTGTGTGGCCTAGATCAAGTAAATTCACATTCATAGCCATGCAAGAAGACAGCATGCAAACGAAGGATACTGAGTTGCAGTGGACAACATCAGACAAAAATGATGGTGATGATGGTACTCACATGTCGTCCTCGACCTCAATGGGAGGAGAACCTTCGGATCCTAGTCCTTCGCCTAATCGCTGGGCTATTAGGGCCAAACGTCAGGACCTAGAATATGATCCAACTGATGTAAGCCTCTATAATTGGTAGCAGTTGACCACATATACTGTAGTTTCCTCAAATGTGTGTTGAACATTATGTATTTCTAGAGCAACCACATGCACAAAGAGAGATTTTTGTTTCAGCATCTGCTCTGAGTAATAAACGGAAGCGAAGGCAAAGAAGCTAGAACAAGTTCCCTACCAGACAGACTATTTTTCTTGTTGTGGTTAGCTTATTGGTGAGCCCACAGAGCCTGATGGTGTGCGCTCCCGATTTGCAAGCGCAATAGGAGCAGCAGTAAGGGACATTCTGGATTGCTCTGTACTGAATTGGGCAAGTGTTCCCATTGCTAACAAGACACAAATTTGGAATAAGTTGTTGACAGCATTTAGTCTCCCTCTTGACTCTGCAAGCCTAGTCCAGAAGTTTGCAATGAGGCAAGTAGCAAAAAGTTTCTGATGTTGGAGGTAGGAATTAAATGCTAATTTTTGACTACAGAATCGTACACCGTACAAAAAGTTCAAGAAAATCAAACCCAATCAATGGGAAAGGTTCTGTCAAGCGAAGAGTATGCCTGAGCCTTTAGCCTTGAGTGACAACAATAGGGTGCTAGCAAAGAAGAACATACACCCTCATCATCTCAGCTCGGCTGGATATGCTCCGAGGATTGAAGATTGGAAAGCAGAGGCTGAGGCGGCTAAGCAAGCTGGTCTGCCATATAAATATGATGTATTGGATGATCGCTCACACTTCTAGGCTAGAGCAAGGGAATCTAAGAACAAAAAATACAGAAATAGCAATCCGTGATGCACATACTATAGCAGCCGTGGAGGCCATAACTGATCTTGCTTAGAAGAAATTGAAAGGCTACTTTATACTGAGACAAGAGGTGGATGAGCTCAATGTGGCCTTAGGCAACAAGGAACACCCTGGCCGTGTGCGGGGGGCGTCCTCCAAGTTTGGATTTAAGCATGGTTTTCCATAGGAAGCGGTAATGTATAAAACAAGGACACGGTACAAGGACGAGCTTTTCCAGCATCTTTGTAAGAAGGCAGATGAATATATTGATGCAAAGATGAGTAAATTGCAACCTGGTGAAGATTGTTCCATGGGGATGTCAGCACCAGTGTCAAGTAGTGTTGCATCAATCACAGTTGAGACTTTCCCTGTGGACACTATTACAGAGCCTACACCGTGTTCTCTGCATATACCTTATGGTAGGGTGGGGAAGACCATACTGGCTACCACTGGAATAGCTTATCCAGGACATGGTTTGCACTCTATAGTACTTCCGTCCAACTATGCAAGGGTTGAAGTCCTCTCAGTTTGTCAGCATCATCTCCGATATGAAGTTGATATCCCTTGTGATGGTGCGACACGCTTAGGCAACCTTGTAGGTTATTGGATTGCATGACAATGACAAGACATTGTGCTGTTAACCCGGCCATTGGGTGCAGCTACTCCATCAATGTGTCAGCTAGAACACCAACCTAAAAGATGTCTGATGGACGAAGCATGTGTGCAGTAGAAGTCACTGACATATGTGCAGGAGTCTAAATATGGCCAGCAGGGTGATTCGATCATGAAGGATGCAGTATGCCAGCCTGACAATGATGTCATCTTCTCCTTTTTAGAATTATTGATGGAAGGAATGATTGCAGGAAAGCCACTAACAACTGATCAGTATGCGGAATTGACTACAACTCCCATAACATGTGTCAATGAACGGGCGAATCATGATCAGGCCCAGGATGGAACACAGCAAGTGTTAGGGGTCACTGCTCCGCCACCTCTAGCGGTACCGCTATCCACATCTGTGTCCTCAATGCATCGGCAGGGGCAATCTTTTGATCCACCAACACAGCCGCATCAACCTCGATCACCGCCGGCACAGCCACAAACACAGCAGACAAAAATGACCGTCTTACCAAAGTCACAAACAAGACATCCACAAACGAAGGAATTGCCAAAGCCACAGAAAAAGCCACCACAAACGCCTGTGCTGCCACCACCACCGCCACCGACACCGACACCGACATAGGCACTGAAGCCACAAATGCCTACCTTGTCGTCAGAGATGCCTCCACCAAAAAAGCTTGACCTGCCACTACCACACTCACCGCAGCAACAGGTGACTACACCTCCATTGCCTCGTACACCATTGCGTGAAACAACTATGCTGCCGTCAACACCTGAACAATGTTCCCTAAGATGATTAGAACATTTGAGAAGGGTAACAACACTCCAAAGCCTGCTGTTGCTATTATGTTCCAGTCACTTGCAAAAAAGAACGCCCCTAATGTTTCTGCAGCAAAGGGCAAGTGGTTACTCCAAATGCAAAGGCTAAACTGACCCATGGAACATTGTTTCGTACAAAGCATCACATGAGCAAAGCTCTGTTCAGCGCTGAATTCATTCTTGAGTCAATGCATGAAGACAGTTTGGCATCCCCCCTTTCATTACAAGCCAGGCAAGGAATTCCTATCGGATTTTGTCCTAGGAAACAATGACAGATTGCCTTATATGAGGTGCTTTTAGAAGTGGTATCTGATGGCAGAAGAACTTGGCTTACCTAGAGTGCCGTTTTCTTACTCACCTGCAGAGGTATTTTCTAATATGATGGTACAATCTACCAAAGCAACCATATCTTTTGAGGACATTCAATTTTTGTACCACCAGAAGAGACTCGACATAAGTCAGCTTACCCTATGGTGCCTATAAGTAGTGTTTCCTTTAGACTCATCATCTAAGTTACTTTTACATTATTTTAACCGCCGCACATGTTTCGACATACATTCTTGTAGCAAAGAGTGGACGGCTTCTGCCAAGTTGAGTGCGAGGAATGCATACCTCCACCCTGAGCTCATTAGTTATGCAAGCCATGCTGTACCTCTTTTGTGGAACGACAATCATCCTACAATTAAGGATCCGAAGCCTAGGGAGAGAGAACCAATTATGAGATCTGCGCTCCTTGTAGCAAAGAATGCAGCTGTAATGTATATTGTTGAGGTGTTCTTAGCTCTGCAGGAATGCCAATATATACATGCCCCATACCATTACATGTAACATCGAGTACTATCTTTTTTCATGCTATTTGGTAGATGGTTTATATGTATTTATCAATTCTTTTTTTCTAATTAATGCAGTGATCACTTCATCCTAGCAGTCATCGACTTGAGATGTGGTTGCATAACCATCTTTGACTCCATGAGGCACAAGGACAAGAAGTACATGACATTCCTCAACGTGTTACAAACGTAAGTACTGAATAGCTTTTATTACTTTTGCAAACTGGTTCCCTGCATGTATTAGCTTTTATTCAAGGTCTCAATAGAATTTCTTCTTTGCATTGTTTGTCCTTTTGTAAACTAAAGAATCAAATCTGGATAATGATAACAGAGTTTGTAGGTGCTTTCTTTGATCTTTCTAACAACTTTAGTTTTTTTATCCGATTATATTTCAATTGAATGTGTCTATATATTTTGTTCATTAAATAGTGCATACAAATTATACATGCAAAAAGGTGGCCAGCATGACCCAACGAAGCCAGAAAAGATGGATGCCTCATATAATCAAGAATAACGCAACATTATGTAGTATGCGGGTTGGCTAGTATGGCAGATTCTGCACATTGTTTTGTTTCTGCACGTTTTGTATTGCTTTTGTACATGTCAGAATGTACCAACCATTCCAGATGGCTGAGAGATGATAGGGAATAGATGGTCAATCAGAACCATCTTATTTTGTTGCAGCAGCCACCATTGACAATAAACATGTTAATTACTCCATCACATTGTTCATCTTTCAACCAGAAGAGAAATATTGCTCTCTGATGAACCTCATAGTAGTTGACAATATTAGGAAGTCAGGTTGCTTTTGTTTCTTTATTGTGAATGAACCAAATAGTTAACTTTGATGCCTATTAAAATTCTCTGATAAAGTTTCTGCCCTGTTAAACTTTCCACCTAATTACTGAAATCTTGTGGCACTGATATGTACAATTCCTAATAATAAGAATTCTGTCTAGTTACATTCTTGACTAAAACTAGCACTAGTAGGTTCACTGTAATTTTCTTTGGCTGTAATTTGGCTTATCTATCAGGTTCACTGCAGTGTGGCATTGTACCATCTGATTTTGTTGCAGCAGCCACCATTGACTACAAAATCACTGTGTTGTACCATCTTATTTTGTCTTATTTTGTTGCAACGTGGAATTGAGTTATGATGCACTGTCCCAGCTAGCTATCTCTGATTGGTGGCTGTTCCTTAATCCATCACTATGTTGTTTGTCTTTTGCATGCCACGAAAATGCAGTGCGCAAGACAACCTCCCGGCACCGCCCTTTGTGGATATTATGTATGCCACTGGATGAGAGTCACTGGGCGTTACTATAATAACCCTGGCAGCGTAAGTCAATGTATATATTGAACCATATCATATATGTATATGTTCAATATTCTGATTTATTAATGTAGCTATAATAATTATGCAGGTTGATATGATGAGGCCAAATGAAACCATTGATCAAGCAGATGTTCAAGCATTTCAAGAAGATTTTTGCAAGTTCTTGATGCTTGATGTTGTTAGGGGGTCTTTCTTTGATCCTGATTCCGAGTATGTGATAGACCCCAAGTATGAAGATCTTTGGTGCCAAATAATGCAGTCTCCCTTGCCCCTTATTTAATTTTCTTGCCACCAAACCATGTGTAAAGTTACTTTTGTTGCTGATGTACATCAGTACGTGCATGTTGTATAAGTTAACAGACTAAGTGCTACATTAATGTGTATATATGGATCTATGTTAACTGAATCATTTGCAATGTGTCTGAAATTTGGTGGGAGAACGCAATTTCAAATATGGTGGGAAATTTTGTAATTTGGCGGGAGAACGCGATTTCAAATATATATGGCGGGAAATTTTGCATTCCAAAATATGAAACTAATTTTCAGAGGTGATTGTATTATGTGGTATATGACAATACATTTTAGGGGCGGTTGCATTCCAACAGCCGCCACTGAAATGCCAATCTTCAGAAACGGCTGTCGTAACCTTACCGCTCGTGGAAATCTATCTGCAGAGGCGGCCTTCCTAATGAAGCCGCCACTAAAAATAGCTTTTCTAGAGGTCGTTTTGTTAAGAGATCCGCCTCTGAATACATATGTTCAGGGGCGGTTAGAAGCCCATCGCTGTAGTTGCTGATCTTTACAGTCGCTTCGTTAGTGTCGGCTAGATTAGCCGTGGCAAAAAACACAATTTAACCGCTGCTATAGTAACTTTCTGTACTAGTGGGTCCATTGGCTTCCTTTTATTCCTATTATGTTTCTATACATTGTGAACCTCAGGAAGAAGCGCTGAACCAACAGGGCACTTATGATGACTCTTCAAAAGAAGTTCATCATGTTTTTCTGCTTGAGTCAATGTATGAATAAGCTAGGAATAAAGCTGGTAATTCATAGCCCTATATTGCTGCTGCAATACTCTGTCAGATGGGAGCATAGTAGACAGAGTTTTCTCTATCTTATCTCCATTTGTTTGGTTCTCTCTCACAAAACTTTAACTTAGAGCAAATTCTATGAACAACATGGTTATAGTCTGCTACAGATTTGAAATCTTGGAGACATATTACATTCATGATTGGCCTCAATCCAAATGAGTTCTTTTTGCTGATCATATCGTTCTTTAAGAGCGACCCATAAATCCCGAGGATTATCAATCATAAGTTATTCTAATTTTAGATCTTTATGAATATAAAACCGTAGCAAAACCAAAGCAGTAAATATATGCTTATCTTGTACGACAACCCCATTTTGGGGTTCCTGAATTGTAGCCAAAAGACCATGAGAGGCAAGTGCTATCTTGATATCAGACGCCCAAGTAGGGTAATTGATACCGTCTAATGCGAGTT
Organism: Bothriochloa decipiens; assembly: GCA_023333625.1. Lineage (NCBI taxonomy): Eukaryota > Viridiplantae > Streptophyta > Magnoliopsida > Poales > Poaceae > Bothriochloa > Bothriochloa decipiens. The sequence goes on along the minus strand of CM041647.1, from coordinate 24,172,982 downwards.
CATCGAACTCCTTAGAGGCCATGATCTCCTACGTGGACAGCCATGGATTTAATTAATTTACCACCTGGTAAATTTAAATCAACATGGTAATGTTGTAATATTAAGTGCAATATTTTTATAATTGATATCTTATCATAGTTTTGGATTATTGTAGGTAGTCACAAATTTGTGTAGACCATACAACCAAGTTCATAAAAAATTTTGGATAAACACAAGCTAGATAGTCTCTATGTCTAAGACAAAGAGTAGACGTTGTAGTAGGCAAAAGATTTTGCAGCGCATGGGCTCCGGGCAAGATAATCCATAAATGAATTAAATCCAACTTTTGCTTAGGAATCTACTATCTTGTGTAATACCAAAATAATATGATGAATATAGCAATCCAAAACCTTTATTTTGGGTGAAAACACGGTACAGATAATCATCAAATTTCTTAGAAACATAATGTAGAACTCTCAGGGGTGATTTGATCACTGCTATGGCATGGTCTTAGGGTAGAATAATTCACAAGGAATTAAGCGTACCCAATGCCATAGACTCCATTACCCTATATTTTTTAACCAAAATAAACAAGATATATATTGCGGCTCCAAATCTATAGTAATTAAATATTTCTAATTCTATAGACGGTATAGTTAAATTGCGACTAAGTCAACTAGCAAATTTAACTTGTATGTGGTGCAAATTTTGTGATTTGGGGCACCAACATACCCGATGCTATCATAAAATTACAAGTGCAACTAATATGCTGGTACTAAAAAGGGGTTTTGGTGTACCAACACAGCCCAAAATAGAATTATTTAAGTCACAAATGTAATATGTATGTGGTGGAAATTATGATTGGATGCACCACATACTCTAGAAAAATGATAGAAATACAAGACATTGCATAGACATAATATAAACAAACCACAATTATATTTACAATGTTAGGAGCAACAGTACAGAGCAACAACAATCAATACAAATATTTGATGTTCTTGTAGAAATTTAAACTAGCAAATCTTATGCTAATAAATTATAAAATTAATACCAAAAATAGAAAATAAAAAAAACAAAAGCAAACAAAAGAAATAGACCAGCCAGGGGTGGCACGGCAGCCGGCCAGGCGTGGCCCAGCAGCGCAGCCAGGCGAGCGACCTAGCACACAGAGGCCCGTGGCCTATATAAGCCAGCGGTTAGGGTTTTCCGCCAACCCCGAACTGCCAGCAGCCGCACCCAGGTGTCGCCACTCAGCCACCACCGCTGCGCCGTCTTCCGCCGCCGTGCCGTCCAGCCGCCGTCCAAGCTGCCGCCGATGATGCTTGCTGTCTTGTGCAGCCTCCTCCTCCCCCTGTTCTCCTCCTATGGTGGATTAGGGCCCTTGCCCTCTCTCCGGCCATGGAGGCCAGCCAGCGGGGTGCATCCCGCTCATCCCCGGCGAGCTCCAGCCTTAAGGGCCATCGCAGCATGCCGGGACCGGCGGTGGCGCCCCCACTGGCTCCCCCGAAGATGTTTCAGTGGCAGGAGGCCGCCTCCTCCTCAGCGGAAGAAGAGGCAACGCCTGCTCTCGTGGCGGTGGTGCGTGGTCCCTGGCCGCGGTTGGTGGCAACGGTGGCATAGGAGAGCGCATGGGTCATAGGTGGCCCTATCGGAGGAAGGGATGGCGTCGGGGTGAAGACGGCGTTGATGTTGTAGGCGAAGCCGAGAGGCCACGCCGCTGGGCCGTTGCTGCTGATGAGCACAGGGGCGCCACGGCGTCCAGCCATGGAGCCACCGCCTCCATTCCATGGCAGCATGAGCGAGTTTGACGGCGGAGGAGGTGGTAGCGACAACAGGTTCGTCGACGGCCTTGGGAGCGATGACGACATCGGCGGGGATTCCGGCGTTGCCCCAACACGGCGGACGAACATCGTCAAACCGTGGCGCGGGCAAATGCCGGGGGCGTACTGGAGCCTTGAATAATGAGGCACTGGGTGTGGCGTGGTCGGACGGCCGCCGGCGTTCGGTCCATTGCTGTGGAAACGGCGAGGAGCGATGCGGCAGTCGTTGATGTCACGGAGGACCTTGTGGATGGCGCCCTGGAGGATGCAACGACGAACTCCAATACGGTGGCTGTTGCCACGGATGATGGCAGCTTTGACGGCATCGGTGACCGCGTCGACCATGGCATTCATGGAAGGAGCAGGGGTCAACATCTTCTACCTTTTCCTGGTAAGCAGTGACTCTGGCGAAGTTCCGGTGAGTTTTCCGGTGAACTTCGTCTCCTTTCGACTCTCTGGCCTTCTAGCGTCAGCGTGGGCAGAGCAAGTTCATGATAACGTGTTAAGTGGAAATCGAATGGATCGAATGATGTCTTGTCTTCTATTCTGATGAACTGTTGTACATATATACAAGTGACAGTTGCTTGTGTCAGAGACACAAAGCGAATGGGTGTCTATTGGTGCCGTAGGGGCCTAATCGGTTACCTAGTAATTAGCACATGCTAATTACGGGATTTACATAATTGATCAACTAATTAATTATTCCAAATTAATCTAAATACTTCTGTCAGTTTTGACATATAATGATGTTAACTACGGGGTAAAAAGATTATTTCACCCCTGAGGAAAAAAATAAAAATAGAGTATTGTTTATTTATTATATATTTTGAGTATATATCATGAGATACATCATTAGATATAAATTCCTCTTTTAGAGCATAATTAAAAGGTATAAATGTTAAGTAATTATTTTTTATAAAATATGGTTAATTTCATATTTTTAATAAAAAGTAGATATCTCAAGGAGAACGACAAAATTTGGTTCACCAAAATTAGAGTTACCAAACTCCAGATATGAATTTCCAAAAAATTAGTCAAATATTTACAAATAGGTCCTTAAGGCACTGTTCATATGAGTCACAAACTGTGCAGATAAGCCGTTCCCTTTTCTAGAATTCAAGCGCGAGGTCCTTGACGCGAGTTCAACAGAGGAGCTCGCCGGGCTCGCGGTTCCGGTGTTCTGGCAGCACTTCGGTGGTAGAGAAATAGTGGGGGGCACTGGGAGGCCAGCGCGCATCCGCATTAGCCCCCGGCTCAGCCAGGAATGGCTCGTGGCACACCAGCCACGGACGGCGGTGGGTCGCGCCCACGCAACCAAGGCGGCGGCGGCCAGAGACCGTAAGGAGGGGCGGCGTGACCAGACGAAGACGGTGGCATGCTCGGCTGAGGATGGCGGCGCTGTTGCTGCTCTCCGGGGCCACGTGCGAGCCATGATTTGCGCCGCCGAGCCGGCGCCGGGCCAGGGAGGAGCACAGGGGCCACGGACTGCAACAAAACACGAATCCACAGGGGGCGATGGATTTGGTGCCGGCGAGACCGTGGCCTAGGTGGGTGCGCCGGTGGCCATGCCTCGTTTTTTCTTCCACTCCAAATTCTGGGCAGGGGAAGGGAGGGTTGGGGACGGATGGACACTCTGCGTGTGTATGAAAACTCAGGGGAAAAATGGTCTATTCAAAAATACTACAGAGCTTAAACTAACAGAATTGTCAGGTACCTGAATAAGGGGTACCCTTAACCCTTGATTAAACAACTCAATCCCTGCATTAACAAACCCAAAACCATCATTATTATCCCCCAACCCGAAAGTAACTAAGATAACCAATCCAAGTATCAAATTACACTGGGCCGGCCCATGAACAGGTCTCGACCAACCGAGCTACTATTCACTCGATGGGACCTCTCGACTCGAGGCTGTCTACTCGGGGGGACGGTCACCCCCTCGAGTGACAGAACTCGCCCAGGCGTACAAAACACCAAGCACCCCCTCGACCCGCTTATTTCCCGCATGACACCTTAGAAATTTAATGCATTTCACCTACTCCCGCCTAACCTCATGGCTACACCGCGGTAACAGTGGACACTACACCAGTCAAATCCTCCTTTTTACTACCCATACCGAGGAAACCGGCGGATCATACCATACTGTTTCACCATACCGTGCACTGTGCTTCATTCGGCACCCCCTCGAGACACATTCGTCAACACAAACACAGTATTTTCCGAGGCTTGATCTTATCGGTTTGGGTCTCGACCTCCTCGACTACATTCGGCGCCCCTCGACCACCCCCTCGAGTAGGACTTCAATGCTATCGGACAGTACTCTAACCACTCCCAACACGACAGCTACAGGGATCTGTACGCCCGTGCATGGGCGTCGGTCTTTCACTAGACATCTACAATGCCATCACACGCACGAGAAGGACGGCCGTCGTCTCCAAGAACATCACTACAGGGCGAGTCACTCCTAAGGCACGCTTCTATTGCAACGGCGACTTGATCGGCCTCTCCTTCGATGTCATAACCTACGCCAGCCCTACAGTCATCGATTTTAGGGTTACACTGTACACTCATGCCCCTCCTTAGCCTATAAAAGGAGGCACCGGGCTAGCATAGAGGCAGAAGGAAACTCAACCAAAAACCAGAGGAAAACCAGAGCCCGTAGAACTCAAGTCCTAGCCAACCATAATCGCTCCCTTGTATTCACCCCTGTACAAGCACTTCGGTGCAAGATAATACAAAGTCTCCCCCCCGCTGGATGTAGGGCCTTCTATTGCCCGAACCAAGATAAACCTCATGTGTTCTTCTTGCATCACCATCCAGATTAGGGAGCACGCAGTACACATTTCACTCATTGGTGCTCAGCCCCCGAGGTCAAAACACCGACACTTGACGCGCCAGGTAGGGGATCTCCGTGTCACCAACGACTTCCCGCCATTTCTCCAGATGGCAGACTCAGCCTCACCGCTTCTGCGAGCCACGGTGATCTGGTTCAGGAGCCTGGAGTTCATCTCACTCAGCCACAGCTACGACATGACCCTGCTCTCGGTCCGAGATCCGAGCGGAGGCCGCAGCGAGCCCCACGCTCAGGAGGGACCGCATGCCGGTCTCGCGACCATGCCTCCGTGTACAGGAGGAGGCGCAACCATTGTCGTCATCATCATTAGCCCATATCTGGGTCGGCTTCTTCTATGTTTCCTCTATCCCTGGCGGGCAGCGCAGACCCCCTGGTTGGGGACCTATCTGACCCACTCCTGGGAACAAAAAATGAGTCAGCAGGGCTATATGGAGACCCTGACTTCACCTTCGCAATACGTTTGTCAAGGGAACATGGCGAGCTGCCCCCGAGGGTCATAGCACCGTCACCCCCCAATCTGTTGCCGCATGGACTATTTGGAGCTCGCCGCCAGATCCCATTCGGTCTGGACAACGTCGCCAAGATGAACTCTGCCACGATGTGCTCCAATATGAGCGCGCATGAGGACCGCCCGGGGCTCTCTTGCATGCTACCATGGAATTGGCAGTTGTCCTACTGGCCTCCAAGGACCTTGGCTTCTCACGAGCACCTGGCCCAAGGCAGTACACCCTCAGCACGATGTGACGTCGGCTGGAGGAGGAGCGGCGCAGGTGGTTCCCCATCTTCTACTCCGACAACCCTGACTCTGACTCCGACCACTATGACCCCACCCATGAGTGTTTTCACATTGATGGCAGAGTCGCATCGAGCAACGACACCATCGACCCGACAGTCACGGCAGCAACCGTGGCCATGGCCGGAAGGGCCCTTGTCGTGGCGGACCTGGAGGAGCAGCCGCCGGTTGCGCCCCAAGACGAACGCCCTCATTAGCCTATAAAAGGAGGCGCCGGGCTAGCACAGAGGCAGAAGGGAACTCAATAAAAAACCAGAGGAAAACCAGAGCCCGTAGTGCTCAAGTCTTTGCCAACCATAATCGCTCGCTTGTATTCACCCCTGTACAAGCACATCGGTGCAAGATAATACAAAGTCTCCCCTCAATGGATGTAGGGCTTTCTGTTGCCTGAACCAGATAAACCTTGTGTGTTCTTCTTGCATCACCATCCAGATTAGGGACCATGCAGTACACATTTCACTCATTGGTGCTCGGCCCCGGGTCGAAACACCGACACTTGGTGCACCAGGTACGGGATCTCCGTGTCACCAATGACTTCCCGCTATTTCTCCGGATGGCAGACTCAGCCTCACCACTTCTACGAGCCACAGTGATCTGGTTCGGGAGCCTGGAGTTCATGTCACTCGACCACGGCTATGACATGACCCTGCTCTCGGTCGGAGATCTGAGCGGAGGCTGCAGCGAGCCCCCAGACTCAGGAGGGACCGCACGCCGGTCTTTCCACCATGCCTCTGCGTCCAGGAGGAGGTGCAACCATCATCGCCATCATCATCAGCCTGTATCTGGGTCGACTTCTTCTGCATTTCCTCCGTCCCTGGTGGGTAGTGCAGACCCCCTGGTTGGGGACCTATCTGATCCACGCCTGGGAACAGAGAACGAGCCGGCAAGGCTATATGGAGACCCTGACTTCACCTTTGCAATGCGTTCATCAGGGGAACACGACGAGGTGCCCCAAGGGGCACAGCACCGTCACCCCCAATCTGTTGCTGCATGGACTATTTGGAGCTCACTACTAGTTCCCATTCGGTCTGGACAACGCCGCCAAGATGAACTCTACCATGATGTGCTCCAATATGAGCGCGCATTAGGACCGCCCGTGGGCTCTCTTGCGTGCTACCATGGACCTGGTAGTTCTCCTACCGGCCTTCGAGGACCTTGGCTTCTCACGAGCACCTGGCCCAAGGTAGTACACCCTCGGCATGATGCGACGTCTGGTAAGAAGTTCTTAGACTTCTGCGACTGCAATCACATTCGTGTGAATTGGTCTGCAGTCGCTCATCCTCATACCATCAGCCTGGTCAAACGCGCCAATGGCATGATCCTTCAGGGCCTCAAACCAAGAATCTACAACCGGTTGAAGAAATATGGTAGGAAGTGGGCTGCCAAGCTACCCTGGGTCTTGTGGAGCCTAAGGACGACACCTAGCCGAGCCATGGGATTTACCCGATTCTTTCGGGTCTACGGGTCTGAGGCCGTCCTCCCCACCGAACTTGAGTATTGGTCCCCTTGACTAAAGGCCTACAACGAGGAGGCCCTCACAAATGCCATTGACCAGCTCAAAGAAGCTCAAGATATGGCCCTCCTCCACTCTGCGAGGTACTAGCAGAAACTTAAATGCTACCACGACAAACACATGCGCAAGAAGGATCTCCAAGTTGGCGATCTTGTCCTCCATCGACGACAAAGCAACAAGGGGCGCCACAAGTTGACTGCACCATGGGAAGGCCCATATACCATGGCTGAGGTGCTGAAACCTAGGACATAGAAGCTAGCAAACAACAAAGGCAAAACCTTCACCAACGCTTGGAACATCAAACAACTACATCACTTTTATCCCTAGGGCCTCGGGGCCTTGTACATTTATTGTATTTTGTACAACTATGGCATCATGAATGAATAAATAAAAAATGGCTTCGATTCAGCCTATTTTCTTATTTGTTCATATAAGGTAGCCTCGACTCTGCTCCCTCAGAGTCGAGCTTCCCTCGGGGGCTAAGAGGGGGGAACCCCCCGAAGTCCTCAAAAAACTCGCACATTTTTTTGAAACTCAACGTCCATCCTCCCTTACGCGCCTTGATCTGTGATGTTACTTAGCTGAAAATGCCACGAGTGTCCTGAGGGTCGAGGACTGTTGAGCCGGGACCTCACCTACGCCTCTGCACTATGGTAACTCCACTCACTCTCCCCCATCGAGGGGCATGACTGTGCATTGAGTTCGCTAAGTAGAAACACAATCAGGGCATGCAAGAAAGAAAAGGACTTAAAGTATACAAAATATATACATGCATAAATGTTTGAAGGACCTCAGGGTCATGACATCACAATGTCACAAAAACTAATATATTACATGGGCCTCTTCACCCAGATTTGGCTCACAGGCTTTGTCTCTCGTCGCCACCATTGCCACCACCCCCATCACCGATGCCTTCTTCGTCTTCGGAGGGAAGGACCTCGGGCTCAAACAGCTTCGCCAGCTTCTCACCTGGCTCCTCGGCATCTTCAATCAAGCCCCGAAACCTCTCCTCATTTTCGGTATCCGTCTTGGAGGGGTAAGAAGTGAAGCCGTGCAAGACGACGTCCATGTCGTACGTAAAACCAGAGTAGACGACCGCCATCGCCTGCTTCACGCCGATGTGGAGGGCATCCCAGATGGGATTTTTATGGTGGCCCCAAGGTAGTACAGCCGGTCGACGAGAGTGGTTCTGTGCACTTCTTCGTCGACCTCCCCGCTAGCTTGACCCCCAGGAGTTGCAGAGCCCGTTGACCGCGGCCCGGAGCCTGTCAGTCAAAGCAGCCTCGGCCAAAAGGCCCTCTTGCAGTGCCTTAGAGGCAGTCCGGACAGAGAGCAGGTTGGCCTCAAGACCTAGAGGGCAGAGAAAAGTCAGTCACAGTGCAAAGAGACATGAAAATTGAGGCCAAGAAAGAAGACTCACTAGTGCAGTGGGTGTCAAGGACTTCATGTGCATCCACTGCTTCGTCGCGCTCCTTCTGGGCCTCCTTGAAAGCGCGTACCACCTTTGTCCTCTCAAGCCACAGATCCTCGATTGTCCTTCCCACCAAGGTGATGGCCCCTCCTTTTCCAGAAGGGTCTCCTTTAGTGCGGCGACCTCAACAGCTAGGGCGTCGGCGTGACATTTTTCCACCTCGGCCGAGACGTGGAGGGCGTCGCGGGCCTCGGAGGCCTAAGCAACATCCGTTTAGAGAGAATTAATGTGCTCCGAGGACTCTTGAAGCTCTCCCTCGAGCATGTTAAGATGCCCCTCTGAGGAGGAGAGGGCCTCGAGGGTCTTCTGCACCTTCGTGTGGGCTCGGCTGGCCTCCTTCTTGGCCTGAGACGCTTCCCCATGAGCCACCTCGGTCTCTTCCTTGGCCTTGGCAGCCTCCTTCCTTGCCTTCCATGCCTCCTCTTCAGCCGAGGCCACCCCGTCCTGGGCAGACTAGCCGGCATTGAGTTGGCACCGCAGCTCCTCCCGCCCTTCATGCATCGCATGAAGGAACTCGAAGTTCATGTAGGAGCACTCCTCAGGTCCTAAGGATAAAGAGAAAGCAATCAGGCATCAAATCAGGAAGCTACCCAAGCACAACACACTCAAGGAAAAACTCATCAACAAAACCCAGCCCAGATCCTCGGCGGCGACGTCGAAGACCAGCTTTAGAGCATGGGCCATCCATGCCCAATACTCCTCCGCATCCTCCCAGTGGTTTATCTCCACCGCGTCATCCATCTAGACCACGGGGGTGCTAGGCTCCAGTGGGTTTTGGAGCAGGAGGCACTCCCTACGCCAAGAAAGAAGAGCTACCTTGATCCTCTCACACACCGTTGACCTGATGCGCTCCACCGTGTTAGGCGAACCACCGTAACGGGCCACTCGATTGGCCAAGGTGGGGAACGGCGGCTCGACCTCCGCTCCAGCCGCCGACGACTCGGCCTCACCACTCACCTGCTCTGCTAGGGCATAGGGCTAGGGTTGGACCAAATAGGACTACGAAGGGCCCTGAGCGACTGTCGCTCTAGCAAGAGGAAGGGTGTCTCCCTCCCCCTCACACCATGGCGACGGCCGTGGCCTCTCGACAGGCACCTAATCGGGTCGCTCCTGCAGCGCTGGCAGAACCACCGACATGGGCTCCAGCTGGATCAGTTCCAACCCCTCCACCTTTCATTGCTATCTGGGCTAGCTCAGCTCCAACCCCTCTTTATCCTGTCACCCTTGCGGCTCCTCCTCCTACTACTTCTGCAGCCGTTCTTCCTCCTCCTTCTACGGGCTATCCTGCTCCCGCTTCCGCAGCACCTCCATCTCGTGCAGGCCCTTTGGCCATGGCTCTCACTCCTCTCACTGGGAAGGAAGTGGTCCTGCTTCCTAGGGGCACTCCACCATCTCCTCGATGGAGATAGGAGGAACCACGGCCTCTTCGTCCCCAAGGACGATCGGGGCATTTTCTGACCCGAGCTTGCGGCTGTCGAGGGCTCCCCCATTGGTTGCGGGGGCCTCAGCCTAGCTAGGTGTAGGGGCCATGACCATCAAGACTAGGGCACCAACCCCGCTCTCTGACACCTACCCCTAGTCAGAGATGCCGCCCGCCACGACCCCCTCACTGCTCAAGCCTGCAACGAGACTAGGCCCGTCAGCGTGCCCCGAGTAATTGCCTCCTGGGCCTGTGATAGCCAGACTTCCTCCGACGTCCACAAGAGCCTCAGGATCACACCTCTCTCTCCTGCCGCCATCCTCGCGGCCGCATCCACCATGAGTCATTTGAGCCTAGGTAACGTAGGGAAAGGTAGGAACATCAAGCAAGTTCTACGAATCACAGGAAAAGGGAAAAGTTTTTGACGGCAAAACTGACCCTAGGGGAATGATGACCGACCGGAGCCCCCTCGAATTACCTAGGTGCCTCGACAGCACCCTCTGAACCAGATCCTGTCTAGAGCTAGATTTGCGCAGGGCGGCCGGTTTGGACCTTGGCATCCCGAGCTCAACTAGAGCCGCTTCCCGCGAGTCGTGCACCGAGGATGGTGTCGCCCGCTTCTCCGAACCCATCTGGCCCTGGGTCCTTGCCTCGAGCGTCGAGGACCTGGTTTGGCGAGGCAAGGCGCAGGACAGACCCCAAGACAAGGCCGGTGGAGTGCCCCCGTGCTGGCAACAAGACGAGGACCCCACGCGGGTCAAGGAACCCCCTTGCCTCCTTTCTTGCGGGCGCTCCAAGATGTCCTCCTACGTAGGAGGTGCATCAGCTCGAGGAAACCCAGAAAGATGGGGCTCGAGACGCCCCGCCACTCCCTCGACATCGTCATTATCATCATCCTCCATGTCCGTCTCCTCAGGGGGGACTCCTCGATAGGAAGCCCATCCTGCCTTTGTTTAGCCCGACGCATTTTGAGTGCCTGGCACGCGAGGTTCTTCCTCTTCCTCTCCTTTCTAGATCTTTCCTTTTCTTTTCCTGTTGAGTGTCAAAGTGCCTCACCTGACGATCGGGGTCATCTTCTCAAACTGGAGGCACCGAGACCCTGTAGTCGATGTTTCCCTGTGCTCAAAACTGCAGCCAAAACATAAAAACAATCCAAAAAACAGGACAAAAACTTGTGGATGTGAAATGGAAGGACTTACCAAGATGATACTACGAGGATCCGACAACATCGGGACACGATCCATGTCCCCTGGCCTGAAGTCGCAGGTGACCGAGCTTCTAACTTGCTTCGCGACATCCTCAGGAGGTAGGTCCGCGGGTGACATCTGGAACCCCTCGAGCTGCTCGAGAAGTGCCTCAGGCCCCATCTAAGCGCAATGGACGCGCCATCAGAGGTAGGACTCTTCGGCTATGGAAGCCCGCGATGACAAACGCGGCATGCACACCCGGCTCGGACAAGGTGCGTAGCGCATTGAGGAGGAGATTCAACCTCTGTTGGAAGGGTTGGGCCACACCCCAAAGCTAGTGCTTTGGACGCTCCCTGATGATGCGCCTAGTGTAGGTGGGCAGCAGGCCGTCGTCGTTGCGGATGTAGAACCACCCAGACTGCCAACGCTCATGGTTGGTGGACAATCCCGTCCTGATGTAGAGGTCGGATTTCTTCTACACCAAGCTACAACTGCTCATGTGGATGATCCTCCTCTTTCCCTCTAAGATCCACTTGGTGTAGTGCTCACCCTTGAAGAGGTGGAGCCACAGCTCCCAATGTGGTTCCATACCTATGTACCCCTCATAGAGCGTGGCAAATATCACCGTGTTGGAGATGGCGTTGGGGGTGAGGTGTTGGAGCTCGACCTTGTAGAAGTGGAGCAACGCGCGCATGAAGCGGCTCGAAGGTGAACCAAACCCCAACTGGTGGAACTTGATGAAGCTCACCACGTAGACCTCCGGCGGCTGCAGCTTCCCATGCTCCCTCAGCGGCCGCAGCTCAGCCGAAGCGGCGGGGCGGAGGAGTCCCTCATCCACCAACTTCTCCAGCTCTTGTTGTGACACGTTGAAATGAGGCCAGGCCTCTAGAGGGAGGAATGTGGGCGCCATTGATACAACTCAAATCTACTCAGCGGACGGGTGATCGGGAAGATTCCCAATCCCGATTTCTCTCTCACTGGCTCTTCTTTAGCATAGAAATACGAAGGCTCGAGCGCTTTGGTGGCAGCGGCGGAGGCAAGATGGCAAGATGGGGAACGGAGAAACCCTACCCCTTGTATTTATAAGCGATGGGGCCAAGACACAACGGGCAGATCTATCAATGGCACGGTAATTCCCCACATTTAATGCGCTCACCTAACCGCCCCTTAATTCCCGGAAGAGGTACACGCGTCGCCTGCACGATCTCTAGCCGTGGCCTGGGTCCACCACGCCGCACCACTTCAGCTCTTGCCTAAAAAGACGCGCCAAACGGACAGGAGTAGTTATCTGCGGCGTTTCCTTCTATGGGAAGTAAAACGGACTCTGGTCCCACACCAAAATCCTCGAGGGAGCGAAGGCTGACCCTCGATCAGGTTTTGACAGCTGCCCTCAAGTACTCGAGTTAGGGGCACCCAAGGGGGAGCTAACATGAAGCTCAGTTCGAGGACAATCCGTCGAGATCCCCTCGGATGTATCCAAGGCAAAACGAAAGGATTAGCATGGAATCCCCACGGAGGGAGGCATCGAGCCGCCGAGTCCTATCCAATGGAACCGGTATCCATGCATCTACATGTTTGCATCAATGAGAATGCCTCAGGGCCACCAGTCGACCCCATCAAATGGGGCACGAGCTCTCACTTGGATCTCCCATTATCAGCTCATAGAGAACATCGAGACTCGCCCAATCAAGGGTAGTACGGCGCTTCTCACCTCACATCCGATCGAAAGGACTTGTGAGACGGACACCCAAGGCTAGCAAGACCCTAGCCACATGAGGCTCGGGGGCTCAACTACGTTGGGCACCCCTCGATGAAAGAGGGTCGAAAAACACCTGGGGGCTCAACGACTCAAGATACCCCTCGACTAGGCGCTACGATTCTAGTTCATATTGTCCTAACCTTTTCGGGAAGCCTGCTACGCCCAAATGGACAAGAACACCTTTTAGAAAAATACAAGTAAAGACCTTAGAGTAGTCTCCCCACTCCTCCGAGGCCTCGGGGGCTACCCCCGAAGGGTACGCTCGCGCGCACCCTCCGGAAAACTACGGTCGACACCTCAACCTCGATTCAGGACCTCCCGTATGACTCCTAGTACTCATGCGGGAGCTCGGGGGCTACTGTCGGGGTACCTGAATAAGGGGTACCCTTAACCCTTGATTAACCAACTCAATCCCTGCATTAACAAACCCAAAACTACCATTATTATCCTCGAACCCGAAAGTACATAAGATATCCGATCCAAGTATCAAATTACACTAGGTTGGCCCACGAACGGGTCTCGACCAACCAGGCTACTATTCACTCGACGAGACCTCTCGACTTGAGGCAGTCTACTCCGGGGGACGGTCACCCCCTCGAGTGATAGAACTCGCTCGGGTGAACAAAACACCCATAGAATACCACGCACCCCCTCGACCCGCCTATTTCTCGCACGACTCCCTAGACATTTAATGCATTTCACCTGCTCGTGCCTAACCTCGTTGCTACAGCCGTGGTAACAGTGTACAATACACTAGTGAAATCCTCCTTTTTACTGCCCATACTAAGGAAACTAGCGGATCCTACCATACTGTTTCACCATACCGCGCACTGTGCCTTGTTCAGCACCCCCTCGAGACGCATTCGTCAACACAAACACCATATTTTTCGGGGCTTGATCTTATTCGTTTGGGTCTTGACCTCCTCGACTGCATTCGTCCCTCCTTGACCACCCCCTCGAGCAGGACGTCAACGCTGTCGGACAATACTCCAACCACTTCCGACGCGACAGCTACAGGGATCTGCATGCCTGCGCATGGGCACCGGCCTTTCACCGGACATCTATGATGCCATCACACGCACGGGAAGGACAGCCGTCGTCTCCAAGCACATCGCTACAGGGTGAGTCACGCCTAAGGCATGCCTCTATGGCAATGGCGACTTGATCGGCATCTCGTTCGATGTCATAACCTACGCCAGCCCTACAAGCATCGATTTTAGGGTTGCACTGTACACCCGTGCCTCTCCTTAGCCTATAAAAGGAGGCACCGGGCTAGCATAGAGGCAGAAGGGAACTCAACCAAAAAACAGAGGAAAACTAGAGCCCGTAGCGCTCAAGTCCTAGCCAACCACACTTGCTCGCTTGTATTCACCCCTGTACAAGCACTTCGGTGCAAGATAATACAAACTCTCCCCTCCCCCGCGCTGGACGTAGGGCCTTCTATTACCCAAACCAGGATAAACCTCGTGTGTTCTTCTTGCATCACCATCCAAATTAGGGAGTACGCAGTACACATTTCACTCGTTGATGCTCGGCCCCCGGGGTCAAAACACTGACAGGAATTCACTACCAGGCCTCACGAAAGGCTGGATTCCTAAACAATTTCGTTTTGAGGCCAGATTCCTAAACAAATTTCGTTTATAGGCCGGATTCGTAAATTCAGAAGAAAAAGGGCCGTATTCCTAAATGAATTGGTTTTCAGGGCGCGATTCCTAATTCTCCCTCGTAAAGAAGGCACATGCTACTTTTTCACTCTTTTTTAATTTATTTAATTTTTATTTTATTTCCCTTTTTTTATTTCTTATGTTACTACCAAATATCATCATGCATTGCAATGACAGACAAAAGAGTCATATACACGGATCATGGTGGAGCCAAGCACTCGCTGACAAGCCTGAACCCATTTCGCACCCAATAATATTTTGGACAAAATAGATGCCGTGGTACATATTAGGGAGTATGGAAAAAACTACGTAATAGTAAAAACAGACCAAAAAACTACGTACAGTGTGAAGAGTTCAAAGATTTAGTAGTGAAACGCTACATTGATATGATGCAAACAAAAAAAATACCATACTTTATGAACTTTGGAAATTATAATTTGTATGAAATATGGAAACATAAAAAAGCAATACATCATGGGACACTTTAAAAATATTATGAGAGCAATACATGTGTCACACCTCAATTTGAAGGATAAAATGGTATATATAAAAGCCTTATGTGCACCCCAGAAAATCACATACATAAGTTGACAAATCAATAAATAATACAATCTCAATGTTTATTACATAGCGAATAGAAATCCATTACATAGTCTTACACATAAAAGTCTGATAAATATAAAATAACTAGCACTCTCTCGCGGAAGCTTCAACCACAGGGACGAAGTCGACTAGTGAACATCAAGCCTAATACTGATTACGGTAGTCCTCATTCTAGCCTTGATCTATTAACCATTCATGATTTTCCAAAATTGAAAGTAAAGCAAGCGCAGTTACACAACGGTACTTAACAAGTATAACCAAGGGTTCATGAGGCACAAATAGCTGACATAGTTAACAATATTTAGCTTTTATTTATATAACAAGTTTATCAATTAGCATCAATAAGGTAGAATCATCCCCATAACCACATTATCACAAATATAGCTGAATAAATGAATTACACATAAACCATTAAATGAACATAACAAGTTCCCTCAGTTTTATAGGCCACCCGTAACCGTGGCCACGGATGATATCTCAATTAAAACTCTACGCAGAGGTGTACACTTTCACTATGAGGTATGTTTCACAATTGATTGGGTTAATTACTCCAAAGTCACCGCAAAACATATAAAGCCACCCATGAGTTCCTCTAACCGATTAGGGACGCGTAAACATCAGATGTAGGAACCCCCTTTCAATATGGCACATTCCTTCCTGGCTATACACATAAGGACAGAGGCTGTCCAATACCCAACTCACATACCACTAACCAGCTAGCAAAGGTCCCATGAGCAACTAGAGCTAGAGCCATATAGCCCTCGTAGTTGTACAAAAAGTCCCAGCTTTTGCCAAAGGATTACATTCATCTTATATGGTTAACACATTTTCATTACTTTAGCATACATGATTATGATTAAAGATTTGCGCTAGCAACATATAACCCAAATGCATATACCCCAAGGTTAACAAGGTAAAAGTAATCAATTGCTAGGATATCCCTAAATAGGCATCAAAGGACACATGCAAAATGAATTATAATGTAGCATGAATAGGACAACAAGGAAGGTCCTTAGCTATACTTGCCTTGGTTCTCAAAATATCCCTATTGATCCTGCTGATCTTCAAAGTATCCTTGATCTCCAACGAAACCCTCACCATCTGAACTTGATTAACATTAACAAGCAGCACCAAGCAATTCATCCGAGCAATCATAGATAAACCACACAAGGAACTATCATTAGAACAGTACACCAACAGAGATAAAATGTATTTTAAAGCCTATAAAAATTTTCTACACATCGCTACGAACACATAGACGCAAAAATCACCAAAATCGGATTTAAAATGAGAAAGATATGCTATTTTTCAGCTCTAGATGGCAAAACTGTAATTACAGCGAACCTATACGAATTAAAATAAATAAAAATAGGATTTTCAATCCGGCCAGGGACGATGGCCAGAAATACCCAAAAGCTCAGGGGCTCTTTATCAAAAATGCCATGCAAAGGCATACGGGCCGTTCTGGGCCATCGGATTAGAGATGGATGGCCAGGATTAGGCCACAGGAAATCCGGCAGCGGCTTCTGGCCGGAACAGGGCTCTGGCGCGGCGGTTTCCATGGCCAGCGGTGAGGACCTTGCTGACGCAACTCAATCAGACCCTAGGGTCCACCAAATGATGCGATTCAAGCACCAATCGAAAGAGAGAGTAAGGCGGTCTCACCAACAGAGAAAATGGAGGCCGGGGAAGCCCAAGGACAGTTAGCGATGTGGCGAGGCAGACGATGGCGGCCTGCGCACGACGGTAGCAAGAGATAAGCCGAATTGAACGAAAATAAGGGCACTGGAGTGCTCATAGGATCAAGGCGGAGCTCCGGCATCAACTTACGACGAGAACGGAGCAACAGCAATGATGAATTTCGAGCTCCAGCGGGTTCCTTCAATGGCGGCTAGGGTTTGGCTGTCACGCCTCAACCGGAAGTGAGGCGACACTCTAGAAGCAAAAAGGCATCGCAGACTGGGTCAATGGAGTTTTATTGCCCGCAAATGGGGGAGGCAGGGCGTCCTTACATAGGAAACGGTGCTGGTCAGTCGGCATAGAGTCAAAACGGCCGGAGGTAGACGAAGCAACGCGGGCCCCAGCTGTCGGCGAGACAGGGCGAGGGAAGCAGCGATGCTGGCTTAGTGGGCCGGCCGGCCATTCGGCCCAGGAGCAAGGGGGATACTGGCTGATGGTCAAAGAAGAAGAGGAGGAGGTGAACTGTTGGGCCAAAAGAGTGGGCCGGCAGAGAGACCAAAGAAAGGACAGCAGTCCGAAATAACAGAAAAGGAGAAGAAAAGATTTTCTAATTTTCTTTTCTGATTATACACTGAATTTTGCAATACTTTTCAAATGGATTTGAATGCAATTTGAATTTCAGAAAAGGATAAATAGTATAGAAACTCAATGCAACAGCATGAATGCATAAACATGTAACTAACCTCATGATGAGTTTCCAAAATGTATTATTTCCTATGTTTGCATGCATCACCAAATGCAAAAATAAATCAATTTGACTATTGAGAAACAATGCAAAATTTTGGGCATGACAACTCTATCCCCTTAAAAGAATCTCGTTCTGAATATTGAGCTGAGCTTACTCAAACAACTACAGATACGCTGCCCTCAAAGCATCCTCACATTCCCAAGTTGCTTCAGCCTCTGAATACCAATTCCATTGCACCTTGCACATCTTGATAACTCTGCTTCTAGTGACCTTCTTTGTTGTATCCAAAATTCTTGTTGAAAACTCTTCATAAGTGAGATCTCCTTTTACAGTGAGTTCATCAAGAGGCAAATGTTCCTTCTCGGGTACACGCAAGAACTTCTTAAGTTGAGACACATGGAACACATCATGCACACCAGACAAACTCTGAGGCAATTCCAACTGATAAGCCACTTCACCATGCCTCTCTAAGATTTTGAAAGGACCCACATACCTTGGTGCTAGCTTCCCCTTCATATTAAATCTTTTCACACTTCTCATTGGAGATACTTTCAAATAGACATAATCACCCACATTGAAAACCAATTCCCTTCTTCGAGTGTCTGCATAGCTCTTCTGATGAGATTGAGCCACTCTCAAGTTCTCCCTAATCACTCTTACTTGCTTCTCAGCCTCTCTAAGCACATCTAGCCCAAACACTTGTGTCTCACTAGTTTGATTTTAAAACAGTGGGGTTCTACACTTACGCCCATACAAAGCCTCAAATGGTGCCATCTCGATACTCTGTTGATAGCTATTGTTATAAAGAATTCTATATAGAACAAATTCTTAGCCCAACTAGTACCATACTGCAATGCACAAGCCCTCAATATATCCTCCAAAATCTGGTTAATCTTTTTAGTTTGCCCATCTATCTGAGAGTGATAAGCTATACTAAAGTTCAACCTGGTTCCCAAAGAATCATGTACCTTCTGCCAAATCTTGGATGTGAATTGACTACCTCTATCAGAGACAATCTTCTTTGGAACCCATGCAAACATACTATCCTCTCCATGTACAGCAATACTAACTTGGCCCCTGAATCAATGGTCTTGACTGGCAAGAAATGAGCAACCTTAGTCAATCGATCCACTATTACCCAAATTGAATCATAACCTTTCTGAGTACGATGTAAACCCACTATAAAATCCATGCCAAGTTCTTCCCACTTTCATTTAGGTATCTTCATTGGTTGTAGCAATCCAGCTGATCTCTCATGTTCGGCTTTCACTCACTGACATGTATCACAAATAGCCACATACTTAGCCACATCTATCATTAAACCAATCCACCAATACTTTGGTCTTGACTGGCAAGAAATGAGCAACCTTAGTCAACCGATCCACTATTACCCAAATTGAATCATAACCTTTCTGAGTACAAGGTAAACCCACTATAAAATCCATGCCAACTTTTTCCCACTTCCATTTAGGTATCTTCATTGGTTGTAGCAATCCAGCTAGTCTCTAATGTTCGGCTTTCACACGCTGACATGTATCACAAATAGCCACATACTCAGCCACATCTCTATTTAAACCAATCCACCAATACTTTTCCTTTCAGATCCAGATACATCTTTGTACTTCTAGGATGAATAGAATATGCTGACTCATGAGCCTCTCGCAGAATTGTCTGACGAATGGCTTTTACCTCAGGCACATAAATTCTTTTGCCATACCATAGAGTACCCTCTTCATCAATGTAGAAACCGGGTGCCTTTCCTTCCACTAACTTCTTTGCTATATACTTTAGATCCTTATCTTCTAATTGAACCTTGAGAATTTCTTCCTCTAGAGTAGGTGTCACTTCTATCTCCATAGCATTAGCAATAATAGCAAGATTCCAATGTGCTAACTCTGCACATAGCTTATTAGATTCAGGTGCCATCTGAAGTGCATTAGCATACCTCTTTCTACTAAGTGCATCAGCCATGACGTTTGCTTTTCCAGGATGATAATACATATCAAAATCATAATCCTTCAATAGTTCCAACCAATGACACTGTCTCAGGTTCAAGTCAGTCTGGGTAAAGATGTACTTCAAGCTCTTGTGGTCAGTGAAGATGTCAGTCTTGGGCCCAATCAGATAATGTCTCCAGATCTTCAAAGCATGAACAATAGCCGCTAACTCCAAATCATGTGTAGGATAATTCAACTCATGCTTCCTCAACTATCTAGATGCATGTTGGCGGTCCTTAGAGCCTATTTTCTACTACCAATATGTTACTAAAATAAATAGTAGGAAGGCTTTAAACTAACATTTCCACAAGTTTTGGTGTATACTTCACTTGCAGGTGTGACATGTGGAAATGCACAACAACTAGAAGAAAGTGTAAAAGCAGAAAGACGAATTCAGGAATGCGCAAACAAGACAAAGAGAGGAGCCCACCGTCGATGCATACATGGGCCTGATCATAACCGCAGGAGAGGTCTAGGCCCAGGGAGGAACTGACCACCCGAAGGTGGTGGCCAGACGGCCCCACCAGGGGGTGGCCGGTCCCGGGGGTGGCCGTTTCGCTGGTGGGCCCTCCTAGGCCCAGTCTTCTCAGGCGGTGCTTGGGTCGGTTCCCTCAAGGCGGTTTCACCTCCTTCCATACTTGGAGACACCCGAACCGTCCTACTTGGGCTATAAAAGAGAGGGAGAGCTCCCCTCCAAGACACACACCATCATTTTAGAGCCACTAACCTCACCTCTCTCTTGTATTCTTTAGATTAGTTTTAGTAGTAGAGCAAGGCAAGAGCTAGCAAGGAGAGCTTGTCTCCTTGGATAAAGAAGGAACACCTCGGTATGAATACAATGTAGTTCTCTTCTAAGTTTAAGTTCTTATTTATATAGCAAAGCATAAGAACTAGAGTATAGTCTTGTTCATGTTATGATCATGATATATGAACTAGCATATAGTTTATGTGTTATGTTCTTGACATGTTCAACATTGTTCTTCATCGTTCATTCACTCAGTATGAATAGAGGAAGAATAAGGGATGAGGTGACAGTTCGTTGTGCCTTCTCAGTTGCTCTTAACCTAGCCTGTCACTTTGAAGGGGTGGGGTCCTAGGGGGTTAGGAGTTGTTTCCAATTACTCGGGCGTGGTGGCCGGGTATGCAGAAATCGGCGGATATGTGGGTACCCCACGGGCAGAGGGGTAGGTGGGCAGGTGGTGATAGCCATGTCCATCCCTAGCAATCCCCCACATTCGAGTATTCAGTAGGAGTTTGTAAAGTCTCTATCAGCTAGCAGACCAGCTGCGGCAATCTCCCTATCAACCTAGACTTAGTCCTGATGCTATACATGCTAGTTAGATGTCTACTAACAGTTCTTTGCATAGTTGTATAAGACTAATGCCTGCTTAGTTAGATATATTCTTTGATTCTTTATTTCTTTTTTATCCTTGAGGTTGGCTCAGATGTGTGTTCACTATCTTTGAACTATGATTTACCCCTTCCTATGCTATGTCTACCTATGCATTCAATAAGTGATCATGTTTATACTAAAGCTAGATGCATTCGTCCTGCCCTCCTACGGGAAATTATAAATACAACACCCTTGAATACTCACGGGTAAAAATGCTACAATGATAGTTTCCTGCACTTGCAGATTTATCCATACTGAGCTATCATGATTGGCGTACCTATGTACCATTACCTAAGGATTGTAATTCTTGTTGCACCCCAAGGCACCGTGCTTTAGTTTTTCATATCTTAAGTATTGACGGTTAGGAAGGCCAATCAGGCACTTCTAACTGTTATTACTAGACTGCATTATCTTGGTCGGCGTCTTTAAGGGCCGAGAGTTACCTTTTTAACGTAATGGTGGTTAGGGATGCCGACACGCGTTTCTAGTATCATTGCTAGGGATGGGCTTTTAGTCCATCTTTAGTGGTGATGCTAAGAAACGCCAACAAGCATTTCTGGCGCCGTTGCCGGGGAGGGCAAAGGAAATAAAAACAACTAGCTTGGGAATAAACATTGATCGCATAATAAGCAATGGTAGCCATAGTTTAGGCAGGCTAACTTCACTTGTTTTCTTCCTCCTTTTATTGGAAAGAAAATAGGATAGTGTATGCGTGGTTTCGACCTGCGAACAACTTCACCGACAATCCGGAGGCACTCTAAGGAAGAACAGGTCCCGTACCACTTCTTCTTCTACTACTCCATCGGTAGACGAACCATTCACTCCTGCACCATCCATGGCCAAGTCACTACACGACTACTCCACCCCTGCTATTGCCAACGTGCCCGTTGGGTCCACTGGCCTAATCAAGATGGTGCAGGAAAGCCAGTTCTATGGCTTGCCAAATGAGGACACAAATGCTCATCTTCAACACTTCCTTGATTTGTGTGACACCATCGTCATCAAAGACGTCGCACCAACTAGCATAAAGCTCCACCTATTTCCTTTCTCCCTTGCGAGGAAGGAGAAATAGTGGTTCTACCAAAACAAGGAAGCTATCAACACGTGGGACAAATATTCCATGGCGTTCCTCGCCAAGTTCTTCCCCATGAGCAAAACCACCGTTCTAAGGGGGGAGATATCCAACTTCAAGCAAACATCACTCGAGTCCTGAGGCATGGGAGAGGCTGCAGGACTATGTCTGAGCCTGTCTCCACCATGGAATGGAAGATTGGCTGGTGTCTCCAGAACTTTTACGAGGGCCTGACGACCATGTCAAAGGGGCACCTTGACGCCGTAGCTAGAGGGGCATTCCTTTCCCTCACCATCGAAAATGCCACTGCACTCATCGAAAAGATGGTGGCAAACCAAAGCTGGGGAGAAGGAAGAGAAACACAAGAAGGCATGTATTCCATGAAGGAGACGAACTTTCTTGCCACAAAAATAGACCTCCTAACAAAGAGGCTGGATGACTGTGCCACCAAGCCCACCACAGGCACCATCCAAGCCATAGGCTCACAAATGATGTGTGAAGTCTGTAGAGATGTTGGCCATTTGTGGAATAGATGTCCCGAAACCCAGGAAGAAGAGTCCTACGTCAACAACGGGTTTTGCCAACATCAACAACCAGGTAATAATGTGTGGAACAACCATAACCACCCACAAGGTAATTCTTCTAATCTCAATTCAAATTTCAAATTGAATTTCAATCAACCTTCCTCGAGTGATTTTGTTTTAAGGTAAGCTAAGTTTAATGCAGATCTTGCTAGAAAGCTTTCCTTTAATGATAAAATGTTTGAATCTATAAATGCTAAACTTGAAACTCTGTCATCTTTTGTTAAAAATCAACTGAGTTTCAATAAAATGATAGAAACCCAGATTACTCAAATTGCTGCTTCTATTCCTGTCAACAATACGGGAAAATCTCGGGGCAACCTGAGAATTCTCCCAAGTTCGTTCATGCAGCTGTAGAGCAATGAAGAGGGAGAATTCTTGCCAACAGACTATAAATGTTGAGCCCTTGCCGAAGGTCATCGGTAGTTATCTCCCAAAAATAAATAATAATAATAAAGAGAAAAGAAAAGGAGTCTACTCCTTTACACCTTTGCTACCAATAAGCAAAGGCCCAAGGTCCATATACACTAGTTGTGTGTGTGATCCATCCTTATGGTTCACCTTAGTTGGAGCCTATACGTCCACGGCACCGGTGCAGCATCTTCAAAGAAATCCACATATACTGCCGATAAGAACACTCAGGTATGCAAAAGGTAATAAATGTTCACCAACCCCTTTGCTCATACTTGTCTCCTTATGATCATTCAATTTCATGCTTCCCTGTTTATGTCATATGCTCTTGTTTGGATGTATTCTCGCAAGTAACATCCATAGGCTGTTTTCAAATTAAGCATGGTGCTTAGGTTGAAATAGTCTTCTTTAATCATGTTTTGGCATGGTGTTGAAATTTGATTAATGAACCATGAGTTGTTTTCATAAACAATGGCATTAATCTGATATGGAGACAAGTCTTGGCTATGTTTTCATTGCATCTTTTATATCAACCTTGTTTGAGCTCTAATAAAAGTTGGTTGAACAAGTTTCTAATAAAATAAAAATAACTAAATAATAAAATTTTGTTTCCTTGACCTTTTAGCCAATAAGACCGTTGCCTATTGTAGTCCCTCTTGTTTTGTTTTATTTGTTATAATAAAAGCAGGTACAAAAATAAGTGTGGGACACATCTCTCTAGCATAACTACAACAAATTTGAGATCTCCCTAACACATTGCACAAACATCGAGCAACCCATCAAATAAAAGGATGAGATGAACAACTTCCATTAGTTCCTTCATATTCAATGATGGTTTGTGCAACTTTACCCCCGCTCTTTTCAAAGTTTTGAAATTTAATTTTGAACACTTTTGACAAAACTTTTGTTGCTCCATCTCCATGACATCCTATGATTAAAGTTTGACATCCTGTGATTAAAGTTTGCATACTCTTTATTCCTTGCTAATATTCCTGCTTCTTGTGAACACTTATCATAGGGACCCATTTTGTTTAAGTGATTATAATGAGATATAGTAGGATGACATGACGCTTGCTCATTTCTTACAAAGAACTTGGGATTTATTTTTACAAAACAAAAATCAATATAGCATGTTCCTTGAATGATATGCAATTACCGACCAAGGCCATATATGATATTTCATGACAAAACCTTCCACATATGCCTCTTACTTTGTGTTGAGTTTAGTCAAATTTTGTGACCCCTGTTGAAAGAAGTTTCATGCTCCCAAGATTAGATTTCACGCACCCACAAATAAAGTTGCCAACTCTTACACTGAGAGTTGCGCACAACACTCATTCATCCATCCACCAAATAATTGCACTACTGCTACCTTGGAAGTAGGCGCAAAATATACCTTCCACTTTGATCCACCCAAAATGTTCTACTCCTACACCGGGGGTGAACCAAAAATATACTTATTAGGTCCATCTAAATAAATGCTCTAAATCCTTGTTCACATCTCTCTTAAAGTTTTTGTTGAAAATAATTCTTGGGACTATCTTTCAAAAGGTGGAGGGAAGAAATTTGAAAAGAAAAAAAGTAAAAAAGTAGAGAAGAAAAAAAAGAGAAAAATATATATATAAAAGAAAGAAAGAATAAGGACAGCTCATGCCCTCATAAAAGATTTTTTCTAAGTCCTAATAAGGAGGGAGATGTGTTTCAAAGAGCATAGTAGAATTAAGTTAGATAATAAATACCCACCATATTCTTTCCACACACATGCACATTCTGATCTAAGAGTATGACGCTTCCCTCCGGTGAGGTCCAGGATTTGACTTGACAATACATGAAAGGTAACTGTGCCTTAGTATTTTCATCCCTACCTAAAGCTCCAAATAAACCATTTTAAAGGTACGATGATCAAGTGAAGGCAATCCCTATATATGCCTTGGTGAGGAACCACCTACCGATGTATGAGTGGCTTGAGAGAATCATTCAAGGAACAACTGCTATTTTTTTATGTTTTTAAACCTTTACAAAAACCCAAGTTTTTGAGCAGGGATACGAGTAAGAAGATTTGAATCTAGGCTATTCCATTTTTCCATTGCCCAAGATGAATTGGTAGACACTTGGAAGTTCACAAGTTTAGGTGAAGCTTGGAATAACGTGTATGCAGATTTCAAATCAAGGAGATAAACCCGCTTAGTCCTTAAACCTTTACTCGAGGACGAGCAAAGGACTAAGTGTGGGAGAGTTGTTGGCAGTCCTTAGAGCCTATTTTCTACTGCCAATATGTTACTAAAATAAATAGTAGGTAGGGCTTTAAACTAACATTTCCACAAGTTTTGGTGTATACTTGACTTGCAGGTGTGAAATGTGGAAATGCACAACAACTAGAAGAAAGTGCAAAAGCAGAAAGATGAATTCAGGAATGCACAAATAAGACAAAGAGAGGAGCTCACCTTCGGTGCATACCTGGGCCTGATCGTAACCGCAGGAGAGGTCTAGGCCTAGGGAGGAACCGACCACCCGAAGGCAGTGGCCAGATGGCCCCACCAGGGTTACGGCTGATCCTGGGGCGGTCGTTCCCCCGGTGGGCCCTCCTAGGCCCATTCTTCTCAAGCGGTGCTTGGGTCGGTTCCCTCAAGGTGGTTTCACCTCCTTCCATACTTGGAGACGCCCGAACCGTCCTACTTGGGCTATAAAAGAAAGGGAGAGCCACTAACCTCACCTCTCAGTTGTATTCTTTAGATTAGTTTTAGTAGTAGTAGAGAAAGGCAAGAGCTAGCAAAGACAGCTTGTCTCCTTGGAAGAAGAAGGAACACCTCGGTATGAATACAATGCAGTCCTCTTCCATGTTCAAGTTCCTATCTTATTTATATAGCAATGCATATGAATTAGAGTATAGTCTTATTCATGTTATGATCATGATATATGAACTAACATATAGTTTATGTGTTATGTTCTTGACATGTTCATCATTCTTATTCATCATTCATCGACTTAGTATGAATAGAGGAAGAACTAGGGATGAGGTGACGGTTCATCGTGCCTTCTCGGTTGCTCTTAACCTAGCCTATTACTCCGAAGGAGTTGTTTCCAATTACACGGGCATGGTGCCCGTGTATGCGGAAGATCGGCGAATATGTGGGTACCCCACGGGCAGATGGGTAGGTGGGCAGGTGGTGATAGCCCTGTCCATCCCTAGCATTCCCCCATGTTTGGGTATTTAGTAGGAGTTCATAAAGTCTCTATCAGCTAGCAGACCAGCTGTGGGGATCTCCCTGTCATCCCAGACTTAGTCCTGATGCTATACATGCTAGTTAGATGTCTACTAATAGTTCTTTGCATAGCTGTATATGGCCAATGCCTGCTCAGTTAGATATATCTTTTGATTCTTTATTTCTCTTTTATCCTTGAGGTTGGCTCAGATGTATGTCCACTATCTTTGAACTATGATTTACCCCTGCATATGCTATGTCTACCTATGCAGTCAATAAGTGATCATTTTTATAACAAAGCTAGATGCATTCGTCCCACCCTCCTATGGGAAATTATAAATACGACACCCTTGAATACTCACGGGTTGAAATGCTACAATGATAGTTCCGTGCGCTTGCAGATTTATCCATACTAAGCTATCATGATTGGCGTAACTAAGTACCATTACCTAAGGATTGTAATTCTTATTGCACCCCAAGGCGCCATGCTTTAGTTAGGCATATCATAAGTAATGACGGTTAGGAAGGCCAATCAGGCACTTGTAACTGTTATTACCAGACTGCATTATCTTGGCCGGTGTCGTTAAGGGCCGAGAGTTACCTTTCTAACGTAATGGTGGTTAGGGATGCCGACACATGTTTCTAGTATCATTGTTGGGGATGGGCTTTTAGTCCATCTTTAGTGGTGATGCTAAGAAACACCAACAATGCATATGCAACAACTCTGCCTTCTTGCATAAGAACACAACCCAAACCTAGACAAGAAGCATCATAGTAGATAGAGAACTTCTTACTCAATTCTGGCAATATCAAGACTGGAGTTGTAGTCAATCTCTTCTTTAACTCCTCAAAGCTAGCTTGACACTTATTAGACCACACAAACTTGGTATTCTTCTCTAACAAAGCTGTCATAGGTTTAGCAAGCTTAGAGAAAGCCTCAATGAACCTTCTGTAGTATCCAGCCAAACCAAGGAAACTATGGATCTCACTTACATCTGTGGGTGGCTTCCAATTCAGAACATCCTTCTCCTTGCCTGGGTCCACTGATATTCTAGCATTAGAGACAACATGACCTAGAAAAGAGACTTCCTTCAACCAGAACTCACACTTACTACGCTTGGCATACAACTTGTGCTCTTTGAGCTTCTGCAAAACTAACCTCAAGTGCTCAGCATGTTCTTCTTCTATCTTGGAGAACACCAGTATATCATCAATAAACACCACCACAAACTTATCTAGTTACTCCATGAACACCTTATTCATCAGGTACATAAAGTAGGTAGGATCATTGGTCTAACCAAATGACATAAATGTATACTCATACAACCCATACCTTGTAGTGAATGTTGTCTTTGGTATATCAGAATTCCTAATCTTCAACTGATGATAACCAGAACACTATCATTTAGAGAACACACAAGCACCTCTCAATTGATCAAACAAGTCATCAATTCTAGGCAATGGATACTTGTTCTTAATGGTAACCTCATTCAAGGAACGATAATCAATGCACATCCACTGAGTTCCATCCTTCTTATCAACAAAGATCACAGGAGCACCCCAAGGAGAAGCACTAGGACGAATGAAACATTTCTCTTCCAACTCTTTTAATTGTTTCTTAAGTTCTTCTAATTCATTAACCCTCATTCTATATGGACGCTTAGCTATAGGCGTAGTACTAGGTAATAACTCAATGATAAATTCAATGTCATGGTCAGGCGGCATACCAGGCAAACCATCTAGAAAAACATATGGCAATTCCTCCACAACACGGCTCTATGGTTCAACATCTTCATCATCAAGTAGATTGACTATGGCGGCTGGTGGTGCTTTCACTGCTACATCAACATTGATTCGACTTCCCTTAGGTGACGTCAGAACCACAACTTTTTCCCTACACTGTATTACTACTCCATGTTTCTTCATCTAATCAAATCCTAATATACATCAATGCCAGAGGATCTCAACACAACAAGACTAACTGTGAAGTCTACACCCTTTAAAGTAAGTCTTGCTGAGGGGCAGAAATAAGATGCTGGAATACCACCTCCCAGGGAATTTACTAACATTTGACTCTTGATGGCAATTACTAGAATGCTATGATTTCTAACAAACGCATGTGAAATAAAAGTATGTGAAGCTCCAGAATCAAAAAGAACTATAGCAGGGATGGAGTTGAGATCAAACGTACCTAGCATAACTTTAGGACCCTCCTGCACAGTCTCAGTAGACACATGGTTCACTCTCCCAGGATTACCATTTGGCTTATGGTTGCTGCTCTGCCTCTGAGGGGTTTGCTGATTTTTCTTCTTGGGACAATGATTAACATAGTGCCCCGGTTCACCACAACGATAGCACAACTGAGGATTACTAGGAGACCTTCTCTTCACAGGAATGTTGTTGGGTGTGGTGAGGCATGGAGTTTGATTCCCAAACTTCTATGGTGAGCACTGATTGCCACTTTGATGCTGGCTTCCACTCTGATGTTGGTTCCAATCCTGACACTGGGAGTACTGACTATGGTTCCACTAGCTGACTGGTCCCTAGTACCTCTACTGAAAACCAGACTAAGAGTTAGAGTGAAAGCGAGAGTTACTTGCAGAGCCCTGTCCATGCATCTTTCTCTTCTTGTCCTGTGACAGGCGTTCATTGTATAGCACAATGGCACTATTCACCAACTCTTCAAAGGTATCATATTTGTTTCCATTCAACTGCAGCCTGAGGTCATAGTAGATTCCATTAAGGAAGTGACATCATTTATTAGCATCCGTTCGGACCTCATTAGGAGCATAACGTGCCAGATTTTCAAATTGAGCATGGTACTCACTCATAGACATGTTGCCCATCCTGTGATCCCTAAACTCTTCTACCTTCTGCTCTTTTAAACCTTCAGGGATGTGGCGAGCTATGAAATCCTCTTTGAACTTCTCCCAGGTGATAGTAGGAGCATTTACAGGACGAGCAGCTTGATATGACTCTGACCATACCTGAGTAGCCCTCTGAAGTTGTCCTGAAGCATACAACACCTTCTCTTGGTTGTTGCACTGTGCAAGGTCCAGTTGCTTCTCCACAACATGGTGCTAATCATCAGCCTTGATAGGATCAATAGCATAAATACCAGAGGGTGACCCTGCATGAACTCCCTGCATTTGTCCCTTGGTGGTTGTGCATGTAGTAGACCTCCAGCTTGCATTGTTTGCACGAACTGTGTCATAGCTTGCATCATCTGAAACTGTTGCTCCATCAAGTCCCCTAGAGTTATGGGACCATGGCCTCTGCCCTTGCCTTTACCTCCATGAGCAGCCATGTATATTCCAACACAAAAATCAAAGCTTAGAGAGATTCAGGTTACAAATCACTTATATAAAAATAAGGATTGCAAAATCTGAAAATTTCTGGGCAAGCTACAATTTCAGTAGTATAGAAAAGCAGTCATATCTCGAGATCCAGGTATCAAAAAGAGACGTTCTATATACTGTTGGGAAGCTTGTGAAATTCTCTACAAATTTTGTTCAGTTCACATTACCAGATTGTGATATTAAGTACATCAAAAATAACAGACAATAGAAACTGTTCAGCACTTTCTAAACAGCACAGAACTTCAGATTGTGATACTCATATCTCCCAAACCAGAATAGATATTGATATGATTCTTATGGCATTGGTTAGATACACAAGTCTAATATGTCCCAAAAAATTCCATAACCATTGCATTAACGGATTTGGAGATATTGCAGAAAAAAGACATGCTGCTCCAGAAAACAGCAAGCACAGAGACGGGATAGACCAACCCAAACTTATTTATTCAAGATCATATCTTAACATGCTTAACAAAGGAACTTGTGGACATGCCCACAAAGCTCCAGCACTTACACAAAAATCCAAAACACTCATATTACATCATCATAATTTATTCAAGCACTCAAGGTTCACGAACACCATAAAAGACCCGACTAGACTTGACTCATGTTACTAGTAACGTTTTTATTACATGGGGGCTTTATAAACCTATGGTGCACCGTTAGTCTAGGGAGATTGCTCAATCTTCTCATAAATCTTGAGAAGACCTTGCTAGGCATGGAGGCAATCTATTTTAGCGCTTTGAGTCGCGTTGATAAGCCTCTCATACAGCAGCTCATGCTCCAAAGACTCCATCTTGGTGACCAACTTTTCAACCAAACTATTGTTGCTTCAAGAGTCTTTGCTTCAACGGTCGGTTTGGTGACATCAATAGTGTCTATGAACCAAGTTGCTTGCTCCCGCACGTAGTATGGATAATGCATGAGTACATCAGCATGGAAGCCATGGGGCTCTCTAAGGTAGTGGACAAGCGCATTGTGCGCCACATCTTCCATGCTCTATTCTGCAGTAGCTCGTTCCACTAGATCATAGTGGAATGTCTCCTGCTTGTAGGTCTTCTTGATGGGATCAAAAGACTTGACTTTCTTCTTGGTATCCCAGTATGGTCTCCTCATAGGGTGTCTTTTCTCCACACAGTGATACTCTAGCTTGTCCTGCCATTCCTGGTGGTAACATTCTAGTGTCTTCCCTAGGAGATCATTGAAGAAAGCATCATCTTTAGGAGTCTTCAACTGTGCCACATGTGTCCAACCCAAACGTACAGGACCAATAGGGATTCCTTCTTCACCAGAGGCAACTCCACGTGACATCTACAGAATTTCAGACATAGTTAAGAGTAGAGTCAATAAGCTTTCACAATAGAGTGGTTATAGAGCATAAAATTTTTAGAAATAACAAGACTAAGGTATAAGCATGAATCAAGTGAAGCAAAGAAAACTAAGACGACCATTCTAACTAGGCTTGCATCCTACAGTCAACAAGGAGCTGGTGCCAACTTGTCATACCCCAATTTTAAGGACAAAATGGAATATATAAAAGCCTTATGTGCGCCCCTGGAAGTCACACATATAAGTTGACAAATTGATAAACAATACCATCTCAATGTTTATTACATAGCGAATAGATATCCATTACATAGTCTCATACATAAAAGTCTGATAAATATAAAATAACTAGCACTCTCGTGAAAGCTTCAACCACAGGGACGAAGTCGACTGGTGAACATCAAGCCTAATACTCATTACGGTAGTCCTCATTCTAGCTGTAACACCTCTGGTGTTATATTAACTAAAACCCTGCCATGTCATCATATACATTGTAAAGCATTCATATTTAGGTCAACCTTAATGTGCATCAACTAAAACAAGTTTACATTTCATAGGTTGATTGTGTTTCTGGAATGTTTTGTCACATGAAATAATAAAACCTTATTTTCGAATGTCATCCCAAATGCTTAGTTTATATTCTACGTACTTGAGGTGTAAACCATGTTTACATTAGTGTTAAGCATAGTGTATAAATCCAAGTCCAACCCTAAAAATGATTTCCACATTTGAAGTTGAATTTGGATTTCAAAGCTTATTTCCAAGTCTTGCAATTCAAATTTAAATTCAAATTGGAAAGCTATAAAATGTTTTTTCAAAAGTCAACTTGGTCAACCAAGGATGTCTTTGGGTCATTGACCTAAAAATATCCTTGGATAATGTTTGTGATCACTAATGACCAACCAATTAATTTAGAAACCAAATCGAGTTTGAATTCGGTTTCAAAAACCCTTTATTTCAAAACATGGTTTTACCCCCTTTTCTATAATTCAAAATATATAAGGAATTTTGGAATGCTCTAAAAATATGGTTTGTAGATCTTGACAAGAGCTACAAAGTTGGTATATAAAGTTTTTCAAGTTTCCAAAAAGAATTTCAAATGAATTTGAAAATACAGTTTTCCAACAATTGTCCTCCTTTGATTTTAAAATTATAATTCAAAAAATATAAATAATTTGGGAAACTTTATATATGAAACATGTTTGGTTTGAAAAGTTAAATATTTCATATTTTTGAATATTTTCAAGTTTTATTGAAAAATCAAAAGTAATTTCAAATGTTTATTTCTAGGGTTTTATTACCCTTTTGAATTTGAATTCATATTTCAAATTCTAGACAGAATTTGAGGATGCCCATTTAATGAAAAGTGTACCTCTTGAAAAGTTATGCAAATTCTATTTTTGGAGATTTTCAAGTTCTTATATCAATTTTGAAGTAATTTGTTATTTTTGACAAAAGATATTTTTGTAATATTCAAGAACAGCACCGAGACCTATCGTCGGCCGCCATGGCCGGCTTCTCAACCCGCGCCGCCGTCCACCGCCACACATGCCATAGCCACAAGGGTTGCCCTGATGCTCGAAACACCCTCGTCGCGTGTTGCCCTTCCTTTTCTCGAGCTCTGGCTATAAATAGGGGCGCCGTGGCCGACTTCTTCTTTCCCCCTGCCGCCGCCGCTAATGACCTTGCTCCGCCGCTCCAATTTGCCGCCGTCGATCCACCGCTGTCCAATTGCTGTTGCCAGAAACTCCGCCTTGACCTTGCGTTTCTTCTGAGCCAGCTAGTGCCGGCCCTCATCGCCCATAGCGCCCGCACGCCGTCATCTTCCTCGCGGCCGGTCGCCGAGCCGCCGCGAGCTTTCTCGCCGGCCACCGCCGCCAAGGTTGAATATAATTTCTAGTAACCCTTCTATCATGTTATCCATCTTCTCCTGCCCCTCATGCGCATCTTGGCGGCTTAATGGTGCATAGGAGTTGCCGTGACACGGACCTTGCCGCCGGAGCACCGCTGCCGCCATTAGCGCCGCC
Source organism: Bothriochloa decipiens (assembly GCA_023333625.1). Taxonomy (NCBI): domain Eukaryota; kingdom Viridiplantae; phylum Streptophyta; class Magnoliopsida; order Poales; family Poaceae; genus Bothriochloa; species Bothriochloa decipiens. The sequence goes on along the minus strand of CM041647.1, from coordinate 24,140,119 downwards.
GGCTACAGCTCTCCTCAGCCACTCCGAGCCTTCATCTTCGAGCGCACCCGAACTGCAGTGAGCTCCCTTCCATGCCCTCAATTTCACCCCTCCTGCATTGTAGGGTCCGGCTGCCTTGGCTTGCCGCTGGAATGGCCATGCCCGCGCCGCCGCGCGCGTAGCCATCTTGGCTAGAGATCAGGAGCGGATCCATCTTGTGGTTTAGCGTGTTCACCAGAGTGCCCCACGGATGCTCGTGCCCTTGCCATCGCCGAAGAAGCTCCGGGGAGCTCTGCCACCGCTGTCCGCGCGCCGCCGCGCCGTCATAGCCGACGCCGGCCGTGCTCCAGAGCTCCGCTGCCTCATTAACTACCTCATTAGGCTCGCCTCGTCGCGTAGAGCCCGTAGGTGCCAAGCTCGTCACCGGAGACCTCGCCGTCGGCGAGCAATCGCCGGGAAAAACCCGGCCGCCGCCGGTCAACGTCGGGAGGAATTTCCTTTTTCCTTTTTCTTTTTCTAGAAAATGATTTAAATGCTATTTTCATTAGAAAATTATAGTAATTTATGTATAGCTCAAAAAATTCTAAAAATTTTTATGTATATTCTTTGTGATGTCCTCTACACAGGAAAAATATGAAATGCCAAATTTGAGTAATTTTTGCATAAGTTAAAATTAGCCCTTTTAATTGAAAAATGCACATTCAATAATTTTTAATATATAAAATAATTGGCTTTTATTTCTGAAAATTGTTTTGCCATCTAATTAGACCAAGAGCTTTTCAAAATAAAATTTTGAGCTCAATTAGACAATTTAATTTTTTATGCCTTTATTTTATGCTTTCAAATAATTAATTAATCCCTTTAAATAAGTTTAATCATTATAGGATTTGTTTGACTTTGGGATTGATTGATGACCTTGGGTCATTAACCCTAATGACCTTTGGCACTTTAATTAATTATTTGCGCTTACCTTAATCATGTTTTTAGGGTTTAATCGATGTTATTTCATGTGCTTAAATAATATCATTAAAGATGTAGTTAACCCTAATGGACTTAGTGAGTAAGTTTTGTTGGCTTGCAGCTTTATTGTGAAGGAAAGTTGTACTCAAGCCTTTAAATTGGTCATGCATCCATTGAGCATCATGTTTACTATTCTATCATGTTGAAGCATATGCTTTTATCGTATAGTTTCCGTTAACGGAGAGTTCAACGTTGTCGCCCCAGATCCGAAGGAAGAGCAGACTCAGGAGATTGGAGTTGATCCAGAGCCTGAGACCGTCTACCCCGAATACCAAGGCAAGCCCCAGATGCATTTAAACCCTTCCTTGATTTTATAAAAGTTTTATCGCTTCCATATGAAATGCTGCATTAGGGATTAGGAGTTGAGTGAAAATCTATAGATTGCATTACCTGCCTTACTTCCTTATTTCTTGTTACCTGTTAGCTAGAATATGAATAGTAATGCTTAGCTCTGCTGAGTTAGATAAGTTTTCGATAAGTAAAAGAATGAAAAAGATGAGGATGGCTTTATCTGTGGAAACATGATGATAGTTAATAAATCGAGTCCGGGCGAATAACTTGCATTGGGAATGGAGTCCCTCTGTAGTGTTTCCGTCTGTTGATGCCCTAGGCCCCGTGTCCATGGTGATCTAGTGATATCGAGAAATAATAAAATCCACATGCATGAAGTGGTATACAGTGGGCCAGAGTCCCCATGTATGTCATGGAGTGATATATAGTGGGCCAGAGTCCCCACATATGTCATATGTATTATACTGTGGGTTTAAGTTCCCACGTATATCGGTACACTAGGTCGAAGTGCTCATGTGTATCATGTGGTGATATATGGCTGTGGTTGTTATCCCGGTATATCTGTGATCTGGTATGCATCGGAGTTAAAGTCTCCGGTATCCCAATGATCTAGATCCCAGCTGGGTATGAAAATGGATTCGAATCGCCGTTGCTTCTCGGAGAAGAAGACTCGATCGTTGTTCATCATCGTAGTAACAACTTGAATGAAGATAAGGTATCAAAATGTGGTTGGTTGGTAATTTGGATCTAGAGCAAGATAACTTTACTATTTGTAATTGCTTTTTCGCAAAAATTCTTATCTCTTGCATGCCTTACCTTGTCCCTCTAGCCTTCATTTCCTGAGTCTTCACCCCTTTTCTTTCGTCGGGTAGTCTTGTTGAGTACTTTTGTACTCAGGGTCTGTTGAACCCTTGTTGTAGGTGAGTCCCATGAGCAGGAGGGCTACGCATCCTATTGCATGACCGTCGTCGAGGAAAGTGACGACGAATAGGATGTCTCGCTCTTGGGAAGGTTTTTGTAATGAGTTATATTGTTACTCCACTGCTACTATGGTTTGTATTAATCCAACTTATGGTTTGTAAGTTTAAACTGAACGGTTTGTAAACTTATGTTATTATAATCCTTCGGCTATTTTACTCTGATGTATATTATTTGTATAAAACTATTGTAATACTGCAATATCTCTTTGTAATGATTGATCCTGCTTGGAGAATCGTGGATTATTCGGGATTTACCCGACAGACCTTTTAAGTCTTATGGAACACATTCCTGATTATGTAATACTGCAATTATTTGAAGTCTGTTTAGACAATATGATTTAGGAGGTTCTGCCACAGCTAGTATCGGAGCCAGATCATTATTAAAAAAGTTGTTGTAGTATTCTCTTGCGAAAACTTCAAAATTTTTTGAGTCAAATAATTTTAACTCGACTATTTTTGGGTCCAAATTGCTTAATTCTTACCTATGCTGCTCTCTATCAACCTTTATTTTAATTTCTAAAGTGTGGTTGTGGAATAGCATATTATATTGCTCTATGTTAAAGTTATCTTTATATATATGTATTGCTTAAAAACCTTTTATGCTTAGATCGTAAGTTCGTTCATGCATCATGCTTAATTAACCTGTTTTAATTACGTTCCCCTTTAAAGTGGTTTGGGTTAAGTAGTATCAATCCTTTTTATGCTAACCTTCCGAGTCCTACCTATCTATCCTTATTTCTTATGACCTATCTTTCTTCAGGATGGCCCTTACTAAGCAGACTCCTCGTAAGAGCACTGCACCGAAGGGAGTACCTCGACATCAATTAGCTCCTAGATACGAGATTGGCGAAAGCAGTAATAATCCCAATCCAGATCCGCATACTAAAATAGCAAGACTCAGGGCCGAGCTGGAGAGGGCTGAAGCCGATAGGATTGAAGAGGCCGCTGATATTACTCAGTTGAGGCAATCTCGAAGGTATATGAAGCACCAAAGAAATGATTCTTGGGCACGAGAAGATGCAGCAAATGAGCGTATTCAAGAACTTGAGGATTATGTGGAAGAGTTGGAGGAGTATGCTGAGGATGCTGATGATGAATGTGTAAGGTTAAATAACCTGTTGGATCTCGAATATCAACGACAAGCAGCACAAAATGGTCTCGGTCTTGCTATGGGTCTGGATGAAGAAGAGGAAGATCCTGAGGAAGTAGTGCCCGTCAATGAGGATGTCATCGATGAGGAAGAAGAAAATCTTATGGATGCAGAAAATGAAAATGAAGAGGATCTTATGGAAGAAGAAGATCCTGAGATCGTAGAAGAAGAACCTGAAGAAGAAGAGGATCCCGAAGAGGAGGAGTTAATCCCAGTGGAAGATAGTGAGGAGGAGGAGTAAAGATTTTGGAAAGTGAAATGTGTAATATATCTTTTCCTTGCTATCTGAAACCTAGTAGTCGTGGGAAATCTTGCCAAAGTGTAGACAGTTGTAACAAAAATAATGTATTATAAGTGTGATGAACATCTATAATATCTGCTGATCTAGTTCAATAAAGTTTTATGAATAAAGTATAGTTTGTTTATCAACAGATGCCTGCTCATACTAGATCTCGTGATACTACCGGTCCATCTCATGATGGAAATGATGTCCTTAATCCTCCACCAGTTCCACCAACTCTGGCTGATGCAGTTACGGCCTTGGTCAATGCAACCACCCTAATGGCCCAGAATCAGAATCAAAATGCCCATCAGGGGAATCATGGTTGTAATAATAGGAATGAGACCATCTATGTGGATTTTACCGACACACGTCCTTCGATCTTCACCAGAGTTGATGAACCAATGGAGGTAGATGATTGGCTTCGTACTATGGAGCAGAAGTTTGGGCTAATTGAGTGCACTGAATATCAGAAGCCCATGTTTGCAGCCCAGCAGTTGAGAGGCACTGTAGGAGCCTGGTGGGTTAACTTTGTTGCTGCTCAGCCTGAAGGTCATCGTATTACTTAGGCTGAATTTTGTGAAGCTTTCCGTGCTCACCACATTCCTGAGGGAATAATAACTATAAAACTTGAAGAGTTTCTTTCCCTGAGGCAAGGTGATATGTCAGTTATGCAGTATTTTGGTAAATTCAATCACCTGTCCTAATATGCCTCTGACCATGTTAGTATTGATCGTAAGAAGGAGTGTTTCCTTAGAGGTCTAAATAGCAAGATTCAGAGGATGATGACTGGGAACCCAAATGCTACCTTCCATGAGACGGTAAATATTGCCATATCTTATGAAGAAAAGAACCGTCAACACATGGAAGCTAAGAAGAAGAAAATGGTAACATCGGGATTTTCTGGTGGCCATCAAAAGCGCCAGAAAATAATCTATCATCCCAGAACCATTTTCATCCCTCTTATCATCCACCACAACACCAAACCCAGCAACAGACGTTTGTTCATCCTGCTGCTGCTCTTCCTTATCCACAACAGCCGAATGCCTCTGGTATTCGTAACCCCAATTTCCAGCCACCAATCTTCCCATGTTACAATTGTGGCAAGGCTGGCCATTACTCAAAGAACTGCCCGCATCCGAGGTAGTATAATTCTTATGTCCCCAGAGTTATTGCACCACATCAACATCAGATTTCGAACAAGGTTGGTAACCACATTGTGCAGAAGGGAAAAAGTAAGAAGAAGGTTGGTAAACTGTTCTACACTCAGGTTGGGGAAATTCCAGAAGGGGAACCCGTCATGATGGGTACATTCCCTGTTGCTGATCATCCTGCAATTATGCTTTTTGATTCTGGTGCATCCCATACATTCATCAATGGTACATTTGTTAAGACACATGAAATGCCAACAATGGGGACAAAAGAACAATTCTTTATACAATCGCCTGGGGGGCGTATGTGTACTAAAGAAATGGTAAATGTGTGCCTATAAGTTTAGGTGGGTATATTTTTCCCACTGATATGATAATATTAAAGGATCAAGATATAGATGTGATCCTAGGTATGAATTGGATGAAACGGCATGGGGCTGTGATAGACATCCTGAATAGAACTGTGAGAGTGAACATACCTAATTGCAAATCTCAACTTTTTATCTAACTCCCGACACTTAAGAGGCTGTCGAAAAGGTATGTGCAACTTCTATGAAAGAGATCAAAGATACACCAGTGGTCTATGAGTTACCTGATGTGTTTCCTGATGAGTTACCGGGTTTACCCCCTGATAGAAAGGTGGAGTTTAGAATTGATTTGAAGCCTGGTACTACTCCAATATCCAGAAGAACTTATCGAATGGCACCACCTGAGTTAGCAGAGCTCAAAACTCAATTGCAAGAATTACGAGATAAAGGTTTTATTCGACCTAGTTCGTCACCTTAGGGATGTCCTGCCCTCTTTGTGAAAAAGAAGGATAAAAGTTTGAGGTTATGTGTGGATTATCATCCCTTGAATGAGGTAACAATCAAGAATAAGTATTCTCTACCCCGTATTGATCTGCTTTTTGATCAATTGGCGAAGGCAAAGGTGTTTTCCAAGACTGATCTTTGATCCGGGTATCATCAAATTAAGATTCGCCCAGAAGACATTCCAAAGACTGCCTTTACTACTCAATATGGTCTGTATCAGTATTTGGTTATGTCTTTTGGACTTACAAATGCACCAGCTTATTTCATGTATTTGATGAACTCAGTGTTCATGCCAGAACTTGATAAGTTCATGGTAGTCTTTATTGATGATATTTTAATATATTCCAAGAGTGAAGAAGAACATGCTAAACACCTCAGAATTGTTCTGCAGCATCTGAGAGAACATCAATTATATGCTAAGTTTAGCAAGTGCGAGTTTTGGTTGAAGGAAGTGAAATTTCTTGGACATATTTTATCAGACAAAGGTGTTGCTGTTGATCCTAGCAAGGTACAAGAAATAATTGATTGGGAACCACTAAAAACAGTGCATCAAGTTCGTAGCTTTCTAGGAATGGCGGGTTATTACCATCGTTTCATACCTGATTTCTCAAAGATATCTAAGCCCATAACCGAGTTGTTAAAGAATGATGTCAAGTTTGTTTGGTCACCTGAATGTGAAGAGGCATTTCAGAAACTGAAGAAGTTAATGACCACTGCTCCAATCTTAGCACAACCAAACATCGAGAAACCGTTTGATGTTTATTGTGATGCTTCTGGTATTGGTATTGGATGCGTGTTGATGCAAGAAGGGAGAGTTATTGCTTATGCTTCTCGACAGTTGAAGAAACATGAAGAGCATTATCCAACACATGATTTAGAGTTAGCAGCTGTGGTTCATGCTTTGAAAATATGGCGACATTATCTGTGGGGCAATAAATGTAATATCTATAGTGATCACAAAAGTTTGAAATACATTTTTACTCAAGATGAGTTGAATATGAGGCAAAGAAGGTGGTTAGAACTAATCAATGATTATGATTTGGAGATATATTATCATCCTGGTAAAGCAAATGTAGTTGCTGATGCTCTTAGCCGAAAGGGTCATTGCCATTGCTTGACAGTAAAACCTCTAGACATTTCTTTATGTCATGAGATAGAAAGGTTGGGCATAGTAATGGTGCAACATGGTAGTTTGTCCAACATTACGGTTGAGTCAACACTCAAAGATCAAATTATTGCTGCCAGAGAAGTAATAAAGGAATTAAGTATATCAAAAAGAAAGCTAGAAAAGAAAAAGTTTCTTGTTTCACAATTGATGAAGCAGATGTCTTATGTATAAGGATCGGCTGGTCATACCAAAAGTTCCTGAGTTACGTCAAAAGATCCTTGATGAAGCACATCTTTCAAAGTTTTCTATTCATCCAGGAAGTAATAAGATGTATCATGATTTAAAATAGAAATTTTGGTGGACCAAGATGAAGATTGAAATTGCTAAGTATGTGGCTCAATGTGATACCTGTTAGAAAGTCAAAGCTGTGCACTTGAAGTCTATGGGAGAACTTTAACCATTACCCATTCCAGTTTGGAAGTGGGAAGATATTAGTATAGATTTCATAGTGGGTCTACCCAGAACAACAAGAGGTTTTGATTCAATTTGGGTCATAGTGGATCGACTCACAAAATCGGCATATTTTATTCCGGTGCAAAATACCCTTATAGCTTCACAATATGCCAAATTGTATTTTGCACGTATCATCAGTCTTCATGGTATAGCAAAAACTACTGTGTTAGACTGAGGCACGCAGTTCATCAACAAATTCTAGAAACAATTGCATAATTCATTAGGTACTAATCTTTTGCACAGTACAGCTTACCTTCCTCAAACAGGGGGTCAAACTGAACGAGTGAATCAGATACTTGAAGACATGTTAAGGGCTTGTGTTCTTAATTTTTTAGAAAAATGGGATGAGTGTTTACCTTTAGCAGAGTTTTCTTACAACAATAGTTATCAAGAAAGTATCAAAATGTCACCATTTGAAGCATTATATGGTCGCAGATGTAGAACTCCGTTAAGCTGGTCTGAACTGGAGAAAGGAGATTTTTCAAAGTTGATCTTGTAAAAGAAACAGAAGAAAAAGTTAAGCAAATACAACAAAGCTTAAAGGTGGCACAGTCTCGTCAGAAGAGTTATGCGAACAAAAGGCGTCGATCCTTGTGGTTCAATAAGGGGGATTATGTGTATCTAAAGGTGTCACCAATGAAGGGAGTTACTCGATTTGGAGTCAAAGGTAAGCTAGCACCTCGTTATATTGGACCATTGTAAGGTCCTAGATGGCTAGAGGGGGGTGAATAGCCTATTAAAATTCTACAAACCACTAGACAAAACTTGATTAGTATAACAAATGGCGTAACCACAGTTTTTCCTAGCCTACAAGGTGAGCAATCCTCCTATTGAAAAATCTAGTATAAGTATGATCTCTATGTCACTCAAGGGCTATGTCACTACTTTCTAATCTATAGAGCTAGCAAGAACAACTATTCTAAAACAAGCTACACAAGATAAGTGCTAGAAAGTAATGCAAGGTAGAGAGGTGATTCTTATACCGACGGTGGAGAGAAGATGTTGCCAATCACCAATATGATATGTAATCAATACAATATGACAACAATCACAATATGAAGACCAATCACCGGGAACAAGAAGATGACACAATTATTTTTGTTCACCCGGTGTTCACTTGTGCACCGACAAGCTACGTCACCGGTTGTGTCGACCAACACCTAGATGGATCCTCGGTGTGACCCTCAAGTCACTTGCCCCACAAGGCACTCCCCCGCAAGGGAACCGCAAGACACCACTCTCAAGCGTGGTAACTCAATGACACGCGCATTCCACTAGAGTTGCTTTTGGCACTTCGCTGAGGACAAGCACAAGAACCTCTTACAAATCAATCACCGGAGGTGGGCAAGAACAATCACCAACTCTTCCCAACGCCTCCAAACAACCTCCAAGCCGGCTAGGAGCGGTACTCTCCAAGAGTAACAAGAAATCACCGGCCAAAGGACTCGCAAGTGCCACTAGATGAATCAACTCATGCAATGCACTTCGAATCACTCAATCTCACTCTAGATTAGCAATCAAGCAAGAGAGATGAGTAGGAGGGAGAAGCTTTAGCTCAAAAGATGCACAAGAGTGTTAGAAAAGCCAAGCCACCTCCACAAGGGCCGGCCACCTTCTATTTATAACCCCATCCTTTGAAACTAGCCGTTGCCCCTCGGGCGGCTCGATTACACACGCCGGACGCGTCTGCCGCTAGCGCCGGACGCGTCCGGCGCCTCTGCCACTCAGCCTCCAACGGTCGACTCCCACGACACGTCAGCGTCCGGCGGTACCCCTCGGCGTCCGGCGACCAGCGTCCGGCGACAACAACTGCTCTACGACCCTCTCTGAGTAGCGTCCGGACGCACACCCTGGTGTCCGATGCTTCACACGCGCTGAAACCTCGGCCTTCATTTCTCACGAGCGTCGGACACTGAACAGTGCCGAGCCGGCGTCCGGCGCAAGCGTCCGGCGCAGCGTCCCGCGCTCTGTCTCTCAACCGGTACTCTCTGTGTAGCGTCCGGATGCTGGGCCAGCGTCCGACGCTCAGCGTCTGACGCTTAGAATATGAGCATTCTCAATCCCGCGACGACGCCCTCTTTTCTCCAACAAATTTGCATCCGGCGCAATAGAAAATATCTCTCTCATTTTCCCGAAAGCGCCGAATTCCCCCTCGCAAGCTCGAGGGGTGGATGAGCGGTTACCAAACCCAACTCAACCTTACAATCATACCGCCGCCTTTGCAAATGTGCTAACACCACCAAGTGACATCTCCATGTGCATGTGTGTTAGCATTTTTCAAAGCATTTTCAAAGGACTTTCATCGCGCACTAGATCCTAAATGCAATCACATGAAATGATGGACCTAGTGGCACTCATGAACCAAATTACCGAAGATCTCCCCTCTTCATAGTTCGGCTATCGATCCTAAACCACTCACACCCTCTATGGTGTCTCGAGTGCAAAAAACAAAATGGCCCTATAGGTTATACCTTTGCCTTGAGCCCATTTTGTCGATCCTTCAACCGCCAAGCCTTTACATGATACGTGACACTCCATGTCACCATGCAACGGTCTTGGTCCATCGATCTTGATATTACTTGCTCTTCACCGTTGGTCGGTCCATCGGTGCCAAGGCATGCCCAAGCTTCACCGTCGCATGGTCCTTCGCTTCGAAGCCTCAACTTGCCCTTCACACTTCCAACCAATCCATCGAGCCAAGCCCATCTTGATCTTCACCATGCTTAGGTTGCATAACTTCATGTCATGCCCCAACATTGAGCTCCACTTGGCATGGACTACCTTTCTCTAAATCATCCACTTAGAAACAAGGTTAGTCCTTAGGTTTCATCAATTACCCAAAACCAAACTAGGAACTTTCAATCATTTCAAATCTTGGCACAAATTAGGAAGATATCATATTGTCTGCAATTGCCTGAACAATTGTCGGCCGTACACAATGTGTTCCATGTGTCCCAACTCAAGAAATGTCTTCGAGTACCAGATAAGGTTATTGATATCGAAGGAATTGAACTTGAGCCTGATTTGACATAATCTGAGTATCAAATTCGAGTATTGGATCAAAAGGACCGTGTTACTAGAAGCAGAATAATCAAGTGGTACAAGATACAATGGAATCAACATTCAGAAGAAGCAGCTACTTGGGAATCGGAAGATTACCTGTTGGAGAACTTCCTAGAATTCTATGCTTCCCTCTGAGTTACAATTCCCTCTGTGAGCTATAACTAGTCTAATGTGAGTTGTAAAACCCCTTTTCCCTTATGTGTTTAGTTGAAATGTGTTTTCTTGACACATTTCCTTTTCCATTACTTTACCTACATCTTTAAATCTCGGGACGAGATTTCTTTAAGGGGGAGGGCTATGACACCTCTGGTGTTATATTAACTAAAACCCTGCCATGTCATCATATGCGTTGTAAAGCATTCATGATTAGGTCAACCTTAATGTGCATCAACTAAAACAAGTTTACATTTCATAGGTTGATTGTGTTTCTGGAATGTTTTGTCACATGAAATAATAAAACCTTATTTTCGAATGTCATCCCAAATGCTTAGTTTATATTCTATGTACTTGAGGTGTAAACCATGTTTACATTAGTGTCAAGCATAGTGTATAAATCCAAGTCCAACCCTAAAAATGATTTCTACATTTGAAGTTGAATTTGGATTTCAAAGCTTATTTCCAAGTCTTGCAATTCAAATTTAAATTCAAATTAGAAAGTTATAAAATGTTTTTTCAAAAGTTAACTTGGTCAACCAAGGGTGTCTTTGGGTCATTGACCTAAAAATATCCTTGGATAATGTTTGTGATCACTAATGACCAACCAATTAATGTTTGTGATAATGTTTGTGATCACTAAAAATGTCCTTGGATAATGTTTGTGATCACTATTTCGGTTTCAAAAACCCTTTATTTCAAAACCTGGTTTTACCCCTTTCTATAATTCAAAATCTATAAGGAATTTGGGAATTCTCTAAAAATATAGTTTGTAGATCTTGATAAGAGCTACAAAGTTGGTATATAATGTTTTTCAAGTTTCCAAAAAGAATTTCGAATGAATTTGAAAATACAGTTTTCCAACAATTGTCCCCCTTTGATTTTAAAATTATAATTCAAAAATTATACTTAATTTGGGAAACTTTATATATGAAACATGTTTGGTTTGCAAAGTTAAACATTTCATATTTTTGAAGATTTTCAAGTTTTATTGAAAAATCAAAAGTAATTTCAAATGTTTATTTCTAGGGTTTTATTAGCCTTTTGAATTTGAATTCATATTTCAAATTCTATATAGAATTTGAGGATGCCAATTAAATGAAAAGTGTAGCTCTTGAAAAGTTATGCAAATTCTATTTTTGTAGATTTTCATGTTCTTATATCAATTTTGAAGTAATTTGTTATTTTCGACAAATGGTATTTCTGTAATATTCAAGAACAGCACCGAGACCTATCGTCGGCCGCCATGGCCGGCTTCTCAAGCCGCGCCGCCGTCCACCGCCGCACATGCCACGGCCACCAGCTCGCCCCGACGCTCGAAGCACCCTTGCCGTGTGTCGCCCTTCCTTTCCTCGAGCTCTGGCTATAAATAGGGGCGCCGTGGCCGACTTCTTCTTCTTCCCCCTGCCGCCACCGCCGACGACCTTGCTCCGCCGCTCCAATTCTCCGCTATCGATCCACCGCTGTCCAATTGCTTTTTCTAGAAGCTCCGCCTCAACCTTGCATTTCTTCTGAGCCAGCTAGTTCCCGCCCTCATCGTCCATAGCGCCCGCACGCCGTCATCTTCCTCGCGGCCGGTCGCCGAGCCGCCGCGAGCTTTCTTGCCGGCCATCGCCGCCAAGGTTGAATATATATTTCCATTAACCCTTCTATCATGTTCTCCATCTTCTCCTGCCCCTCATGCGCATCTTGGCTGGCTTAATTGTGCACAGGAGTTGCCATGACGTGGACCTTGCCGCCGGAGCACCGCTGCTGCCATTAGCGCCACAGGCTACAGCTCGCCTCAGCCACTCCGAGCCTTCATCTTCGAGCGCACCCAAACTGCGGTGAGCTCCCTTCCATGCCCTCAATTTCACCCCTCCTGCACCGTAGGGTCCGGCCGCCGTGGCTTGCCGCCGGCATGGCCATGCCAGCGCCGTCGCGCGCGTAGCCATCTTGGCTAGAGATCAGGAGCGGCTCCATCTTGTGGTTTAGCATGTTCGCCAGAGTGCCCCGTGGATGCCTATGCCCTCGTCGTCACCGGAGAAGCTCCGGGGAGCTTTGCCGCCGTCGTCCGCGCGCCGCCGCGCCGCCATAGCCGACGCCGGCGGTGCTCCAGAGCTCCGCCGCCGCATTAACTACCTCATTAGGCTCGCCTCGTCGCGTAGAGCCCGTAGGTGCCAAGCTCGTCACCGGAGACCTCGCCGTCGGTGAGCAGTAGCCGGTCAAAACCCGGCCGCCGCCGGTCAACGTCGGGAGGAATTTTCTTTTTCCTTTTTCTTTTACACAAAATGATTTAAATGCTACTTTTTAGAAAATCATAGTAATTCATGTATAGCTCTAAAAATTCTGAAAATTTTTGTGTATATTCTTTATGATGTCCTCCACATAGAAAAAATATGAAATACCAAATTTGGGTAGATTTTGCATAAATTAAAATTAGCCCTTTTAATTGAAAAATGCACCTTCAATAATTTTTAATAAATAAAATATTTGGCTTTTATTTCTGAAAATTGTTTTGCCATCTAATTAGACCAAGAGCTTTTCAAAATAAATTTTTGAGCTCAATTAGACAACTTTAATTTTTTTATGCCTTTATTTTATGCTTTTAAATAATTAATTAATCCCTTTAAATAAGTTTAATCATTATAGGATTTGTTTGACTGGGATTGATTGATGACCTTGGGTCATTAACCCTAATGACCTTTGGCACTTTAATTAATTGTTTACGCTTACCTTAATCATGTCATTAGGGTTTAATCGACGTTATTTCATGTGCTTAAATAATATCATTAAAGATGTAGTTAACCCTAACGGACTTAGTGAGTAAGTTTTGTTGGCTTGCAGCTTTATCGTGAAGGAAAGTTGTACTCAAGCCTTTAAACTGGTCATGCATCCATTGAGGATCATGTTTACTATTCCATCATGTTGAAGCATATGCTTTTATCGTATGGTTTCCGTTAACGGAGAGTTCAACGTTGTCGCCCTAGATCCAAAGGAAGAGCAGACTCAGGAGATTGGAGTTGATCCAGAGCCTGAGACCGTCTACCCCGAATACCAAGGCAAGCCCCAGATGCATTTAAACCCTTCCTTGATTTTATAAAAGTTTTATCGCTTCCTTATGAAATGCTGCAAGAGGGATTAGGAGTTGAGTGAAAATCTATAGATTACATTACCTGCCTTACTTCCTTATTCCTTGTTACCCGTTAGCTAGAATATGAATAGTAATGCTTAGCCCTGCTGAGTTAGATAAGTTTTCGATAAGTAAAAGAATGAAAAAGATGAGGATGGCTTTATCTGTGGAAACATGATGATAGTTAATAAATCGAGTCCGGACAGCTAACTTGCTTTGGGAATGGAGTCCCTCTGTAGTGTTTCCGTCTGTTGATGCCCTAGGCCCCGTGTCGATGGTGATCTGGTGATATCAAGAAATTATTAAATCCACATGCATGAAGTGGTATACAGTGGGCCAGAGTCCCCACATATGTCATGGAGTCATATATAGTGGGCCAGAGTCTCCACATATGTCATAGTGTGTTGTACTGTGGGTTTAAGTTTTCACGTATATCGGCACACTGGGTCGAAGTGCTCATGTGTATCATGTGGTGATATATGGCTGTGGTTGTTATCCCGGTATATCTATGATCTGGTATGCATCGGAGTTAAAGTCTCTGGTATCCTAGTGATCTAGGTCCCAGCTAGGTATGAAAATGGATTCGAATCGCCGTTGCTTCTCGAAGAAGAAGACTCGATCGTTGTTCATCATTGTAGTAACAACTTGAATGAAGATAAGGTATCAAAATAAGGTTGGTTGGTAATTCGGATCTAGAGCATGACAACTTTACTATTTGTAATTGCTTTTCTGAAAAATTCTTATCTCTTGCAAGCCTTGCCTTGTCCCTCTAGCCTGCATTTCCTGAGTCTTCACCCCTTTTCTTTCGTCGGGTCAGTCTTGTTGAGTACTTTTGTACTCAGGGTTTGTTGAACCCTTGTTGCACGTGAGTCCCATGAGCAGGAGTGCTACGCATCCTGTTGCATGACCGTCGTCAAGGAAAGTGACGATGAATAGGATGTCTTGCTCTTGGGCAGAGCATATAATCAAGGTTTTTGTAATAAGTTATATTGTTACACCACTGCTACTATGGTTTGTATTAATCCAACTTATGGTTTGTAAGTTTAAACTGAATGGTTTGTAAACTTATATTATTATAATCCTTCCACTATTTTACTCCGATGTATATTATTTGTATAAAACTGTTGTAATACTGCAATGTCTCTTTGTAATGATTGATCCTGCTCGGAGAATCGTGGATTATTCAAAATTTACCTGACAGACCTTTTAAGTCTTATGGAACACATTTCTGATTATTTGAAGTCTGTTTAGACAATAATCATGCTGTGGGTCATATGATTTAGGAGGTTCTGCCACACTAGCCTTGATCTGTTACCCATCCGGGATTTTCCAAAATTGAATGTAAAGCAAGCGTAAGTACACAACGGTAGTTAACAAGTATAACCAAGGGTTCACGAGGCACAAATAGCTGACATGGTTAACAGCATTTAGTTTTTGGTTATATAACAAGTTTAGCAATTAGCATCAACAAGGTAGAATCATCCCCATAACCACATGATCACAAATATAGCTGAATAAATGAATTGCACATAAACCATTAAATGAACATTACAAGTTCCCTCAGTTTTCTAGGCCACCCGTAACGTGGGCATGGACGATATATTGATTGAAACTCTACGCAGAGGGATACACTTTCACTATGAGGTATGTTTCACAATTGATTGGGTTAATTACTCCTAAGTCACCGCAAAACATATAAAGCCACCCATGAGTTCCTCTAACCGATTAGGGACGCGTTAACATCAGATGTAGGAACCCCCTTCCAATATGGCACATTCCTTCCCGTCTATACACATAAGGACAGAGGCTGTCCTATACCCAACTCACATACCACTAACCAGCTAGAAAAGGTCCCATGAGCAACTAGAGCTACAGCCATATAGCCCTTGCAATTGTACGAAAAGTCCCAGCTTTTGCCAAAGGATTACATTCATCTTATATGGTTAACACATATTCATTACTTCAGCATACATGATCATGATTAAAGATTTGCGCTAACAACGTATAACCCAAATGCATATACCCCAAGGTTAACAAGGTAAAAGTAATCAATTGCTAGGATATCCCTAAATAGGCATCAAAGGACACATGCAAAATGAATTATAATGTATCCTGAATAGGACAACAAGGAAGGTCCTTAGCTATACTTGCCTTGGTTTTCAAAATATCCCTATTGATCCTACTAATCTTCAAAGTATCCTTGATCTCCAATGAAAACCTCACTGTCTGAACTCGGTTAACATTAACAAACAGCACCAAGCAATTCATCCGAGCAATCATAGACAAAGAAAACAAGGAACTATCATTAGAATAGTACACCAACAAAGATAAAATGTATTTTAAAGCCTATAAAAATGTTCTACACGTCGCTACGAACACATAGATGCAAAAATCACCAAAATCAGATTTAAAATGAGAACGATATGCCATTTTTTGAGCTCTAGATGGTAAAACCATAATTACAGCAAATTTATACGAATTAAAATAAATAAAAATAGGATTTTCAATCCGGCCAGGGATGACGGCTAAAAATACTCAAAAGCTCAGGGGCTCTTTAGCAGAAATGCCACGCAAAGGTGTACGGGGCGTTCTGGGCCATCGAATCGGAGATGGATGGCCAAGATTAGGCCACAGGAAATTTAGCGGCGGCTTTCGGCCGGAACAGGACTCCGGCGCGGCGGTTTCCATGGCCGGCGGTGAGGACCTTGCCGGCGCAACTCAATCGGACCCTAGGGTAGAAGAAGCGACGCGGGCCCCAGCTGTCGGCGAGACAAGGCGAGGGAAGTAGCGACGCTGGCTTAGTGGGCCGGCCATTCGGCCCAGGAGCAAGGGGAAA
>CM041647.1:23901037-24123661 GCA_023333625.1 Bothriochloa decipiens | reverse complement strand
GACGCTGGCTTAGTGGGCCGGCCATTCGGCCCAGGAGCAAGGGGAAAGAGGCTGACAGCCAAAGAAGAAGAGGAGGAGGTGAACTGCTGTGCCAAAAGAGTGGGCCGGCAGAGAGACCAAAGAAAGGCCAGTAGGCCGAAATAATAGAGAAGGAGAAGAAAAGATTTTGCAATTTTCTTTTCTGATTAAAAACTGAATTTTGCAATACTTTTCAAATGGATTTGAATTCAATTTGAATTTCAGAAAAGGACAAATAGTACATAAACTCAATGCAGCAGCATGAATGCATAAACATGTAACTAACGTCACGATGAGTTTCCAAAATGTATTATTTGAATGCATCATCAAATGCATAAATAAATCAATTTGAGTACTTATAAACAATGCAAAATTTCCGGCATAACAACATGATACATCATATGACATCCCATGAAACAAATATAATATTGCATAGTTCAAAATAGGCATCATATAAATATATAAGAACAATTTATTCATATTATAGTAATTCAAAACATCATTTATTGAGGGAGGGCACTTGTAAAAGTAATAAAGAGAGCAAGAAAGAATAATAAAAGGAAAAATTAGAAAAAGAATAAAAAAATAAACAAATAAAATGTAAACAATGATTTAAATAGAAAAAAGGAAGCAACATAAAAATAGAATAAAGTCTTAAGAAAAAGGAAATAACAAAATGTAAGTTAAAAATTAAATATGTAAGGGAAATGAATAAAAAGGAAAAAATGTTAGAAAAACAAAGAATAAAATAAGAAGAAAAAGGTAAAAAAATAGGAACATGAAAAAAACGAAAAGCAAATGGAAAATCTGAATTGCCCCTATTTTTACCAGCGGTTCGTAATACGAACGGCTATGGTAAGTATTACTGCTAGTTTAGAGCAAACCGACAGTGAAAGTAGTAGCGGTGCTTATCAATTGTGTAGTAGCGAAGGTTTGTTAGGGTCCTAAATATTTTGTCTTTCTTGACCAAGCCCTTTCGATCAACTCTAGCACTAATGAGGGAGAGACAGTCTGCTGCACATGAGAGATGATGATTTTGGAGAAAGGGGTTCCATAAAAGAAACGTGTCTCATATATATCACATGTCAACATTTTAAAACACGTTAGGTCATTTTTGACAAAACAATGATATTGGTGTGGTTACTCAAACTAGAAAATATAGGTTGTAATTAGGTCCCTTGAGTGGAATATTCAAAGTCTTGACTTAATGGATGATTATTTTTTTTACATTTTTTCACTGGTATTAAGTGTTAATTAATATTGAGATGTTTATATTATTATGTCCGTGTGTGCATCACTAAGAAACATGGATGTCTGTATTTGCATATATTCTTTTTTTTTTTTCAATTGGTACACTGTCCATGGGGTCTTGACTTCTTGGCTGAGATGAGATTAGATAGCCTCCTCCTTTCAACTAGATGGGCTGCATAAGGCTTTACAAATAAGTTTTTTTTTCTGAGAAGTTTGTCATGTGGCAAATGAATGTTTTCTCTGCAACACTTGGGCTGGGGGATTAAACAGATGAGTACAGTGGAAAGGCCCATATGGTGATATCTGATGATTTCTCCATATTAATAAAATCCAACCCTTCTGTCTCCCTCTCTCTTTTTTAAAAAAAGGAGGAATGCACTTTTTTTTACCTTAACTATATGACTTCAGTTATTAAGTTATATAACCAATGGAATATCTATTTGCATTGGGTCCACATGTCAAGCAAAACGTCCCCTGTGAATTTTTTTACAAATTTCTCGTGGAAAATCGGCTCCATGGATTTTTTTTCAAATATTCCATTAAAAAACAGGACCAGGTTTTTCATTGAGTATTGTTTAATCATCATACAGTTAGAAAACTTTCCATTAAAAACAAGACCATTGAGTTTTGATTGACGGACATGCATGCAGTTAGGAAAGTTTAATCATTGATGAGTATTGTTTAATCATCATCATACCTTTTGCAGAGTCTTCAGAAAAAGCAAACTAAAAGACAGTCAAAACCTCTAGTCCACCATGCATGCATCGGCAGGACGATGATGCTCCGCCTCCGCTCGCGCTTGTGGACGCACAAAAGAGGATACCAATATGATTCGCACAAAAAAAAAAAAGAGGATACCAATATGGGATTGAAGTTCTTCATGTGTGCCAGATTCTAACTCAATCTCAACGGCTAGGAACACGTCCACATGCTTACACAGCTGGCCACAGACCACGCACGAAACAGCTTAATTTTTGCCCTTCCACGTACACACTGATACAAAGATATTCGTCGACGTCAGACTTCAGCCACAAATTAGGGGTCCAGGCATGCTACTTTGCACGAAACATGTCACGGCATATATGCTTCCAGGAAAGTTACTGCGTGTGCGTACATCACTTCACTATAACGTTCCATCTCCGATCCGCAGCCACTGCCTTTTTATTTCATAATATTTGTGTCTTATTCGAGACAAAGCCGGAAGGAATGTTCTCTGCTAGATCCTCCTCTACGGAGTAAAAGCATCTAGCTAGTCAAAGCTCTGAAACAGAGGTTAAAATGGGCTACACTGAAACGAACACTTGCTTTTTTTTTTTAATCTGCAGTGCTAAGCTAAGTTATATACATACCGTTCCTTTTTGTCAAAAGGTAACATGAGTATCTAGTTGATGAGTTAGTTTAGTTCTAAAAGGACAACCAAAGGAAGAATCATTGTGGCCACAGAGAACCCAAGCTTGGATCCTGGTAGCCAGTGAGGCTTACAGGTTGTACGGCTATGAGAGGAGGCATGAAGAGTTCAAGGCTTTGGCATATGCTGAACTAATTCACACGAATGGTTAGTACAATTAGGGAGCACTCCTGTATTACTCAAACAACACAGTAATGCATGATGCTTGCTCCACACATCAGCTGGACCGTATGTTGGATTTTGATTAGGAGAAGCACCGAGTTATTAACAGATGTTACATCGGAGATGTGCATTATTGTTGGCAAACCATTAGATTGCTTATATACTTTGAATGCCATGTCTTCAAGACAACTTTGAATAACATATCCTTTTTTCCATGCATCACATTTTTTTTTTGCTAAAAGAAAGAAAGAAAGCAACCCAAACGAGTTCATGCTATATATTATAAATGCCGAGGCTGGCAAGACCCTTTCGCCAATGCTAGCCTAATCTCCCCTCGGTGTCAAGTCACTTGATCACTGGTAACTCCACTTTGTTCTACCACTCCTCCCAGTGCGATCAATCAACCACCTGCGTGGGCTCCTGGTGGTCCATTCAATTTCCCATGCATCTGTGATTTATTATTGGCCACCATTTTACAATCAAATTTGATTGCTTTCAGACTTCTCATCAGTTGTGGAGTGATGAGACATATATCTCTTCTTGTAATTTCTGGGAAAATCAAATTGCTGCCCATGAAATTTCTATATTCAAAACTTTAGACGATGTTTACGTTTTTGCCATAATTAAGTGATCAACTTCTCTAACCTTTATCCCGCTTAGAGGAAAAATACAGTATATTAACAACTAGGACACCAAATAAACGCACTATCAAAACCTATGTCATGCTGAAATTATCGAAAACAATTTGATGTTTTGCATGTTGGCACATTTTTTATATTTTTTTATCAAAGTTAGAGAGGATGACTAGGACAAAAATATTGACCATTTAATCACGTATCTTCTGTGTAATTATCAAACGATAAACCAGTAAATGCTGAGCAAACCTGCGATAGCCTGTTTCCTTATGCATGTTTTGATTATTGACAGACATTGTTTCTTCAGAAAAAAAAAGGAACCTAAAGGCGGCAGAGACAAAGAACAATGTTCAACTGCAGGGGATGAACGGTCTCCAATGGTCAACACAGAAGAGAAAGGTACACCAATAGGCGATAGGAGGTTATCTATAGGCACCACATTGAGGCCTCTCAAGGCTAAGAAACACGTCCACATGCATGCACGACCACGAATCACATATCAATAATATATACAAGGCAAACTTTGTCACTTCACTAACGAAGAGAATAAATTGATGCAACCTCAGATTTTGATCACAAGGAAATATTTAAAGCATAGATGCTACTTTACGTTGACAATGTCACAATATATATGCTCCTAGAAAAGTTGAAATGAAGGACGCGGCCTCGGAGGACTCAGCCTTCTACGAGGAAGGCCTTGGTAGCGCGTGGAAGTGGTGCTCACAGTTCTAGTTGATGTCCACCGACGACTACGAAGGGGTTTAGGGTTTGTTCGTAGCTCCTGCACCAGTGAAGACATGGAAATTAAAAAACAAAGGAATATGCATTACTGTGTGTGGTTGACATGTGGGCTCACATACATTAGGTTTTTCAGAAGTCACAATTGTTCAACTGCAATCGTCTTTTATAGCTTTCTTATAGCCGAGAACCCACAACTATTTTTCTACAGCCCGTGGGTCACAACAACTTTTCCCGAAGACACAAAACTCAACCAAACACATCTTTACTCTATGTTGTTTGGTTAGGCTATAGATAAGTCCTATACCTTTTAATGGCTGCCTTGTTATAGCATGTTCTATATTAGAGCACAGATGAAAATGGTAATACATCTTACAAAAGAAAATGTAGGGAGAGTACTTTTAGAGTATACACTATGTATGTTGGCTCGTCATGACTGGCGACCTCAAGACCTTGTCATGTCATGGTGACAACTTTGAATAATTCATTGTGTGCTTTGAGCATCACAATTTTTTTCTAAAAGAAAAAAAAAAGCAATCAAGATGAGGTCCTGATAGATAAGGCAATCCTTTTATTTTGTTGGTTGTTGCTAACCTCAGATGGCTGGGTGTACACAAGTCCTGTCACCAATATCAGCCTCTCCTCGTACATCGCATCACTTGATCATTGCTCACTTATTACATAATCTCATAACTTTGCTCCACTCTAGGTGGTTCGATCAATCAACTACTTAAGTGGGCACTGTCTTTATTCCGAATTCATCCTTCCGCATTTCACACTCTGGATCACACAGTTTTTACAATCCAGTTTCACTTGTTTCCTAGCTACGCGCATACTCAGTAGGTTAGATCCGTCCAACTATCTGGTGGTCTAATCTGGTTCTGTCAGAAATCCGCATCTGGACATGATTAGTTTCATCATCAAAGAAATCGCGCATTTCAGTCACTTAAGAGATGGAAGATTGTTGCGCACTCTTAGTACTGTTTGAGCCTTTGATATAAATTCCTTATAAAATTGGATATAATTAGATCTGATGTGCTATAACTGATTACCTGACCAAATTTGTTTCGGCAATTACAAAATCTGATGTGCTAAATCTGAATTAAATGCTAATGGCTGCAGCCACAAAATTAAAGACAAAATTTGCTACACGACATGTAAAATTGGTGTCAAGTGAACAACCGATAGAGGGAAAAAAAGTGGAATTGAGTGGCATACTAGCAATGTATTAAGCTGCTCACTAGTCACTACCAGAATTTGGAATTACCTTGAGGACCCATGATTTCCTTGAGTGCCAATACAAAATCGCAAGGAAAGTGTATTTTTCTTGTGTATCCTCACATCACTATGTGTCCTCATGTCTTTTAGGTTGTCAATCCCGTTTAGTGCATGCCATCATATAGTACCTCGCTCGTAGGCAGTCACCTACCACTTGTGCCACTGGCCACTTGTTGTCCCACCGTCTATCCTCCTACTATTGAGATTAACCTTGCAGCGTCAGTGCTCCTTTTGGATCCACACAACAGGGGATGAAGCATGCTCCTTTTGGATCCACACAACAGGGGATGAAGCATGCTCCTTTTGGATCCACACAATAGGGGATGAAGCAGACGTGTGCCCAAGTTGAGAGGGCCATGGATGAGCAGCGGTAGAGGGATGATCCGGCAACAGAAGCTAACTCAGAATTGGAAGGCTTGCTTTCTAGGGCAACATGAGTAGTGGTTTCACCAATGGCGGTTGTGTGGGCTCTAGGTCTGTGGGCGGTGTGGACTCAGATATGAAAGCAAAATGGTCCTATTCGGCCTCTTCAATAGTGGTTTTATGAGAGAAAATAAGCTGAAATCTGCCGGCTTTCATCCGGCTGAACATGACCTCTGAGAGAAAAGCATGTAGTGGATAGTGGTGGAAGCAATGATGAGCAAAACTATCGTGCCATGAGCTACCCAGGAGGCATGGTGAGTGTGGATGCCACAAGACATGAACAACAGATCTGGCATGAATGGCATGTACGAAGAGCAGGGTGGTGCAGGCTTCGTGAGGTTGTAGTGCGGTAGAGAAAAGAGGAAGAGGAAGGAGAGAAGAGAAAGGCAAGTGAGGAGAAGGAAGGCCAGGGCAAATTGTAATTTCATCATATTTCTCTCTTGTACTTTGACCGAAAATATTATTTTCATTGTATTGATGTTCGGAGCAAAATAGTTTGAAGCAGAGTGTCTAGTAACTTCTTATACAATTTTTAGCTCCTACTTGGTTCAATATTACTTTCCACATGTCCTGAGGTTTTTTTTTTTTTTTTTTTTTTTTTTTTTTTTTTTTTTTTTTTTTTTTGTTTTTTTTTTTTTTTTTTTTTTTTTTTTTTTTTTTTTTTTTTTTTTTGCCATGAACATAGACATACTGTGCAGCAAAAGGTGAGAATCTGTTTTGTGATCCGACATACTTTTTGTTTCGGTAGATAGGAGCCACATAAAAGACTCTGCTGAAAGGTATATGTGACCTTTATTAACAATTGATTAACGTATCGAGTGCTGTAATTTTAGTGAAATAAATATAGCTAAGAACACAAAGCATCAGGAATTAGATATCTCCCTTGGTCAGCTCTTCAATTGTTCCTCGTTAGTTGTGCTGTTGATATGTCTCTGGTGCCCATCACTTTTTGCCATTGTTTAACAATACTCTCAAGTATACGTACTACTAAAATTTATCGTGTCATTATGAAGAATGGAAGACAATTACTGACAACATATAGTAATATAAATTTGAAAACAAGAATACACACACCAACTAAAGATCCATCTCCCAATATAAGAAATCTACCACTATGCAATATTCAATACATTGAAAATGTAAAAAAAAGTTGCTACATATATATTTTGAACTCAAATATTGATGTGTGTTTAGGTGCACAAGACTTTTCATTTACCTTTTGCTTAGGTTCTCTTTGCCTTATTCATATTATCAGCAGTTTAGCTTAATGACTTCGTAAGATCTTGGCTGTTGTGGTTATATATAGAGGCCGGAATTATTATATATGTATTTTTTTAGAAAAAGGTGAATGTATGTGACTTCTGTTTTACGCAGTTTATAGCAGTAGAGTAGCTAAAGGAAATCATGCACTAATACCTTTTCTTCTTAATTATTGTAAGTGAGAGTCAGGTATGTTAAACTGTCTGCGACGGTACGGTGTTTCTTTGAAAGTGCAGCTAATCTTTCATTATTGGCCATATTCTCTCACTAATCACTCATTAGTAGGTGCGCCAAGGCCATGCGTATCTCTAGGGATATTGGATATATAGAGATTGTTTCTGCCACCAGCTAGTGCGTATTCCTATGGTAGGAACAGGCTCTGTCTTTCCTTCAAAAAGAACTAATTAAATATTAACACATTATTGCTTATAATAAACATCAGATGAATGTCTATGCTGACTAGCTAACAATCATTGTCACAAATGAGAGTATTTATACACGTAGAAATATCTGATAGCGTGATGCCTTTTACATTAGCTTATATACCAATCTGTTACAAATCATATGTTATTTAATTAGGTCTATTTTAAAATATACTTCTCTAAAACGTAAAAGTAAAACCATATAATATTACAAAGAAGGCACTATCAACACATAGTTTACAGAATGTTTTAATGAAACCTATTTAATATTATAAACATTGGAGCATTTTCATCTAAACTTGGTTATAATTAGTGGATTTTTGACTCTGAAAAACAACAAAAATATAATTTGAAGCACAAGGAATATTTCTTATTTGCTTACATGCAATCTAATATACTCCCAGCTGGATCATCACGTAATCTGGCTGTCATAATTGTTCTTTGCCATTCATCATGAATTAGCTGCAATAAATACTCCTCGGCGGGAGTGGGGCCGTGAGAGCTCCACTGGGCCGACACGTTCGCTGAGGTTTCCGCAGGACAACACCAAAATGATGTCGGTGAATCGGACTAGCTCGGTATAGGTAGATCAGCAGATGCACTATAGCGAAATTACCTAGTTAGTAATAATGATATATAGAAATACTGGAAAAATATAGTTACTGGTGCCTAGCTACCTGTTTGATACTTCCAAGTTCCTACTGTACTTTTTTGTGGAGTATCATCTTCTGTTTCTCCACCATTAGTTCTCTCATGAAATAATCTGTTTTCCAACCATTATGAAACTTTGATTTCGTAAGAGCCTTGACATGTGCCACAAGAACAAGAGTTCAGATGTACCAATACGAGAACAAGAGTTCAGTGGACATCTGTTCAACGAGTTTGAGGATGATAGCTTCTGCAACATGCCCTCAGAGAATAGGTTTAATTTGTTTTTCAGGCACCAGAGCAGTGAAGGCTTGCAACGAGACCAGATCTCCACTGCTCTGGTGAAAGACGTACAGAGTTTAGATATCCATGAATATACTTTTATTCTGAGCTAGTGGACCTAAATTGTATTGATGTTCGGACCACACCAATGCATTTAGCTCTTTTATATGATGTATTACATATAAATCTGTCTTTTGTGTTTTGACGAGCCAAACATGTGAGTAATAATCTTAGAATTTTACTTGAACGTAGGGGCAAGCACACGCTAGTTCTCTTTTTTGCTTTGTGTTTGGAGGTCACAAATAAAATGTATATTATTCGTCAAAACACAAAAGACAGATGTATAATACGTAACTATTTGTAATGAATTAGAGACATGTTTGCCCGTACCCCACAATCCACTTATGCGCACATCTCGACAACTTTTGCACTGTCACCAAATGGATGAGTGATATATGATACAATATATTATATCCGCCTTGCTACAGAGAAATAGAATACAACACATACTATCCATGCAACCCAGCAACATGCTTTCACCCTGAAATGCTCGTCGATCTGTAATGCTCCCATCCCAGATAGGGCCTCTAGAGTGTGCCAAGTGATGAGATCGAATGCATATCCAGGAAATAAAGTCCATGTGGCGATTGAGGGCATGACAAAACTAAAGGTAGTGTCAGCATTCAAACCGTAATTGTTTGCGTCATATACATGCATGGAGGTAGCATAGCTGAGGCTGCCATTCATGCAAAAGCTCATCCGTTAGTGATGACACAATCCCTCAGAAAGCCGCAATTATTTCGATCACGACACGCCTTCTTTTTTCCGGGCGGGCGAAAAATCAGTAGTCGAAAACGATATAAAGAAGCACGTATACTGGCTTGAATAATCAGAGCCTTGCACCTGCGCAGCCAGATACGTGGCTGCTGTACACACTCGCCTAAACAATGGCCTCTCTTCTTTGAGCTGTACCGATCGTAGGGATCTACAGATAAGGCATCAAGTTCACGATCGCTACCAGAAAAATTTGAAGCAGCGAAAGCAGGACGGCCAATAAGACCGCAGCCTGATCTCTCCTGCTTTGGTTGTCTGACGAAGGCGATCCTTATCTCCAGCCTCCATTGATGCGCACACAGATCCAAGTGCGCGCTTAGGGGGAACACAGGAAGGCCAAGATGATTTCAGCACGGGCCCATCCATTGCGTGCCCACCAAACGAAGGCGCAAAACTAGCTCCTCCAAAAGCCGCAACAACTATCTCCACGAGGCGAATTAGGAGTTGTGGTTAGCAGTGACGGCATCACCTATCCACGGATGGACCGACCGACCTGGTAATTCTGTTCGTGAATTCATCATTGTGTGATGCCGACTGCTGGCGACCAGTCTCTGTTTCTTCAGAGTAGTTGCAACACAGAAATTTCACGTGGACTTTGTTGAGCGTTACAAGGAAGTACGGAGATATGGTTAGCCACACGCAAATGCGTCCACAAGCCGCCGATATGTCGTTGTTACTATTTCTTTTTCTACATTAAAGTGATAAAGAGGGGTGTAGGGGGCCGGGAACAGGGGGTGACTCATCTCCCTTGGTCTATGTAAATGGAAGCCTAGCCACCGCGTGAAACACTATGCCGCCGGAGTATGTGGTTAGTTTCAAAGACTGAAACACAAAGTAACCAATAACACGGCATGCAATGGAGCATGTGTTTTAATTTTTTATACAACGTGCAAAAGCTTGCACTACTAGAAACTGCATTTTCCCTGTGTACTAGCATGGGCAATCTTGGATGGTCTCGGTACTTCGTCCCATATATGAATGAGTGTCATCTTTGTATTTTTCATGTTTTAAGACACCTCATTGTTGTGTCGCCAATAGTGAAGATATAATTAAAATGCACAAGCAATCAACGGATATACATTTGTCCAATAGTCTAGATATAACTATATAAGGTTTTACCTTTATTTTTGCGGTGTACCTTAGCAATTATAAAATAAAAAAAATCTCTGAAATCTACAAACAAATTGTAATATTATTAAAAATGAGCCAATATCCATAAAGTATGATACATATATATTTCTAAATTACATAATTCTATAATCATGAAATAAAATAACTGTGATGTTGTGTTCCACAATATATTTGAAATAAACATGTATACATTAGGATAAATATTTATTTTAACAACTTATAAAAAAATGCTCACTTAAAAAACAACGTATAAATAACATTTATATTAATATTCCATGATAATAAATTTCATAAGTTATTATTTTAAACAAGTTTGTATATTTTTCTAAAACATTGTGTCATATCAATAATATTATTTTAATTGTAAAATTTAATTGTACATACTCTATGACATATAAACGATACTACAAACATGTGTCGACATGCAATCCGACATCAAATTTATGTGAAAAACAATACTACCGTGACCTAGAGTCCAAGACTCTTTTAATGGAAAAATGCATATAAAAAAGAATACTAAAATTTCTAATTGACATGTGAAAAGATTGCAACAACAACTTGATTAAAAATTAAAATATAAGCTATAGATTTACAAAGTCAAAAAAGGGTCGAACCAAGTTTATATATCTTAGTCCAATGGTAGGATGGTCCAGTGGGACGCTACTCACCAAGGTTCGAATCCTCATGCTCGCACCTTTTTAGAATTTTCCTAGGATTTACCGGGGTTAATTATGCAATAAGTGATAAACGACGTTCTCGTTGACAATGAGGCACCAGTGGTGACTTCAGAATTCTCCAAATTTGTTCGCTGCTCAGTCTTTCAGAGGTGCTCATAGGGATAGGGTTTACATACGTGTGTTCATGAGGGTGAGTGTTTATGTGTGTTGTGGGTGTCTGCGTTGTACTATGTAATTAAAAAAATATTTCTTTTTTTAAAAAATTAAGATTGTTGATTTCAACTAAATACATATCGCATTAGCTAGAAATTGTAACTCGAGGTCCTTAGTGGAGTTGCATTTTAGTCCTTGCAAGACTTAATAGGAAAACCAAAGATAAACCTAGAAATTCTCATAAAAATAAAAAACATATTACCATCAATTAGGTATAACTTAATCCCCATTGATAATATTGATAATAATAATAATAATAATAATAGCTATTGGATCTATTCTATTATCTAAATAACTATCTACTTCTGGTATTGTGTGAAACAATATAAGCTAACTCACGACTTATTTATATTACCCACAAATGTTGGTAAGAAACATGATATAAAGTAGACCAAAAAATTTGCATTTAATTGCTGATGTCCTCTTCTTATATATGGTTGATAATTCACATAACTCAATTTTCATCTCATTATTAGAAAAATTAAATACCCCTCAAGTCAATATATCCTATTACAATAAATTATTTGGATAACCAAATAGAGCACACATATATGCTTCTAAATGACCCCACATCTATCAATATTAACATAGTAAAATTTGATTAAAGTAAATGTATACATTGTACCAATAACATGTATGGGCAATAAAATACTTAGGTTATGTTTCATTAAAAAAATCTTAAAACTATATTAGTAACCATAACATATAATTTATATAGATTGTTACTTTAAATATATTTGTATTTAGTTGAATGTTTACCATACCTATATTGGTAGTATAACCATAACCACAAATATAATTCTTTGATAGAAAAATTCAATCATCTCGAGAAATGTGGGAGACCATTGGTAGTAATATTTTTATGGCCTTTTAAGAATACTTTAGAGTAAAAAGTTAATCATTATAACTTTAAATATTAAAACACTATGTGGTTAGTGCTGCTATCTAGTCAGAGATCTCATTTCGGGATCTCTGGCTTATCTTGAGCGATGTGATGCATGTTTCAAATAATGGCTTATGCTATTATAGTACTTAAGAATATACTGTATGACCTAAGATATTTAGTTTTCAAAAGTAAAAAAAATGTTAATGAAAGATATAATAAGCATAAGAAGTTTCAACTTAATCAACTTGAGGAGAGAAAATCCAAAGCGGTAGATAAGAATAAAATTTGAAAAAAAAAATCAAAATTTAGGTTCATGACCTCATAAGATACACAATGCAAGAAAAGTCATCATGATTGGTAAGCTTTCAATGTAATTGCATATTTAAAATATATAGAGGTGCCATGTAATGGAAAAAATATGAATATGAATATAATATATATATTATTTCCTTGAATAATAGTAATTAATAAGTTTGTGATAACTAGATATTGACTCCATAATATCTGTTATGTCTCTTATGTTAAAAAATAAACAAAAAACATACAATTTAACAGGTAATTCCATATTAGTAAAATGTAATCCCTCCATTCCAAATTACATTTGAATTTTCTAAATACATAGCTTTTTCTATGCACTTAGCTGTATTGTCAAGATTATAGTAAAATAACATGAATCTAGAAAAGTCAAAACATCTTACAATTTGGATTAATAGGATTATTAAACAATACCTAATACTTATACCTTCTAAGTTCTAGCCTGTGCGAAAGGACGGGTTGATGAACTAGTAATTAGAATCATCAACATGACCAATAAATCCATTTCTAGATTTTTTATACTGCAAATGAGTGTTAGAAGTACCACAAAATCTTCAAATATTTCCTTACCAGGACTAGCTATGAATGTGACGAATCAGGACGAAAACAAACCATATTACACATAAGGGAACCAATATGTATCTTGCTTATCAAATCCTTAGACATGCAAATTAAGTCTAACTTGAGCCATAAATCAGTTGTAGTTTTCTCATGTAAACATGTTGTAAAATTTATAAAATATTATTTGATAGAGAAAGTTAAACTTATATCAATGCGTTATTATTTTTTCTCTTCTCAGCATCAGTCCAAGGCTTTCAATCATCCTTACTGAATATAATTATATATTAAGAGCATCATCGACTTCATTCTATGTATGAATAACTTGCATTTTGACTTGTCATAAAGTGAACCGTGTATTACGATCTAGAGGGAGAAGATCAAAGTTCACTGAGACATGGTGAAGAAATAACTAGAAGAAAATGTAATCAACAAAAATCTAGATACAGTACTTAGTAACCCTTTCTGAAACCTGTAGCCAAGTACACTTGAGTGTATGTTTAGAAAATAACCTAAACTATAAGCTTAGAGGTCTGTCTACAAAGTATTCAGCTAATTTGGATTTTATAGAACATCACAAGAAACACAATAGAACATTGCAAAAAACATGTTAGAACATTGCAGAAACATAGCAGAAAACCGGCTATTATTACCCCCAGAAATATGCAAACATGATTTAGCAATTTAGAACATCACAAGAAACACACTAGAACATCGTGAAAAACACGCCAGAACATCACACAAAACACACGAGGACCTAGCTATTTTCAACCCAGAAAATAGCTGGCTATGATTTAGCATTTTCGAAAGCCTACGTTGGTTTGATACCACTTAACAAATAACAACTTGTTTGAACTTCTCTTGTAGACTTCTTCGTGTGTGCATATACCAACTAGATTTTTTACGTCCTTGATCCATGTGTGTAACACTTAGGTCGGATGGCAGCAGTAGCAGATTGGTCTACTTAGATGCATGGAGCCACACATTGCGTTGTGAGATAATAGCAGCAAGGCGCTGTAGCTTTTTTAATACTCTTGGCAGTCGGTGCCTTGGACTCGGTGGGACATGGAGTACTATAGATGATTTCACTTGAATCATAACTTGACAACTAGCACTAATGAATCGAAAAATTGTTCTGTCCATCAACCACGCGAACATCATAAGAAACACGCTAGAACATCACACAAAACACACGAGAACCCAACTATTTTCAACCTAGAAAATCATCGCTATGATTTAGCATTTCTCAAAGCTTATGTTAATTTGATATCACTTAACAAATAACAACTTGTTGAACTCCTCGTGTAGACTTCTTCATGTGTGCATATACTAACTATATGTTTTACGTCCTTGATCCACACGTGTAACACTCGGGTCGGATGGCAGCAGTAGCAGATTGGTCTGCTTATGCATGGAGCCACACGTTGTGTTGTGAGATATTAGCAGCAAGGCATTGTAGCTTTTGTAATACTCTTGGCAATCAATGCCTTGGACTCGGTGGGACGTGGAGTACAATAGATGATTCCACTTGAATCTTAAGTCGACAACTAGCTCTAATGAATGGAAAAATAGTTGTATGCATCATACCTGCCTTGGAATGAATAATATGTCAGTCAGATCTGTGTGGATGAACAATAGCGCAATGATCGATCATGTCTAGCCCACAGATCGATTCCGATAGGGTGGAGTGAAGAATAGGGATGAACCGTAATGTTTTTTCTTCAATCTTGTATCTGGCTTTGATAGCATTGTTAGCATATAATACAAATAAATATTGAGTACAAGACATAAATTTTAGTGGAAAATCCACGCGGAAAACCTAAAGGCTCCAAGAGCTTACAAAAGTAGAGAATACACTAAATTCTCTCTGTGCACTTCTGGTATACACCAAAGGCTGGACCAGAGGACCTAGAACACACCATGGGCTTCAGAGGTAGCTACTGTTTGGATCAAGGGAAGCGAAGTTCTAGTCAATTTTAGAACAGTGTTGTATTGCATGGGAAAGATAGAATTAGACACAACATCCGCTCATATCATGCATGTTATGATGCTCTTTGGTGCCCCTCTATTATTCCCAAAGGGTGAGCTTGGGTGGTGTTCATGGTAGTTAACTCATGTTTTTAACCGTCAACTAAACATGAAAATAGATCTATATGCAAACACCTGGTAGAAATAGGGTTATCACTAACAGAATTCCATGAGTTTTGGCGATTGTCTATTTCTACAGGGGGTTATCAAAAAAGAACCAAAAGAGGTCCACATGTCGAATTTACATAAAGAGAATAACACGTCCAGCAACTCAAGAACATTCTAGAGGACTCGAGGAGGCCCCCTGCAGAGCTGGGCCCACTTGGCAGACTGCAGTGGGCGGCTACCCAAGCCACGTGGGCGGCCGCCCGGCCACCTGGACCAATGAGGTTCAACCACGCGAATCCTGCCTCCACCGACTTTGAGGATGAATATTGACCGTCTATTAGGTCGGTTTAATCCGAGGGCTATGGTGCATCCTAGAGGGCTATATAAACAGGGCCCCTAGCCCCCGGAGAAGAGAGTTCAAAAACCCTAATTCATATTTTCCAGAGAGAACTAGCTAGGAAGGTGTCCCTTGAATGGATCCTCCTCTCTAGGGTTAGCAACAACAGAGATTAAGAGACTATAGGGTGGAGGTAGAATTGGAGGAAGCCCAGCCTGTCGATGTCTCCTTTCCAGTTGTATCTACGGGATCAAGTCACCTAAATGCTTGGTTCTAGGATCATTCGACAATTTGACGTCTAATACTAGTAAGTTTATTGTTCTTATTGTTCTTTGGTTTACGAGTTTACTTTATTCGCTTCGCGTAGGGAATAGAGTAATCGTTCATAACGTAAGCGTAGTGTTTGGGCTAGGAATACTCGTAGATACCCCCTACCTGGCCGGATCGGTGGTAGCAGTGGGGGAAGTAACAGTTCCCTTGTTGTCTTCGTATTCCACATCTCATCAGGAGATTTGGTAGGAATAGTGAACCAGGGTTAAGCATTTTCTGTAGTGTCTTTTCCCTAGGTATCCCCCTTGAACAATATTAGCACAGCTTACCATAGGTTAGAGGAACACTGACGGAGTAATCCTCTCTATATCGATTAATTCTCGCTATCTTGTCCTGCAGCCCAGGGATAGTAGTAAAGACCGGGTTAGTCTTTAGCACGTTTTCTCCTTGCGGATAAATAAATACGATACTCTGGATTTACCTCCCGTGTGAAGTGCTCACCGATATCCGTACGATTGTGGATCCTATCTTATCTTTCATGTGCGTAACTAATATCAACAGGTGGCACATGGATATTCCCAAAAAAAGATGTTAGTATGGAAGAATCGTTAAGTATCGTGCCCTGCTGAAGGCTCGTAGTGGGTCAGAAGGCGAAACAGGTTTCTTATTCTTCTTATTTAAATACTTCACATACACGTACTTTAGTGGTTATTCTATAAAAATAACTCTAATTAATGGCTATATTTTTTGTAGACTCCCCTGGTATACTATGTGTGTCTGTGCGTGACTACTACTGCTATACGTTTCTGATGCGTCTAGGAATATTTAACCCCATATTGTATGGCAAGCGTCTATTCCAGCAATTTACTGTTGACACATACATCAAGATCGAGAGTTCACGATTAGATTATATAAGCAACCATCAAGATTATATTAGGGCCAACCTCTACCAAGGATCGGTTGATAGCCTACATGCTGGTGAAGGAAGAGCAAAAGCCACACTCTCCAGACATTCTACAAAATTCACATTAAAAGTTCGAGTCACACCCCAACATCCATGTCCCATTTTAAATAGCTTATTTGTCTTTTGTGACTTTAGATTAAATTACTCTATTATTAGTCTAGTCGGTACAACCTACTGCTTTCCTAGTGGAGCCAGTCTTGTGATGATTATTTTGTGGCCATTACTGCAATATTCCACGCTTAAAGCTCGAAATTTTTCTAAAAGAAAAGTTAAAGAGAAAAGACCAATAATTAATGGGCGTAAAGAAAATAAACGGTGATATATTCACGTCACAAGGATGATAAAAACAAAATAAAGAACACCGATTCAAATTAATGTGCACAAGTACTAGCTGTGTGAAGGTGACCATTCACAAAGATCTCGTAAGGTAAAGCTCTTTATGTACACCTTTAGAGATTCTCTGTTGCATTTTGCAAAAAACATATACAGTCACTGGTGAACTGCTGAAAAACATACCTGGTGCTGATGCTACCCTAGCCCATCGTAGTTAACATATGTGTAAAATTCTTACTCTCAGGATAGAGAGTGAAACAGACTATTAGTTCCTTACTTTTCCATGTTGCCATTTAGATTTATAAACTCTCAAATGATCATCTAGGGTTTTCAATTTTTCAAGTGAATCTTTCTAAGTTCACGTTAGGTCCAGCCACAAACCTGAATTCACCCTTCGAATAGACCACTTGAAAGTTTGAAAAACCTAGATGATATAAGTTTGAGAGTTTATGGATCCATAAACTCTCAAATTTATAAGAATACGCTAAAAGTTTAGAGACCCGTAGTGCATTTGACTTGTCAGAATATATCTTTGCATTTAGGCTGTAGGAGGACTGTTACTTAACCTGGGCATGATATGCATGAACCGGCATCACACAAAAAAATTTAATTGAAAATGTAACGAGTGTTGGAGAATCATAACACTTAATTTTCAAACATTGGTGTATGTCTCTCTCTCTTTCCTGTCTCTCGGATCAAACCTTATCTTTTCTTATCAGAGTATTATCTCCTGGCTTTCCCCTCGATTTCCAAAAAGATGTGTACATCAGAGCTGCTGTTGCCCCTTACGGCCGTCTGCTAGAATGGTATAGAGACAAAAATAAATCTCGCATTCTTGCTCAAGTGCTGCTACTGAGTCTAGATAGAGTTCCTAGGAGCATCATTGTCTCGCATGGCACCTTGATTGGTGGAGCCGGTAGATCTTGGGCAGTACCGGTGTATATACTTGATGGTCAGTTTCCAGATGCATTCCCAGGGGATGAAGACCCTGTTCCTTTTGATGGTGAGCCTCACCTTGAGCACCCACCCATTGTGATGGGGGGCAACCCGCAACCTCCTAACTGGGACAATGAACAGAATGGTGCTGCTGCTAATTTGGGAGTCTTTGGTGGTAACCCACATCCTATTCCTGCTCCACAGTTCAACCCAATTCAGTTTCAGGCTGCACATAACCTTGACCAGGATCAGGTCAATGTGATGGATGTAGATGAAGATGAAAATGAGGATATGGGACCTGATGCTGAACCTGAAGGTGGTGTGCCATGGGCTCCATGGGACCCACAAGCAGATGGATCTTCAAGAGGCGGAGCTCCCACAACACCCTGCAGTGCCACAACATGTTATGGACCTTGACTTGTCAGGATCCTCCATGAGGTTCCTAAGGGCTAATGGCCCTGATATTGATCTGGATGAAGTGATGCAAGGAATACAGGATATTTCCTCTGATTCTAGTGATACAGCAGCTACTGCTGTTGAAGAAAGGGCCAGATTCAACGCCCTGAGAATCTACTGTGCCAAGATCTTGCTCTTCCACCGCAAGGACATTCCTGAAATGCCTGTCCCTGCAATCTTCAACATCAAGATCACCAAATCTTCATAGAACTCAATAACAAGACTGATGTTGGCGGTCCTTAGAGCCTATTTTGTACCGCCAATATGTTACTAAAATAAATAAATAGTAGGTAGGGCTTTAAACTAACATTTCCACAAGCTTTGGTGTATATTTGACTTGTAGGTGTGACATGTGGAAATACACAAAAACCATAAAGAAAGCGCATTCCAGAATTTGTATTCAGAAAAGGTGCAAAGAGGAAGAGAAGCCCACCTTCATTAGCATTTTGGGTCCATTCGTAACCACAGGAGAAGTCCAGGCCCAGAGATGAACCAACCACGCGAAGGCGGTGGCCGAACGAACCAACCAGGGGAGCGGCCGGTCCCCTAGTGGGGCCTCCCGGGCCCAGTCTTCTCAGGCGGTGCGTAGGACGGTTCCCTCAAGGCGGTTCCACCTGCTTTCATATTTGTTGGCGCCTGAACCATCCTAGTTGGACTATAAAAGAGAAGGAGAGCTCCCTGCAACACACACCATCATTTGGAGCCACTCACCTCACATTCCTCACTTGTACTCTTTAGATTAGTTTTAGTAGTAGAGCAAGGCAAGAGCTAGCAAGGAGAGCTTGTCTCCTTGGAAGAAGAGGAACACCTTGGTATGAATACAATGTTCTCTTCCAAGTTCAAGTTCTTATCTTATTTATATAGCAATGCATATGAACTAGAGTATAGTCTTGTTCATGTTATGATCATGATATATGAACTAGCATATAGTTTATGTATTATGTTCTTGACATGTTCATTGTTGTTCTTCATCGTTCATTGAATTAATATGAATAGAGGAAGAACTAGGGATGAGGTGACGGTTCGTCGTGCCTTCTCGGTTGCTCTTAACCTAGCCTGTCACTTCGAAGGGGTGGGGTCCATGGAGGTTAGCAGTTGTCTCCAATTACACGGGCGTGGTGCCCAGGTATGCGAAGATCGGCGGATATGTCAGTGCCCCACGAGTAGAGGGGTAGGTGGGCAGGTGGTGACAGCCTTGTCCATCCCAAGCACTCCCCCACGTTCGGGTATTGAGTAGGAGTTCGTAAAGACTCTATCGGCTGGCAGACCAGTTGCAGGGATGTCCCTGTCATCCCAAACTTAGTCCTGATGCTAGACATGCTAGTTAGGTGTTTACTAATAGTTCTTTGCATAGCTGTATAAGACCAATGCCTGCTCAGTTAGATATATTCTTTTATTCTTTATTTCTCTTTTATCCTTGAGGTTGGCTCAGATGTGTGTCCACTATCTGTCATATCTCATTTTAAAGGACTAAAATAAGATATATAAAAGCCTTACATGCACCCTAAGATGTCGCACATATAAGTTGACAAAATATAAATAGTACCAAATCAGGGTTTATTACATAGCGCATGAATAGCGTAACATAGTCTTTAACAAAAATAAGACGTAACTAAGATAACTCCAGATGATAGCTCCGCCACAAGGACACGTTAATTGGTTGACACCAGCTAGTAGTTATGTCGATAGCTCTCACTCCAGTCCTGATCTGTTACCCATCCAGGATTTTCCAAGTCATGAAATAAAACAAGTACATACATACTTAGCAAGCACAGAAGGGGTTCATGATGCTCAATAAAGGTTGACACGGTTTGACTGCAAGTAGCTTTTTAATGTATGTCATATTTTAGCAATTAGCATCATGGTAGTAGCTTCCCATAACCACATGATCAAATAAACATGACTATGAATATGATGAAAAACAACTTTAACATATAGCACCATTTGGATTAATGATCCATTCCATAAAAGTCT
The DNA here is from genome assembly GCA_023333625.1 of Bothriochloa decipiens. Lineage (NCBI taxonomy): Eukaryota > Viridiplantae > Streptophyta > Magnoliopsida > Poales > Poaceae > Bothriochloa > Bothriochloa decipiens. The sequence continues at coordinate 24,103,116 of CM041647.1, read as the reverse complement.
CCAAGGCCCCTCTTTCCATGAGCATGGACGATATATTGGTTTAAACTCTGCGCAGAGGTGTACACTTTCACTATAGGTCATGATTTCTAAATGCATGGGTTAATTACTCCCAAACACTTAAAAACCACATAAAACCACTCATAGGTTCGTCTAACAAGTTAGGGCCGTAGGTTCATCGGATATAGAAAACCCCTCTTCCAGTATGGCACATCCCAGTTATAACACATAATGAAGAATCATCCCTATACCCAACTCACAGATCTTCTAACTCATTAGAAAAGGTCCTATGAACAACTCGATCCAGAGCCATATAGCCCCCGCAGCTGTACGTTATGTCCCGGATGATCACCTACAGCCTGGATCTTATTTAAAACTATCTTTAATCATTAGTTGCATAGTCATTAATCAAGTTACAAGATCATGGTTATAAAGCACTAGCACAGACTACCCATATGCAACATCCCCAGTTAACAAGGTAAACAGGTATTCAAAGCTAGGTAATCCTATCAAGGTAACAAAGAGACACATGCATATGGTATTTAGTGTGTTTGGTGAATAGGTAACAAGGTTGGTCCCAACTATACTTGCCTTGATCAAAGTTCTCCTTCTGAACCTGCTGATCCTGGTCATAGAAGTATTCTTGATCTCTCACAAATGGCTCACTCTCTAGATCCGATCAACAATTAGCAACATACAAGCATCGAGCAATCATACACGAGCAAACAAATAGATTTAATTAGAGCAGTACACCATGTCAACAAAACAGTACAAAAAGAGTTTATAAAACCATTCTACGCATCGCTATGATCTCACAGATGTAAAGATCACCAACATCGGAGCTATAACGAGAAAGTTATGGAATTTACAAGTTTCCTTATTGTAAAATAATAGGTTAAAATAAATCTCAATTTTCAAAAGTTGGAAATAAATCTAACCATGGTACTAACAGGTAGATTATGAAATTATGAACCTAACGCAACTTGAACGGACCAAATCAGAATTAAAACGGAGAAGTTATGAGCTTTTGAAAATAGTGGCAAAACTATAAATAAAGAAAAACGTATTTTTGAATCTGTTAAAGGAAAATACGCTTTTCAACGGGGAAAACGTATTCTGCGGAACCCGCAAAGGGCTCTTAACGAAATAAGCAGAAATCTGAGGGGTTTTCTATAAAATAGCCAGACAAAGGGGTACGGGTCGATCTGATCCGTTGGATCCGCGTTCGACTCCAGGTAATTTAGCTCATGCTTCCTCAACTGCCTGGATGCATAGGACACAACTCTCCCTTCTTGCATAAGAACACACCCCAAACCTTGTCGAGACGCATCACAATAGATAGAAAACTTCTTACTCAGATCTGGTAGTATCAACACAGGTGCTGACGTCAACCTCTTCTTCAACTCTTCAAAGCTAGCTTGACACTTGGCAGACCACAAAAACTTGACATTCTTCTCTAACAGAGCTGTCATAGGTTTAGCAAGCTTGGAGAAACCTTCAATGAACCTCCTATAATAACTAGCTAAACCAAAAAAACTATAAATCTCACTTACATCAGTAGGTGGTTCCCAATCCAAAACGTCCTTCACCTTCTTAGGATCCACGGCTATACCTCCATTAGATACAAAGTGACCCAGAAAAGAAACTTCGTTCCGCCAGAACTCACACTTGCTCTTCTTAGCATACAATTTGTGTTCCCTGAGCTTCTGTAACACCAACCTCAGATGTTGGGCATGTTCTTCTTTGGTCTTGGAGAATACTAGAATATTATCAATGAACACTACCATGAACTTATCAAGATATTCCATAAACATTTTGTTCATCATGTACATAAAGTAGGTAGGTGCATTGGTCAAACCGAAGGACATGACTGTGTACTCATACAACCCATACCTCGTGGTGAATGCTATCTTTGGGATATCTGAATTTTGAATCTTCAATTGATGATAGCCAGAATGCAAATCAATCTTAGAAAACACACAATCACCTCTTAACTGATCAAACAAATCATCAATCCTCGGTAGCGGGTACTTGTTTTTGATGGTGACTTCATTGAGAGAACGGTAGTCAACACACATACGCAGAGTACCATCCTTCTTCTTGAGAAAGATCATAGGAGCACCCCACGAAGACGAACTAGGGCGTATGAAACCTTTCTCCTATAATTCCTTCAACTGTTTCTTCAGTTTCTCTAACTCATTAACCCTCATTCTATACGGACGCTTAGCTATGGGTGCAGTACCAGATAATAACTCAATAATAAACTCAATGTCATAGTCATGTGGCATACCTGGCAAATCATCAGGGAAAACATCTAGAAACTCTTCTATGACATGGTCCTTATTAGCATCGTCATCTTCATCTAGCAGATTCACTATAGCTATAGGTGTTGCTTGCACTGCCACTTCAACACTGATTCTATCCCCCTTTGATCTTGTCAGAACTAGCACCTTCTCTTTACATTGAATTACCACATTGTGTTGCTTCATCCAGTCCAGACCCAGAATCATATCAATGCCAGATGCACTCAACACAGTCGGACTGGCAGTGAACTCTACCCCCCTTAAAGAGATACTAACCGAGGGATAGTAGTAAGAAGCTGATATGCCTCCTCCTAGTGAGTTCACTAACATAGGTTCTTTCAAGGCAAGTAGGGGTATACTATGTGCTCTAATAAATGCTTGTGATATGAAAGAGTGCGAAGCTCCAGAATCAAAAAGAATAATAGAAGAGATGGAGTTGATACTGAACGTACCCAGCATGATTTTAGGCATCTCCTGAGCAGTAGCTTCCTATGCAGATTCAGTAGACACATGGTTCATCCTTCCATAGGTATTATAAGATCTCCCATTGCCACTCTGCCTCTGTGGAGTCTGTTGATTTGATGTCTTCGGACAACTACTAGCATAATGTTCCACATCACCACATGCAAAGCACCTATTGGGAGTACTAGGAGTGCCATTCTTCAAGGAAATATTGTTAGGAGTAGTGAGACGTGAATTCTGATTACCCTGCTGCTGCGGTGTGCGTGGACTCCAAATCTACTGTGGGTTCTAGAAATAATTTTGATTGTTCTGAGGATTTTGAGGACGTGGCGAGCTGGAGAAATGATTCCATTGACTAACTGTCCCTTGGAACCTCTGTTGATAGCCTTGAGAGTTCGGTCAAAAATGAGTGTTGCTTCCAGATCCCTGTCCTTCCATCTTCCGCTTCCTGTCCTTGTCCCTGTGCATATTGTCGAGCACAATAGCGCTATTCACCAACTCCTGGAAATTGGCATACTTCTGACCAGTCAACTGCAGCCTGAGTTCATAATAAATCCCATTAAGAAAGTGATGCCACTTATCAGCTTCTTCCCACACCTCATTTGGAGCATAGCGAGCATGCTCATTGAACTTGTTGTGATACTCGCTTATGGTCATGTTGCTTATCCTCAGAGATCTGAATTCCTCTAGCTTCTGCTCAACAAGACCTTTAGGGATGTGATGCGCCTTGAAGTCTCTAACAAAATTTGCCCAAGTAATGATGGGAGCATTGGCGGGATGAGCAGCTTGATAAGACTCCCACCATGTTTGTGCAGCACCTTGCAAGTGTCCAGACGTATAGAGCATTTTCTTTTGATCATTGCACGGAGCAAGGTTCAATTGCTTCTCCACAGCACATACCTAGTCATCAGTGTCCAGTGGCTCAATGGAGTGAGAGAATACAGGAGGGTTCCCATGCATAAACTCACGAAGCTTGTTCTGAGGTGATGGTGCGTGTGGCACTCCTCCAGCTTGCATGGTCTGTGCTAGTTGCATCAAGGCTTGCATCATCTGAGCTTGTGAAGCCATGAATTCCTCATGGGTGACTGGTGAGGGATTGTTCCTAGTAACATTTTTGCCTCCTCTTCTCAACATCTCCACCAATTCACATGAAGGATCCTTAGAACAACCGAAACTACATTACTGCCAACTTTACAATGATTCTGAAAATTTTCTGGGCGAGTTACAAATTCATCAGTCCAGTAAAATAGTCATAACCGAAGTTCCAGACACCCAATTCAGGAAAACTTTATATGGTTAGAATTCTTAGATAATTATCTACAACTCTCTTTCACATTATATTGTTAGATTCAGTGATTAAATTTGCCGAAAAGAGCAAACCACAGATACTGCTCAGAACTTTTAGACAGCGCAGAAACATTGTTTTAGTTTAGCTATAACTCATAGATCAGAATAGATATAAGGGTGATTCTTGTGGCGTTGGAAAGGTACTGAAGTCTAGTTTTTTCCATAAATTTTTTTGCCAGGTTTGCAATAACCAAACTTGAGATATGACTGAAACATCGCAGACTATTCCAGAATTTCAGCACAGGACAGATTCGAGATAGACAAACCAAACTTTATTAAAGACCCCAAAACTCTAATATGTTTAATTAAAGAACATTGAGGACATGCCCACAAAGCTCCAGAACTCATTACAAAGAAGCAAATCACTCATAAGCATAAAAACAACTCAACTAGCACACCAAAGTTCACTTGCAATAAAAGACCCGACTCAACTTGTCTAACAAAAACTAACGAGGATTACGTAAAAGGTTTCCTGCATCTAAAGACGAAAAGGAGGGGCATGCTTCTCATAAATCTTTGGTTCTCCAATGGAAGCTCGAAGGTTGTCATGGGCCTTTTGCAACTTCCTGTAATCCTTCCCTTGATGGTGGAGCGTAGCTTCCAAGGTCCTAACCCTTTCCATTATATCATAGCCAAAGTGTGCCGTAGCCCGGCGTGCTAGTTCATGATCTGAAGGAATCATCATTGCCAATCCATCCTCCATATTTGGATCATCATAGGGAAGATAACGATAGCGATCATCCTGCATTGACTCACGGCGATTTCCATGAAGACTCACCCATGCTTGAAATGCTACATCATCAATACTTCTCTCCATGGTATGGCGATGTCCCCAATGAAAATGAGTCCTTTCAAGCTTGAAAACTCCTGGCCCCTCATTTTCAGAGATGTTCACAGTGGTCTTCCAATAAGTCATTGCAAGAGGATGAGTATACTCAACACAGACATATTGTATTGCAGGCTTCCAATCAGCATAGTATTTAGTCAACACCTCCACCAGACGACAATGTGCTACGGAGTCAAGATTCCACAAGGTACGCTCCTCTGTAGTCCATTTCATTGGAGGGGTTCGTCATCACCTCCAGCAACTTCCACTCTTCATCATCTTGTGCAATGTCATCCTCATCATCACTGTCGATGTCAATGACGTCATGCTCCTCTTCCACAGGCTCCACAACCTCCACTTCTTCTTCTTCTTGGACAACCTCCATAGGTTCTTCTTCCTCTTCAAGCTCAGGTGTAGGTGATGGCTGAGGAGATGGCGCCTGTTGTGCAAGTAGTTCCTCATCACGTGCTTCTTCCTCTCTTGGTTCCATTGCCACATACACCACCACCCGTGGCAGAATGGAACCTCCAGTGATCTTGCGGGTAGTCTGATGGGTATGCATCTATAGAATTAGACCAAGTTAAATTGGAATCAATGTTTTGTAATAGAATGAGATAGAAGTAGCATAGAAATTTAAAAATTAACAAGACCAAGATGGTAAGCAAGAATTTAGTGAAGGAAAGAGAGCTAAAAACGACAATTCTACCTAGGCTTGCGTCCTACAGTCAACCATCTCTGATACCAATCTACTATATCTCATTTTAAAGGACTAAAATAAGATATATAAAAGCCTTACATGCGCCCCAGGATGTCGCACATATAAGTTGACAAATTATAAATAGTACCAAATCAGAGTTTATTACATAACGCATGAATAGCATAACATAGTCTTTAACGAAAATAAGACGTAACTAAGATAACTCTAGCTGATAGCTCCGCCACAGGGACACGTTAACTGGTTGACACCAGCTAGTAGTCGTGTCGATAGCTCTCACTCCAATCCTGATCTGTTACCCATCCGGGATTTTCCAAGTAATGAAATAAAATAAGTGTAAGTATATACGTACTTAGCAAGCACAGAAGGGGTTCATGATGCTCAATAATGGTTGACACGGTATGATGAAAAACAACTTTACATATACCGCCATTTGGATTAATGATCCATTCCATAAAAGTCTCCAAGGCCGCTCTTTCCATGAGCATGGATGATATATCAGTTTAAACTTTGCGCAAAGGTGTACACTTTCACTATAGGTCATGATTTCTAAATGCATGGGTTAATTACTCCCAAACACTTAAAAACCACATAAAGCCACCCATAGGTTCGTCTAACAAGTTAGGGCCGCAGGGTCATCGGATATAGAAAACCCCTCTTTCAGTATGGCACATCCCAGTTATAACACATAATGAAGAAGCAGCCCTATACCCAACTCACAGATCCTCTAACTCATTAGAAAAGGTCCTATGAACAACTAAAGCCAGAGCCACATAGCCCCCGCAGCTATACGTTATGTCCCAGATAATCACTTACAGCCTGGATCTTATTTAAAACCATCATTAATCATTAGTTGCATAGTCATTAATCAAGTTACACGATCATGGTTATAAAGCACTAGCATAGACTACCCAGATGCAACATCCCAAATTAACAAGGTGAACAGGTATTCAAAGCTAGGTAATCCTATCAAGGTAACAAAGAGACAAATGCATATGATCTTTAGTGTGTTTAGTGAATAGGTAACAAGGATGGTCCCAACTATACTTGCCTTGATCAAAGTTCTCCTTCTGAACCTGCTGATCCTGGTCATAGAAGTATTCTTGATTTCTCACAAATGGCTTACTCTCTAGATCCGATCGACAATTAGCAACATACAAGCATCGAGCACATACATGAGCAAACAAATAGATTTAGTTAGAGTAGTACACCATGTCAACAAAACATTACAAAAAGAGTTTATAAAACCATTCTACGCATTGCTACAATCTCACAGACGTAAAGATCACCAAAATCAGAGCTATAACGAGAAAGTTATGAATTTTACAAGTTTTCTATTGTAAAATAATAGGTTAAAATAAATCTAAATTTTCAAAGTTGGAAATAAATCTAAATAGTACTAACAGGTAGGTTATGAAATTATGAACCTAACACAACTTGAACGGACCAAATCAGAAAAACGGAGAAGTTATGAGCTTTTGAAAATAGTAGCAAAACTGTAAATAAAGGAAAACGTATTTTTGAACCTGTTAAAGGAAAATACGCTTTCCAACGGAGAAAACGTATTCTGCGGAGACCGCAAAGGGCTCTTAACGAAATAGGCAGAAACCCAAGGGGTTTTCTATAAAACAGCCAGACGATGGGGTACGGGTCGATCTGATCCGTTGGATCTGCGTTCAGCGGTGCTGCGAGATCGAGGCAAAGGCGGCACTGCGCGAGGATTCGGGCGAGGGCGACGCGACGCACGGTTTCTGCTATTTATGGGGCGGCTTCGCGTGGGCCACATGCCAAGGAGCAACACATAGGCGCACGGACTCGAGCAGAGTCCTGCTCGGACTCAAGCAAGAAGAAGCGGACGGTGTTGACGAGTGGGGCCCGGTCGTCGGCGGGAGAGGGAGAAGGAAGGCATGCAGGCCTGCGGCGATTGCTAGCTGGGCCAGCCCAAGAGGGAGGTTGAGCGGGCTTCAGTGCTGATCAAAGGCCTTTGGGCCAGAATGGGAAGGAGGGGAGACAGGCCGACTAGGCTGGTCTAGGCCAGAAAGAAAGAAAGAGTGAGAGAGAGGAAAGGAATTCATTTTCCTTTTATATAACAGTTTTTCAAATAGATTTTCAAAAGGATTTTGAAATCTAAATCAAATTTGACAAGAACCAAACATCACAATAAAAATTATGCTGCAGCATGAGTGCACAGACATGCTTCTTGTCTACAGTTACTTTTAGTTTTATAAAAAATATTATTTTACCTAACATTCAATGCTCACAAAAATGCTTAATTAAATCAATTTAACTATTTTAAAACCATGCAAATTCTAGGGTGTTACACTATCTTTGAATCATGTTTTACCCCTGCCTATGCTATGTCTACCTACGCACTCAATAAGTGATCATATTTATACCAAAGCTAGATGCATTCGTCCTGCCCTCCTACGGGAATTATAAATACGACACCCCTAAATACTCACGGGTTGAAATGCTACAATGATAGTTTCGTGCACTTGTGGATTTATCCATAATGAGCTATCATGATTGGTGTACCTAAGTACCATTACTTAAGGATTATAATTCTTGTGCACCCCAAGGCGCCGTGCTTCAGTTTTCCATATCGTAAGTAATGACGGTTAGGAAGGCCAATCAAGCACTTCTAACTATTATTAGCAGACTGTATTACCTTGGCCGGCATCGTTAAGGGCCGAGAGTTACTCTTCTAACATAATGGTGGTGAGGGATGCCAACACACATTTCTAGTGTCGTTACAAGGGGTGGGCTTTTAGTCTATCTTTAGTAGTGATGCTAAGAAATGCCAACAAGCATTTCTGATGCCGTTGCCGGGGAGGGCAAAAGGAAATAAAAACATCTAGCTTGGCATAAACACTAATTGCAGAATAAGAAAATGGTAGCCATAGTTTAGGCAGGCTAACTTTGCTTGTTTTCTTCCTCTTTTTATTGGAAAGAAAACAGGATAGCGTATGAGTGGTTTGACCTGCCGAACAAGTTCATCGACGATCCGGAGGCACTCCTAAGGAAGAACAGGTCCCATACCACTTCTTCTTCTGCTACTCCACCAACAGATGAACCTTTCACCCTCGCACCATCCCCTGCTATCATCATGGCCAAGTCACTCCGCGACTACTCTATCCCTGCTATTGCCAATGTGCCCGTTGGGCCTGCTATCAATATCAGAAATGGTAACTTCAAGCTCCGTACCGGCCTAATCAAGATGGTGTAGACAAGCCAGTTCTACGGCTTGCCAAACGAGGACGCAAATACTCATCTTCAACAATTCCTTGAGTTGTGCGACACCATCGTCAAAGACGCCGCACCAACTGGCATCAAGCTCCGCTTGTTTCCTTTCTCCCTTGCGGGGAAGGCGAAACAATGGTTCTACCAGAGCAAGGAAGATGTCAACATGGTGTTCCTCGTCAAGTTCTTCCCCATGAGCAAAACCAGTGCTCTAAGGGAGGAGATATCCAACTTCCAGCAATCATCACTCGAGTCCATCACTGAAGCATGGGAGAGGCTACAGGACTATGTCCGAGCCTGTCTCTACCATGGAATGGTAGATTGGCTTGTGCTCCAGAACTTCTACGAGGGCCTGATGGCTATGTCAAAGGGGCACATTGATGCCACAGCTGGAGGGGCATTCCTCTCCCTTACCATCGAGAATGCCCCTACACTCATCAAAAAGATGATGGCAAACCAAAGCGGGGGAGAAGGAAGAGAAAGACAAGAAGGCATGTATTCTATGAAGGAGACAGAATTTCTTGCCGCTAAAATAGACCTCCTAATAAAGGGGCTGGACGACCGTGCCACCAAGCCCACCATAGGCACCGTCCAAGCCATGGGGTGTCACATTGTGTGTGAAGTCTATGGAAATTTTGGTCATTTGGGGAATAGCTGTCCCGAAACCTAGGAAGAAGCGCCCTATGTCAACAACGGGTTTCGCCAACATCAACAACTAGGTAATAATGGGTGGAACAACCATAATGGCCCACAAGGTAATTTTTCTAATTTCAATTCGAATTACAATTGCAATCAACCTACCTTGAGAAGCTTTGTTTTAGAGCAAACTAAGATTAATGCATATCTTACCAAAAAGCTTTTCTTCAATGATAAAATGTTTGAATCTATAAAATGCTAAACTTGAAACTCGGTCTTCTTTGGTTAAACATCAACTGAGTTTCAATAAAATGATGGAGACTCAATTTGCTCAAATTGCTGCTTCTTTTTCTGTCAACAATACGGGAAAAATCTCGGGGCAACCCGAGAATTCTCTCGAGTTTGTTCATGCAGCTGCAGAGCAATGAAGAGCGGGAAGTCTTGCCAATAGACTATAAATGTTGAGCCCTTGTCGAAGGTCATCGGTAGTTATCTTCTAAAAAAATATGGAGAAATAAAAAAATAATAATATAAAAAGAAAAGAAAAAAAGAAGGAGTCTACTCCTTTACACCTTTGCTACCAATAAGGGCCAAGGTCCATATACACTAGTTGTGTGTGTGATCTGGCCTGATGGTTCACCTGAGTTATTGCCTGTACGACTATGTCACCGGTACATCATCTTTAAAGAAATCCACATATGCTGTGGGTAAAAACACTCAGGTATGCAAAAGGTAATAAATGTTCACCAACCCCTTTGCTCATACTTGTCTCCATATGATCATTCAAATTATTGCTTCCCATGTTTCTGTCATATGCTCTGGTTTAGATGTGCTTTTGCAAGGTACATCCATAAGTTGTTTTCAAATTGAGCATGGTGCTTAGGTTGAAATAGCTTGCTTTAATCATAATTTGACATGGTGTTGAATTTTGGTTAATGAACCTTGAGTTGTTTTCATAAACAATGGAAGTAATCTGATATGGAGATAAGTCTTGGCTATGTTTTCATTGCATCTATTATCTCAGCCTTGTTTGATCTCTAAAAGTTGGTTGAACAAGTTTTCAAAAAAATCTAGATAATAAAATTTTGTTTCCTTGACCTTTTAGCCAATAAGACTCTTACCTGTTGCAGTCCCTCTTGTTTTGTTTTCTTTGTTATAATAAAAGTAGGTACAAAAAAGAAATAAGTGTGGGGGAGATCTCTCAAGCATAACTACAACAAATTCGAGATCTCCCCAACACATTGCACAAACATCGAGCAACCCATCGTACAGAAGGATGAGACAAACAACTTCCTTTAGCTCCTTCATCTTCAATGGTGGTTTGTGCAACTCTACTCTCGCTCCTTTCAAAAGTTTTGAAAACATTGAACACTTTTGAAAAGATAAAACTTTTGATGCTCCATCTCCATGTCATCCTGTGATTATAGTTTGCATACTCTTTATTCCTTGCCAATACTCCTACTACTTGTGAACACGTATCATAGGGACCCCATTTTATCTAAGTGATTAACAAATGAGATATAGTAGGATGACATGATGTTTGCTCATTTCTTGCAAAGAACTTGGGATTTATTTTTACAAGGCAAAAATCAGTATGGCATGTTCCTTGAATGATCCTACCAAGGCCATATATGATCTTTCATGACAAAACCTTCCACATATGCCTCTTACTTTGTGTTGAGTTTGGTCAAGTTTTTGTGACCCCTGTTGAGAGAAGTTTCATGCTCCCAAGATCAGAATTCACGCAACCACAAATAAAGTGGCAGCTCTTACACTGAGAGTTGCACACAACATTCATTCATCCATCCACCAAATAATTATACTACTCCTACCCTAGGAATAGGCGCAAACATGCCTTCCATTTAGATCCACCCAAATAAATGCTCTGAATTCTTGTCCACATCTCCCTTGAAGTTTTTTTTACAAATATAGGCATGAGGCTATCACTCAAAAGGTGGAGAAAAAATGAAAAAAAAGAATAGTGAAAAAAAGTGATGAAGAAAAAAATATATATAGATACAAAAAAGAGAGAAGAGAAAAGAAAAAGTAGAAGAAAAGAAAAAACAAGAAGAGAGAATAAGGATAGCCCATGCTCTCATAGAAGATCTTTCTAAGTCCTAATAAGGAGGGAGATGTGTTTTTTAAAGAGCATAGTAGAATTAGGCTAGACACCATAAATACCTCCATACTTTCTCCACACACATGCATAGTTCTAATCTAAGAGTATGAGCTTCCCTCCGATGAGGTCCAGGATTTGACTTGACAACACATGCAAGGTAAGTGTGCCTTAGTATTTTCATCCCTACCTAAAGCTCCAGATAAACCTTCTAGAAGTAGGATGATCAAGTGAAGGCAATCCCTTTATATGCCTTGGTGAGGAACCACATATAAATATATGAATGACTTGAGAGAATCATTCAAGGAACAAGTGCTATCTTCATGTTTTCAAAAATTTTACAAAAACCCAAGTTACATGTAAGAAGATTTGAATCCAGGCTATTCCATTTTTCAATTGCCCAAGATGACATGGTAGACACTTAGAAGTTCACAGGTTAAGGTGAAGCTTGGAATAACTTGTATGCAGATTTCAAATCAAGGAGAAAAACCCGCTTAGTCCTTCAAACCTTTACTCGAGGATGAGCAAAGGACTAAGTGTGGGGGAGTTGTTGGCAGTCCTTAGAGCCTATTTTCTACTGCTAATATGTTACTAAAATAAATAGTAGGTAGGGCTTTAACCTAACATTTCCACAAGCTTTGGTGTATACTTGACTTGCAGGTGTGACATGTGGAAATGCACAAAAACCATAAAGAAGGCGCATTCCAGAGTTCATATTAAGAAAAGGCGGCCGGTCCCAGGGGCGGCCGGTCCCCTAGTGGGGCCTCCCAGGCCTAGTCTTCTGTGGCGGTGCGTAGGATGGTTCCCTCAAGGCGGTTCCACCTGCCTCCTTATTTGTTGGCGCCCGAACCATCCTAGTTCGACTATAAAAGAGAGGGAGAGCTCCCCTCCAACACACACCATCATTTGGAGCCACTCACCTCACATTCCTCACTTGTACTCTTTAGATTAGTTTTAGTAGCAGAGCAAGGCAAGAGCTAGCAATGAGAGCATGTCTCCTTGGAAGAAGAGGAACACCTTGGTATGAATACGATGTTCTCTTCCAAGTTCAAGTTCTTATCTTATTTATATAGCAATGCACATGAACTAGAGTATAGTCTTGTTCATGTTATGATCATGATATATGAACTAGCATATAGTTTATGTGTTATGTTCTTGACATGTTCATCATTGTTCTTCATCGTTCATTGAATTAGTATGAATAGAGGAAGAACTATGGATGAGGTGACGGTTCGTCGTGCCTTCTCGGTTGCTCTTAACCTATCCTGTCACTCCAAAGGGGGGTTAAGAGTTTCCCCAATTACATGGGCGTGGTGCCCGGGTATGCGGAGATCAGCGGATATGTCGGTGCCCCATGGGTAGAGGGGTAGGTGGGCAGGTGGTGACAGCCCTGTCCATCCCAAGCACTCCCCCACGTTCAAGTATTGAGTAGGAGTTCGTAAAGTCTCTATCGACTAGCAGACCAGCTGCGGGGATCTTCCTGTCATCCCAAATTTAGTGCTGCTAGACATGCTAGTTAGATGGTTACTAACAGTTCTTTGCATAGTTGTATAAGACCAATGCATACTCAGTTAGATATATTCTTTTATTTTTTATTTCTCTTTTATCCTTGAGGTTGGCTCAGATGTGTATCCACTATGGTTGAACCATGTTTTAGACCTGCCTATGCTATGTCTACCTATGCACTCAATAAGTGATCATGTTTATACCAAAGCTAGATGCATTCGTCCTACCCTCCTATGGGAATTATAAATACGACACCCCTGAATACTCACGAGTTGAAATGCTATAATGATAGTTTCGTGCATTTGCTGATTTATCCATAATGAGCTATCATGATTGGTGTACCTAAGTACCATTACTTAAGGATTGTAATTCTTGTGCACCCCAAGGCACCGTGCTTCAGTTTTGCATATCATAAGTAATGATGGTTAGGAAGGCTAATCAGGCACTTCTAACTGTTATTATCGGACTGCATTACCTCGGCCGGCGTCGTTAAGGGCTGAGAGTTACTCTTCTGACGTAATGGTGGTTAGGGATGCCAACACACATTTCTAGTGTCGTTACTAGGGGTGGGCTTTTAGTCTATCTTTAGTTGGGACACTAAGAAATGCCAACAACTAACCAAGCCCAAGATAGAAGTAGGATCCTTCCACCAATCACTGGTCAGGAATTGGTTGTCTGGCGTCCCTCTTGGACTGTCATGCTCCTGCAAGCATTTCTAGAAATAGAGGCTGCTGCTTGTAAGCTCAGGAACAAGAACCATAGTCCTCCAATGATCATTGATTGTGATGGAGTTGTGCAGCAAGAGGTGGCTCAGAGGGAAGTGTTGACGGTTGTTAAATATCAATTATATATGTCAACTAAAGAGAGAAAGGAGGGAATAAAATGGACATCACCATAGACTTAGGGCTTTCACTAACAATTTCCATGAGTTTTGGTGAATGTCTATTTCTATAGGGGGTTATCAGAAAAGAACCAAAAAGGACCCATATGTCAGATTTACATAGAGAGAATACCCCGTCTAGCAACTCAGGAATAATCTAGAAGACTCGAGGAGGCGACCCTGCAAAGCTAGGGCCATTTGGTAGACCTAGCTGGGTGGGTGCCCAAGCCACATGGGCGGCCGGCCGGCTAGGTGGACCAATGAGGTCCAACCTCATGGATCCTGCCTCCACCGACTTTGAGGAGCAATCTCAGCCATCTAAATAGGTCTGTTTGATCCAAGGGCTATGGTGCATCCTAGAGGGCTATATAAGCAACGCCCCTGGCCCCTGGGTGAAACCCTAATTCATATTGAAGAATTCAATCTAGAGGTAGCCATTGGAAGAGCCAGGGCTTTAGAGATTTCTCCACCAGAGAATTAGAATAGCTACTCTAAATCTTCAAGTTCTACATAGGTTTAGACTAGATAAAGGAAGAATCGGGTGCGTGTGCTCGGAATTCCGGATCTCCATCATCAAGGATTGGTATTATCTTGTATCTTTTCTTGAGACTTTATTCTAATATCATTATGTTTCTATTTATTATGTTCCTAGTTTATTCTAGTTCTACATTTAATATGGTCATGATTGATAATGAGTTTATGTATATGTTTGCAAAGCGCTTAGCTCTCTTCGTGGGAGGGTTAGGTGGTAGATTTCATGTAAGCATGGTGCTTAGATGTCATTTACCTACAAATGCACCCTATTGGCTGGGTCGTGTGGTAGATCATGAAAGTGACAGTTCCGTTGAGTCCTTCATATTCCATCGCCCGTTGATAGGACTAGCAGAACCAAAGTTGCATAGGAAGTCCTGCTATGTCTTGGCATTTTTAGCAATGATCCTTATACATAGATGAAGAGTCTTTTGTGCTATATATGATAGTGTAGCATTAGAGTAGATGAATGACATAGTAGATTAGAGCCCAGATAGGAGTTTTATTTCTTGAACTAATCAAACATCAACCTACCTTTGTGCTGAGTAGTTTATTTCTAATCTCTGTGTGCTTTAATCTCTGAGCTTTATACTTTATCTTATTTATCTATCATGGTTTACCCACTGCCAAAAGTAAGTGACAGTGCACTCAATCACTCATAAGTAGTCGTGTTTTGCAAGTTTATCTTATTGTTTAAGCTCTTAGTTCTTTACCTTGAGCTAAATATAAATACGATAACTGGAATACTTCTCGGTGAAGTGCTATGATGGTATTCAATCTATATGCTTGCGGATCCTTTATTTAATCTCTTGGAGGAGTAGTTTTTATACCAACACTTCTAGCGCCATGCTAGGGATGACAACTTAGCTGAAGTAGTGTTTGAAGTGTCAACAAGCATTTCTGGCGCCGTTGCCGGGGAAGGAATAAACTTTTTGAGAAAATTTGCCTAAACAGATACTTAAAAATGAGTGATTGTCACTTGTCACCTCTACTTTGGCAGGTTTACCCCTATTTGTTTTTCTATTTCTATATTTTATATAGGGTATTAGCAGGATTGAATCTGATTCACTCAACTCTACATCATCAAAATCGGATCAATCAATAAAGAAGCATGTCACCAAGGCTAAAGCTATGGCTGAAAAGACCTTGTTGGAGTTCTCTGCTCCAACAGTGGAGAACATTCGCATTGGTCCAACACTAGCAACTAAAAATCTTGAGTTTGAGCTCAAGCCAAGCCTCATCAACATGGTGCAAGCTGTCCAATTCAGTGGAAAGGTACATGAAGATGCAAGTGTACATCTACAGAGCTTCATGGAAATTGGAAGCACTATCGCCATAGAAGGAGTTAATCAAGATATCATACTACTTCACCTCTTTCTGTTCTCGCTAGTAGGAAGAGCGAAGCAGTGGTTCTATGCCAATAAAGAAGACATCAATACATGGTGAAGTGTTCCAAGGCCTTTCTAGCAAAATTCTTCCCAATAGGCAAGACAAATGCCTTAGGAGGAAAGATCACCAACTTTCAGCAGCAGAAAACAGAAACCATTTCAGAAGCATGGGAGCGTTTGCAAGGATACATTCAAGATTGTCCTCATCATGGGATGGAAGAATGGTTACTCATGCAAGGCTTTTATCATGGATTAACTCAGAAGACACGTGAGCATCTAGATGCCACTGCTGAAGGATCGTTCTTATCACTCACTCTTGGAAGAGCTAAGAAGCTTATGGAGAAGATATCAGACAATCAAAGCTAGACCCAAGAGAACATCCAACATTGTCATCAAAGCAAAGAAGCACTAGAAGAAGTAAATGCACTATCTACCAAGATGGATGACTTGCTCAGCTGGCTTGACCAGAGGGCCAAGTACAAGGAAGACCAGAGGGCGATTGAAGCAACATATAAGCAAAACTCAAGTCCCGCCGTCAGAAAGTTTCCACATCAATCAAATTGGAGACAACAATAGCCAAATAGCCAAGGTATGAATCTAGGTAATTTTACAAAGCAACCTACTTTGAGAGAGTTAATTATGCAACAATCTAAAATAAATTTAGACATCAAAGCTAGGCTTGATGTTAATGATCAGACCTTGGAAAATATAAATGCTAAAATGGATAGTTTTTCTTCTGCCATCGATAATCAGCTTGAGTATAATAAAAAGATAGAAACAAAGATACCACAGTTAGTTGTTGCGTTGCCTGTTGCCACTAACCTTGAGCAGGTAAGAGACATTTCTACAAGAGGAGGAAGATCCACCAAGGACCCTCCCTATCCAAAAGGTGCAAGAAGACCAGCAGTAGTACCACCAGTGGTAGAAGAAGAAAACAACATTCCTAAAGAAATACTACCTGAACCAGTACAAGATCACGAAATGAGACAAGATTTCTAGGAAACAAACTATCTACCATTTCCTCATAGAAATAAAAGGCCACCACAATCAGATGAGCAGTTTGATAAGTTCATGGAGGTAATTCAGAAATTATACGTCAACATACTTCTGCTAGATGCCATACAGGTCCCTACATATGCCAAGTACATTACAGATATTCTCAATAAGAAAAGACCACTACCATCCACTGAAGTAATCAAGTTAATAGAAGAGTGCAGTGCGGCCATCCTCAATAAGTTACTAGAAAAGAAGAAAGATCCAGGATGTCTGACCATTGATTGTATAATTGGAGATCAACACTTCAATAATGCACTCTGCGACCTTGGAGCAAGTGTCAGTGTGATGCTCACTGTAGTCTACTACATGCTCAGTCACACTGCACTTCAACCAACATCAATGTGCTTACAACTGGCCGATCAATCAGTTCGATACCACTAGGCATTGCCGAGAATATTCCAGTGAAGATAAGAGAATTCTTCATGCCAGTAGACTTTGTGGTACTGGACATGCATCCAAACTCAAAGGTGTCACTCATCCTCGGGAGACCCTTTTTAAGCACCGCTAATGCACACATTGATGTCGAGAAAGGAGAAATCAAGTTCACCATAAATGGACAAGAAGAGCAATTTGCATTCAAGTCAAAACAAGAACTCAACTCCTATGCGGAGATGGTAGATCAAGAGCAAACCAAAGACTCACCAGAGTCATCAAATCTGGATACATCAGCAAAATAAATGATTTGGAAGGTCCAGTTCGGAGGACTTCAAAAGTTCAAACCCTCGCCAGAAGGTAACTCAGTATTTACCCCTATTTAATTTCTCGATCCACTTAATTTTAAGCATATTAATTTCGTAGCATTATTTTATAAAATTCTACGCCCCATATAAATATTTTTCGGAGTGAAAACCCATTCAAAATATTGTTTGTGGTGACACAAAAATATTTTAGTTTATATATATACTGGTTTATTTCAAATTCTAATTTTTGAAATATATTTTATATAATTATTTTCTTGGTGCATGGTGGGCCCACCACCATGGGTCCCACATATTATAGGCTTCACCTCACATACATCACATCACATTATTCCATCCACCTCCACCATCTTCTCTTTTCCATCACCAAATCCACTATCTCTTCTCTTTTCTAGACATAGCCAGGAAGCAACGTGGAGGACACAAATTTTGGGAGGCAAAGGAGCCAGCAGGTGGGTGGCCGCCCCCACCACTTGGGGCCCGCCTGGCCATCTCCTCCCCTATAAAAGCCCCTCCTCTCTTCACTTCCAGGCATCACAAGCATTCAGTTTTTGTAGCCAGCAAGGGGCTTTGAACTTTGAGTTTTCCTAGGAGAGTTGGACAGAGTAGAGAGAGTGAGAAGTAAGGAGTGTGAGCAAAAGCTTAGAGGTAGTGTGAAGAGGAGTGATGCTTCAAGGTTTCCATAGAAAAATTTAGTGGAGATGCTGTCCAAATAGGTTTAAGAATTCTAAAATTGAGGGGAGGTTCTGTCGAAATCCCAAAACTAGAAGCTAGACTCAAGTTAGAAGAACAACTAACCTTTAGACTGCTAACTCTGGACGGCTAACCACTAACTCTTAAACTAACCCCTTGCACTAGCATCATTTGTAGAATTTTTGCAGGATGAAGAAGTGGGCCAAGGGAGTTGTTGGATTGGTTATAGGAACAAGGAGCTCATCCCAACAAGCTTCATCAAGGGCCGGCTCTGCAATGAGTACTAATCCTCCAGTTATCCCACAACCAGCATCGTCTTCGGCACCCAAGAGGGTAGTCCTCAAGGAAACTCACCTTGCCCTAAGAGACTCTCAAGAGAAGAGCATCTACAAGAAGCTCAAGGATAGGAGCTACACACACGCTGGTCCTCGACGAGACATTTCTGTACAAGGCAGGTATGGCTAAAGAACTTGACACCATTTTTTGATTCACTGGATGGGCTTCCTTTGCATCCATCACTGAGTTAGGGTCAAGGCTCTTGACCATAGAGTTTCTCTGCACCCTTCAAGTCATAGACACAGGAGTCTATTTTAGACTCTTCTCAGAGGATTTTAGTTTCACTTGGCGGAACCTTAGTGATCTCTTAGGCTTCCCTTCCAATGCATCCGTAGACTTAATTGAAGCCTTGGGAGATTATGACACACATAGGTTTTGGACTGACATTTCTAGAGAGCAGTTCTTTCACGCACACCGCATAGGGGACATTGAGCACCCCACGCTCAGGTTCCTGCACAAGTGGTTGGGTAGCGCTTTCTTTCCCCGTGATGACACTAGCAAGGTCAGGATAGTGGATCTGTAGCTGATGTATGCAGCTGTAAAGAAAGTCAAGGTTTCACCTATCCGCGCTCTAGTCGACCACTGGTTGGGTGTCCCCAAATACAAGGTAGGACCTGTCTCCGTTTGCTCCATTGTCACCCGTCTCGCCATGAAGCTGAACCTGATAAGCGATGCCTCTCTGGAGTTCATAGAAGAACAGAGAGACATTTTTGGATATGATCATTTTAGACATGCTCATTTAGCAAAAAAGATAAAAGGAGAATTATTTATGATGTATGGAGAGGCCCAGCTTTGGTTACTGACCCAGAGATGGCATTATATTCTGTCCAGACTTTGCATGTTGAGCTGTAGGCACAGCTGGTGAACAGAATGGCATCTCAGAGAACAGCCTCTGAGAGGTTTGCGCGCCAGCACGATCCAGTGTGGCAAGATGCTGACCTCACTGAAGAGGAGCAGGCACATACCAGTTATGAAGACTGGCAGGCGCGCCAGCACCGTGCACTGAACCCAGGAGTATACCCTTACCACCATCCAGCTCAACCACCCTATGGGTACTACCAGCCGCCACCATTAATCCCCACAGGAGAGGGCACTTCAGCCGAAGCACCAAGGCATTCATTTGCTGCCTATGGTATGAGGACAGAAGAAGAAGAACCATACCAGAACTTTGAGACAGGGCGTAGGTCTGATGCCACTGGGTTTCACTATACCTAGCAGCACTATGATGATCAAGTGGTGTTTCAACAACACATCAACACCTCTCTTACTCTCAATGAGCAACGTTGGACTGAGCAGCACCAGTGGAACCAAGACACCACATAGACACTAGGCACTATCCAATAATGACACGAAAAGGCCAATGCCACCCTACAGAACATCTTCATGTTTCTACAGATGCCGAAGTGACCGACCACACCAAAAGAACTAGCTTGGGAGAGGAACCCCGTTATCAAGGTAAGTTTTCCTTTCTCTGTTGTTTTATCTATCTTTATTTTTAATTTATCGATCTTGCTATTTTTGTTTTGTTTACCATTTCCTATTAAAGTTTAAGTTTTCCTAAAAATAAAAACCAAATAAAAAGAGTGTGTAATATAAGTTTGCTTTAGTTTCCTTTTATGTTTGCTCTGAATAAAAATGTGTAGACTTGAAGAAATGCATGATGGAAATGATGAATAGTTACTCTGCTATAATTCTTTTCAAATACCTAGTTTTAAACTTGAGTTCTCCCAAGGATTAGATACACTGTGTGGCAACTGCATTTACTCTACGCTTTAAACCTGTGGGAGCATATGCTTAAACCTAAGTCTAGGTAGTTGACAGGCATGATATGATATAGTCTGAGCTGTTGTTTACTATGTTCCTAGTGCCACTAAATTCTAGAGATTTGAATGCAAAAATTTAAAAATGTTTCATGATGAGTTCCTTATGTGACAGAGAGTATAAATTTCCTACCACAGCTATAATATCTTTTAGATAGGAAGCCCCCATCTTTTTATAGGGCTTATGTTTGCTCAAGCTGTGTCGACCCCTAGGGACTCATCATATGACTAAATCCTGGTATCCCACACACACATGTTCACCCTTTGCTACTTCTACTCTGGAAGTACGCACCACATATATATCCCATCTTCATCTAGAAAATTGTTCCACTCTTACACTGAGAGTGAACACCAAAAATATTTCCCCTGCCTTTTTGCTAACCATTTACCTTTAGTTTGATGCTCCAAGTTTCATCCTTCATTCCTCTATAAAGTTTCTCTTGTAAAAGAATCATGGGCTGCAAGAAATAAAGTGGACAAAAGTCCTATAAAAAAAAGAGAGAAAAAAAGAAAGATTGATGAGCCCCTTTTGTTCCATCAAGTTTTCTAAGTTTAGAGATAGAGGAATCTTTTCCAAATAAATGAGCATTATAACTTCTTTGCACCCGTTCTCCTTTCACAAATATTTCTCTGTTCCATCATCCACATATAAAACCACACATGCACAATCGATTGGTTATATGGTGAGTTCCTCTGGATCCACGGTTCGATCAGGCCCAATGCATTAGCTTTCCACACTTATAAGCTCCACATAAGCCTTACTAGACATAGGGTGAGAGGAAGAGTAAAGGCTCTTATCAAATGCCTTGTGACACAAATACTACATATTCTAAGAGCATGAGAAAAGGCATCACTCCTTTCAATGCCTTAGAGAGGATCCAAAAATACCACGTATTGACAGACTTGAAAGGGTCATACTAAGGAACTCTGAGTTTTATTTTAAAAATCTTGTAAAAACTCTAGAACAGAGGTGGAACGATAGAGCATGAGACAACAGTGCTTGATTTAATTGTTCTATCTTTCAACTGCTCAAGACCCAAGCACAGGTAAAAGCCCCATGGTTGGAAGAAATATGAGTAAGTTTGGAAGTTATGATAGTCCACTCTAGTCTGGGGATGAACTCTTGTTTGAGGCATGTGTACTTGCAAAGGTATGAAAGTAAGGTAGCAACTCCTGATCCATCCTTTGTAGCTGTTTGCTAAGGGACGAGCAGAAGATAAGCTTGGGGGAGCTTGTTGATGGTTGTTAAATATCAATTTTATATGTCATTTAAAGAGAGAAAAGAGGGAATAAAATGGACATCACCATAGACTTAGGGCTTTCACTAATAATTTCCATGAGTTTTGGTGAATGTCTATTTTTATAGGGGGTTATCAGAAAAGAACCAAAAAGGACCCACATGTCAGATTTACATAGAGAGAATACCTGATCCAGCAACTCAGGAATAATTTAGAAGACTCGAGGAGGCGACCCTGCCAAGCTGGGGCCATTTGGCAGACCTAGCTGGGCAGGCGCCCAAGCCACGTGGGCGGCCGCCCGACCAGGTGGACCAATGAGGTCTAACATCACGGATCCTGCCTCCACCGACTTTGAGGAGCAATTTTAGCCATCTATATAGGTCAGTTTGATCCAAGGGATATGGTGCATCCTAGAGGGCTATATAAGCAAGGCCCCTGGCTAAATATATATACGATACTGGAATACTTCATGATGAAGTGCTACGATGGTATTCAATCTATATGCTTGCGGATCCTTTCTTTAATCTCTAGGAGGAGCAGTTTTTATACCAACACTTCTAGCGCCATGCTAGGGATGACAACTTAGCTGAAGTGGTGTTAGAAGTGTCAACAGGAAGCAGAAGTCATAGCAGATGGAGTTGTGCATCAGAAGGTGGCAGAGAGGGAAACAGAAGTCACAGCAGCAAATATGTCAACCTGGAGGGAGAGCCCAATAGAATATGGCCCATCTCAGTTTGAACTACAAATGGAAGTGGACAGGCCCAATGCTGATTTAGATGCTGGCCCATCTCAGGTGGAGAAGGGAACTCTTAAATGAAAGGGGTATGGCTCTATCTAGCTCCATCTCCTCCACCAATTCTAGAGTTCCTCTCACACAAAATCTTGTTCTCCATAGCCCAAGACTCTCTATAGGAAAGGAGGGTTACTGCTTGGCTAGAATTGACAAGGAGCCTTCCAAACGCTCCAAGAATTGGGTGATCAAGGTGGATGAACGCACAGGTGAGATCAGACCAATCTCTTTAGCCACCCTACAATCTTGGGGATTAAATGTGGTGTTGATCCTAGTGATCTCACTGAAGACATACTCCTGCAGGAGGCAGGAGTCCCACCAATCATTCAGGATGATGAAGAATAAAAGCTACATAAATGGAGTCTAGGGATCCGTCCCTTCAATCAATGGCGACACCCAGTTTCAGCCAATCTTTTGTTTAGTTCACTTTATCAGCAATGTCAGACAATCTAGCTTATCCAATTTGTCTGGTTTGATGTGTGCCATTTAAACAATACTCTGTCTGGTTTCGATTTGGAACTTACTCATGTGGATGCCTGTGTGGAAGAACCTTTATCTATGTTTGGTTTTGAGGATTTTATCTATAATGCTGTCATGGTTACCCCATCCCTATATCCCTCTTTATATCACAACCATTCCATTTCTTACAAATGCTTTCAGTTTGCTGTTCCTTTTCTGCAACATGCTTGCTACATGGTTACATCTTCTGGGTTACGATTATGTTGCTCTTTGTTGCTGACCCTAGTGGCAGTAGCCCTGTTACAATCCCTCGCATATGTAATCAGTGAATACACATGATTGGAGTATTTTATGCTAGAACATAAGGGGAATTAATGCAACTGAAAAATGGGAGGCTATGAGAAACAAAGTAGAAGAAAGCTCTTGTGCCATTATATGTTTACAGGAGACCAAAAGGGAACATTTTGATTTGTCATACATTAGGAAGTTTGCACCTAGAAGTTTTGACAAGTTTGATTTCATCCCCTTAAATGGGGCCTCAGGAGGGATTTTAGTGACATGGAACAGTGCCATTTTTAGGGCCTCTACCATTGATAAATAGATTTATGGCATCACTATTGAATTCAAGTCAATGCACAATAATGAATCCTAGAAGTTGACAAATGTATATGGTCCTTGTGATGATCCTAAAAGATCCAACTTCATTGAGTGGTTTAAGAGCATTAATGTTGATGATGATGTCAATTGGCTGTTCGTAGGTGATTTCAACTTCTACAGATCACTAAGTAACAGAAACAAGCCCGGGGGGAATCTTAATGACACTTTCATCTTCAATGATGCCATAGGGCACCTAGGGCTCATTGAACTCCCACTGAAAGGTAGAGCCTACACTTGGAGTAACATGCAGCAAAACCCTCTTCTAGAGCAATTCGACTAGATCTTCACTTCAGCAAATTGGACAGTAGAATACCCCAACACTGAAGTCCAACCTCTGGTAAAGATAACCTTAGAACATCTACCATGCAAGATTGTTATTGGTACCAAGATTCCAAAAGCCAATGTTTTTAGATTTGAAAATTACTAGGCTGGGAGAAATGATTTTCTTGATGTAGTTCAGCAATCCTGGCTCTCCACTGAAAATAGGCCAAATGCAGCCAAAAATATCACCCACAAGTTCAAGTCACTGAGATACACCCTGAAGCATTAGAGCAAGCATTTCTCAAACTTACAACCTCTTATAGACAACTATAACTCAGTGATTAAGATCCTGGATGATGTAAAGGATCAAAGAAGACTGTTCAATCCTAAAGAAAATCTAAGAAGAATAATTAAAGTCTAATTGAGAACCCTATTACATTACAAAAATTGTATTAGAAAAATAGGTATACAGTTAATAGAATCAGGTTTGGGGATGAATGCACAAAATTTTTTCATGGGATGGCAACAATTTCCTACAGAAGGAATACCATCTCCTAGCTAAAGAATGAGCAAGATGCACGGATCAGTGATCACCAAGGGAAGGCAGGTTTGCTCTGGACAACATTCAGAGATAGAATGGGCTATACTTCTAACCCAAATATGTTTTTTGATCTAGCTAGTATGATTAACCCAGTAGAGGGGCTTAATTTTCTTGCTGATCCATTCCTCCCTGCTGAGATAGATGCTTTGGTTAAGAAGATGCCTAGTGACAAGGCACCAGGCCCAGATGGATTCAATGGGTTGTTCCTAAAGAAATGTTGGCCAATTGTCAAGTATGATTTCTACATCCTTTGTTCAGAATTTAATTATGGCCAGATCAGTTTAGAAAGCATCAATTCCTCTTATATCACCCTAATACCAAAGAAGGAGAGCCCAAAAACAGTCAATGATTTTAGGCCAATATCACTAATGAATATATCTCTCAAATTGATCACTAAGATCCTAGCTGATAGGTTGCAGACAGTCATCTTAAAACTATCAGAATCAATATGGCTTCATAAAAACAAGATCAATTTAGGATTGTTTGGCATGGAGCTATGAGTACATTCACCAATGTCACCAATCAAAGAGGGAAGTTACAATTTTGAAGCTAGATTTTGAGAAACTTTTGACACTGTGGAACACACAACTATAATTGAAGTCATGACATCACTTGGCATGCCTGATAGATGGATCATGTGGGTTAAGAACATCCTATCCTCTGCATCATCTGTTGTCTTGCTGAATGGTCTACCTGGGAATTTTTTCAAATGCAAGAGGGGGGTAAGACAAGGGGATCCCCTTTCTCCACTTCTGTTTGTCTTAGCAGCTGAGCTATTACAAAGGGTGATCAATCTAGCATCAGATCAAAACCAGCTGAGAAAATGATTGCCCCTGGCAGAAGAAGATTTTCCTATTGTGCAGTATGCTGATGATACTCTATTGTTCTCCAAGCAGACATTGCACGAATATCTTTCCCAAGAATACTTTGTAGCTGTTTGTAGATTCTACAGGCCCGAAGGTTAATTACACAAAGTCACAAATGTACTCTATCAATATTACACCTGAAAGAATGGCATAGTTGGCAGCTGTACTAGGATGTGAAATTGGAACCATGCCTTTTACATACCTAGGCGTACCAATGGGAAGAACAAAGCCAAGAATAGATGATTTTACCTCAATGATGGACAGAGTAGAAAGAAGGTTGTCAACATGTTCTACTTGGCTTTCTTACAGTGGTAGGTTAGAGATGATCAATGTTGGCGTTTCTTAGCATTACTACTAAAGATAGACTAAGAGTCCATCCTTAGCAATAGCACTAGAAACGTATGTTGACATCCCTAACTATCATTACTTCAGAAAGGTAACTCTCAGCCCTTAGCGGCACCAGCCTAGGTAATACAGTCTGGTAATAACAGTTAGAAGTGTCGGATTGGCCTTCCTAACCGTCATTACTTACGATATGCAAAATTATAGCACGACGCCTTGGGGTACAACAAGAATTATAATCCTTAAGTAACGGTACTTAGGTACGCCAATTGATAGCTTTGTAAGAAATAAGAATAAATCTACAAGCGCACAGAACTATCATTGTGGCATTTCAACCTGTGAGTATTTAAGGGTGTCTAATTTATAATTTCCCATAGGAGGGCAATATGCATCAAGTGTGGTATAAACATGATCACTTATTGAGTGCAATGGTAGGCGTAGAGTAAATAGGAATAAGATAGATTTTAAGATAGTGGACAAACATCTGGGTCAACCTCAAGGATAAAAGATAAATAAAGAATAAAAGAATATAACTATACAGAACAGGCATTGGTCATATATAACTATGCAAAGAACTGTTAGCAAAATATCTAACTAGCATGTCTAGCATCAGGACTAAGTCTGGGGTGATAGGAAGATCCCGCAGCTGGTCTACCGGCCGATAGAGACTTTATGAACTCCTACTCAATACCCAAATGTGGGGGAGTGCTTGGGTTGGACAGGGCTATCACCACCTGCCCACCTACCCCTCTGCCCATAGGATACTGACATATCCGCCGATCTTTGCATAGCCGAGCACCATGCCCATGTACTTGGAAACAACTCCTAACCCCCGTGGACCCCAACCCTTTAGATTGACAGGCTAGGTTAAGAGCAACCAAGAAGGCACGACGAACCATCACCTCATCCCTAGTTCTTCCTCTTGGGATAGAACGGTTCGAGCGTCTCCAGGTTTGGAAGGAGGTGAAACCGCCCTTGGGGAACCACCTAGAGCACTGCCTCCAAATACTGGGCCCGAGAGGGCCCACTAGGGGAACGGCCGCCACGGGGGTCGACCGCCCCTGGTGGGGCCATCTGGCCACCACCGTCAGGTGGTCAGTTCCTCCCTGGGCTTAGACCTCTCCTATGGCTACAATCAGGCCCAGGTATGCACCGAAGGTGGGCTTCTTCATTATTCTTGTTTGTGCATTTGCTGAATTCATCTTTTGCTTTTGCGCTTTCTCCATGATGTTGTGTATCACCATAAAATCTATAGAATTTGAATACTAGGGGTACAAGTGGAACTTGTTAGTAGTAAAGGCACATGTGCTAGAATATGATTGTCTTTCTTCTTTTTAGTCTATGTTGGCGGTTTAGAAATGACCATAAGGACTGCCAACAATCAATTCAACAATAACCCCCATTACCACCTATAGTATGTGCACAGTCAAACTTCCCATTGGTGTTATTGAAAATATGGAAAGAATCAGAAAACAGTGTCTGTGGAGAGGCAATTCAGAGAAGAAAAGAGGAGGCAATTTAGTAGCTTGGCCAACAACAATGCTACCTAAGGAGAAAGAAGGTTGTGGTATCATGAATCTAAGATTGCAGAATGATGCACTTCTAATGAAACAGCTGCACAAATTCTATAATAAAGAGGATATTCCTTGGGTAAGATAGATATGGTCTAAATATTATGTTGACAAGGTTCCACATGTTGCCAGAGAGATTGGATCCTTCTGGTGGCGTGACATCCTTAGACTCAATATCATTTATAGAGGAGTAGCAAGTTGTGATGTGGGCAAAGGTGATACTGTTTGTTTCTGGGATGATCTATGGCTGGATAACACTTTAGCAGTCAAATATCCAAGATTAGCCTCTTTTGCAAGGTCAGATAGTTTGTCTATTTCAGCTACTCTAAATGCTGATGATCTGGATAATTTGTTCATGTTACCTCTATCTGTTGAAGCACTTGAGGAGTTATAGTCCTTGCAGCAGTTAGAAGGGAGGGATTACAATGTTGAGGAGAATGATAAATGGAAGCCAATATGGGGTGACAGATACACATCCAAAAGTTTTTATAAACATGTGTTCAAGGGAGTGCAAGCACACCCTATCTTCAAGAAAATTTGGAAATCCAGATGTAAACCACGAATCAAATTTTTTGCTTGGCTTATCTTATGTTACAAAGAAGACATTTGAATGTCCAAGGTGGATAGCTCTCTGTGATGTGCAATACAGGGGAGTTAGAAATAATTTACCATCTATTCTTCAGATGTCCTTTTGCTACGGAATGCTGGCAGAAGATTGGTTTCGACTGGGATATCAACCTTCCCCTTCTTGACAGAGTTATGGAGGGTCAAATAATACACCATACTCCCTGCTCCCTGGAGGCTAGTCTCATTGCTTCATGGGAGTTGTGGAAGCTTTGAAATGACAAAAATTTCTAGAGACGTAATCCATCTCCAGCATTGTGGTTTTGTAATTTCAAAAAGCAAGGTTTACTGCGTTCTCTTAGGCTCAAGGATGACCTTAGTTCGTTGTTTTGTGTTTGGTTTGATGCTTTCAGTTGAACTTTGTAAGTAAAGACTTTCCCTCTTTATTATATATTTAAAAGCACTGTGGGGAATTCCCCCATAGTTTTTGGTCAAAAAAAAATGGTTCCTGATGCAATACTTTCTTATTTGCTCTCGATGACCGTACTTCTCTGATCAAGAAGGAACAATAATGAAGGTAGGGAATTGTTATGTTAGGGAGGGGAAAAACAAAATAATGGGCTTGCTTCTTCACATGGACGACACGCCTATGTAAATAAACATGTCTCCTACCATCAATGTTGTATTAGTGATATATTTGAAAAGTGAGTGTTACCATGATCCTATCTCTACTTAATAATAAATCACCAAAATTTCCTACATCTTTTCTATCCACCACTTTTTTCTTCCGCCGTGCCCAAATCCGGATCGGGATCGGCCAGGCAAGAAATCATCGCGCTAATTAAAAGCCAAAAAAACTCCTAATTTTTCTGTCCGCCCGGCCTAAAAAGTGAAAAAAAATTCTATCCGCCAATTATTTTCTGTCCACTTCGGACTTAGTCAATCAGGTGCAAAGAGAGTCTATGTACCACTTGTACGCATGTATCTACATGCATGTAATTCTTAGGGTGCGACCCATGGCCCATGGGCTGTCCTAGGTGGGTTATCCGGTTGGTCCTTCAATATACTGCGCGGATAGTTTGTTTCCGATTGAAATATTGTGCTGCCCTTTTTATATTTTTGTTTTTTGTTTATATGATCTCACGATGAAACTATACAAATAGTAAATAAAATAATCTTCAAAATTTTGACCCTTATTAAACAATTGCTTCTAAAAACTGAACGGGAAGGAGCGGATTGCATGTGCTCTCGTGGGTCACTGGTTACTAGAGCCCGCTCTCAATCCAGAGACTCAGGTTTGAGCCGTGCATCCTGTTAATTAAAATACGGGGTGTAGTCTGCTCCTTCCTGTCCAGTTTTTCTATAACAATTAAACTAAATTGTTGGTTTTAGATAAAAATAATTACTGTTGTGACATGAATGATAGCGAAACCAATCAAATCTTAAACTAAAATCTTGAGCAGCTTGTCACCTAATCTAATCAAACAAATATTTCACCAAGCTGTCCACACATATCAATGCAAATCTCAAAGCTATCCGCATATACGAGCGCAACTTCCAACAGGAGTGTGATACTGACATGTGAAAATCAAGACACGACGACAAGCCTTGCTGACTCCAATAAGATATTCAATTCAAGAAACTTGATATCTAACCCAATGTACACATGGATAGTATGAACAATTTATTTGCGAGTTAATATTTTATGCCTTACAATGACAGAGAAATGTATGAAGGTTGTATTTTAATTAATAATAATTCATAGGACATTATCATATTGTTGCCAATATTAATTTATATTATAGACACAATGCTCAGCATAAAATATAAATAGATAAGTAACATTACGATCTTTGTTTCTATTTTTTTTGAACTCCAACCGTGGGGCACCGCCCCCGGCAACAGGAATAAATTAAACAAAGACAGGTTTAACAAACGTACAGGCAAAGAAAAAAAAAGCTAAGCTAAGCTAGCTAGCTAGCTAACCAGAGGTTAGCAAGGGGAGCTAAACTAGCAGACTAAGCAAAAAAGGAGAACAGGGAAAATTACAAAGCATTCAACCATTGGTTGATAGAGTAGTGGAGGCCTTGCTTGATCCTAATCAAGTGGTCTGAAACTTCAGTCTTGAAAGAAGTTTTCCAAGCAGCAAAACAAGGGACTTTGCCATTGAAGATGAAATCATTTCTCTACTTTCAAATGCACCAAGCTCCTATCAGGAAGATTTCCATAAAGAGGGGCTGTCCAAACTGCTGCTTGGCAATATATAGCTTCTGATGGATATTAGCATTCCCATTCCAGGTGATACCCAAAGCAAACCATCTGCTAATTACAGAGGGGCAATCGAAGAACAGGTGTTCAACAGTCTCCTCTGTACCATTTTGGCATAATACACAGTTATAGCCTTCAGGAAGAAATTTCTTTCTTCTCTCAAGATATTCATGGTGTTGAGCCTATCATTAAGCAACAGCCAGCCAAAGAGTTTGATCTTTGGAACACATTTAGTTTTCCAAATCCACAGAAAAGATCTATGTGGTGTGATAGCTCTGAAATGATAATGATAGTATTTGCTTGAAGAATAGGTGTGATGCCCCCATATGAAGACCCATCTGTCCTTATCATTAGATAGAAGATGAGACATGTTTTCCAGTTCTGCTTGTAGCATCAGAAACTCATTATGTGCTGGCCTGGACATAGGAATTCTGAAGCAATCAAGCAAATTGTCTGAACACTTTCGTTTGTGAAGAGAAATCATCTTGTCTTTAGCATACTCAAACAGCCTGGGGTATACATCAGTGTGTATCCTACCATCAATCAGATCTTCCCAAAAACTCACAGTGTTACCTATACCAGGGACATAGATTGCAACTCCTCTAAACTCCACATGTAGTCTAAGCAGGTCCTTCCACCAAAACGACCCCTTCTCTCTAGCAAGATGAGGAACTGTATCATTATAACACCTGTTCCAAATGAGATTGACCCACTGAATATTTTCTTTTCTATAGAATTTGTCTAGTTGCTTCAAAAGAAGTGCATCATTTTGAAGACTCAGGTTAATGACACCCAGCCCTCCTGTGGATTTTGGCTTCATCACAAGTTCCCAAGCTGCAAGATTGTACCCTTTATTTTTAAAATCTCTTCCCCTCCAAAGGCAATTTTTCCTATACTTATCAATGATTTCCACCACAGTCATAGGGAGTTTAAGGGAGCACATATAATATGTAGGCAAGGAGGAGAGCGCTGAGTTGACCAACTGAAGTCTACCAGCATGGTTAAGAAATTGTGAAGTAGCTGACATCCTTCTCTCAATTCTACAAATCAGTGGAGCATAATCCTTCACTTGGGGTTTTGTTAGTCCCATGGGCAATCCTAGGTAGGTAAATGGGAAAGATCCGACTGTGCACCCAAAAGATGTGGCAAGACTAGTAGCTTTGTCATGATCAACATTGATTGGGACAAGACAGGACTTGTGGAAGTTAACCTTAAGACCACTTGATTGGGTGAATTTTATGAGCAGTTCCTTGAGTAAGCTTAGCTGAGTCTCACAAGCTTGCATGATCAGGATAGTGTCATCAGCATATTGCACCATAGGAAATGGGGAGTTTGTGCGCTGGGGAAAATGAGGGAGTAGATTTCTAATATTATATTCATGATTGATAACACACTGTAGCAAATCAGCAGCAATAGCAAAAAGTGAAGGGGAGAAGGGATCTCCCTGCCTAACTCCCCTTTTGCATTTGAATTCTTTACCAGAAGTGCCATTAAGCAACACTGAGGAGATGGCAGAGGTGAACATGTCTGAAACCCATCTAATCCATCTGGGAGGGAAGCCTTTTGCATGCAACATTTCAATCACCACAGCATGTTCTACTAAATCAAAGGCTTTTTCAAAATCAAGTTTGTGAATAACTATCTCCCTTTTTGAGTGATGACACTGATGCAAATATTCAAAAGCCCACCCCAAGTAGCCTTGGATGGTCCTCCCTTTAATGAAACCATATTGGTTTTTATGGACAATTTGAAGGGCAACTTTCTAAAGCCTATTAGCCAAAAGCTTGGAGAGAATCTTGAAAGAAGTATTCAGGACTGAAATGGTTCTGAAGTCATTCACATTCTCAGGTTTGTCTTTCTTTGAAACTAGAGTGATATATGAGGCATTGATACTCTTGAGATCATCTTGATGAGAGTAGAAGTCATGACAAAGCTTGTATATATCAGACTTGATAATAGGCCAAGCTTTCTTGAAAAACAAGCTGTTAAACCCATCAGGGCCAGGGGCCTTATCATAGGGGAGATATGAAATAACACCATCAATTTCTTCATTGCTGAAGGGGAGGCAAAGCTAATTCAGGTCAGTGTTGTGTTGGCTGAAGATTTGGGATGCAAATTGCATGGAAGTATCCACAGTGGACCCTAATCTCCTTTTGAATTCCTAATAAAAAAGGGCACTTTTACCTCCATGATCAGAAACCATTCTACCAGTGTCATCCACAATCTGGCTAATCACATTCTTCTTGTATCCCCAAACAACATCATTCTTTGTGTGTATCTTTGCCTCCAATAAACATTTTGCATGGCCAGTAAGTTTTTGATGTGGTGCTTGACTATATCCCTAAATTGGAATTCATGTGTAAAAAGGCATCTAATCTCCTCTAGTCTATCAAGAAAAGCAATAGTTAGGTTGCAATTTTTGATAAGCTTGGAGAGATTAGAGAGTCCTTTGGACCATATCTTTGTTTCTATTGATGAGTCTATTTGTTTATGATTGTTGGTCATAACATCAAAAGTAGCACCTATACAATTTAAGTTGTCATGGCTGCTACAATTGTGCAACAACATAAACCGAATAGGTCAAATATTTGATAGAGTTTTTCTCCCATTGCAATGCACAGGCATTTTGCTAGTAATATCTAATCATGAAGATTTCTGTGTGCCTCTTCCGCCATACTATTTGTCTTCCGCCACTTATATCCGTGTGTAGGAATACTGTAATAAAGGTGGCTAACAAATCCAGGGTAGATAAGAAAACAAATTCTAACTAGAACTAACTACACATACATGGATGGAACTCATCAAAAGCTGGCCTGAAGTAAAGAAGTTCAAGACTGCCTTTCCGAAGCAAATGCAGTACATCAAGCTAATCGCAACATCACCCAAATCGACTCAGATACTAAAGAATAATATACCGATCCATATAAGTTAAATCAGGTGCCCACAAATATGGTTGAATCACTTCTCACCAAATCATAGCTTCCCAATGAAGAAAGGAATAAAGAAAACATATGGAGCGGACACATATAAAAATGCATGGAGAATCATGACAAAATAAATGAAAATAAGAAGGCATGATCAAGATCTTCTAAGTTTTGCAAGAGAACATGCAAGATGATCAAATCAAGTCATGAGCCACTGATGCAACACTAGAGATAGCCACCTCCCGAGCACACGCCACCACATCTTGGGCCTCTCGAGAACACGCCGACATAGCTTCGGCCTCCCAAGCTCACACCGCCGTGACCCCCGAGCACACATCACTGCTGCTACTACTTACTGGACCCATGCCGCCACCAAGGATGCCTCCTCCTAGGCACGACCATCTACCCTCAATGGATCTGCACTGCTACAAGCTAAAGATGATAATGCAAAGGAGTGATCAGAGGAGTGTTGTGTGAAAGAAGACTGGAAAGATAGATGATATGTGGATGGGGCGCCGGGTAGGATGTTCACGATGCTATGGTTTGTAGCTGCCTTTTATATTCATGAGGCTGCAACACATCTTTTTTGGGCTGTGACAAAGTCCATAACAACCCAAGGCCCAGGTTGGCTACTCGGTTTAGTTTGGAAAATAATTTTCATGTGCATCTAGTTCTTCTTTTTTATTTTTGGTTGATGAACGCTGTGTGAGCTGCACATTGTATTACTCTTTTTCCCCTATTATTATATTATACAAATCCCATGAACAAGGACCCCTTGATGGGACCCCCTCGAGTGACAGAGATGCGCCCGAATGAACGACCCCCGGGTCGATCGCTGTGGGCACTCCTTAGCAACTAACATACAACATCATTTTAAATACTAAAATAAATAGAAGGTAGGGCTTTTATCTAACCTTTCCATGAGTTTTGTTGTATATGTGACTTGCAGGTCTGACACGTGAAAATGCATGAAATTTACAAAGAAAGAGAATTTTGGAAAACACATTTAGAAAAGGCGCAAACCAAGAATAAAAGAGAAAGCCCACCTTACCTTCAAATTGGACCCATCCGTAACCACGGGAGAAGTCTAGGCCCAGCAACAAACTGACCATACAAAGGCGGTGGCCAGCTGGGCCAGCCAGGGGGCTAACCGCCCCCAGGTGCGGCTGCCCCTTGGGTGGGGCCTCCTGGGCCCATCCTCGGAGGCGGTTTGTGAGGCGGTATCCCAAGGGTGGTTCCACCTCCTTCCAAACTTAGCTGCGCCTGAACTATCCTATGGAGCTATAAAATGGTGCACCCACTCCCTCCACAACATAACTGGATACAATAGAGAAGAAGGAGTGGTCCCACATTTTCCATTAGCTTAGCTTCTAGCTAGACTATTCTAGGGTTTGAAAGAGAGAGGCAAGAGTTGGAGAAGTTGGAGAAGTGCCAGACCTGTCGGCTCTCGCTTCAACTTGAACCTCTATAACCATCTTGCTACTTGAAGTAAGAGGTTTTTGTTACATTCTAGTTTTGATTCATTAAGTGAGTTACTTTCATAAAGCTACTTGTTTGTGGGATCGTCGCTCATCCGTTGGATGGGTGCTCTAGTAAGAGGACTCCTGATGAAGACGGAAGTTCCTGGCCATCGCTAGAGTAGTAATCACCTTCATTGACATGGTGTCTAAGTTGGAGTCTACCTTCGTTTGCTATGCGCGCCCATGGGTAGAGGGGTAGGTGGCAGGTGGTGACAGCCCTATTCACTCGTACCTGCATTCCCCCATGTTCGGACGTGGAGTAGAGCTTATACTAATATCGCTTGGCAGACCAAGTGCATCAGTGGCTGAAGCAAGCAAGTAGTGGGAAGGTTATCCACACTTAGTGTTTCTTCCTTAGTGTATCCTCTCCACCTGAGTTATTCCTCCTACCTTTTCTAGGGACAACTAGCTAAGTGTCTACTAACATTTACCATTCCTGTGGGAAAATACGATACCCTGATATACTTCCGGGTGAAGTGCTACAACGGTACTTCTGTGCGCTTGCGGATTTTTTCTGTCGTCGCTAAGAAGCACCAACAAGCATTTCTGGTGCCGCTGTCGGGAACGGTTGTTGTTTCTAGTCTCCAAACCTAGTTGCCCATGTATCCTTTGTTTTCACCTTTCTTTTCTTTTTCTTCTCTTGTTCCAATGGAGCAACCCACCATTTTCAAACTTTCTGCTCCCAAGGGCAAGTTCGTTGAACCTCTACAATCTATGAAGCCAATCACAGCTTTGAGTTACGAACTCCACCTATCTTTTATAGCCTTGGTTTGGGAACAAACCTTCTCAGGGTTAGATTATGAAATCCCGTATCACCACCTAAGGGAGTTTGAGCAGCTCTGTGCATGCCTGACCATTGCAGGCATGTCACACGAAACAATGCAGTGGAAATTGTTTCCTTTCTCTCTTGATCAGAGAGCGAAACAATGGTATGCCCTTAACGTAGGGAAGGTAGTTGGTGATTGAGAAGAATTACGAAACAAATTTTGTGTAGCATTCTTCCCTATATATGAAATCGCTGCCCTGCGTCAAGAGATTCTCAACTTTCGACAACATGAGAAGGAGCCCATAGATGCAGCTTGGGAAAGATTTATGATTTTACCAAAATCTTGCCCAGACTTGTCTATTCCCAACCATGTGCTCTTGCAGCACTTTTGGTTAGGGTTTAGCAATGAATCTGCCCTACAGCTTGACACAACAGCCGGAGGTTCATTCACGCACAAAACCATAGCCGAAGGAGAAGCTCTTCTAGATCACATTCTAGAGAACACTCCTCCTCTAGAACCCCACTGTGTAGAACCAGAGCTGTGTCACGAGGAAGTCTCTTCAGCTGAGGTCAAAACAACATTACCAGTAGAGACACCCTCACCTGAACTAGAAGGTCTGAAGGAAGGTCTCCAACCTTTAGATCTTCCATGCTTCGATGATGATTTCTTTGATGACTATAGAAATGTCTCAAAGTATGCATACAAAAGAAGCACCCATGTCTGTGTTGCTCCAAGCCCTTGCCCTGACTCTTTAAAAGAGTCCATTAGGGAGTTGACAACCATTATGAGTAACGAATGGATGAACGAAAGGGAGTCTTCATCTAAAGTAATTTAGATTCACTCCCCTTCATGAACCATCCATTGCAAATTCTAGGAGGATTGGGTGGAGATTTTGTACAACCCCACGGTAGGAGCAAATCTCATGTCCTCATCCTTTGCACGCACTCACCTAAGTGACAAGAATTTTGCTCCTACGACCTTGTCCCTGAGAAATAGCTCACGCACCTGTCAGCATGGACTAGGGTTGGTTCACAACATCAATATTTAGCATGAAGACGTCATTTTATCCTTAGTTTTTCACATCTTTGATGACATAGACTTCGGTGTGTTAATTGGGCACCCCCTGGAGAAATTCTTCTCCAATGCCACCAGCACAGGGGAGTTGGATGTAAAGTTGGGGAGGAAGGTTTATTTTGTACCTTTCACTCGAGCTAAAAACTAGGTGTTAGAATCTCTCCCCTATCCCATCTTGCCCGAGGAGTTTAAGTCATTTTCACCTTCTGAGCCTCCTCAGTCGTCCTTAGAAAAAGATGCCAACTTCTTTGTGGAAGAAGAGGATGATGCAGGAGAAACTTTTGACCTTCTAAAAGAGGAAGTGCCGACTCCACCTCCCATTGAGCTAAAAACCCTGCCTGAAGGACTACGTTATGTTTTTATGAATGGCAACAAAAGCACTCCTATCATCATCAGCGATAAGCTTCAGATGAGGAGACGACTAGACTTATTGTCGTTTTATAAAAACATAAATTGGTCTTCGGGTATTCATTGCAAGATCTTAAGGGAATCAGCCCAACTCTCTATACTCATCACATTTATATTGACCCTGTGAGCACACCTTCACGTGAATCGCAACGTAGGCTCAATAATGCAATGCGGGAAGTCATGAAGAAGGAAGTCCTCAAACTTCTTCATGCTAGGATCATTTATCCTGTGCCATACAGTGACTGGGTTAGTCCTGTCCAAGTGGTTCCCAAGAAAGGAGGAATGATGCTAGTTGAAATGCTAAGAATGAGCTTATCCCACCATGTACTATCACAGGATGGAGAATGTGCATTGATTACAAAAAACTCAATGCAGCAACATGGAAGGATCATTTCCCACTTCCCTTCATTAATGAGATGTTGGAGCGGTTGGTGAAACATTCTTTTTTTTGCTTCCTTGATGGGTATTCTGGTTATCACCAAATTCCCATCAATCCCGATGATCAAAGCAAAACAACTTTCACATGCCCATATGGAACATATGCTTATAGAAGGATGTCGTTTGGGCTTTGTAATGTGCCAGCTTCGTTCCAACGATGCATGATGTCTATCTTCTCAGAGATGATCTAGGAGATCATGGAAGTTTTCATGGATGACTTTTCAGTATATGGAAAAACTTTTGATCATTGCCTTGAGAATTTGGACAAAGTTTTGCAAAGATGCCAAGAGGACCTGTGCTTAACTGGGAAAAGTACCATTTCATGGTCCGTGAGGGCATTGTTGTTGGACACTTAGTGTCTGAAAGGGGAATAGAGGTAGACAAGGCAAAGATAGAGGTTATCGAGCAACTACCTCCCCCTATGAACATCAAAGGGATCCATAGCTTTCTAGGCCACACAGGGTTCTATAGGCGATTCATCAAAGATTTCTCGCAAATCACTAGACCCCTGACTAGCTTATTAGCAAAGGACGCACCTTATGAGTTCACAGATGAGTGTTTAAAAGCTTTTGAAACCATTAAGAAAGCACTCATCTCTGCACCCGTCATCCAACCTTCGGATTGGATGCTGCCTTCTGAGATCATGTGTGATGCTAGTGACTACACTATTGGTGCGGTCCTCGGACAAACCAAAGTTAAGAAGCATTATGCGATCGCATACACTAGCAAGACTCTAACAGCACCTCAGCTTAACTATGCCATGACAGAGAAGAGCTCCTCACAGTAGTCTTCGCTATTGATAAGTTTAGATGCTACTTGGTGGGAGCAAAGATAATTGTTTATACTGACCATGCTGCTTTAAAATATCTGCTCACCATGAAAGATGCTAAACCTTGTTTGATCCGCTAGATCTTGTTATTACAAGAATTTGATCTTGAAATCAAATATGAAAAAGGCGTATAAAATACCATTGCCGACCATCTTTCATGTATGCAAGTCACTGGCATGTAGGAACAGGAGATCAATGACTTCCTACATGACGACATGCTCCTAATGGTCACCGACACAAACCCATGGTATGAAAATATTGTGAATTACATGTTTTCTGGGTACGTGCCCCCAGGCAAATCTGAAA
This sequence comes from Bothriochloa decipiens, assembly GCA_023333625.1. Taxonomy (NCBI): domain Eukaryota; kingdom Viridiplantae; phylum Streptophyta; class Magnoliopsida; order Poales; family Poaceae; genus Bothriochloa; species Bothriochloa decipiens. The sequence continues at coordinate 24,064,683 of CM041647.1, read as the reverse complement.
AGAAGCTGGAATATGAAAGCAGACGTCACCTGTGGGACGAACCTTACCTACTGGGTTTGTGCTAATGGATTATTGAGAAGATACGTGCCAACTGCCAAAGGTGCACAAATCATTGAGAACTATCATGTAGCACCATACGGAGGCCACTATTGAGTCTTCTGCACACAAGCCAAAATTTGGTAGTGCGGATTCTATTGGCCAACAATGTATGAAGACACCAAGGAATTCATCCAAAGGTGTTGACAGTGCCAGCTGCAAGGCAACATCAGCTCCCGCAATGCCATGCCCCTCTATTTTAACCTGCAAATTGAAGTCTTTGATGTCTAGGGCATTAACTTCATGGGACTATTCTAGAAGTTAGGAGATTGCGAGTACATCCTTGTGGCAGTTGACAACGTATCAAAATGGGTCACAGCGCTACCCTGTCAAGCCACAAATGCAAAACATGCAAGAAAGATGTTCCATGAAGTGATCTGTTGGCTGATAGAATCAAAGAAGTGAACTATGAGGTGAAAACAATATGCGGTTGCAATTGTATTTCATTCTACCCAAAAACTTACACCCCAGGGGGTATTTATAGACCCCCTGGCTTCGCTACCCATGAAAACTTACAAAACTGAGCAAAATCTTTCCTATACATTTGACTAAAAAGTTCATCGGTGAAGTGGTGAGACACACTTCGCCTTCTTCTTCTTGATTCTCCTAGAAACTTTGGTCTTGATCATATTTTCAACTTTGCAGTCCACCTTATTCATCCTTTATGCAAAGCTGCCATGTCAGCATCACTGGACGCCCACAGTCTAGCGAAGGCATCTTCGCCAGATAACCTGAAACACGTGGAAACATACACGTGAAATTCAAAATAGCTATAACGAAGTGTTCACAACCCCAAAGTTTGAGATGGGAATTTGTGTGTCAATGTTGTTCCCCAACAGCAGCCCCTCATGACAAAGGCCTACTCCAAAGGTCTGAATCCCATGAAGTTTTCACAAACTTTGCCTACCAAACGCCATCCAAACTTTAGAGTTAGCCTTTTATTTATTATATATATTTTTTATAAATTTCAAACCTAACGGCTAGTTTTGACTGATTGACCAGGCCTACCTATAAGTAGCGATGGCCCCCTAGAGCCATCATTTTCAGAAGAAGGGAAACTCTGCCAAAACTGTTCTTGAGCTGGAAAGTTCAAGATAGTTTTTCGTGACACCTACTATTTGTGTGCATCTCGTGTTGATCTTTCGAGTGAAGTTTGTTCAACAACTTCGATCAGGTTTGTTTCTTCGATTCTTTATGTTGTTGTTCTTAATTTTGTCAGAGTTCTAATGATCTTGGTTTTTATAGATGTCTTCGCTAGATCTGCAAGATCAAATTCAGTCTCAGGAGAGCTCCAGGGCCAAAGAGGACAAGTCTCAGATAGATTCTGATGAAGAAAATCTTGAAGACATTGATGCGTCTGTTGAGGACTTAGCGAAAGATGATGAAGGTTTTACCTTGACTTTTGGTAGAACTTTGTTTAAAAAAGTCATCTTGATGAAATGGTTCGATTGAAAATTGTTGAGTGTGATCAAGTGAGGGTGCCTGATCCTACGAAGAACAATCCAAAGCCTTATCCTGATGAATGTATCATGTATCAAGATTTGTTTACTACTGGTCTTCGCTTCCCTTGTCAAGATTTTGTTGAAGATGTTCTAAAATCTTTCAATATTCAGATGCATCACTCGACGCCTAACGGTGTGGTTAGGTTGGCTCAGTTTGTTTGGGCTGTCAAGTCTCAGGAGGCTAATGCTGACATTGCTGCTTTTTGTGAACTTTTTGACATGCATACTCAGTTCAAGGAGTTTATGCTTGAAGGGCAAGTGATCACCAAATATTTTTCTTGTTCAAGGTTTAAGACTGCTCGCAACGCTGTTCAAATCTCTCCAGTGATGAGAAGCAAGTGGGGTGTTGGAGATTGGTCAAGATATTGGTTCTACCATAAGGTGCCCATGGTTGAAGAAAGGGATCCTGTGATGAAGAAAATGGTGAAGAGGTATCTAATGGCTAATAGAATGGAGATTGAGAAGTTTAAATTGTCTCCATCTTTTCCTACTTCCATGATTTCGAAGACTGCTGTAAAGGCGTACAAGTGCACAACTTCGCTATAGTGTGCTAGAGATCTTGTTGAAGAGTATGGTGCTGCTAGAATTTGGCCGCTGAAGAAAGGTTGGTCTTTTCAATGCTTTCATGCTAAAAAAGTCCGAGGGGTGAACTACAAGTTCCCAGATAATGACTTTCATCATCCGAGGACTTTTGCTTGTGATGAAGATTTTGTGAAATCTGTTGAGAGCCGAGCTGAGGATTTGCTTGGAAAATATGTCTTAAGCAAGAAGAACAACATTGATAAAATTCTTCAGAGTGAATACAAACGTTTGAACAGAGTTTTTGAGGTTGCACAGATTGAGTATGGTGAAAGGCCTCCTCCTGCTTATCGCGTGAGAAGAAACAAGGCCAGAAAAAGGAGAAGGATACTGCTGCTCAGCCTAAAGGCACTAAACACAAGGCTGGTCCTAGCAAAGCTGTTGCCAAGAAGCTAAAAAAGATGTTAGGAATATGCCCTAGAGCTAATCATGTAGATGATGATATTCCGATTGTATCCATGATTAAGAAAGTGTTCATTGAATATCCATTATAGACAACTTGTATTGATTGGCTATTACGTGAATTGTTTGTGGAACTCAATTACTTGAATGGTTATTCTAAAGTTGTCCCTAGTCAGTGTTCTTGTGAGAACACACTTGAATATTAGACCGGCACATGTATTAGTTGATGGCTATGTTTCACAAGTCATGGACATGGAGATGTTAAACTAATAATGTGGGCACATGTGAGACATGTAGGCTGGACTGACCCGACATGAGGAAGTCTCTATTCACATCATGTACGTTATGTCCTTATGCCTAAGATTGTGGTATGTACTCAAGACGTGAAACGGCCTACTTAGGGACTATCAAACGTTGCTCCGTAATTGGGTAGTTATAAAGGTGGTCTTCGGGTGGTCAGGAAGCATGCTATGAGACATAGATAATCAAGATAGAATTTGCCCCTCTCTATGCGAGAGAGATATCACTGGATCACTCAAGTAATTGGATCAACAAATGCATGGCCGTGCTTGGGTTAAGTGTTAACCCACGAGTTAAACCATATATCGAGTGGCAAAGGGAATAACTTGTATGTGGTTGTAGTGGTTCATCTGATATGATCTTTGCACGCACATAGGAGTTATCATGCCTTGCTAGAGGCCACTGTCAACTATTGGGCGAGTAGGAGTACTCGGCAATGTGTGCGTGAACCCATAGGGTCGCACGCTTAAGGGGCTGGAAGCCTAATTTGGTTGGACCCGAATTAGATAAGGCTTAGGGTTACTAATGGGCCTCCAAATTGTGAGCTCATTGGGGACACATATATAAGCAAGGGGTAGGGGTGTGGCCAGGATTGTACACGCCTTTGGCAGCTGCCGTCGTCCTCCCCATGCTCGCGCCTTCTGCTCCTCGCGGACTTAGCAGTCCGGAGGCGCATCGCTTCTTCCCTGCACATGTGGGATTCCTCGGAGGTGCTGCATCTGGAGCACTGGGATGAACTGCGCGAGGGGATTGAGGTGACGGATGACCACACAACTGCACTGCATGCTGTGACGCGTACGACTACATCAAGTCATCTTCCGCTGCACCTGCGCGTCTAGTGGTAATCCCGATAGATCCTGGTTTATGAGGTTGAAAAGTTTTGTTTTTTGGCTAGCGTACCACCCTCATAACCCTTCAGTGGTATCGGAGCCATTACTACCTCGTTATAGGTTCAGTTTTGTGCATATGGTGATATGCGTGGTTGTAGATGAGTCTCTAACCTTGGTTCGTCATCTTGCCGTGTTGGTCTTGAAACGATCTACTCATACCGGTTAGAATTCTGCCATCCGAGTTAAGTGATTCCTGTAAATCTAGTCATGGCGAGTTAGAGATCAATCAGATTGATCGAATTGAACCCTAGGTCAAGTGCCAAGTGCATATGATGCACGGCGGTGGTAGATGGAATTTACTGCCGGGCGTCGGTTTGCCGAGAAAAGTGCTGTTCGGTAAAACAGCCATAACTTTTGAACCATAACTCAGATTGAGACGAACTCTAAACAAAAATCATAGAGAATGAAATTTTACATCTGTTTCTCTACTGCTTTGTTGCATTTGATGAAATTAGAATTGGGAATAAGGCTTAGAAAATAGAGTTTTCTGCATTACATGATTAGATGTCGGATTCGGATAACTCTATTTTGCAGGTATTCATGACTGGTATAGCCCTTATGTGTATGTGATGCATGTATGTATTTAATCATGGTTTGCATGTCATGAGGACAATATGGGCAGGAGCCACATACATATTGTCAAAATTAATGTAATGGCCTGTGTGCCAATCTGTGATGATCTATCCACGACTATGTAATTTTATTTTACTTGCGCTAGTAGTAGCTAGTCTTGGTGGAATCATCACTGAAGGATGGCATACTCGAATCATGGAGATGGAGATCGCCATGATGCACAGATTGAAGGAGATGGAGATCCCCAAAGGAATAATGGGCTATACCAAGTCATGTCTGTGTTATGCCGTTCTTACTATGTTCTACTTTCACATGCTATTATGTTTCTGTCTAATTGCATGCGGTAGTGAAGTAGAACGATCCCTCAGCAATGTTTAAGTTAAATGCTTCCCCAAACCTTGCACTATCTTAAGTCTTGTACAATCGGTGGCGGGTCTATGAAATTAGGGTGCCACTGGTTTTCCTTGACTAGGCAGGTTCACATCAGATACTTACTGTAAGAAGGTTTGGTTACTTAAACAAGGTCATCCTAACGGTTAGGGACCTTGGAGCTTGGGTAGGTTGAGCGTAGCATAGAGATCCTGCCCAACAACGAGAGTCATATGTGATATGATTAGCAAGGTGTTTCTTACTGATCTACCATGTCTTCTAGCAGTGATGCTAAAGCTCACTAGTTGACTTGTTAGTTGTGGGTCTTGAATCACTAAGTATCAATTGAGGGATATTGATTTTAGTGGGAGTAGATTTTATTTTGATATAATTTACTCTTTCATGGATATATTGTCTTAGTATTTTTCATTACTTTTGTTGTAGATGGCTGCTCGCAATCAACCATTTTCTTTGTGTACAATTCTTAAGAAAGATAAGTTGAATGGAACAAATTATGTGGATTGGATCCACAACTTGAGAATTGTTCTCAGGGCTGAGAAAAAGGAAGATATTCTAGACACCCCATTACCAGATGTGCGTGAAGAGAGTGCTCCTGCTGCTGAGAAAAACGCTTACAAGAAAGCATGTGATGCGGATCTCGAAGTAAGTTGCCTCGTGCTTGCTTGTATGGAACCTGATCTACAGATGCAGTTCGACAATAATCATTCAGTGAACGATATGATCATGGCACTTGAAGATATGTTCCAAACTCAAGCATGGACTGAAAGGTTCAATATCTCTAAGGCGCTTGCAGAAGCCAAGCTAGCAGAGGGTGCAGCTGTTGGTCCACATGTAATCAAGATGGTTGGTTACACTCAGAGGTTGGAGAAGCTGGGCTTCCCAATTGGCCATGAGTTGGCAACTAATTTCATTCTTTCGTCTCTTTCGGCCAGTTATGGAAACTTCATCTCGAACTACCATATGCATGGGGTGGAGAAGGGCTTGAATGAACTATGTGGCATGCTAAAAACAGCAGAGGCTGACATCAAGAAAGCAGGAGGTGGCCAAGTGTTGGCAGTTCAAAATAGGCCTAACTTTAAGAGACGAAAGGGCAATTGGTAGAAGAAAGGCAAGGCTAAAGATGAGATCTCTAAGCCAAACCAATCATCTTCCAAGAATGAACCACCTGCAAAGAATGATGAATGCTTTCATTGTAAGGGGAAAGGTCACTGAAAGAGGAACTGCAAGGTGTACTTGGCGTCCTTAAAGAAGGATGGCGGTAGTAAAGGTACTCCCACTCATACACTTGTTGTTCATGTTATAGACATTTTCCTCACTAACTCTTATATCAATTCTTGGGTATTTGATGCCGGATCAGTTGCTCATATTTGCAATACAATGCAGGGAATGATAAGAAGTAGAAGCATGGTGAAAGGAGAAGTTGATTTTCGTGTGGGCAATAATGCAAGAGTTGCTGCATTGAACATCGGGATGATGCAACTTCTCTTGCCGTCAGGATTTATTTTGGAACTAAATAATTGTTATTTTGTTCCTAGTTTAAGTTGAAACATTGTGTCACCTTCATGTTTGATGAAGGATGGTTATTCATTTGTGAGTAAAGACAAGGTTGTGTGATCTCAAAGAATGATGTGTTTGTGGCTTTTGCATCCATTGTGAATGGGTTATTTATTTTAAATCTTGATGATGCACCTTTCTGTAATGTTAGTGCTAAACGGCCTCAGCTTAATGAGTTAAGTCCTACCTATATGTGGCATTGTCGCTTGGGTCATATAAGTGAGAATCGCATGAAGAGGCTCCATGATGATGGTCTTCTAACTTCGTTTGATTTTGAATCATACGAGACATGTGAGGCTTGCATGCTCGGCAAGATGACCAAGGCGCCATTCAAAGGAGTTCCTAAGAGGGTATCTGACTTGTTGGAACTTGTACATACTGATGTATGTGGACCAATGAGCACGACAACTAGAGGTGGATTTCAATACTTCATAACTTTTACTGATGACTTTAGTAGATATGGATATGTCTATCTAATGAAGCATAAGTCTGAAACATTTGAAAAGTTCAAAGAATTTTGAAATGAAGTAGAGAATCAATGTGGCAAGAAGATCAAGGCCTTGTGATCTGATCATGGAGGTGAATATCTAAGTCACGAGTTTAGCAATCATCTTAAGAGTTGTGGAATTGTTCCACAGCTTATGCCACCCGGAATGCCTCAGAGAAACGGCATGTCTGAGCGACATAATTGGACCTTGTTGAACATGGTTTGGTCTATGATGAGCCAGTCGGACCTACCTTTATCATTTTGGGGATACGCTCTAGAAACAGCCGCTTTCACATTGAATAGGGTACCATCTAAGTCCATAGTTAAGACACCATATGAGATGTGGACCGGTAAGAGTCCCAGTTTGTCTTTTCTAAAAATTTGGGGTTATGAATTTATGTCAAATGACTTATATCAGATAAACTAACACCCAAATTGGACAAGTGCTTTTTCGTGGGATATCCGAAGAAAACTTTAGGGTATTATGTCTATAACCGGTCAGAGGGCAAAGTGTTTGTTACTCAAAATGGTATTTTCTTAGAGAAAGAGTTTCTCAAAAGAGAAAAGAATGGACAAAAGGTGTATCTTGAAGAAGTTCAAGATGAGCCAGTAGGGACTGACTCTGTGAGTGATGCTAATGTAGCTGAGCAAGTTGAGACACCCGTGGCAGTGGAGACACCGCCACAACCACGAAGATCAGCGAGACTTCGTGCATTGCGTGGGGATTTGTTATTGTTATATGATGACGAACCTGTGGATTATGCGGAAGCTATGATTTATCTAGATTCTGAGAAATGGCAAAGTGCCATGAGATCTGACATAGATTCCATGGGAGACAATCAAGTTTGGAACTTGGTTGACCCTCCTAATGGGGTTAGACCCATAGAGTGCAAATGGATCATTATGAAGAAGAAGGACATGGACGGAAATGTTCATGTCTATAAAGCTCGACTTGTTGCAAAAGGTTTTCGGCAAGTTCAAGGAATTGGCTACGACAAGACATTCTCGTCGGTAGCATTGCTTAAATCTATTCGGATTATTCTAGCAATTGCTGCATATTTCGATTATGAGATATGGCAGATGGATGTTAAAACATCCTTTCTAAATGGGTATTTAGAAGAGGATGTGTATATGATACAGCCCAAAGGTTTTGTTGATCCTAATATTGCTGGAAAGATATGCAAGCTTAAGAAATCTATTTATGGTTAAAGCAAGCATCTCAGAGTTGGAATATTCGTTTGGATGAGGAAGTCAAAGGGTTTGGCTTCTGTCAGAATGAAGAAGAACCTTGTGTTTACTAGAAGGTAAGTGGGAGCACTATTGTGTTTCTGATCTTGTATGTTGATGACATACTATTGATTGGGAATGATATTCCTATGTTGCAATCTATAAAAACTTCACTGAATAATAGTATTTCTATGAAGGATTTAGGAGAAGCAGCATACATCTTGGGAATTAAGATCTATAGAGATAGGTCGAGAAGGCTAATAGGATTAAGCCAAGACATGTACATTGACAAGGTATTGAAATGGTTCAACATGGAACAGTCCAAGAAAGGGTTCTTGCCTATGTCACATGGTTTGCACTTTAGTGACAAGTAGTGTCCTTCATCAGATGAAGAGCGCAACCGCATGAGTAAGGTTCCATATGCTTCGGCCGTTGGTTCCATCATGTATGCCATGATATGTACTCGCCTAGATGACTCATATGCTCTAAGTGTTGTGAGCAGGTACCAAGCTAATCCAGATGAACCTCACTGGACACTTGTTAAGAACATCCTAAAGTACTTACCATGGACTAAGGATGTGTTCCTAATCTATGGAGGTGAGGAGGAGCTTGTTGTAAATGGTTACACCGATGCTAGCTTCCAAACCGACGGGGATGACTCACTACCTCAATCAGGTTTTGTGTTCACAATAAATGGTGGTGCAGTTAGCTGGAAAAGTTCCAAGTAGGAGACGGTGTCTGATTCTACAGCAGAAGCCGAGTACATTGTAGCTTCTGGCGCTACAAAGGAAGGTGTTTGATTGAGGAGGTTCCTCATTGATCTTGGTGTGTTTCTGAATGCGTCGGACCCATTGAATTTACAATGTGATAACAATGGGGCGATTGCACAGGCTAAGCAGCCTAGGGATCACCAGAAGAACAAACATGTACTCCGAAAGTTTCATCTCATTCGAGGGTTTATGAAACGAGAAGAGATCAAATTATGCAAAATACATATGAATTTAAATGTAGCAGATCCTTTGACAAAAGGCTCTTCCACAGCCTAAGCATGAGGCGCATATGAGGTCTATGGGGATTAGACATCTAAGGGATTAACTCTAGTGCAAGTGGGAGACTGTTGGGAATATGCCCTAGAGCTAATCATGTAGATGATGATATTCTGATTGTATCCATGATTAATAAAGTGTTCATTGAATATCCATTATAGACAACTTGTATTGATTGGCGATTATGTGAATTGTTTGTGGAACTCAATTACTTGAATGATTATTCTAAAGTTGTCCCTGGTCGACGTTCTTGTGAGAACACACTTGAATATTAGACCAACACATGTATTAGTTGATGGCTATGTTTCACAAGTCATGGACATGGAGATGTCAAACTAATAATGTGGGCACATGTGAGACATGTAGGCTGGACTGACCTAACATGAGAATGTCTCTATTCACGTCATGTACATTTTGTCCTTAGACCTAAGATTGTGGTATGTACTCAAGATGTGAAATGGCCTACTTAGGGACTATCAAACGCTGCTTCGTAACTGGATAGTTATAAAGGTGGTCTTTGGGTGGTCAGAAAGCATGCTATGAGACATAGACAATCAAGATGGAATTTGCCCCTCTCTACACGAGAGAGATATCACTGGATCACTCAAGTGATTGGATCAATAAATGCATGGCCATGCTTGGGTTAAGTGTTAACCCACGAGTTGAACCATATATCGAGTGGCAAAGGGAATAACTTGTATATGGTCATAGTGGTTCGTCTGATATGATCTTTGCATGCACATAGGAGTTGTCACACCTTGCTAGAGACCGCTGTCAACTATTGGGCGAGTAGGAGTACTCGGCCCATGTCAATATGTGCATGAACCCATAGGGTCGCATGCTTAAGGGGCTGGAAGCCTAATTCAGGTTGGACCCGAATTAGATAAGCCTTAGGGTTACTAATGGGCCTATATAAGCAAGGGGTAGGGGCGCGGCCAGGATTATACACGCCTTTGGCAGCCGCCGTTGCCCTCCCCACGCTCACGCCTTCTGCTCCTCGCAGACCTAGCAGTCTGGAGGCGCATCGCTTCTTCCCTGCACGTGTGGGATTCTTCGGGGCTGCTACATCTGGAGCACTGGGACGAACCACGTGAGGGGATTAAGGTGATGGACGACCACTCAACTGCACAGCCTGCTGCGACGCGTATGACTACATCGAGTCGTCTTCCGCTGCACCTGCGTGTATGTGGTAATCCTGTAACCTATAACTAGCAGTAGATCCTAGTTTATGAGGTCAAAAAGTTTTGTTTTCTAGCTAGCGCAACACCCTCATAACCCTTCAAAAGAATCAAAGTCCTTCTATCTTACTTGATGCTGAAGAACTTGATGCTATGTTGGAACAGAGCCTGGATACGAAGGGAAATTTGGTTTCTGGTTTAGGTGGTTCTATAAAAGATGATGTCAATGCTATGAAGAATGATGAATATGCCAGAGTTTCCTTGTCTCATCATGCCGAGGATGAGGTGAGGAAAATTACTATGGCTTTTTGTTCTGATGGGTTAACTTCTTTACTTATGCCGCTAGGTGACGACTTGCAGGATTTGCAAGGTCGGAGTTTGCCTGCTGGAAGTTCTGTTGATGTTGAAAATGTTGATAGTTTGATTCTTAAAAAAGAGACTTCTGAGAAAGAAACTCTTGCTGATGATACCCGTAGAACTGTTGATCCTACTTCGCCAATGCCTGATGCTAAGGCCACTATTGTTAGGTCTCATGAAGAAAATGTCGATGCTGAGAAAACGGCTTCGGCTATGGATCCAGCTATGGTTGACATTGGCGAAGTTGGTGTTCCTAACGTGCCTAAGAATGTTAGTGGTTCTAGGGTTTATACTCTTGATTTTGATGAAATTAATGATGAGGTATTTGATGATGAAAGTAATGATGAACATTTGGCACGCTTGTTGAGGTCTACTATTCATGTTGAAACTGGCCAGAAGATTGATTGTAATTTTGATGAACGTGTCTCTATTGGTGAGTAATGTGCCTTTCATGTTTCCTTTTGACTTGGGTTGTCTTCTTTTGCTAATGTGCCTTTCATGTTTCCTCATGCATCGTCTTCTCCTCAAAAGAATGTTGACTTGAGCAAGTTAAAAAGTGTTCAGCAAGATCCTGCCACTCTTGTTGTTCCTGCTGGTGGTGACGGAGAGATTTCTGATGCTCTAAAACATTCTTTGGAGTTTTTCTAGGAGAAAAGTTTGGGTCTTGATTGTTTCAAGTTCATAGGTATTGGGGCTGATAAACTTCGGATGATGCCTCGCACTTCTGAGGTTCAATTGTCAAAATGTATAGATGAGGTTTTTGCTGTCCCTGATGCGGAACTTGAAATATCAAAGAAACCTTTACTCGAAGTTGCTGATGCTGGCTTATCATTGATGTACAAAGGTTCTCTCTTGATGAGAGGTTTGCGGATGGGCTTGGAAGAAAAAGAGAAGAATTTTTCTCTTCGTGAACGCAATTATCAGGTTGAAATTGATTCCTTGAAAAAGCAACTTGCTGAGAAAGAGAAGGAGAGGGCTGATGTTGTTGATGCCCATAATAATTTGGAAACTAGGTCGATTAGTGCTCTTACTGATGTTTGGAAAAATGAACATGATATGAAGAAAATTGTTGCTGACAATTAAAAAGTTGAAGGAGGGCATGAGACGTGTGGAGAGAAAAATTAAGGACCAAGATAAATCTTTCTTTGATAACTGCAATCGTATCTGGGAGCTCTGCTTTGAGTGCTATGATAAGGTCAGAGCTAGACCTAGGAAAAAATGTTGGGATCTTGGTGACCATGATAGTTTCTTTAGTTGGCTTTGCTGCCAATATGAAGATTTGTCCCAAGTCATGGAGACCACTGTTGATATTGGGGTTTTCTACTCTGCCCGTGCTTTGTTTCACTTGATGAGACAAAGTCAAGATCCCTTGTTTGCACAGCTTTGTGTTGAAAATTACAAGTTTCCTTCTGTGGGTGACTTGGCTAATGTGACAAAGGCCACACAAGTATTGTGCAACAAGTATCTTGATCGTGTGTACTTTGTTTGCAAACTTTGGACCTTTATATTGTAGTGAAATTTAACTGAAAAATTTGCCTTAACGAGTTTTGAAACATCGTCCCTTCCTTTTGGCTCGAAGTGGACGCGCACGCTTCGCTTAGAAGCTAGAAATATTTTCACCTTAGTGCAATTAGGTCAAAAAATTTGCCTTAGCAAATTTTGAAATGCCATCCCTTCCTTTTCGTTCGAAGTGGACGCGAATGCTTTGCTTAGAAACCATAAACATTTTCACCTTAGTGAAGTTAGATCAAAAAATTTGCCTTAGCAAATTTTGAAATGCCATCCCTTCCTTTTCGTTCGAAGTGGACGCGTACGCTTCGCTTAGAAGCCATAAACATTTTCACCTTAGTGAAGTTAGGTCGAAAAATTTGCCTTAGCAAATTTTGCATCGCCGTTCCTTCTTTTTCGTTCGAAGTGGACGCGTACGCTTCACTTAGAAGCCAGAAACAATTTCACCTTAGTGAAATTAAGTTGAAACATTTGCCTTAGCAAATTTTGAAATGCCGTCCCTTCCTTTTCATTCGATGTAGACGCGTACGCTTTGCTTAGAAGCCAGAAATAATTTCACCTTAGTGAAATTAAGTCAGAAAATTTGCCTTAGCAAATTTTGAAACGTCGTCCCTTCTTCTTCATTCGAAGTGGACGCGTACGCTTCGCTTAGAAGCCAGAAACAGTTTCACCTTAGTGAAATTAAGTCGAAAAATTTGCCTTAGCAAATTTTGAAATGCCGTCCCTTCTTTTTCATTCGAAGTGGACGCGTATGCTTCGCTTAGAAGCCAGAAACAATTTCACCTTAGTGAAATTAAGTCGGAAAATTTTTCTTAGCAAATTTTGAAATGTCGTCCCTTCATTTTCGTTCGAAGTGGACGCGTACGCTTCGTTTAGAAGCCAGAAACAATTTCACCTTAGTGAAATTAAGTCAAAAAATTTGAACAAGACTTGTTTAAATTGGATAAGTTAGCATTTTTTAGATTTAATAAAATATTGATGCTAATTTACATTTTTGCGAGGTTTATGCCGATGTGAGAGTATACTTTGGATATACTCTTTTGCATTTTATTTTTTGATCGGGTAATGTAAAGACATTTCTTTTGGGGAAACTACTTTCTCATTTATACTTCATGAGATTTACAAAGAGACTGCCTCGTTAAAAGACCACTCACCCTGCGAAGGGTTTCCCCTGAGTGGAAAAAGGGTGCAACTTGATTACATTTTGAATTATAAATTTGCTTGGAATGAAACTTCTTCTAGTTTGGCTATGGGTAATATTTGCGAAGTGCTTCTATATTCCAAGTGTGATTGAGTTCTTCACCTTTCAGATTTGCTAGATGATATGCACCTTCTTTGTTTGTTCTTGTGATGATGAAAGGCCCTTCCCACTTTTGTTGGAATTTTCCCACTATGTCTTCATTTCTTTTCTTTTGAGGATAAATCTCCTGGTGCTAACTCTCTTGGCTTGACTTTTTTGTTGTACCACTTCTTTGTTTCAAGTTGGTACTTCTTTATATTCTCAAGTGCTTCATTTCTTTCTTCTTCGAGTAAATCTTTGCTTGTTGCTTGATCTTCTTCTGTGATCATTTGTATGTTTGTATTTGGTCCCTCAAACTTTATTTCTTTGGGGGTCATTGCTTCATCTCTGTTTAGTAACTTGAATAGAGAAAATCGGTTGGCCTTGGCTTCGATGTGTTGTGAGACCAGATAACTCTTGGCAATTCATCTACCCATTTTTACTTTTTTAGATCTGTTAAGCACTTTGATATTCCTGTGTAAATTATCCCATTTGCTCTCTCTACTGCTCTGTTGGACTGTGGATGCCTTACGAATACGAAACAGAGTTTGATTCCCATTGAGTGGCAGTATTCTCTGAAGTCTTCGCTATCAAATTGGGTTCTATTATCTACTGTGATGTGTCTTGGAACTCCGAATCTGTATATAATGTTTTGCCATGGGAATTTTTTCATTACATGAGAAGACATGTCTGTGATTGGTTTGCCTCAATCCACTTGGTGAAATATTCAACTGCCACTATTGCATATTGGTAGTTGCCTTGAGCCAGGGGTAATTTTCCAATTATATCAATGCCCTATCTTGCGAGTGGCCAAGTTGGTTCAATTGGCTGTAAGTTTGTTCCTAGTGCATTGACTTTGCTCCCTACCATTTGGCAATTGTGACAGGTCCGAGTTATTTCTTTGCTATCACTTTGAGTGGTTGGCCAGAAAAGCCCTTGTCTGAAAGCTTTTCCAACTATTGATCTAGCCCAGCGTAGCATCCACAGATTCCCTCATGTATTTCTTTTAGGAGGTTTTTTCCATCTTCTCTTGAGATACACTTTAGGAGTGGCTGGCAATTCCTTCCTTGTATAGTTCTTTATTGATGATTTTGTAACTTCTGGTCTTTTGCTTCATTCTTATTTCATCAACTTCATTTTGTGGCTCATAAAATCCTTTGAGGAATGCCATGATTGGAGCCCTCTAGTCTTCACTTTTGATGATACGTACTTCTTTTGGTTGTTCAATTTGTCTTTGTTGAGGCTTCGGTAATAGTTTGGAAAAATACTTCTTGTGGTAACTCCAACTTTTGGGCAGCGGCTTTTACAATTTTGTCTGCATCTGTGTTATTATTTCTTGAGATACTCTTCACTGTGAATCCGACGAAGTGTTTTTCTTGATCTCTCAATAGTTGGAGGTACTTTGTTAGCTTTGGGTCTCTTGCTTTGTAGTTTTTCTCTATGTGCCCAGCCACAACTTGAGAGTCTGTTTTGATTATTAACTTTTGAATTCCCATTGTGCAATATTATTTGTACATTGAAAGTCTAGTCTTGCCGCATATTTGAGCTTGACTCCAGAAGGTGAAGTTATGATTGCTGCTGCTCCGGCGCTAGCGAAGCCCTAAGCACCATCACAATAGATTATCCATTTTGGCTACTCCATTTTTTCTTGATTGTATTTTGATGATGTCGAATCTACTATGAAGTCGGCCAATACTTAAGATTTGATTGTTGTTCTCTTCTCAAATTTGATAAAGTATTGAGACAATTCTGCTGCCCATTTTCCCAATCTTCCAAAGGACTTACAGCCTTGTAATACTTCTTTAAGGGGTTGATTTGTTGGTACTCTTATTTTGTGTGCTTGGAAGTAATGTTTTAACTTTCTTGATGCCATAAGTACTATGTATGCAATTTTCACTATTTTTGAGTAGAAAATTTTTGATCCAAACAGGGCTTCGAACGCCTTGTTGAGTGCTCATTTTCTTCTTCGTGTATCAAAACTACACTGACTGTTCTTTCATTTGCTGATACATATAACAGTAAGTCTGCAGTTGGATCAGGCATTGCCAAAGTTGTGTGTTTGGACAGATGCTTCTTTATTTCTTTGAAGGCTTCTTGCTGTGCTTGACCCCAGCTGAATTTTTTCTTTTTCCCATTTAGTGCTTGAAATATTAGCAAGCTTCACTAGCTGATTTAGATATGAATCTGTTCAGTGAAGCTAATCTTCCTGTTAACTTTTGAATGTCCTTGATGTTTCTTGGCACTTGCATATTTAGTATTGCCTTCACCTTCTCTGGATTCGGATCAATGCCTTTTGCAGATACGATGCATCCCAGAATTTTGCCTATTTGAACTCCAAATGTGCATTTTTCTGGGTTCAACTTTAGATTTTCTTTTCTGAGGTTTGAGAAGGTTTCTTATAAGTCTTCGACATGATCTTCTCTTTTTTGCTCTTGACTACCAAATCATCAACATACGCAAGCAAGTTTCTTGGTATTTGATCTTTGAGGACTGTGGATGTCATTCTGATGAAAGTTGTTCCTACATTGTGGAGCCCCTCGGCCATTCGTTGGAAACAGTAAGTTCTAAATGCTGTAATGAAACTTGTGTACTCTTCATCTTCTTTTATCATCCAAATTTGATGGTAGCCTGAATAACAGTCGAGGAAACCGAGCATTTCACTTTCTGCTGCCTTATCTACCAAAGTGTCTATTCTTGGTAGTGGAAAATTGTCTTTTGGGCATGCTTTGTTGAGATCTATGAAGCCTATACACATTCTCTACTTTTTGTTTTTCTTCTGCACCATGACTATGTTTGCAAGCCAAGTTGTGAATTGAACTTCTCTTATGACTTTTGCATCTAGCAATTGTAACACCTCTGGTGTTATATTAACTAAAACATGCCATGTCATCATATGCACTGCAAAGCATTCATGTTTAAGTCAACCCTAATGTGCATTAATTAAAACAAGTTTACATTTCATAGATTGATTGCGTTTGTGGAATATTTGGTCACATGAAATAATAAAACCCTATTTTCGAATGTCATTGCAAATACTTAGTTTATACTCTATGTACTTGAGATGTAAACTGTGTTTACACTAGTGTCAAGCATAGTGTATAAGTCTAAGTCTAACCCTAAAAATGATTTCCATATTTGAAATTAAATTTGGATTCCAAAGCTTATTTCTGAGTCTAGCTATTTAAATTTAAATTCAAATTGGAAATGCTATAAAAGGTTTTTCAAAAGTCAACTTGGTCAACCAAGGGTGATATTGGGTCAATGACCTAAAAATGTCCTTGGATGATGTTTGTGATCACTAATAACCAACCAATTAAGTTAGAAACCAAGTTGAGGCAATTTGATCCATACATTACCACTCAAGTGAATGGCACCCATACGACTCCGTCATTGTATAGGCAATGACAAACAGAAAATATGATGCAATTTCCCCCAAGTCAGTACTTAATTAAGCCACCTGAATCCTATTGGGCATAAAGGATATGACCACTGGCACACTCTAGTTTTTAAAACCATATATTTGAACACCTATATACACCTATACTTTTTGTAGATACTTTTCGCAAATCAAAAACTCTTTTTATTTAAATAATTGTGAACAGTAACACGCTAAACCTGCTTCGATGCCAGCTGTGACAGAACCGACCAATTTATTAGAGCACAAGCACATAATTCACTATTAGTGCGGCAAACTACATGATTGAGACCTAATAAACCCGGTAGTCATACTGAAATCTCGAAGGATTTCAAACTTTTTTGGCATCACCAAGATCGTAATAGTTTAGCATTCCCATTCACAAGTACATAGTTCGCACATAGTTTTAAACCATCAGAGTGAAATAAAGTTATTACAAACCAAGTTCAAATCAATAAAGCAGAAGCGATTTAGTTCAAATCCACACACGCACTTAGTTCAAATACGGTGCCAGTCCCTTGGTCAACATCCAGCAAAAGCAGCAAGTAGAGAGGAGTGACCATGCCCAAGGTCTAGTCATCTCCCAAAGCGGGATAGAAGCAGTTCTCACAATAGCCATAAAACATCTCACCATCTGCAAAAACATAGGAAATAAAACCCTGAGTACGAGAATGTACTCAGCTAGACTTACCCGTCATAAACTAAAATAAAGTGACTCCAAGGAGTATGCAAGGCTATATAAGTAGGATAGCTGACTCATTAATTGCGAAAAAGCTTGCATTAATAAACAATTAATAAGAACCTTCTAGCAATGTATTTTAATCTGATTAACCTTATCATGCTACATTAGCACCTGTACTAAACAAGCATGGTAATAATTATTCAACAAGAAAGTAACCAATTCCAATTGAGTATCTTTCAATCTCAACAGCTCAACCATCTCATATCTTGTTCAAGTTCTTACTACGATGCCACTGCTCAAGTCAAGTGTTCACTGTCCAGGAACGATGGCGATTATAATCGATTACTAACCAGCTGGCGGGTACTCCTCACACAAACCACACTCACCCGCTAAGGTGAGCTACAGATCACCGACATTCAATTCAGGAAAAGCGCAGGATCAACAGGTACCATCGTATCCAGGAACCGCCCGGCTGCCTTATTCAGGGCGACCCTGACCTCGGACTTACTCTCCACGTAACCTATGGTCCCCATCTTCACCAATACGATGCGTAAAGCAGGTCGACTCCTAGCCCAAATCAAAATTAGGCTTCACGGTCGGAACGACTTATCCTTCCAGCTAAATGTGAGGCATAAATTCAATATGACTTGAGGACGTACAATGGACGGGGTCCTAGTTCGACACAGACGGGATAACCACACCGAACCTCCAGTTCAGTCTCAACACCAGTCCCGCCCGGTCTCGATTTATTATCTCCACATGGTTATCCAAGATAAAAATGTATTCAACCATTCCAAGTCACCACCTATAACTCACGGATGATAGGAAATCACCCGACTTCTATCGATCTAGTTAAAGCAGGGCTAAGCATATATTCGTACCTGAACCTAACAGGATTGAAGTATAACAGTGACAAGGAATATAAGTAATGCAGCAACGGTATAAAACAACGCCTATAACTTAATGCATCAAACAATTAAAGGACTCAAGTTAGATATTTTGCAAACCACAGGGAGAATGCTCTGGGGCTTGCCTTTCAGGAAAGAGCTTGGCTGGTGGTCGGGACACTCCGGAAGATCAGCTTCGGGATCCTCTTCTACTGCTACTTCCCGCACCAACGCTTCCTGCTGGCCTTCCTCTCCTTGTGCTCCGGAAACTACCGTCTCGAGCTCTGACGATCCTGTATTATGCATAGTGCGTATGAATACCATGGATACATAGAAATACAATGCTGATGCTGATGGTAAATGAATGCTCAGCTAAGATAATGATATGATATTTGAAAATATGTATGATAAGCACATGTCATTTGCGTTCTCTTCTACCGACAATTCTTAAACAAGCCTCGCATTACAATTACCTGCACACTATATAGAATTATAAACAACCATTATTTTGCCTACTACACTCTACTGAACCAAAACCAAAAGCAGATCACACATATCACAAATAGCATAAAAAGCATTTTTACACACATGAAATGATAACTTTAAAGCATTATTTATAATTAAAAGAAATTAGGGTATAACTACAACATGACTTTAGACTACTCAGAAAATTCTACAAAAATTACAGAAGCTTAATCATACCAAATAAAGACTACCATAAAAATTTCAACTTAAAACAGTAAGTACTTTATCCTACACAAAAATGACAAGGCAGCATAATTTAATAGGCCTAAAATACTTTGTACATAAAAGTATGTCAAACAGCAGATCTCAGAATATCATTAGCTCTAGATTGACATAAAAACACTCTCCAAAAAGTTTTATGCACAAATTCCTTATATACTATTTATTATGAATTATTTATCATCACATGGAAATAGGCACCTTAACTAGACAGAGCAAACTTTCCACAGGACATAGCCTCACAACATTTTTCATAGATAGAGCATGACATAAGAAAACTAACAAACTTGGTCTCACATTTTTCTGTGCAGCAGAGAATTACTTATGCATTTTCTATGATAAAAGCAATTAATAGAGATAAATAAAGATATACAGAAAAGTATCACAAATTCCACATTTCATATTTTTCATGCATAGATCATCTCATAAGAAAAATACTGCAAGTTGAACCAACTCATTTGGATGAAAAATGAGCAAGTTATGAATTTTTAAAGGTTTAACAGAAATCTGAAAACAGTTTTGAAAAAGAAAAAGGAAAAACACCTTTGCACCGGAGACCCTGGGCTTTTCAGAAAATAACCGAGCCCTAAAAAGAAACTCGCTGTGTCTGGCGACTTTGCACTAAAGTCCAGGAAAAAGAATAGAATCGTGCCCGAGGTCCACGCGGCGGGGAATGGTCGTCGGCGGTCGGCAATCTCGCCAGCGACGAGGTCACCGGCCGAACTACGGCCACTACTCGACTCAGGATTCCAGCGCGGGTGCATTGGTGTACAAAATGCAAGCTATTACCGAGATTTTAACCGGCGGCCGTGCGCGGCGGCGGACGGCTGCGAGGGTTGGCGGTGCGCCGGCTATCCCGGGCCACGGCGGGGCACACGGACCAGCCC
This sequence comes from Bothriochloa decipiens, assembly GCA_023333625.1. Taxonomy (NCBI): domain Eukaryota; kingdom Viridiplantae; phylum Streptophyta; class Magnoliopsida; order Poales; family Poaceae; genus Bothriochloa; species Bothriochloa decipiens. The sequence continues at coordinate 24,044,699 of CM041647.1, read as the reverse complement.
ACCAGCTCCAGCAAACCAAGACAGCTTAGATGGACTAGACAAAGTGGTGAATGGACGGCCGGAGCAACGACGGCAAGGTACGCCAGCGAGCGGCGGCGCAAATCCGCGATGGCGGATGGCCAAATTCGTCGGGCTCGAACCCTAATCGGCATCATGAACTACACCAATCGAACCTACTCGAGCAGACGAACATGATGCGCAAGATAAAGAAGGGAGGGAGAGGTTGCTGGCCATGACGGACCGCACGGCGGTCGGGCGGCCATGACCGGCGAAGGGGAAGATGGGCGATTTGACCTCTACCTTGGGTCTTGGTGGCAGGAAAGGTGCGCCGGGCGTGGCTCGCGTTGAGGCGGAGCTTCTGGCGAGTCCTTGGCAAAAAGTATTCAGGCTACGGGGTGCGGTGGCGGTGCAAGCTCTCGGCAGCGGCAATGGCGCGCGGCATCCGCTTGCTCGGGCTCTGGTGGAAGAGGAGGGGCAAGAGCGTGTCTGAGGCTGGGAGAGTGAACGGGCGTGAGGGTGACGCGGTCGGACTGGCTTGAGGTGGCCGGTTGAGCTCGGACCGAGGCAGCGCGGCGTCGGAGCTCGTTGAGCGCGTGGCGCTCATGCTGGCAGTGCGGGGGCGCGTGGGCGAGTGGTGGGGTCAAACCGAGCGCGGCGCGACGGATCAGTGTGCGGCACTCGGGTGCGGGGGCGAGACAGCGGACAGCGGCAGCGGTCCGGCGTACGGACGCCACGCGACCGGCGTCGGCGCGGACAGCGTCGCGAGGAAGAAGAAGAGAGGAGGAAGAAGAGACTGTTCGGTGGGTCCCTCTGCGCCAAGATTCGTGCAGACTTGATGAACCCCATATTTTCCAAAATAATCCAAATTTCAAAAAACTCATAAAAGATGAAATGTTCCTTTTGATGAGTAGAACATTTCACTTTTAAACATCAAAACCTAATTCTGCCTAGAATTTAAATTTCAAAAATGGGGATTTAAAATTAAAAGGAAATCATTTTTTACAAACTGTTTTTGACATTTTTGACCCACTTCCAAGCCTTTTCATGAAATGACCCCAAAATAAGTTTTGCTCCAAATAATTTTCTCTACAAACTTCATTTAACACTCTACCCCAAACAATCAACCTATCATAAAGCTCTAGTTCAAATCAAGGTAAGCACATATTTAAATTCTATCATTTCATGTAAATAAATGACTATGCAAATGAGATGGTCATGCTCATGATGTCCAAGATAATGCATGCTTAACACCAGGGTGTTACACTTCTTTTGTTTCTTGTGTCAAGCTCCATGCTGTTTCCTCCAAAGATTGTCATAATTCTGCCTTTGCTCAGAATGATTGCATTCCCATTGTTTGTTGATGCTTCGGGGGTATTGGTGGTGTGTTGAATTTGGTGACTGCTGTTTGCCACTGAATTTTTAGGATGAAATCTTTGCTGTTGACTTTGGCCCTATTGGTTTTGTGAGCACATTGCTAGTGGCTGGCTATTGTAGATTGGTGGAGGTGGTGGCAACATGTGCTGAGGATAAGTTATTGGCATGTAATTTATCCCTTGGGGAGCTAGATGATTGACAACTTTTAACTGTGAAGTTGCCCTGTTTTCTTTTTGCATTTCTTCAATGCTTTTCTTTACTCTTGGGCACATTTTGGACTTGTGGCCAGCCCCTTTGCCATGTATGATGCAATATATTTCCTCAGGCCTCAATATCTTTCTTTCAAAATTTCTACCTTGATTGTTGTAGTTTGCCCTTTGCTGGAAGTTTTCCTTGTAACTTCTGTTGTTTTGAAAATTTCTTTGATTGCTTGAGATTGGACCTTAACTAGCGGCTTCGCTCATGTTGTTGATGTGATTTATCCTCTAAAATGGTCTTCGCTCAACATTTGTCATTCTTGAGTGTTGGAAATTTTTATTTGATCTTGATATGTTTCTTTCTCCATTTTTTCTTCTATTCTTTTTCTGTAGTCTTCGTCGGACTCACAATACTTTCTTATTTTTTCATATAACTTTTCCACTGTGGTTGGTCTTTTCCTTTTGAAGTGGGAAGAAAGTTGGCCTGCCTGTAGTCCTTTGATTGCTGCAATGATGATGACTTCATCTGGTATATTTGTTATTTGAGCTTTTGCTTGTAAAATCTTTTGTAATACTGGCTCAGTGGTTCCTTTGGTTGCTGCTTGATGTTGAAAAGATCATCGCTTGTGAGCTCAACTCTTTGTAAGCCTTGAAAATCTAAGAGCAGAGTTGTGCGAAGTTGTTCCCAAGATTTGATTGACCGAAGAGTACCAATGTTGTGCTAGTCCTCTTACTGCCATGATGAGTGACTTCGCTAAGGTGTTCGCATCTCCCCTGCTTGATGCAACTACTGCTTTGAAGCTCATGAGAAATTGTCTTGGGTTGGACATGCCATTGTAAGTTGGAATGATGTTGAATTTGAATCCTGCTAGCCACTTCGCTAGCTGAATGTCGATTGATAGAGGCGACTCTATGTCAATTATTGCTATTTGACTTTGGTTCGCTTTGCTGTTGGTGTTTTTGCTTGCTAAGTTTGGGTCTTGGATCATGACTTCACTTTCATTTTCTATCTCTTCGTTGAGCTTTCTTATTTCTGCTTCTGCTTCTGTGATTCTTTGCTTTAGGGACTTTCCCTTGTCTTCACTCTTGCTTCTTTTAGTTGTTTTTTCTTGACAGCGAGTTGATCTTTGAGTTCCTTGAGTCTTCTTTCTTTGTTCTAAGTTTCTTCTTCTTCTTGAACATGTCTGGTTTTAGTTTTTGTTGCATCTTCTATAATTGGGTCTTGTACGGCGTTGTTGTCAGCCGGAGCTGTCCTTTTACTAGGTCTTCCCATTTTGGTGGTCCTGAGTGTCTTCGATCACACAAACGGACGGCGCCAGATGTTGGACTGATAGAATGACGTGAAAACAATATGCGGGTTGCAATTGTATTTCATTCTGCCCAAAAGCTTACACCCTAGGGGGTATTTATAGACCCCCTGGCTTCGCTACCCACGAAAACTTACAAAACTGATCAAAATGTTTCCTATACATTTGACTAAAAAGTTCATCGGTGAAGTGGTGAGACAAACTTTGCCTTCTTCTTCTTGATTCTCCCAGCAACTTTGGTCTTGATGATATTTTCAACTTTGCAGCCCGCGTTATTGATCCTTTATGCGAACCTGCCATGTCAACTTCGCTGGACGCCCACAGTCTAGCGAAGCCATCTTCGCCAAATAACCTGAAACACGTGGAAACATACACGTGAAGTTCAAAATAGCTATAACGAAGTGTTCACATCATCTACGCTTAATAATATCTTGTCCCAAATATTCATGGCAAAAATTTTGTTCACAACCCCAAAGTTTGAGATGGGCGTTTGTGTGTCAAAGTTGTTCCCCAACATGATCTTCCCTCAATTTGGAACACCAAGGATGGTGATAAGCGACGGGGGCTCACACTTCATTGTCAAGACTTTTAGAGCATTCCTGTGAGAGCTAGGAGCCAAGCACAATGTAGCTACTCCATATCATCCCCAAACCAGTGGACAAGCCGAGACTTCAAACAAGCAAATAAAGAACATCCTTCAGAAGACGGTGAACGAGATGGGAAAAGGATGGAAAGACAAGCTACCTGATGCACTCTGGGCATACAGGATAGCTTACAAGACTCCCATCAAGATGTCACCCTATCAGCTGCTCTATGGAAAAAGTTGCCATTTGCCTGTTGAGCCTTAACATAGAGCTCACTGAGCAATAAAAACCTAGAATATGGACCTCAAACATAGGCAAAGACAAGTCATAGAACTGGAAGAATGGCGAGAGAAGGCCTACCAAAGTGCCAAGCTCTACAAAGAAAGAACAAAGAGATGGCATGATAAACGAATCCAACGTAAAGAATTCAAATCAGGCAACAAAGTTCTACTCTTCAATTCAAGAGTCAAATTATTCGGGAAAGGCAAACTTAGAAGAAAATGGGATAGGCCATATACTGTCATCGACATGTCACCACATGGAGCAATCTCGATCGAAGATGATGGTGGCAACATCCACAAGGTAAACAGCCAGCGTCTCAAGGTTTTTTTGATCCCAAACATAGATTTATTGATGAAATAAATATAGTATCTTTTAAATAGTTTATTAAAAACTTATAAAAATATTTATTTGTTGTATTTATGTTTTCTCGTTAATCTTATAAGCAAAAATAAATATATGTTTGCTTAGTGTTAATGTTGTATTTATGAAATGTCTAAAATACCCCTATGCTCTTTCTTTTCTTGCACATGAATCTTTTTGATCATAGGTATATTCTGTTATAAATGCATGATAGTGTAGTCTTGAGTATTTTTTGCATGAATATCACACTCTATCACACACACTATCGCACTAATCTACCACACAATCAGACTTGATCGCCATCGGGATAAGGATCCAATCTGATAGCAACGCATCTAGCCAAAAACCGAAGGCTGGCAGGTGGCCCCAAGGGTTCGACCGCCCCCAGGTGCGGCCGCACCCCTAGCTGGCCCAATCGGTCCCGATCTTTTTCGTACCTCCCTCTGATCACTCCAGCATCATGTCCCAAGTTACGATCAGATTGTTTCCTCGATAGAGACCATAGTAGAACCTATTTAAACCCCCTATGGGTCTCACCTCTCCTCACACCAAACCATCCTCTTCTCCCTCTTACAAAGTTTGCTAAGCTCTCCCACCTACAGGTTTTGACCATGTCTAGCTATGCTCTCTCGCTGATCCAAGCTCCTGGCTCCATAGCCAACCTAGAGATAGCCACCTACCAAGAGAGCTCCTTTGTGAGGGAAGAAGCTCGTGCTACGGTGGAGAGACCCCTAGCTATCATTCCACCCCCTAGCAATGACTTCAGCAATGTGTCAAGCCTGAAGTCCATGGCACGCTCCCGTGCGCCTGAAGGAGGCACCAAGAAGAAGACCACTACTGCCCGTCTGACTACCGGTGCTTTAGGCCTCAAGAGGAAGGCCCCTAGTAATAGCGGGCTTAGCAAACGCGTTGCCGTCATGCCCTCGTCCTCCAATGTACCATTTTTGTCATCTCCCACTAAGGATAGTTGCTCTTATACTATTAGGGGTGTACGCAAACCCGATGGAGGGTATGCTAAGGGTCTCTTTCGCAAGGGTGACGCACTGGCTAGCAAGCCCGCACCCTCTACTGAAACCTCAGGCACCAAACACAAGTTTGTGAGGAAGGTCATTAGGGGCATCTGAAGGGTTTCTTTAGCGATAGTGAGGATGAGAAGCCACCCAAGGGGCCAACCATCGCCTCACTTACTGCTAGCAACAAGAGCACGCACCTGAACATTAAAAAGGCACAGAACCACATAGCCGAGGCTCATCTTAGCATGAAAGGGCTTAGGGATGAATTAGATGAGATGCGCCACGGCTATGGAAATCAGCTGCATAGGATCACTAAGGCAGCAGGAGTCAAGCACATTCTCTATATACCTTTAGAATGCTCCTTCTAATAAATAGGCACACATTTCCCTTTTCATGATCTTTTGTTTTCCAATCATTTCCCTTACAATGTAATGTGCCTATTTGAAGTTATCAATCAAACAAGTTATTAAAGGAACAAAGTTCTTCATACATGTGTGTATATATATATATTGTGGAATAACCAAAGACAGATAAGAAAGTGTCACACCCTGGTTTCCAAAGAAGACCAGAGGTCATCATATGTGTGCCCAGGAAGTCCACACATACAACAGAAAATGGTAATATCAGAAAAACAATGTATTATATAGTGGAAACATATATATTTAACACTTACACAATCAGAGTAACGCGGAACATTGGCTAAGACTTCTCTTTAGTCTTCATTCTTCTAAGGGACTGTTGACTAGGGGTTCCGTATGCCAAACACTTCCAATACCCAACTTCTTTATCCTTCCTTTGAGAAACACTTTACTACAAACTATAGCAAGGGTGAGTTCCATGTTGAAACTTAGCAAGTACAGGTGGAAAGTAATGAGATGCATGGCTTATACAAAGGTAAGGATGAAAGGTAAACTATGGTAGCATTTTTAAATGTAGCAATTAAGATTTTACTTATTGCAACCTGTTCTCTAATCAACTTGGTTGAAACACCCAACCCTTAATTAAGGTTCAAGTGGCATTTAATGAATCATTTATCATTACAGATATAGGCATATATCATTAATATCATTAACCTTGAGATTGCCATCTCAAGCAACACAGGATTGCCATCCCGTTTAGATACAGAGGTAGCCACCTCCTTAAACAACATCAGGTGACTTAACAATTTAAATCATTTGGCTAATCATGCGAGGATCTGGGCCGCTCGTGACCGTGAGCATGGACGATATATCAATTTTAACTCTGCACAGAGGTGTACACTTTCACTCCAGATTGTGATTACTCTTTATGCCTGAGGTTGCAAGTCTCTTAGCCCATTACCGAGATAGGCTGGCAGAGGTCACAACAAGGTCCTTCACAGGGTCATAGGTAGTGGTAACCCGATCCGCGATGTCCCAAGCACATGAGAGACGTACTCATAGCCGTCGCCCCAGTCTACGGATCAACCAGAACTCCCATGCTTGAACTTGTAACACCCTTCACGCCATTGCTATGCTACCCGTCGGTAAGCCACCCTCCTGCCTATGATGATCCTGCTAATAGACCAAGCTAGAGCCCATTAGCCTGGAGATGTACAGAAGTCCCAGGTTGCCACTCCATGAATAGGACCTTAAGGGGGAGGAGATATGGATACCCTCATCAACACGAGTCCCACTAGCATCCGTTTCCCCCATCTTTCACCGCCAACCAACGATGCGGATCAGCATCAACTTCTCCAACGGCCGAAGCCAAGAGCCCATAGCTCCAACATATTTTAAGAAGCAAGTTTTATCTTCATTAGGCAGGAGAAAGGTGAGGTAGAGCACTAGCAACCTAATGACCTATCAACTAAAAACCCCCATAGGTGATATATGGATAGAGTGGCTAGTCATCCCTATGGTTTGCCAATTTAAGACACATGCAATATATTAATTAAAAGTGAATAGGTGCAGTATGATCAAAGATGCCTGCACTTGCCTTAAATCCAAAGTCTAGCTGCTCTTCTAGCCTCCAACTTTAGCTGCACTTGTCAATCCTCAGCTTAGTCTTCAGCGTTAACAAACCACTCTTCGTCTAGTCACAGCAACCAAACAAAACAAACAAACACACAAAAAGTACAAGACTAAGAACAATACACCAATCAAAAGGGAAACTGAAAATAGAATGGTCTAAATGGCCAAACTCAATGTTACAGTCGCAAGAGCGCAAGAACGACGAACGACAGATCTATCGTTAAAGAAAAGACAGCTATCGAGGTACTTGCAACAAGGACAGAGACAAACTTTAAGATTGATACATTTACTAAAGCAAGATGTGGAACATATAAGAAAGACATAAAGTCAAATCAGTTGGATGATGTTGAAATGTAAAGCAGGGTTAAACATTAGTCATACTCTATTTATGAGTATATTATCTAAGTCAATTAAACATCATAATTTATAAAGCTTAGAACATGCGAGTGCATTAAAGAAAACATCATATGCTTAAAGATTAATTTAAGCAGGACATAAATGACAAGACATGTTGATATTAAACATAGAGCATTTATGATTCAAGGTTGAACTAAGCATGCCATTAACGAAAAGGCATTAATGCTGAAATTAAACACATTAGCATAAAAGAACGATGTGAATATAAACTAAGTTATTAGCATAAAAGAACGATGTGAATATAAACTAAGTTACTTTTATACCTTATAAAGGTCATTGAGTTGTTATTAACTAGGTTAATATGATATAACATGTGAGAACACTTAACAAAGCATGACATGTTTCCAAGGTAACTCTAAACAAGTCATAATTAATAAAGAAGCATTTAAGTTGGTACTAGTCATATTGTCATGCATGTATGAAAACTCAAGGTACAAACCTAAATTACTTTTATACAAGAGAGCACACATTAATTAATAAACAAGATTACTTACATAACACATGATATGACAAACAATATTGATAACAAGAAACATACGTTGAGATGATCGCAACACAAGGACAACGAAAGAATAGCCCTAGGTTGCTTTTATTTAGATAAAGCATTATTAAAGCATTAATAAACCTAATCAAATTAACAAGATTAAATGCACATACATATGACATCATGAAGATCATTTCTAAAATAAATCTTAAGGTCGACACGGTCATGACACAACAAGATCGGAAATATAAAACCCTACATTACTTTTAATTAGAAAACTATTAAATAATTATTAATCCAATTAACATTTAAATCAATAAATAAATTCACAACTAAATGACATGAAAACCACTAGCACTACTGCGTAGATTGCGATGACATGAAACTAACACAACCGGAATCGCTCGAATCGGAGTTAAAACGGTGAAACGACGAAGATTATACGATCAGTGGCAAAACTATAAATAAATCGCTTGGTGGCAAAGTCGTAAATACCTCGTCTTCTACCTCTGTCCATCTTCCTCTCCAGGACATGGCCATGACAGCCAGGCTGCAGCTCACACCGGGGGAAGGGGCCTCGGCCCTGGCCTGCTGCGGCCTGTTACGGCCGCTGGCGGCCGGCTGCGGCCTACTACGGCCGACGGCGTCCAGCGGCGTCCTGCTGTGGACGGCTGTGGTGGCCAGCTGCGGCCAGTGGTGGCGCGCGGGACAGGGAGGACCTCGGCCCTCGGCCGGGACTTGGTCGGCCGGTAGCGGCCGACTGTGGCCGGCGGCGGCTGGCTGTGGCCGGCTGCGCGCGGCTAGGGTTTGCCAAGGGGCTACGGCGCACGGGGCTGACCCTCTTTATAGCCGGTGGGGAACTAGTTGGGCTGAAGCCACTGGGCTTGGCCCATTGGGCCGGCTGCTGCTACTGATGGGCAGGTTTGGCCATTGCTGGCCGGCTGCTGCTGGCTGTGGCCGACCAGAGATGACCGCGGCCGGCTAGAGCTGGCCAATGTTGGCCATAGTTCGCCAGTGAACTCTAGGAAAGGCTCTAGGTGGCCCGGGAAGGCTATGGCTGGCTTGTGGCCACTGTAGCCATGCTATTGCTAGCTGTGGCTGGCCAAAGTTGGCCGTGGCCGGCTGAGAGTGGCCACAGGTGGCTGTTGCTGGCTAAAGTTGGCCAGATGAAGCTAGGTGAGTCCAGGGGTGGCCTAAGCTAGGTAGGACCGGGCCAAAGCAAGCTAGGATGCCTTGAGGATGGCTAAGGGTTGCTAGACCAGAATACTGCTGTCCTTACTATGCTGTTGATGGCCAAGTTTGGCCACTGGTGGCCGGCTGCGGCTACTGCTACCCTGGCCGCGGTGGCCATGGCCGGCTGGGGCTGCCCAGGACTGGCCAGAGCTGGCCAGTTAAGGCTAGGAGAGGCCAGAGCAAGCTAGGTCTGGCCAGGATAGGCTAGGGTAAGCCAGGGATGACTGGAGCTTGGTAGGGGATGGTGTCTAGCTAGAGCGGTGGCCAATACTATAGAGGAAAAAGAAAAACTCTCTCTCTCTCTAAGCAAGGGAAAGGATTTTTCTGAAAACGTTTTCCCAAAACCTTCTCGAGGCAAACTTGGGTTTTCGAAGCTTTATTTTCAAATTCGAAGAAAACCTAGATGTGACTTGCTCGAGGTTTAGGAATTCTTTTTCACACCAGAAAAACCAAGGAAAGCACCAAGCACAAACCCATTCCATTATTTTCTAAAAAAGAATATAGAAAAGCATATTTTATTTAGTGCTTTCTGATAACAGCCCAAAATGTAAATTTTGGGGTGTTATAGATCTACCCCACTTAACATGAATCGCGTCTCGAGATTTGAAGAGACTTAAGAGAAAGAAGACAAAGCAGGTTATAAAGTTGCTTTGGCACTTACAAGATAAAGAATCAAGGAGCACCAAAAGGGCTAACAAGGGAGTCATAGATCGACTTTCAATAATAACTTGAAGATTTTCAAGTGCGAGTAGTCATCAAGGCTCGGCGAAAGCTCGACGACTAGATATGAAGAATGACCGACAATAAAGGTAAAGGTGGATGATGAGAGTCATTGACACAAATTTATACAGAGATCTCTAGGTCTTTCTGAGATGTATGGTCCAATGCCAATACTAGCAGAAAATGATACGAAGGCTGAGATTGATGTTATGCTGCTCTCAACTCCTTGATTGCACAAAAACAAAATCAAAAATTTGGTTTGTGCAACTTTTTCTCCCCTCTCATTCTACAAAATTTTCAATAAAAATTTTAAAATCTTTTATCCTTCAAACTTCATCAAACATGTCTTCCTACCTTTGAAATATTTGCATACTTTTTATTCCCTGCTAATATTCCTACAGATTTATGAACACCATTTAGCGACCCCATGTTTATCTAAGTGATTGACGAATGAGATATAGTAGGTTGACATGATGCTTGCTCATTCTTGCAAAGCACTTGGGATTTATTTTACAAAAACAAAAATGCAAAAGCATGTTCCTTGAGTGATTAGAGAAACCTACCAAGGCCATATATGATTCTGTATGATGAAACCTTCCACATATGCCACTTATTTTGTGTTGAGTTGAGTCAAATTTTGTGACCGCTGTTGAGAGATGTTTCATGCTCCCAAGATCAGAATTCACTTGTACCCACCAAATAAAGCCAATTCTCACCCTAAGAATTGTACAAAACATGCATCCCAACCTTCCACCAAAAATATGCCAACTCTTACACTGAGAGTTGCGTAGTTTTCTCCACCAAATAAAAATGCTAATTCTTAGAACCACGCATTCCTGTTTGCAAAATTTTTCTCCATCTACCATCATGAAATCTCCTTATTCAAAGTTTTTCATATGCCAATAAAAGATATGGGGCTATGCAAAAAAAATGAATGACGATGATGAAGGTTTTATAGGCCATATCTTCCCAAAAGTTCTATCCGAGGAGAATCATGATGCATGGAGTACCAAAAAGGTTCAGAATTAGGTATCCACCTTCTTAATTCCACACACATGCACATTCTGATCTAAGGGTATGATGCACTCCCTCCAGTATGGTCTGGGGTTTGACTTGGCAACATATGTACGGTAAGTGTGCCCCATCATTCTCATTCCTACCTAAAAGTCCAGATAAGCCTTTTTAGAGGTAGGATGATCAAGTGAAGGCATCATGCCTTGGTGAGAACCACTTACAAATTTGAGTGACTTGAGAGAATCATTCAAGGAACGCAAGCAATGTTTTTATTTTCAAAATCTTTCAAAAAACCCAAGTTTCTATGCAGGGATAAAGTAAGAAGATTTGAATCCAGGCTATTCCATTTTTCAATTACCCAAGATGACTTGGTAGCCACTTTGAAGTTCATGAATCCAGGTGAAGCTTGGAATAACCTGTATGCAGATTCTTTTGAATAAGGAAGATGAACTCATTTGATCCATTACACTTTACTCAAGGATGAGCAAAGGACCAAGTGTGGAGGAGTTGTTGGCACTCCTTAGCAACTAACTTACAACATCATTTTAAATACTAAAACAAATAGAAGGTAGGGCTTTTATCTAACCTTTCCTTGAGTTTGTTGTATATGTGACTTGCGGTTCTGACATGTGGAAATGCACGAAATTTACAAAGAAAGCGCATTTTGGAAAACACATTTAGAAAAGGCGCAAACTAAGAATAAAAGAGAAATCCAACCTTACCTGCAAACAGGACCCATCCGTAACCACGAGAGAAGTCCAGGCCCAACAACAAACCGACCACCCGAAGGCGGTGGCCAGCTGGGCCAGCCAGGGGCCCGACCACCCCCAGGTGCGGCCGCCCCCCGGGTGGGGCCTCCCGGGCCCATCCTTCAGAGGTGGTTCATGAGGCGGTATCCCAAGGGCGGTTTCACATCCTTCCAAACTTAGCTACGCCCGAACTGTCCTATGGAGCTATAAAATGGTGCACCCACTCCCTCCACAACACAACTGGATACAATAGAGAAGAAGGAGTGGTGCCACATTTTCCATTAGCTTAGCTTCTAGCTAGACTATTCTAGGGTTTGAAAGAGAGAGGCAAGAATTGGAGAAGTAGAAGCAGGGTCGAAGCAGTTCTACCCTAGGATGGACGAAGTGCCGGACCTATCGGCTCCCACTCCAACTTGAACCTCTACAACCATCTTGCTACTTGAAATAAGAGGTTTGTGTAACATTCTGCTTTTGATTCATTAAGTGAGTTACTTTCATAAAGCTACTTGTTCATGGGATCGTCGCTCGTCCGTTGGACGAGTGGTCTAGTAAGAGGACTCCTGATAAAGACGAAAGTTCCTGGCCATCGCTAGAGCAGTAGTCGCCTTAGTAGACGTGGTGTCTAAGTTGGAGTCTACCTTCATTTACTGTGCGTGCCCATGGTTAGAGGGGTAGGTGGCAGGTGGTGATAGCCCTGTCCACTCGTAACTGCATTCCCCCACATCCGGACGTCGAGTAGAGCTTATGCTGATATCACTTGGCAGACCAAGTGCATCAGTGCCTAAAGTAAGCAAGTAGTGGGAAGGTTATCCACACTTAGTGTTTTCTGCCTTAGTGTATCCTCTCCAACTAAGTTATCCCTCTTACCTTTTCTAGGGCCAACTAGCTAAGAGTCAACTAACATTTTCCGTTCCTGTGGGAAAATACGATACCCTGATATGTTTCTGGGTGAAGTGCTACTACGGTACTTTCGTGTGCTTGCAGATTTTTCTGCTATTGCAAAGAAGTGCCAACAATCACTCGACCCCCTCGATCCATCTACTCTGGTATGGGAACACAACATTTAATGCCTCAACCACCCCTGCCGAATGCCATGACTGTAGCCGCGTCAATAGGAGCTGGGTACAAAGGTCAAACCTCCTTTTTCACTACCCATCCGCAGATGTGCGGTGATTTAACCGACACTATCGCACCATATCGGCACTGTTACGCCATACTGAGCGCTATGCCCCCTCGAGCCCCCCTCAAAAACGCAATGCGATAAAATCCTTAACCTAGTTTCTCGGGGCTTGGCCTTATCCAAAGGGCCTCGACCCCCTCGATTGCCCCCTCAACACCTTTGGTCAACACTCCAACAGCTCTAACATGACTTCGCTGATGCTCTGCATGCCTGCTACAGGGACTTAGTTCTTTCACCGACCATTGATAGCATCATTGTGATGTGCCTAAAGGATGGAGACCATACCCAGAGCACGCCTCTACAACAACCACGACACGATTGGCTTCACCCTTTCGACGTCATTACCTATGACAGCCCTACCAAGGACAACTCCCTTAGGGTTTCCTGTACACCTGAGCCTCCCCTTGGCCTATAAAAGGGGACGCCAGGGACTAGCTCAAGGCATGGAAACCGCATTGGATCACACACTTAGGCATCCAAGACATCTAGAGTAGGGCATAGGGCTAGCTTCACTAGACTTAGGTCCTCTGCTTTATCCCCATTCTCATTCGTGCGCTTGTAATCCCCCTTGTACAAGCACTTCGGTGCAAGGCAACCCTCTCCCGCTGGACATAGGGCCTTCTCTTGCCTAAACCAAGATAAATCTTACTCTCGCTTTGCATCACCATCTGGTTAGGGAACACATTGCATTATTACTAGTTGGGTTCCTGTCCACGGGATGAAACACCAATAGTTGGTGCGCTAGGTAGGGGGCATTGTGTGTCGTGATCGTCTTCCCATCATTTTCCAGATGGCGGACTCTGTTCCACCACTTCCATTCACCACGGTGATCTGGTTTGGGAGCCTAGAGTTCATGTCACTCAGCCATGGCTGGAACATGATCCTACTCTCACCTAAAGATTTGGATGACAGTGACCATGAGCCTCCTTGGTCAGGAAAAGTTACACATCGGTCATGCTACTCTCACCGTGTGTCTACGGCCAAGAGGCAGCGTGATTAGCGCAAGCACCGTCGCTTCCTCACGGGCGAAGCGACGTCCACTATGGCTACCTCACTTCTGACCAATGATGTGGGTCTCGTCGCAGAGGGCCTATCTGACCTATGTTTGGCTATAGAGGGAGGGCCAGAGGGGCACCACAATGGCCCGTCATTCAGCTTCATGAAGCGCTTGCCGTAAGGGTCAGGCACGGCTCCCCAACAGGCGCAGCTTTGGCACCCCACCACTTGTTCCCCTTTGGGCTGCACAACACTGCCAAGACGTACTCTTCCTCGGTGAGCACCAACTTCAGTGCATATGAGGACCTTCCAGATGCCTCCTGCACGCCACCATGGACTTGGTGACATCCACGCTAGCCTCGGAGTACCCGGACTCTCCGGAGACCGTTGGTCTAGAGCTCTGGACAGTTGCCTCTAGATGATCGTATCTCTGCATGCAGCTTCCAAACGTTCTTGGATTCACCTTTGGCATGGTCCAGATGGTGTTGTACATGTTGTACACGAACAAGACGCCGGTGGCGGTAGCCGAGGGCAAGGATGCCGGCGGCAAGCTTCCCTCAGCTACAGACGAGCACGTCCTCGTCAACATCACCAAGCTCAGCCCCGCAATCCCCGAGAGGAGCTCAGGGGTGCACACAACCACCCAGATGGCGGCGGTTCCCACCAGGAGCTGCACTGCTAAAGCAGCCGTGCTGCTGGTGATGCTACCCAACAGGGACGTGGTTGACGTCTTCGTGAGCCGCCAGAGCCTTGCCGTCTACGTTGCCTAGGTTCTCCATCGCAAGCAATCATGTGTCGAGTCGAGTCTGAACACACAACAAGCAGCTAATCGGACCCCTTTTTTTTACATCTATATATGTCTATGTGCCCAGCATGTGCGCCACGTACCCGTTTAACCAAACCTTAATTAGCTTTATTTAATTCTCAAATATGTGATTCTATAGTAATGTGCTTTCATGTAAGGAATTTCATTGCCCTCCAAAAGAATCATAAGAATTTTCTACAAGCGTGTTAATGTACTGTACCTTATCTATTTTTCTTCTTCTTTCTACACTATATATTGCTCAACAAAGACGTACTAAAAGACTTTCCTCTAGATACATCATAGCACAAACCTGAATAAGGAGTTAAACTTGGAGATGAGTATCCACCATTAGATTGTGTAGTACTACATAAATGTTGGGGAAACTAAGTCATACACAAGCCTCTTGGCTCCGATTCTAATGGCAGACAGATAGACAGAGAGCACAAACAAGATCACAGATAACTTCATTAAGAATGCAAGAAGATAAAACCAATTAGAGCTCCATGTCAAACCATGGACAAAGCCCTTCTATTTATATGGGGGAACAAGTGAAAAATCTCTATTTTGGGCTGCCCTATCCTAGAGTATTTAGGGGCAAAGACATCATGACATGGCCTCATTAAGAGTATGGACGACTTTAAAAACTTTTTGTTGATGATGAATCTAATCCGTGCCAACACACCAGCGGGCCTTGGATGCCCAAAGAAGTTGTCTCTACAACCTGGAACATAGTAACAACAAAACATAATCGACCAAACCGATCTAGAAACCAATAAGGCCGACGTGATTGTTGACGGCTAAAAAAGCTCTCAAACCACCTCCAGAAGGATCCATTAGGAGGAAGAATGTGGAGGGTCTCCTAGGAACAGCGAGGCTGACTAGAATGCCAATGAATCTCATGGAGAGAAGCATCGGACAGCAAGTGGAGGGGTTGAGGAGAGAATTAGGGTAAAATAGAGATAATTGTTTTTTGTTTGATTGTTTGGATGGGATCGATCAGCCACGATCCTCTTGTATATATATTGGGGTGGTCTTATACAAGTAGCGATCAACTCCAAATTGCAATCTCCAAGTTCCTACCTCATAAAACTTAGCAAAACACATCGGTTTGGACTCGGCTTAGCCGACTGGGCAAGTCGGCTAAGCCGATTTTCACTGGGCCAGCCAGTGCACCCAGTTGGCTGGCACTGGAGTTGGCTTAGTTGGCCTGGTGACCTGGCTAAGCCAACTGGGGGGATGTCTCGTTGTGGCTCATTGTCTTCTCCATGTGATTTCTTGCTCCATTTGCGATGCCACTTGAACTTGACCATGTCCAGGTCCATTATAACTTGTTCATGGTGCCATTTCCACCCTTAGACATTTTTGAGTGTCAACACTTTCTGACCGAACTTTCCTATGCCTACCTCATCACCCAAACCCTTCTTGCCATAGCTTGTCCTTCGAGCATTTTGTCTTCTTCGATTAACATTGTTGATCATATCCTGATCCACCTCTAGCTTTCCTGCTTATTCATTCCTTTGTAGATACCAACACAAAAGAAGGTATAGATCTTCAATGTAAGGAAATGGACCCTATGGGCCATTAAGTTAGAATTTTAATGTTTCAAGAACAATATAACCATTTGGACTACTGTTGTTTGCTAGTATACAAGTGTTGACGGTCCTTAACATCAACATTATACCTTCAATTAATGCGCAATATAATGGAAAAGAGTTATTAGTGCATAGTTGTAGGGATTAAAACTAACAAGTTCCATGAGTTGTGTTATTCTCACTTGTTTTGTAGATTATCAATATTTTACTATAGAAAAGTACCTCAAGTGATGAATCAGAGCACACCAATGCAAAGAGCTGGTCAAGACGATCGAAACGGATATACCATTTGTTATATTTGGAGTCCCGACAAGAGAGTCCCCCATTAATATGACAAGATCCTTCTAGAAGACCTAGAAATCATCACCAAGCAAAGAGTTTTATGGGCTAACATGACAATTTCCATAGCTTTGATGATTTATGAATTTCCACAGACACCGGAGCTAGACAGGAGCCTAGCGGCTGACAGGTGGGGCCGGTCGGCCACACATGATAGGCCGGTCGGCCTGGTCCCACCTGGAAGTGAGCTCTGCTTCACGTGACGGCCTCCAATCGACCTCTACATCGCCTCTTGACCCTTGTTTCAAGTTGGTTTGACAAGAAGGCTGCAGTTCATCCCACCGGGGAACATAAGCAGGGGTAGACCCCCCGAGGCATCATTGAATCATTATTCATTAGTTGATCTCTCATTCAGAAGGCTAGAGAGAAAAGCTAGGGTTTCCAATTAGAAGTTTAGAGCCCTACTTCAAGTTTAGGGTTAGATCTAGCTAGATACAAGTAGAGTTGAGCACGGCTCAGGATTTCTGGATCATCGTCAGGAGATTTGGTAATTGTACATCTTGTATCTCGTAATTAAGACTTCTTGCTATTTAAATATCATTATGTTCTTGTTTATTATGTTCTTGGTTTGTTCTAGTTCTATCTTTGATATAGTTATGATTGATAATAAGTTTATGAATATGTTCGTAAAGCACTTAGTTCAACTCCAGATTGGATTAGGTGGCAGAGATAATGTAGACATGGTGTCTAGATTATATTTACCTGCGAATGCACCCTATTTTCTGGGCCGTGTGGTAGATCGTGAAGTTGACTTTTATAGCTTCATTGAGTCCTCTGTAGTTCACTCCCCAAATCTAGGACTAGTAGAACCCAGTTACTTAGGGAAGGATTGCTATGTTCATGAATTTCCTGAAGTAATGTTCCTTATGTTTAGATTGAAGTTTGATTGTGCTATAGAGGATAGGAAAAGGATTAGAACACTCTGAGACTTGGTAGATGGATCATAACTTAGGAATTAAATCTCTAACCATGTTGCTTTATTTTATATCCTACTTGATTAGATGAGTTCTTTCTAATTATGGATTCTCTATCATTACCTTTTTAATTATCAATATTATTATTATCTGTCTTACCCCTGTTAAGATAGAGTTGGTTAATTGATTCATATCTAGAGAGTATGTATTTGTATTCTTATGGCCATTTTGTTTTTCTACTTTTATATTCCCTCTACTGGTAAAATGATAAATAACGATACCTGGAACTTTCCTGCGTGAAATGCTACAACGGAAGTATTTTATCTGTGCGCTTGCGGATAACCTGTTTATTTTATTTTATGTAAAGTGCCTGGATTTTAGGTACAACCACATTTCTTACATCATGTTAGGGATGACAACTTAACTTAAGCGGTGTAAGAGATGCTAACAAGCATTTTTGGTGCCGTTGCCGGGGAGCTTTATCTGGGAAATTAAATATATGGCTATCAGAAGAACAAATCAAACATATACTCTTAAAGATAAAAATCTTGACCAAGTCCTCTGTCTTTTCTGGCTTACCCTTGTTTTGTTTATTTCATATCTTATGCAGGGTGTTTCAAGTTTGGTTGTGATCAATCAACTACCAATCAAGAACCAACTCAACCTGAAGATCAACTAAGTGGTGAAGACAATGGCCGCCAAGACTTTGCAAGAATTCTCTGCACCAAGCACCGAGAATATCCGTGTTGGGCCCATACTCCCAACATATAACTTAGAGTTTAATTCAAGCCAAGCCTTATCAGCCTGGTCCAAGCTACTATATTTAGCGGAAAGGAACATGAAGATGCCACAACTCATCTACAGAATTTCCTGGAGATTGGAAGCACCATCATCATGAAGGACATTGCCTAAGATATTGTACTTCTTTGGTTATTCCTATTCTCTTTGGAAGGAAGAGCGAAGAAGTGGTTTTATAACCATTAAGAAGACATCAACACATGGGACAAGTGTTTGAAGGCCTTTCTATCAAAGTTCTTCCCTGTAGGTAAAACCAATGCCCTAAGAGGGAAAATTTACAACTTCTAATAGCAACTAGAAGGAACCATTGCCAATTCATGGCATCATTTCCAAGGATATATCCTAGAATGCCCCCATCATGGATTAGAGGATTGGTTGCTCATGCCAGTATTCTACAAAGGACTTATTCAGAAATCTCATGAGCACATCGATGTAGCTACTAGAGGATCATTTATGTCACTAACACTTGGAGAAACTGAAGCTCTTTTAACCAAGATAGCCAAGAATCAGAGCTAGAATTCAGATCATATTCAATGCTGCTAGAAGAGTGAAGAAATTCCAAAAGAAGTTTGTGCACTAACAACGAAGATGGATGTATTAATGGAGTGGCTTGATAAAAGGGATAATTATAAAAGAGATTGTCAAGCCATCCAAGATGCATTCAATGCTCAAAACAAATGTGGAAAGTATTTAGGGATAGAATTTCTAGATGATCAAGAAGATGCAAACACTATCAACAAGTCTACATCAAGAGAGCAAGGATGGAATCAGAAAGAATCTACTTACCAAGATAAGTATTCAGGCTATAAGAATTCTTCTAATTTTGAGCAATTAGCCTTGAGGAATTTAATCTTAGAATAGGCTAGACTTAATGATAATATTATTAAAAGGCTTGCTTCTAATGATAGAATCTTAGAGGATAGAAATGCTAAATTAGATGACTTTTCTTCTGCCATAAAAGATCAACTTAATTATAATAAACAAACAGAAACTAAGTTGGCACCACTAGCCATTGCTTTGCCTTTTGCCACTAACCATGATCAGGGACAAGCTATAACTACAAGAGGTGGTAAATCTACCCATGATCCTCCTTATCCACAAGGAGCAACATGAAGGCAAGCTAGGCCAGTGATCCCAACAAAAATACCAAAAGAAAAAGATGATGATGAAGTTGAAGATTTAGAAGAACCACTACCAGAGATGATGCAAGATTTCCATGATTCCAATATTTTACTGTTTCCACGTAGAAGAAGGAAAGCCAAAGCTGATGAGCAGTTAAGTAAGTTTATTGAAGTAATTCAAAAGTTATACATCAATATTCCTTTGTTAGATGCCATACAGGTACCCGCTTATGCAAGATACATAAGGAATCTTCTCAACAACAAATGACCTCTGCCCACTACTAAAGTGATCAAGTTGACGGAAGAGTGTAGTGTTGCTATCCTCAATATAGAACCAATAAAAAGGAAGATCCAGGACGTCCCACTATTGAGTGTTCCATTGGAGACCAACACTTTGACAATGCATTATGTGACCTTGGAGCCAGTGTTAGTGTGATGCCCAAGACAGTCTTTGATAAAATCCAACATGCCAAGATCGTTCCTACTCAAATGTGCCTACAATTAGCTAATCAATCAATCTGCTACCCACTAGGCATTACTGAGGATATTCCAGTCAAGATCAGAGAATTTTGTATACCAATTGATTTTGTGGTGTTGGATATGCACCCAGAATCTCAGGTGTCAATTATCTTAGGAAGACCTTTCCTAAGTACCGCCAATGCTCACATTGACGTTAGGAGTGGAGAAATCTAGTTCAACATTAATGGGCAAGAAGAGTGTTTCCCGTTCAATCCGAAGACTACTCTAGCCAATACTGCCAAAATAATAAATGAAGCAGAAGATGAAGAGACATCCACCCCCGAAGATTGAGATTATGGAGAAGTCTGGTTTAGTAGACTTAAAATTTTGATCCCTCGCCGAAAGGTAACTCGGTAGTTATCCATATTTAATTTCATGCACTTGCATCCATATAAAACAAAATAAAAATATAAAAATCCATGCCCATGTAAATACTTTTTACGGAGTGAAAACCTAAAAGAATTTTTACTATGGTGGCTTAATAATTTTGTCAATAATTTTCTATGAATGTTTGTTTCATTCAAGTAATTTTATTTTCTGCATGATAAATTTGTCTCACCTTGGGCCCACAGATTCCATGGAATTCACTTTGTTCTCTTTATCTTATCACCACACCTACTAAATCTTATCGTATGCATGTACGAAAGGTAGGGAAAGAAGCTTAAAATTTTAGCAGAATAAGGATAGAACAAGATGCACCCGTGGGGCCCACAAGTGGGGCCGGCCGGCACCACACACTAGGCCGATTGGCCTGCCTCTCCCCCTCTATAAAAAGCTGCCTGTAGTAGCCTTCCTTCCTCGCACCACAACACTTCTACTCCTTCTTTTCAACAGGTTTCAGCTCCGAGTTGTGTTGCTAGCCATAAACCTTAAAAGAGAGGTCTAAGAATGAAGAGAAGAGCTTGTTGCAATTATTAGAGTTCTTGAGATTAGGCCTAAAAAGATTAGAGAGAAGTGCTTAAAATTTGTTTTAGAAACTCTCTTTTGGGCTGACTCTCGAACGACTAATCATTGGACAGCTAACCTCTAACCATTTATTCTAACTGATATTTACATTTCCCTTTTTGTTTTGCCTCTCTATTTTTTGTGTGACAGGATGTCCATCTTTGGTCTTGGATGTTTAACATGGAGCCAATCCAAGAGGGCTGGTTCTGACATGGACACCGACACACCTACTTCCTCATCAAGACCTTCACTAGCCGTCCTTCCACTGATAACACCATCAACAAACTTATGGTGGAAAAGGATGCCAGGCTGCATGGCAGAACGGAGAAGGACAAGTTCAGGAATATCAAGGACAGAGAGTACAAGTTAACAACATCATACCATCCTCAACTTCTACAAAACATAGGTATGGATGTTGAATTCAATGCCATATTTATTGCAGTTGGTTGGAAGAATTTCGTTCTAGTTAATGAACCTGGTATTAAGCTGCTCACAATGAAATTCTTGTGCACTTTGCAATTTCTTGATGAGGCTGGGGCTGGGGTGAGTTTCTTCCTGTTTAATAGGCAGTTTACTTGCACATGGAGACAACTTAGTGATTTACTAGGATTTGATTCCGATTGTGTTCTTAATCTCGATGTTGCTCTCCCCGATTTTCAAAAAGAACAGTTTTGGAAGGAAATTACTGATAAGGAAATCTGTTATAACTGAGAAATAATGATCTCCAACTTCCTACCCTTCATTTTATCCATAGATTTATTTCTTTGACTTTATTCCCTAGACCATAATCACAATCCATTAGGGAAGATAAGTTGAAAATACTTTTTCCAATTGTGAATAGACGAAAAGTTTCTGCTATTATAGCTATGATGCACCAATGGTTAGAAGTTTTTGGACCAGTCAAAGGGGATATTGAATGTACATCCTTGGTTTTTCACATAGCTGCCAGATTGGGATTGACAAATAATTACCTTGTTTCTCATATTTCTGATCCTTGCCCCGTTTTGGACCTAGATTTCTTTAGGCAGGGCCAAATTCTAAAAAAGGTTAAAAATGTTATTTATATGAGATATCATGGTATAATTACTGAGATCACACTTCCTAACCCGGTTCTTAGAATCTATACTATTAGAAACTATCTTGTTGGTTTGCAGCCTTTGCCCCAAAACAGGAGGATTGCATCTGCCCGATTTGTGAATGTGCCATCCCCATACTACTATGGAGAAGACCCAGCACATGAAGGACCCGCATATACTGCATACACAAATCAACCAGGCACATCAAGACAATATCATCCATGGACACCATCTCCATCACATCACTCTGAAGGATCTTCTCAAGATTTTGAGGAGAGGACAGAAGACCAAGATCACAAGAATCCCAACCTAGATGGTCTGTGGATCATCGTCTAGAACCTTCACACACGCATCATGAACCACCAAGACATTCTATCTCTGGTGTAGAAGGACAAATGACACATCTGAATCTTCATATGGAAATAATCACTGAAGAACAAGCTAGTATTAATCGAAGGCTTGGAGAACAACAACAATGGAATGCCTAGTTTGGTGTAGCCTTAGATAATGTTTAACAGGCAAAGGCTAGAGACGGACGGAATTGGGAAGCTTTCTACTCCATCCCTCAATTCTATCCTTATAGACCACCTCCACAGTAACACCCATGGGAGAGTTCCCAAGGTCTCTTCTTTGATAATATCTACGACAACCAGCTTGGGAGAGGAGCCCCCAAGATTCTTCTTCTACCCCACTTGAGATAGGAGATCTCAAGTTCTGCTGCAAGACCTTCCAGGAGGTAACCTGAGAGTTAGGTATCCTGAAAACCCCTGATGAGTTATCTTTTATATATACCTTTTAGTTTTGAATAAATTAGTATGAAATAATGAAAATCAAATAAAAAGAGTTTTATTTCCTTTTTGCTTTAAATAAATAATCTTGAAGTAGTAGCTATGTTTTAATAAATGCTTGAATTCTATGGAAATATAAAGTTTTCAGTATAGATTTCTCTTAAGTTCTGAGATATAACTATTCTAACAGAAAACCTTACTCGGAATCCAAGATTTGTGGGTAGCAATTGCTTTAACCTAAGTCTAAGTGATTGGCAGATATGATATAATACAAGTTTGAGCTGTTGTTTATCCTGTTCTTAGTTATGTGGAATTTCTGGAGAATTTATTTTGAAAGCCTTAAGAACCTACATGATGAGTTCCTACATGATGAGAGTTTAAAATTCCTACCACAGCCAAATATGTATTCTTAATAGTCTAGGAAAAACTTCCTTTATTTTATGTACTACTTGTATGCATTGAGTTTGTTCTAGCTGTGTTGATCCCTAGGAACTCTTCATAGTATAAATCGAGATTCACACACACTTTGCACCCTTGCTACTTCTACCATGGAAGTACGCACCATCATATTCACCTATTTAGATCCACCCAAAAATGTTCTATTCCTACACTGGGAAAGGACAACCAAAAACATTTATCCCTAGAACTCTCCTTGTCTGCTAGCCCAAATATTAATGCTCCTAAATGTTTTCAGTTATTTTAGTCAGTTGTAACTTCAGAAGGTAATATTATGTTCTAGTTTAAAAAAAAGAGAGAAAGAAAGAAAGAAAGAGAAAGAAGTTTTTGTATCAAGTGTTAGATTCTCCAAAGGTATTGAAAAAACTTTCCAGTTGAAAAGAGCATTGTAGAATTAGGTTTGCACCACTTCTTCCTTCCACCAAAAATCTTTGTTATGCTTGAAACCACACTTGCACATTTTGATTTGATTGTATGGGGAGGATCTTCGAATTTCATCCTCTAGATCCACATGTTAGATCCGGCAACATATGTATTACAGGCATGTGTTGTTTCCTGTCCCACCTATGAACTCCATATTTTTACTAGTATAGGGTGAGAAGAGAGAAGGCAAAACCACTTTAATTGCCTTAGTAAGGAACCACAAATACCACAAATGAGAGACATGTGAGAGTCATGCAAAGGAATCTCTGAGTTTTATTTTTGAAAACTTATAAAAACTCCAGAATGTAGGTTGAACAAAGACAGGTGGCAATGCTTGACTAACATTGTTCTATCTATCAATTACTCAAGATGCAGATAGAGGCAATAAGCTCCATGATTAGGGATAATATGAGTAAGTTTGGAAATTAGAATAGTTTGACCAATGTTTAGTGGAAATCTTGTTTGAGAACTTGTATATTTTTGAGGTGTGAAAGCATTGCTTTAACTCCTAGCTCTTTAATGAAGACTTTGACTTTGCGAAGGGACTAGAAAAGGGTAAGCTTGGGGGAGCTTGTTGATGGTCCTTAACGTCAACATTATACCTTTAATTAATGCGCAATATAATGGAAAAGAGTTATTAGTGCATAGTTGTAGGGATTAAAACTAACAAGTTTCGTGAGTTGTCTTATTCTCACTTGTTTTGTAGATTATCAATATTTTACTATAGAAAAGTACCTCAAGTGATGAATCAGAGCACACCATTGAAAAGAGCTCCTCAAGACGATCGAAACAGACATATCTAGAGAGCCCCCCATCAATACAACAAGATCCTTCTAGAAGACCCCTAACTCATCACCAAGCAAAGAGTTTTATGGGCTAACATCATAATTTCCACAGCTGTGATGATTTATGAATTTTCGAGGATAAAAACAGAATAATCCAGGAAGAGTAGGAGCCAAGGAACCGAACCAAATAAAGTTGAATTTATGCAAGAATTAACTAGAATGATCTAGAAGACATGAGAAGACACCAGAGCTAGACAGGAGCCTGGCGGATGACAGGTGGGGCCGGTCGGCCCCACATGACATGCTAGTCAGCCTGGTCCCACCTGGAAGCGAGCTTCGCTTCACGTGACGGCCTCCAACCGACATCTACGTCGCATCTTGACCCTTGTTTCAAGTCGGTTTGATCCGAAGGCTGCGGTTCATCCCACCGGGTTATATAAGCATTGGCAGACCCCTCTGAGGCATCATTGAATCATTATTCATTAGTTGATCCCTCATTTGGAAGGATAGAGAGAAAAGCTAGGGTTTCCAATTAGAAGTTTAGAGCTCTACTTCAAGTTTAGGGTTAGATCTAGCTAGATACAAGTAGAGTTGAGCGTGGCTCAGGATTTCGTATCATCATCAGGAGATTTGGTAATTCTACCTCTTGTATCTTGTAATTAAGACTTCTTGCTATTTCAATATCATTATATTCTTGTTTATTATGTTCTTGGTTTGTTCTAGTTCTATCTTTGATATAGTTATGATGGATAATAAGTTTATGCATATGTTCGTAAAGCACTTAGTTCAACTCTGGATTGGATTAGGTGGTAGAGCTAATGTAGACGTGGTGTCTAGATTATATTTACCTACGAATGCACCCTATTTTCTGGGCCATGTGGTAGATCATGAAGGTGACTTTTATAGCTTCATTGAGTTCTCTGTAGTCCACTCCTCGAATCTAGGACTAGTATAACCCGGTTACTTGGGGAAGGATTGCTATGTTCATGAATTTCTTAAAGTAATATTCCTTATGTTTAGATGGAAGATTGGTTATGCTATAGAGTATAGGAAAAGGATTAGAACACTCTGAGACTTGGTAGATGGATCATAACTTAGGAATGAAATCTCTAACCATGTCGCTTTATTCTGTATCCTACTTGATTAGATGAGTTCTCTCTAATTATGGATTCCCTATCATTACCTCTTTAATTATCAACATTGTTATTATCTGCCTTACCCCTATTAAGATAGAGTTGGTTAATTGACTCATCTAGAGAGTATGTATTTGTAATTCTTATGGCCATATTGTTTTCCTACTTTTATATTCCCTCTAGTGGTAAAATTATAAATAACGATACTGGAACTTTCATGGGTGAAATGCTACAACGGAAGTATTTTATTTGTGTGCTTGTGGATAACCTCTTTATTTTATTTTATGTAAAGTGCCTAGATTTTAAGTACAACCACATTTCTTACATCGTGTTAGAGATGACAACTTAACTTAAGTGGTGTTTGAGATGCTAACAACAAGGTAGAATTAAAATGGATGCAAGGTGAATTTGGACTTAGACAATTTGATGTTCTGAATGATAAATACCTATAACAAGACATTAGAAGCCATACTGAAGACCTGCAGGACATAGTAGAGGTCTAAAAGGTTGTTTCGTAGAGCTCCACATAGCTCCACATCCTAACAAAAACTCTGCTCTAATTTTTTCTAGCCAATTGCCCCACCTCCATGAACTCCATATTCGCAAAAACTTAGATTAAGCTCCTATATCCACCAAATCCATTGAGCAGCTCACAGGCTTGCTCTAAAAACTCTAGTTTTATAACTCCACATGGAGTTGGTGGAATTTACCCACCTACACGACATCCATCATACTTTTTCACAACTTATTTTTTCCCTGATGCCACATGTGACACTTCCTCTTTCTCGATGCCTCATCTTCATGTGACTGTGCTGCCACCCCACACACCTCCATGCTGCTTGTCTTGCCATTCTAGTGACCCAAGAGTCGCCAAGATGAGACACTCCGCCTGTTTCCTAGGGGTGAGACACTCCACCCACTTTCTTAGGACGAGACACTCCGCACGCTTCATCTTCAAATCCCTCAAGAGATACTACCTATGGCTGATCTTCCCAGCCTATGGCATCGCTTGAACTCCGGACATGGGCAGCGATGCCCCTAGCTTCAACTCACCAGAAGGTGCAACCATAGCCTAGGCTAGCCTTGGAGCAGTCACAACTACCACTGGCCTTGCTATGAACGCCACTGTCTTGGGCACAGCAACAGCTGCGACCAACAATGACTTAATGATTGTGTTATAGACATCTGCTACGTTGGGTGAAAAAATGATGAGTCATGCTGTATAAGCCAATAAAAGGGTAGGATGATGAGGTATAATTCTCATCCATTATAGCAAACAATTTATGTAATATAGTTGAAATATGAACAATATTTCGGGAAATTATGAATAGGGTGATCAAATTGATTTGAATGATGGCTATACCGCATTTGCTTTCATGTTGTTCGCTAAAAAGTTTGAAAAGTAAATCCACAAAACACTCATTTGAACAATGTAGGTTATAATGTGGTGAATGAAAGGTTTCTTCAGTGTACCAAGATTAAATGTCAAAAAGAACTCAACTTAAGAAAAAGTGGGACAAGTTGAGGGATGATTTGTTTGCATGGAAAAAAATGATGAGAAAGCAAACATGTACTTGTTGGAACGGTGACAAGGGAACTATGAAAATAGACCCCAAGTGGTGGAAATAAACCAACAAGTGAACACTTCTGTGATGTTATGCTCATTATAGATTTTATTAGTCTTACAGTTGTCGAACACTTTTAGGAAATTGCTAGGGAAATTTAATAGTATCTCTCTAAAATGAAGATGAGTTGAAGGTGTTGTTTGGCAATATTGTTAATGAAGAGCAAGATCATTGGAATCCAATGAGTGGCAACCCCATAGTAACTCCAAGCTAAGATGCCCCATTGATGCTAAGGATGAGAATGAGACGGGTGGTGAAAATGACTTAGAAAATAGTGATGGGGTTCAGGAGTGTTGTCATGGCATTGCTAATGCTAAGAAAAAGGCTCATGTGATCCTTTAAAAATCTAACAAGAAACCTAAAACAAGCATAACAATTTTGTACAAGAACACATCTCCAAGATATCAGGGATTGTATCATGCTTTGTGTGAAGTAGGCAGGCCTAGATCTATTGAACAAGTAAAATGAGCCATCTTGTTGCATGTGGGGCTGACACAAAGGGGGATCAAAAATTTCTTGAACAAGAGAAGCACAAATAGGTGAAACAAACTCATGAACTTTGTTCATTACATGTTATTTGAGCATATTCATGTGCTTTCTTGCATTTGCATAAGGTTTTAAACTGTTATTCATGTTCGCGTGTTGCATGCTACTCATAGAACTTGAATGAGGAATTGATAACTAGTATGTATATGGGGGTAGCTTATGTTTATCAAGCAATATTAGAACCTTGCTTTATAATGTTGATCTCATGAGATTCCTAGTATTTGTTATATCTAGCTAACTATGGTGCTAAAGGTGGACTGGAATGTGACTCTGATTGGATTCATGCTTCAAAGTTTTATGTTATATACCTTAACATCACTTAGTAGTGGTAGTACTACCATAAATTTCATATTAATGGATGTGTGCAAACTTGAAACCAAGCCATTTGAAGGGGGAGTTATCACTACCTAGTTGGGATTTATGGCGCTTATCCAAATCCTAACATGAGCTTAAAAGTTGGGTAAGTAGCAAAAAAGCTAAATATGCTTAATTTCCATACCTCTACGCATGGCCTCAGATTGGAGAAGGCTTGTGAGGGGTACTGTGCTCACACCATGGGAGACACAAACAACAACTCTGCTAGTAGAGTGAAAAGCTAGAGCTCATGGTGAGCACTCCATGTGGGAGAGTGACTTAAGAGTCACCACTAGCTATAGGATAAGCGACAACCTTGGGCTTACCTCAATGAGGATTAAGTGGTTGGCATACCACCAAGCCTCTAGATAAAAATTGTCTGAAAACTAGTCTACAACTTCCCATTGATTTGTAATCTCCATACACAAGCTTACGTTTATACTTGTTTGTATATACTATGCGTGTGATGCTATTGAGTTACTAGTTTACTTATGTTGCTTGGTTTCTTAGTTTGCATAGCTAAGTATTTGAACTCTCTAGTCTAGGTTTTGTAGCCTTGCTATTGAGTAGTGCTTGTGAGATTAGGCTTCTATGTGTTTTACATACTAGCATATGTAGGGGCTCCCTGGTTGGTTGAGTTCTAATGGCATATGTTTGTGTGACCAAAAAAACTAAAATTGTTTAGGTGAGCTCTACCCATCTTGCACCTTAGTTGTTCAATCTTAGAATCTTTGTAAGGTGCTTGAGAACTTTGTAGTCTTGGCTACACCGATTAGTTTAATTCCACATCTATTTTAGTTATTAGCCAATAATGCAATTAGTTTTAGAAAGGACTATTCACCTCCCCCCTCTAGTTTTCCATCTTGATCTACAGTTGGATCTCTTATCTCTACCCCTCTAGTAATACACTTTTCTCTCTTCCTGACTTTACGTGTTGAGTGGACTGAGCGTACCAGCCATATATAGCCCACTCCTCTAAATCTCATTTTCGAATATCTTTTGTTTCCACCTATTGACATGGCAAGTGAGCCAGAGTATCTGGGACCAAACCATAATTCTTCTACATTAATTTGTCATTTATTTTTGCATAAATATTGTTTATAAATGTGACTTGTGGGTTAAAAGGCTACATGACCAAACCCTATTTGCTCTTGTTTTCCTCTCTTGTCCTATTTTTTGGGCCGTCAATATCGTGATGTCTGGGCACACATCCAAGTCTTTGTATTTATCTCCATTGTACATTATGCAATCATTGGAACACAAATGAATTTTTGAACATTGAGGCCAAGTGGGCAAATCACTTATTGCTTGGTCAGGTATGCCTTTTCTGTCAACTCTTTGGGGAGCAGTTTCTTTATTACACATAATGAGTCACCGAAGCCTTTATTGCTCCATCCATGTGTACTTCTCTACTCTAATGGCCTGATGTTGGCTTGGAATTTGCGCACTTGACAACCTAGATAAAATGATGTTTTTGGATCCTTTCTTGTTATTTCATGATTTTTAGCTATCTAAGAATAAGCAATCCCCCCTCTACATCATGTAGCATCTGAGAAAGGCCATCATCATCATCCATGGATATCATCAGCCAACGTATTCCTAAACACATCATCGTTAGTAGCCACTGGTTGTGTGTTGACACCCATTTGCTAATTAATAATAGCCTCTTTCATGATTACATAAGTTTCCTAGGGGCTACATCAGGGATAATTGCATCCTCAAAGGTTTCCTCACCATCGACCCCATGCTTACTCTTGTATCATGTATCCTTTGACAGACCCCTTGGTAATCATATTACATCAAATCTGCTCCACGTTACCAAATTGTCTTAGAATTTTGCAATCTCTACATGGGCAGTACATGTAGCTTTGATCTCGTGGATTACATGCAACATAAGATTTGGCTGACATGATAAAGGTGTTGATGCCTATTGGAGAACTGCATGTCCGTGGATGTGAGATCGTACATCCACCCCTAATCCATGTTTGCACATAAAGAGGTGTCATGGGTGTGTGATCATGAAAAATAAAATTGGAGTTGTGTTCTCATAAGCAACACCATCATAGATAAAAAATTAATGGTTTGCTATTTGTCACATAGATGTGTTCATCTGAATTAAAATTGGTAATCCTCTTGAACAAAAAATATTCCACTTGAAGCCACATAAAAAGTTAATGTGTAGTGAGAAAACTGCTAAACATTCCACTTGCAACCACATAGGTTAAAAACTAGAGCCTCGATAACATCCCTCCTTGTTGATTATTTAATGTGTTCCTTGGCGTTGCATGCTTGGATGTATTCATCAAAATTAAAATTAGTATCCCTCTTGAAGAACAATTATTCTACTTCATGCCAAAAATGAGGAGACTAATTATAACAAAATATTTGGAGCCATCATGAACAAAAAATATTGTAGCTAAAAATAGTGAGTTGCTATGTGTCACATGGATGTGTGTTAATCAAATTAAAATTAGTATCCCTATTGGACAAAAAATTGTACTTTATGCAGTGCAAGCACTAAATCATCATATACTAACAATCATCAAAATCACTAGGTAATTTGCTAGAAACTAAATGGGTTCATCGACACCAACCTATCAGAAGATGGATTCACCATACTTTGAGTGCCTTTGACAAGATCTAATTGAAAAGTGCTCTCTAAAATGGAGAAATTACAAGAATGAGAATCAAACAATCTAGTCATCAAAAACTGAAGAATCTACAAATTCAAAGAATGCTCATTACAAACCTGAAAGCAAGAAGATCATGCCCATCCTTCAAAATCAAAGACCTTCCATGAGCATTTTGGTGAAAAATGGCCCCAACAATGGAGGATGAGGCATGGAAAGGTGTTGGCGGTCCTTATTGACGATTTTATATCGTCAATATTAATCCAAAAAGGGAGAAACTAAATACTTCTATGCACATATACTTTATTATTAACCAAATTCCACTTGTATTAGAGAAATATCACTTTGCAGGATTTATAACCAATTGCAAGAGGAATTACAAAGAAAAGACACTTTCTAGGAAAGCGTAAACACCAAGAGGGAGAGAAGGAGCCCAACCTCTAACTGAAATAATCCCAAGCCTAACCAAAGACCAAACCTGGGCTATTCTCCTGCACCACATCAACTAGGCCCTTGCCAACTGAGGACACAAAAGGGGAAGAGAAAGAGGACCAAATCAAGGCCATTTTTGTTTCGTACCGCACGAACAGGCCCGGGTAAAATAGATGCCCTAGATGCATCCAGACTCTGGTTTGGACATTTTACCAGGAGGTGGAAAGCTTGTTGAAAGGCCCACGAGCTAATGGAAAAAGATGGGGCCAAGAAAGCCCAGGAGGGGGCCAGCTAGACCATGTGGTTCAAACGGCGCACTCCGAAGGCAGTTTAGGCGGTCCAGCCGCTTCATGTCGGTACATTGAAGGCAGAGGAGGCCGGTGCACTACTGGGTTTTCCCATTCTACCCCCAAATAGACCTCCATATACTATAGAGGAGGAGAGGAGGCACTCTCTCATACACACACCACACAAGAGTCTCTCTCCCTCCACACTTGTATTCTTTTTGGTGTTTTTAGTTTGGTTAGTTGGAGCTAGGAGGAGCTATCTTGGAGAGCTTGAGCAACTTGAGCCTTTTGGTATGAATTTTATAAAGAGCTTTGTCGGTGTTTTGACCCCGGGGCTGAGCACCAAAGAGTGAATATGTACTACATGCTCCCTAATCTAGATGGTGATGCAAGAAGAACACACAAGGTTTATCGTGGTTCGGGCAATAGAAGGCCCTACGTCCAGCAGGGGGAGTTTGTATTATCTTGCACCGAAGTGCTTGTACAGGGGTGAATACAAGCGAGCAAGTGTGGTTGGCTAGGACTTGAGCGCTGCGGGCTCTGGCTTTCCTCTGTTTTTTCTGGTCAAGTTCCCCTCTCTATGCTAGCCTGGCGCCTCCTTTAATAGGCCAAGGAAGGGCATTGGTGTACAGTATAACCCTAGAATCGATGCTTGTAGGGCTGGCGTAGGTTATGACATCGAAGGAGATGCCGATAAAGTCATCGTTGCTGTGGAGGCGTACCTCGGGCGTGACTCGCTCTGTAGCAACATGCTTGGAGACGACGGCCGTCCTTCCCGTGCGTGTGATGACATCGTGGATGTCCGGTGAAAGACTGGTGCCCATGCGTGGGCGTGCAGATACCTGTAGCTGTCACGTTGGGAGTGGTTGGAGTACTGATTGACGATGCTAAAGTCTTGCTTGAGGGGGTGGTCGAGGGGCCGAATGTAGTCAAGGAGGTCGAGACCCAAACGAATAAGGCCAAGCCCGGGAAATACGGCATTTGTGTTGATGAATGCATCCCAAGGGGGTGTTGAACGGGGCACAGTGTGCGGTTTGGTGATACGGTACGGTACAATCCGCTGGTTTCCTAGGTATAGGCAGTAAAAGGAGGATTTGACCGGTGTACAGTCCACTGTTACAAGGGCTGTAGCCATGAGGTTAGGCGGGTCGAGGGAGTGTGCGGTATTCGACAGGTGATCGTTCGTCCGGGGGAGTTCTGTCACTCGAGGGGGTGATCGTCCCCCCGAGTGGATAGCCTCGAGTTGAGAGGATCCCATGGAGTGAACAATAGCCCGGTTCGTCAAGACCCATTCGTGGACCAGCCCAGTGTAGTTTGATACTTGGATCATTTATCTTATGTACTTTTGGGCTAGGGGATAATAATGGTGGTTTTGGGTTTGTTAATGCAGGAATTGAGTTGCTTAATCGAGGGTTAAGGGTACCCCTTATTCAGGTACCTGACAGTAGCCCCCGAGCTCCCGCGTGAGTGCTGGGAGTCATGCAGGAGGTCATGAATTGAGACCGAGGTGTCGACCGTAATTTTCCAGAGGGTGCGCGCATGCGTACTCTTTGGGGGTAGCCACCGAGGCCTCAGAGGAGTAGGGAGACTCCTCTGTGGGCTTTACTTGTCTTTTGCCAAAGGTGTTTTCGTCCAGTTGGGCGTAGCAGGCATCCCTGAAAGGTTAGTGTCGTTACCCAGGAAATGGGCACCCTAAACCCTTGGTTTACCCGGCTAAACCCCGCAAAATCAGCAACACGAACCCTCCAGTGACCTCCCATGATTAATGTTCGAAGGCCCACAGGCTAAAGCGTATTGGGTTGACCCACGAACGGGCTACAACGGCCCAAAGCCAAAGCCTGCTCGAGGGGCTACCGAGTGGATTGGGACTGTACACTCGAGGGTACGATTCAGGCGACCCCTCGAGGACGGAACTTCGCCCGACGAACGAGCCTGCCCTCGAGGTCGGAACTTTGTTCGCGCGAATGGGCAACCCTCGAGGACAGTGCACCCCTCGGCTACTGACTCTCCCGTACGGATCTGGGCGCATTTAATGCGTTTTACCTACCCCTGCCTAACCGTATGGCCACAGTTATGGTAACAGTTGTGGGTGTGGTGATCAAATCTTGCTTTTACCGCCCATGCCTCGGAATCCCACGGGTCGTACTTTGCTGTTGCGCCATGCCGAGCACTGTGTCCCGTCCAGCACCCCCTCGAGACGCATAAATCAGCACGTTGCTCGCATTTCCTGGGATTCGACCTTATCCAGTGAGGCTCGACCCCTTCGACTCGACCCCCTCGACTCGAGCCAGATCCTCGACCGCCACCCCTCGACTTCGTCAGATGAACCCTCGAGAGGGACTCCAACGACTCTGGGTTGCACTTCAACAACTCCCAACGCGACGGCCGCAGGACCTCCCATGCCAACGTACATCTCTACAGCAGCACCGACGTGATTGGCCTTAACGTCATACATCACTAGCCATGTGAACTCTAAATATATGTACTCCTGAGCCCCTCCTTCACCTATAAAAGGAGGCGCCGGGACGTTAGCCGAAGGGGGAGAAAGAACGAACGAGAGGATCTAGAGCATAGAAACGTTAAGGCTTTAGATCACAAAACAATACCGTGAGACAGTGTAAAGTAGAGAGCAAGGCGTCCGAACGCCCAAGCTCCAGCTCACGCTCCTCACTCCTGCTTGTATTTCCCCTGTACTAGCACTTCGGTGCAAGATAACACAAACTATCCTCCCCCCGCTGGACGTAGGGCCTTCTTTGCCCGAACCAGGATAAATCGCCGTGTCCTTCTTGCATCACCCACTGGATTAAGGGAGCACGCAATTACGAATATTACTCGTTGGTGTTAACCCCTCAGGGGTCAAAACACCGACAGTTGGTGTGCCAGGTAGGGGAACCACGTGTCACTAACGATTTCCTGCCATTTTTCCGGATGGGCGACTTTGTTTCACCACTTCCACGCGCTACGGTGATCTGGTTTGGGAGCCTGGAGTTCATGACCCTTGGCCAGGGCTATGACATGACCCTGCTCTCGATCAGTGACCCAAACGGAGGTCACGGTATGCCCCAACGCTCATGGGGGGCCACTCGCCGGTCTCACCATCATGCTTCCACATCCAGAAGGAGGCACGATCGACACCGTCATCGCCATCAACCTGAGTCGAGGATGGTTCCCACCGCTTTCTCCTCGCCCCTGACCGGAGATTAGGAACCCCTTGTTGAGGGCTTGTCTGACCCGAGTTCAGAGGTAGAGGGCAAACTGGCAGGACCCCACCACAACCCCGACTCCACCTTCATAGTACACTCATCGAGGAAGCGCAACAAAGTCCCCGCTCGATCAAGCCCGCTCCCGCATGAGCTGTTCGAGCGTCATTGGCGGCCTTCGTTCGACTTCAACAATGCCACGATGATGATCTCAACAGCGACCCACTCAAACATGAGCACGTTAGAGGACCGCCCAAGCGCCCTTCTCCGTGCAATGACAGACGTGGGGACTGTCACACCAGCCTCCGAGGGCTTGGCCTTCGCGAGAGCGCCCGGCCCCCGGAGGTACACCATCGGCACACTCCGACGGCAGCTGCAGGAGGAGGCGCGGGGACAATTCCCTGTTTTCTACTGCGGTGACCCTGACTCTGACTCTAATCATTGGGATCCTACCCACGAGTGCCTCGACATTGATGGTGATGTCGACTCCGATCAGGACACTATCGATCCAGCGGCCGGGGCAGCTACCACTGCGGCGGGAGGTGCTCTCCCTAGAGCAGAGGACCAGCAACCAGACGCACCCCAAGAGGTGTGCCCCCATCCTGGTGAGCAGGACACACAGCTGGCACAAATTCAGGAGTTGCTGGCGAAGATTGCGCCTGCTCGAGCTAACCCTCAAGCAAGAGCGACGACCGCCTGGTGGTAGAGTCCGAGCCAAGGCCCGAGAGGTCAACCGGCAGATCAACGAGGCTGGGGCACCTGAGCAACCCACCAACCATTACCCCTGAGCAAGCCAGAACATTGTCATGGCGGCTATGCTCCTTCGCAATATGCCCGCGATCCAACTCGCAAGCTCGGTGGATACAACGCGAGGTCGAGGATCTTCTCCAAGTTGCTGCTATCCAGCAAGATGAGAGCTCAGCCTCGAGGCGTCGAGGGGCAGCCTCTGAACCTCAGGTCGAGCCCTCCCGGCCCGAAAGGGAGAGCTCGGTCGATCAGGGGGCGGCCCCCTGACCGAAGAAGAAGCCGGCCCGAGAACATATCAACGACGACCGCGCTCCCCGCGATGCGCGCCTTGACATTGTCGAGAACCGTAGACGCAAGTACGGGGATGCCAAGGATCGAGGGTACAGCGCCCATCGTGGAGGGCATTACGACAGCGACGAAGACCGACGGGCCCCGGAGCCACTGGGTCCCCGAGTCTTTAGCAGGACGATCCGCTGCGCCCAGCTGCCCGACAAGTTTCGACCCCCCACGAGCATCGTCAAATATAACGACGAAACCAATCCCGAGCTCTGGCTAGCCGACTTTCAGCTAGCCTGTCAGGCGGGCGGGGCACGTGACGATCACATCATCATACGTCACCTTCCCCTGTTCCTATCTGACACTGCACGTAGGTGGCTCGAGGAGCTTCCCCCTGACCAGATTCGCGGCTGGGTCGACCTTGTCCGCATCTTCGAGGGGAACTTCAAAGGTACCTACGTGCGTCCCGGGAACTCCTGGGAACTGCGCAACTGCAAGCAGAAACCAGGGGAGTCTCTCTGTGACTTGGCTCGTTGATTCTCCAAGCTCCGCACCGAACTACCCCACATCTCTGATCTTGACGTCATTCTAGCATTCGTTGCGGGTACAACCTGCAAGGACCTAGTTCGCGAGTTGGGGCGTAACCACCCCAACACCGTCGACGAGCTCATGGATGTGGTCACCAACTACGCGGCCGGCGAAGAGGCGGTCGGTGCCTTCTTCAGTGACGGGAAGGACAAGGGAAAGGCGCCGGCAGCCGACGACACCGGAGGCTCGAGCAAAGGGCCAAAGAGAAACAACAATAAGAAGAAAAATCAGCAAGGCAAGTGTGAGGCTGCAAAAGATGATCTCGTCGCAGCAACCGAACGCAAAAGACCTTGAGGCCCCCTCGAGGGCGCCATCTTTGACAAAATGCTCGAGGAGCCCTGCCTATACCACAAGGACGGGGCAAAGCACAAGCTTAAGGACTGCCGCATGCTTTGAAAGCACTTTGAGCAAGTGGGCGTGAAGAAAGGTGACAACGGGGAAGACGGAAAATTCCCCGAAGTCTATGACTGCTACATGATCTACAGGGGCCCCTCGACCCAGCTCACGCCTCGACAGTGCAAGCGGGAGAGTCGAGAAGTCTTCTCCGTCCGAGTCATGACACCTCACTACCTCGACTGGTCTGACGCGCCCATCACGTTCGATTGCGATGACCATCCGGATCGTGTCCCCAACCCCGGGGCCTATCCGCTCGTCGTCGACCCAATCATCATGATCACCCACCTCTCAAAAGTCCTCATGGACGACGGCAGCAGCCTGAACGTCATCTACCTCGAGACCCTCGACCTCCTGGGAGTCAAGAGGTGCCAACTCCAACCCAGCGCCGGGGGATTCCATGGCGTCGTGCCGGGGAAAAAGGCCCTCCCCGTCGGCCGTATCGACCTTCCTGTCTGCTTTGGCACCCCTACCAACTTTAGGAAAGAGACCCTCACCTTCAAGGTGGTCGGGTTTCATGGAACGTATCACACTATCATCGGCCGACCGGGCTACGCGCAGTTCATGGCGATCCTGAACTACACCTACCTCAAGCTCAAGATGCCAGGACCCAAGGGCGTCATCACCGTCGCCTCCTCCTATGAGCACGCGTACGACTGCGACGTCGAATGCGTCGAGTATGGAGAGGCCGTCGAGCAAAATGCCATGATAGCCGCGACCCTCGAGCGCCTCACTGACGAGGTGCCAGATCCCAAGTGGCACGCTGACAACTGAGCCGGCACAAGACACCAAGAAAGTCCCCCTCGACCTGAGCTGCCCCGGCGAGAAGGTGCTAACGATTAGTGCCAACCTCGAGGGCAAATAGGAAGCCATGCTCGTCGACTTTCTCCGCGCGAACGCTGATATGTTTGTGTGGAGTCCTTCAGATATGCCGGGCATACTGAGGGAAGTCACCGAGCACGCCTTGGAATCCAGGCCGGGTCCAGACCGGTGAAGCAACGCCTGTGTCGCTTCGACGAGGAGAAGCGTAGAATCATTAGCGAGGAGGTGCACAAGCTTTTGGCGGCTGGTTTCATCAAGGAGGTCCATCACCCCGAATGGTTAGCTAATCCCATGCTAGTTAATAAAAAGAATGGAAAAATGCGGATGTGTATTGACTATACTAGTCTAAACAAAGCATGTCCCAAAGTTCCGTTTCCTTTACCACGCATTGATCAAATTGTTGACTCTACCGCAGGATGTGAAACCCTCTCGTTCCTCGATGCTTATTCCGGCTACCACCAAATCAAGATGAAAGAGTCCGACCAGCTCGCGACTTCCTTCATCACACCTTTTGGCATGTACTGCTATGTCACCATGCCCGTCGGCGTTCGAAACGCTGGGGCGACGTATCAGCGGTGCATGCTCCACGTCTTCGGTGAACACATAGGCGACACGGTCGAGGCCTATGTCGATGACATCGTGGTCAAGTCCAGAAAAGTGGACAACCTCATCCATGACCTCGAAATCACGTTCGAGTGCCTTCGAGCCAAAAACATAAAACTCAACCCCGAGAAATGTGTCTTCGGAGTGCCTCGGGGCATGCTCCTCGGATACATCATCTCCCAGCGCGGGATCGAGGCCAACCTCGAGAAGGTGGCGGCCATCATGCGAATGGGGCCCATTCGGGATCTCAAGGGCGTGCAGAAGGTCACGGGCTGCCTCACGGCCCTCAGCCGTTCCATCTCACGTTTCACATGGACCACGGAGGCCGAGGAGGCTCTCGATGAACTCAAAGGCATGCTGACATCCACCCCGATTCTCGTCCCTCCTCGACCAGCGATGTCGACTGAACCGCCCGAGCCCCTCCTCCTCTATGTCGCCGCAACCACTCAGGTGGTCAGCGCGGCCATAGTGGTTGAGAGGCAAGAGGAAGGGCGCGCCTTGCCCGTCCAGTGACCAGTTTACTTCGTCAGCGAAGTGCTTTCAGAAACGAAAATCCGCTACCCACAGGTGCGGAAGCTACTCTACGCCATCGTCCTTACATGTCACAAGCTCCAGCACTACTTCCTCAGCCACCCGGTTACCGTGGTATCTTCGTTCCCCTTGGGGGAGATCATCCATAACCGGGAGGCCGCTGGAAGGATTGCTAAGTGGTCGGTCAAGCTCATGGGCGAGACCATCACCTATGCACCGCGGAAGGCCATCAAGTCCCAAGCGCTGGCGGATTTCGTCGCTAAGTGGACCGACACTCAGTTGCCGCCAGTTCAAATCCATGCCGAGCTGTGGACAATGTACTTCGACGGGTCGCTCATGAAGACAGGAGCAGGCGCGGGCTTGCTCTTCATCTCACCCCTCGGAGTCCACATGCGCTACGTCATTCTCATCCACTTTGCCGCTTCTAATAACATCGCGGAGTACAAAGCTCTCATCTCTGGATTACGAGTTGCCCTTGAACTCAGGGTCCAACACCTTGATGCTCGAGGCGACTCGCAACTAATCATCGACCAAGTGATGAAGGCCTCGAACTGCCATGACGCCAAGATGGAAGCCTACTGTAACGAAGTGCGCAAGTTGGAAGACAAGTTCCATGGCCTCGAGCTTAGTCATATTGCTCGACGATACAACGAAGCCGTGGATGAGCTTGCAAAAATTGCATCGATTCGAGGTACAGTCCCTCTGGACGTATTCTCTAGGGACCTCTTCGAGCCCTCCATCGATTTGGGCTCGGGGGCTTGCACTACGCCCTCGAAGCTCCACCCCGTGACCTCGACTGGGGCCCCCTCGATCGGGGCCCAGGTTATGGAGATCCAAGGGACTCCTCCGTTGAGCCCGCCGCTAGATTGGCGAGCCCCTTTCCTCGATTGCCTCATTCGGGGAGAGCTTCTGGAGGACCGGACCGAAGCTCACCAGATCGTGCGATGGGCCAAGTCCTACGTCATCTATGGTGATGGCAAGGAACTCTACAGGCGAAGCCCCTCAGGCGTTCTTCAGCGCTGCATTACTATCGAAGAAGGCAGGAGGCTCCTCGAGGACATACACTCGGGGGCTTGCAGCCATCATGCAGCGCCAAGGATCCTCGTAGGCAATGCCTTTCGACAGGGTTTCTACTAGCCGACCGCCGTTTCCGACGCCACAAACATTGTCCGCTCGTGCAAAGGGTTTCAGTTTTACGCCAAGCAGACGCACCTCCCTGTGCATGCTTTGCAAATGATCCCCCTCACATGGCCGTTCGCCGTATGGGGGCTCGACCTCGTTGGTCCCCTCAAAAGCACAACTGGAGGCTTCACCCACCTGCTCGTTGCCGTCGATAAATTCACCAAGTGGATCGAAGCCTAGCCTATCGGCAACATCCGCTCCGAATGGGTGGTCGAGTTCTTCACTGACATCATCCATCGCTTTGGGGTCCCAAACATCATCATCACGGACAACGGCACACAGTTCACCGGCAAGAAGTTCTTGGATTTTTGCGATCGCCATCACATCCGTGTGAATTGGTCCGTGGTTGCACATCCTCGAACTAACAGCCAGGTCGAGCGCGCCAATGGCATCATCTTGCAGGGCCTCAAGCCAAGGATCCTCAATCGCCTCAGCAAGCACGGAAAAAATTAGGCCGCGAAGCTGCCGTCGGTCCTATGGAGCTTAAGGACAACACCTAGTCGAGCCACGGGGTTCACCCCATTCTTCTTGGTCTATGGGTCCGAGGTCATCCTCCCCACTGACCTCGAGTATGGTTCCCCTTGACTAAAGGCGTACAACGAGCAAAACAACGAAGAAGCCCTCGCAAACACTGTCGACTAGCTCGAGGAGGCTTGAGACATGGCACTAATTCACTCCGCGAGGTATCAGCAGAAACTTTGATGCTACCACGACAAGCACGTGCGCCCAAGGGACTTCCAAGTTGGAGACCTCGTCCTACATCGACAACAGAGCAGCAAGGGACGTCACAAGCTGACCCCGCCATGGGAAGGCCCATACACCGTAGCTGAGGTGCTAAAGCCCAGGACATACAAGTTCGCTAACAACAAAGGCAAAATCCTCACCAACGCATGGAACATCGAACAGCTATGTCGTTTTTACCCTTAGAGCACCAATGTCCTCATACATTCTCACATGTTTTGTACATTTTCGCATGGCAAATATAAGTACTTTCGATTATATGTTCAAACTTGTTATTGTACATGCAAGAGGTAGCCTTGACCCTGTCTCGCTAGAGTTGAGCCTCCCTCGGGGGCTAACGGGGGGGGGAACCTCCTAAGTTCCTAAAAATACGAACAATTTTTTTAAAATTCGAGCGTCCCCTTTCGCTTTGCAACTAAGTTGAAAATGCCTCGAACTCCCTAGGGATCGAAGGCTGTCGAGCCGGAGCTCTCCTACGCCTCCGGGCAATGGTACCTCCACTCGCTCCCCCCTCGAGGGATACGAGCCTGCGTCGAACACTTAGTCGAAAAGCAAAAGTCAGGTGATCAGAACTCGAGCGTCTCTTCTTTCTCATGCCTCGATACGCTTCGCGACTAAGTAGAAAATGCCTCGAACTCCCTAGAGGGTCGAGGGCTGTCGAGCCGGGAGCTCTCCTACGCATCCGGGCTACAGTACCTCCACTCGCTCCCCCCTCGAGGGATACGAGCATGCATCAAAAACTTAGTCAAAAAAGCAAAGTCTAGGTGAAAGAAAGCAGAGAAGGCCTGAAAGTAAAATGACAAATTGCATTACGATAGATGCATTAATGTTCAAAAAGGCTTTCGAAGCCACATTGAATATAAGTTATAAAAAACTAACTTATTACATGGGCATCTCCGCCCAGCCTTGCGCTACAGGCCCGCTCCGTCACCGTCCTCCTCGATGAGGTACCCTTCATCTGCGAGGGCAGGACTTCATCCTCGAACAACTTCGCCAGCGCTCCCCCCGGCCTCTCGGCGTCATTGATGAGCCCTCGACATCACTCCTCGTTCTCGGCGTCGGTCTTTGAGATATCAGGAACAAATCCTTGGGCGACCACGTCCATGTCGAAGATGAAGCCGGAGGAGACCACTGCCAGCGCCCGCTTCACGCCGGTATGAAGCGCCTCCCACACGCGATCACGAAGGGTGGCATCGAGGTAGTAGATCCGGTCGACGAGCGTGGCACCCAGGATGTCTTCTTCAGCACCCTCAATGGGCCCGACCTCCCAGGAGGCGCAGAGTCTGTCGAGGGCAACCCGGAGCCAGCCGAGAAGTGCCCCCTCCGCCACAAGGCTCTCCTGCAGCGCCTTGGCGGCGGTTTGGGTAGCGCGCAGCTCGGTCTCAAGGCCTAAAACACAAAACAAGAGTTCGGCAAACCATACGGGAAGAAAAAAGATCAAAGGCTCTTCAAGGAACTCACTAGCATAGCGAGTCTCGAGGGCGCTGTGATCCCCCAGCACGGCGTCGCGCTCCCCCCGAGCCTCATCTCGCTCCCGCTAGGCCTCCTTGAAGGCCCGGATCACCTCCGTCTTCTCGCAGCGGAGGGTCTCGAGGGCGCCACCAGCCAAGATGATGGCCTGCTCCTTCTCTTGGAGGGTAGCCTTCATCGCCCCGAGCTGGGTTTCCAGGCTAGCGGCTCGGTTCTTCTCCTCCTAGACCAAGGCAGAGAGGGTGTTGCTCACTGTGGAGACTTCAGCGAGATTGGCCTCGAGTGAGCGGATGCGCTCCATGGAGCTTTTAGCCTCCCCCACGAGTAGCTCAATGCGCTCCTGGGCTCGGATGCTCTCGCCCTTGGCCCTCTTCATTCCGGCCTTGGCCGCGTCAGCTTCCTCCTTGGCACGCCTAAGCTCCTCCTTGAGTTGGGCAGCTTCCCCTCGAGCAGCCTCAGTGTCCTCCTTCGCCCGGGCGGCCTCCTCTTTGGCTTTGATGGCCTCCCTTGGTCCGCTTTAGCTCCTCCTCGATCTCAGCCACCCTGCCCTGCGTAGAGCGACCGGCTTCGAGTTGGTGAAGCACTTCCTCCCGGCTGTTGAGCGTTTCATGGAGGAAGTCTGACTTGGAGTAGGAATGCCTCCGCACCTCCTGGGGATAGGAAATCGAGGGTTAAGGCATTCCATACGAAAGAACTCAAAAAACTGCATATGGTCTACACAGGGACTCACCGCGAGATTCTGGTTGAGGCCTTCGGCGAGCTCGACGCCCAGCTTCAGCAAGTGCTGTAGCCACACCTGGGACCGCTCTGCGTCCTCCCAGCACTTGACTTCCACCGGGTCGTCCATCTCGATCCCCGAAGCGCTGGAGTCGCCAAGCTCCTAGAGTATGATGCGCTCCTTGCCCTAATGTGGAAGGACCGTCTTGACCTTGGTTTGCGCCAAGGACTCGATCTCGTCCACCACATCGCGTGGGACGCCGTAACGCTCGGCCAACTCCGCCGGGGTGTGTAGCTCCAACAAGGCGCCAGCATCCCTCAGCTCGAGGTCAGAAGTCGACCTCCTCGACAGGCCAGAAGCCGCCGTCTCCTCTAGCTGCTTCGTCGATGGTTGCGGCGGCTGGCTTGACGCTGCTTCTGGTGCCTTCGGAGGCAGTGGAGGTGTCGAGGCCATCGCTTCCCCCAACGCCATGTCCTGTGGCATCGACAGGTCCACCATCGATGCATCTTCCGATGGGTTCGGTACCGAGGCCTCCTCCAATTGCACCCGCGGCAGCCTGGGACCGTCGACGCCTTCGACGCTGTTTCCTATTCGGATAGCAGCTCATCCAGAGTGATCACAGACACCCATTGCTTGAGCAGTCCCAAAGTCCCCTCTGTCTCCGACGTCTCGGGCGGCTGCTGCGCAGGTCCAGTGGCGCCGTGTCCCCCGGCGGCGTCCGCTGCACCTGTTGATGCTGGGGCTAGCCCCCGGTTTTCTCCTCCCCTTCCTGCCGCTCCTGCGGCTCTTTCTCCCCCTCCCGCTGCGACCGCGACAGCTCTGCTTCTTGCAGGGCCCCTTGCTCCTGCTTCCTCTGGGCCTCGAGCTCGCGTAGCCCCATCGGCCAGGGTCTTCGCTCTCCCATCGAGGGGAGAAGGGCTGTGGTCTCCTCATCCTCGAGGTCAACGACGGCTACCTCCTCTCTCGGCTCGTGGCCCTCGGGGGCTCTCGCCTTGGGTGCGGGGATCGAGGCCTCCGGTCGGCTAGGAGCGGAAGCTCCCAACGTCGGGGCTCCGCCCCCTGGTGTCGGGCCGAGCTCGAGGACCATGGACGATGATGTCAAGGAGGCGCTCCCTCCCTCTTGCGTCCTCCCTGGCTCAGAGTCGCTGCCCGTCGCGGCCCCCGAGATGCTCGACCCTGCAGCAGAGTGGAACCCGTCAGCCTACCGCGCGCCATAGCTCCGAGGGCTGAGGACAACCACTTGGCTTCCCATGGAGCCAAGGGCCTCGATGTCGCACCTGTGACCGGGGCCTCCATCTTCACAGCTGTGTCCACCTTGAGCCGCTTAGCTGGCACAAGAGACGCCTCCTCGATTTGGCGCTTGGGCCTGGATGGGAAGCAGGGCGGCAAAAAGCTTATTAAGCTGCACGATGAGGATGCAGCGAAAAGGAATTGAATCAACAACACTTACCCGAAGGGGATAGAGGCCTTTCGGGTCCCCCTCGAACCACCAGCAGATCTCGAGACCCCTCCTGAAGCCGAGCTCTTCCCGGGGCTGAGGCTGCTCAGGGCCATCGGTGGGGTCGCCGCGCCTCCCTGCTCCGACGGGGCCTCCTGAGCACGGTTTTGCTCCACCCGTGCCGAGGACCAGGACTGGGTTTCC
This sequence comes from Bothriochloa decipiens, assembly GCA_023333625.1. NCBI lineage: Eukaryota > Viridiplantae > Streptophyta > Magnoliopsida > Poales > Poaceae > Bothriochloa > Bothriochloa decipiens. Next base: position 24,000,317 of record CM041647.1, on the reverse strand, counting down.
TAGGTCGAAGTGGGTGGGGTCCTGCCTCGAGTACAACGGGAGGGGGGTGAACCCCCTCGAGTCAAGGCATCGGCCCACCTTTTCCCATGCCGGCGCTCCGAGGCCGACGTCACCAGCTAGGGGGCGCGCTCCTCCACTGCCTCCTCCTGCACCAAGGGGCAGTCAGCATGGGAGGAACCCGAAAAGATGAGCTCGAGATGCCCCGCCACCCCCTCAACATCATCGCTATCATCATCAACATCATCTTCATCTCCCTCGGATGAGGGAGACTCCTCCTCCGGGAGCCCGTCGCGCCTCTGCTGAGCGCGGCGCCTCGCAAGCCTTCCGTGCTCCTAGAGCTTCTTTGCCTTCTTCTTCTCTTCTTTGTCCTTACGCCACTTTTCTTGCTGGGCGTCGAAGTGTCTTACCTGACGATTGGGAGCGTCCTCCCTCAGTGGGGCCTCGATCTCCGGTAGTCGATTCTCCCCTACACAAAAACATTTAGTCACAGGGACAAGAGAAGGGGGCGGAATGAAAATGCGAAAGGCACGGGTCGGGGCACTCACCAAGTCGAGGCAACCCTCCTCCGGCCGCATGGGGAGGCGGTTGATGTCTTCTACCCTGAACGAGCCCGCGACCATCCCCTTTACCCGCGCAACGACTTCCGTGGTGGACGGCTTCTCGCCGAACATCTAGCACCTCTCGAGAACCTCGGGCGCCGCCGAGGGGAGCATCTCATCCAACCGCAGTGGGCGCTCCATCAGAGGGAGCACCCATCAACTATGGAAGGCTGAGACCACCACACCTGCCGTCAGGCCCGCCTCTCGAAGGGCCTTCATCGCGGCGACGAGGGGACGAAGTCGACGCTAAAGATCTCCCGTGACACCGTGTGGCCAGTTGAATGGGCGCTCGATGATAAGCCGCCCGGTGTATGGCGGGAGGTAGCCACCGTCATTGCGAAGGTAGAACCATTGCTCGTCCCACCGGGAGTGGTTGGACATCAACCCGGTGGGGATATACTCGCGTGGCTCCTCCGACTTTTCGGTCTTCAACACAAAGTTGAGGCAGCCCGCTCTGATGACTCGCCTTACTCCTGGTGCCACCAGGGAGGCGAACCACTCCCCCTTGTAAAGATGGAGCCACAACTCCCAATGTGGCGCCATCCCAAGGTAGCCCTCGTAGACGGCCGTGAAGATGGCGGCGTTGGAGATAGCGTTGGGGGAGAAATGTTGGAGCTCGACGTCGTAGAAGTTCATCAACCACCACAAGAACTCGCTCGGGGGTACACCGAACCCATGCCGATGATATTTGAAGAAGCTCACCACATAGCCCTCCGGTGGGTTTGGCTCTTGGTGGTTCCTCGGCGGCGCAATCCACTCTGGCCGATTCGGATCGGTGATAGGGCAGAGAAGTCCTTCTCCCACCAGCTCGTTCAGCCTTTGCCGCGTCACGGTCAATGGGCGCCAGGGTTCGGCGGGCTGGAGGACGGGGGCCATGGCAGCAGTGGTGGCACGGATCCGCTCGGTGGACGCAGCGGTGGCAGCAACAACACGAATCTCCTAGGCGGACAGACGACCGGGAAGGTTCTCAATTGTGATTTCTTGCTCTAAGTTTCTACCCTCACGCACGCAGGAAAGCAGGAATTCGGGAGAATGGCAAAGGTGGGGGCGAACAGCGCCTGTCCCCCTTCGTTTTTATACCTAGAAAGAGCAACGGGCGGAGTCCGGCGGCAGGGAAAAGGTAACTTCCCGCAATTAATACGCTTACCTAACCGTTCCCCCTTGATCCTCGACCAGATGCGTGCATCACACCTCTGGCAAAGAGCCGTTGCTCAGGCCCACCACGATCGCACCGCTAAGGCCTTCTCCTCAAAAGGCGTGTCCAATGACAAGAAAAAAGAGCCATCACTCGCCAACGGAGATTTCTACGAAAGGTAAAACAGGCTCTGGCCCCACCTCAAAGTCTCGAGGGAGCGAAGGCTAGCCCTCGAGTGAGGGTTCAACGGCCACCCTTGAGCACCAAAAAAATCAGGCTCCGGCCCTAAGCCTCGAGGGAGCGAAGGCTGGCCCCACGATCAGGGTTCGACAGCCGCCCTCGAGCACCCAAGTCAGGGGTGACCAAGGGGGAGCCAACATGAGGCCTTGCTCGAGAATGAACTCTCGAGACTCCTTTGGACACATCCAAGGCGAAATGCTATGGACTTTATGGAATCCCCCCGAAGGGAGGCATCGAGCCGTCGAGACCTATCCAATGGAATCGGTATCCATAAGACCATGCGTTCTGCTCTAATGAGACCACCTCTGGGCCACCAGCCGACCTCTATTAAACGAGGAACGGGCTCTCACTCGGATTTTCTCGTTACCAGCTCACTGAGAACTTCGCGACTCGCCCTATCTCGCCTCACGTCTGATCGAAAGGACTCGTGAGATGAATGCCGAGGCCAGCAATGCCCCAGCCGCACGAGGCACGGGAGCTCGACTGTGCCCGGCACCCCTCGATGAAAGACGGTCAAAAATCCTGTGGGGGCTCGGCGTCCCGACGCACCCCTCGGTAAAGCGCTGTGACTCCAGTTCAGGCCTGTACCTGACTGGACAAGCACCCCTCGACCAAAGACAAATGAAGCCCTCACAGGAGTCTTCCGACTCCTACGAGGCCTCGGGGGCTACCCCCGCAGGGTCGCACATGCGCCCCCATGGAAAGATCTGAATCACATCCTGTTTTTGATTCTTGACCCTCTGCCCGAGTGCCATCACTCGTGCAGGGGCTCGGGGGCTACTATCGTTACCCTGGAAATGGGCACCCCAAACCCTTGGTTTACCGGGCTAAACCCCGCAAAATCAGCAACACGAACCCTCCGGTGACCTCCCACGATTAACGTTTGAAGGCCCGCAGGCTAAAGTGATGAGGACATCGCCATGCTGGACACACCGACGCCATGGTCTTCCCCAAGTTGCAATTCGTCTCCAACTCAGCTGCCACGTCGCTCTCGAATTCAGCATACATGTCATCGCTATTTCGGGCATAATTTCCTCATACGACATCGAAATGAGGCGATCTTGACTCGTTGGAAAGGGGACGACGACGCCGTCATTTTGGATCTGGTCCCAGCTCCAGATCTTTCATGGATCATTCTGTATGATCACGAAATGGTGCTGCGTCACCTATTTTGGGCCAACTTGGCCATGTATCGAGTCAGGCCTTGAGCCCAAGTTGTGGGCGCCCAACCCCTGGCCGTCTCCAACCCTAGGACGTCTATCTTATATATTCCACACAGCCATCGCTGTTGAGATGTGGGTTTTGTTTAGAGTTTAGTTTTCTATAGAGAAACTAAATCATTCATTGTAACTGTGGTGACAAATCCTTTTGCAGTGAATCAGGGCCCCCGTTCTTGATCTCCTCCACTGTGTCGATTAGTCCTTTGGAACCAAGTTCTTGAACCCTCTATTGATATTCGCTTCATTCATATTTGCAATTCAGATTGCGTGTCTACACTTTCTTGCTTGTGTTCTTTGATTCGCTTGCAGGAAAAAGCCTTCTTGGCGAGGTCAATCAAGTTGTGCTTGGTTGATAACCAGCGGAGCAGTGGTGTAACGGTTGCAGGGTTCAAATCATGTTGATATGAAGCCGGATCGCCAACGTCAAGATCTCCACAAGTCAAATTTACCACATACCTCACGGAAGATCGGGCCAGTGCTCATCATAAAGCATATTGGGTTGACCCACGAACGGGCTACGACGGCCCAAAGCCAAAGCCTGCTCGAGGGGCTACCGAGCGGATTGGGACTATACACTCGAGGGTACGATTCGAATGACCCCTCGAGGATGGAACTTCGCCCGGTGAACGAGCCTGCCCTCGAGGACGAAACTTCATTTGCATGAATGGGCAGCCCTCGAGGACAGTGCACCCCTCAGCTACCTACTCTCCTGTATGGATCCGGACGCATTTAATGCGTTTTACCTACCCCTGCCTAACCGTATGGCCACAGTTACGATAACAGTTGTGGGTGTGGCGGTCAAATCTTGCTTTTACTGCCCATGCCCTAGAATCCCATGGGTCGTACTTTGCTGTTGCACCATGCTGAGCACTGTGTCCCGTTCAGCACCCCCTCGAGACGCATAAATCAGCACGTTTCCCGCATTTCCCGGGATTCGACCTTATCCGGTGAGGCTCGACCCCTTCGACTCGACCCCCTCGACTCGAGCCAGATCCTCGACTGCCACCCCTTGACTTCATCGAACGAACCCTCAAGAGGGACTCCAACGACTCCGGGCTACACTTCAACAACTCCCGACGCGATGGCCGCAGGACCTCCCATGCCGACGTACATCTCTACAGCAGCACCGACGTGATCGGCCTCAATGTCATACATCACCAGCCATGTGAACTCTAAATATATGTACTCTTGAGCCCCTCCTTCACCTATAAAAGGAGGCACCGGGACGTTAGCCGAAGGGGGAGAAAGAACGAACGAGAGGATTTAGAGCATAGAAACGTTAAGGCTTTAGATCACAAAACAATACCGTGAGACAGTGTAAAGTAGAGAGCAAGGCGTCTGAACGCCCAAGCTCTAGCTCACGCTCTTCACACCTGTTTGTATTTTCCCCTGTACTAGCACATCGGTGCAAGATAACACGAACTATCCTCCCCCCACTGGACGTAGGGCCTTCTTTTCCCAAACCAGGATAAATTGCCGTGTCCTTCTTGCATCACCCACCGGATTAAGGGAGCATGCAATTACGAATATTACTCGTTGGTGTTAACCCCTCGGGGGTCAAAACATCGACAGTTAGGATAACATGAACTGGAGTCGTAGCGCCTAGTCGAGGGGTATCTCGAGTCATCGAACCCCTGGGTGTATTTGACCCTCTTTCGTCGAGGGGTGCCTGGCGTAATTGAGCCCCTGAGCCTCATGCGGCTAGGGTATTGCTAGCCTTGGGCGTCCATCTCACGAGTCCTTTTGACGAGATGTGAGGTGAGAAGCGTCGTACTACTCTCGATTGGGCGAGTCTCGATGTTCTCTGTGAGCTAATAACGGGAGATCCAAGTGAGAGCTCATGCCCCGTTTGATGGGGTTGACTAGTGGCCGTGAGGCATTCTCATTGATGCAAATGTGTAGATACATGGATAAAAGTTTCATTCGATAGGACCCAATGGCTCGATGCCTCCCTCCGTGGGGACTCCATGGTGATCCTTTCGTTTTTCCTTGGATACGTCTGAGGGGATCTTGAGGGTTCATCCTCGAGCTGAGCTTCGTGTTGGCTCCCCTTAGGCATCCCTTACTCGGGTACTCGAGGGTGGCTGTCGAACCCTGATCGTGGGTCAACCTCCGCTCCCTCAAGGATTTCGATGTCGGACCGGAGTCCGTTTTACTTCCCGTAGAACGAAATGCCATGGATAGCTTCTCCCGTTAGTTGGGCGTGTCTTTTTAGGCAAGAGCTGAAGTGGCGCAGTCATGGTGGACTTGGATAATGGCTAGAGATCTTGCAGGTGATGCGTGTGCCTGTTTTGGGAATCGAGGGGTGGTTAGGTGAGCGCATTAAATGTGGGGAATGATCGTGCCGTTGCCGGATCCGCATGTTGTTTTTTGGCCGCAACGCTTACAAATACGAGGGGTAGGGTTCCTCCATTTCTCATCTTGCCATCTTGCCTCCACCGCCACCACCAGAGTGCTTGAGCCTTCGTCTGTCCACGCTAAAGAAGAACCGGTGAGAGAGAAATCGGGATTGGGAATCTTCCTGGTCGCCCGTCCGCCGAGCAGATTCGTGCTGCATCCATGGCGCCCATGTTCCTCCCTCTAAAGGCCTGGCCCTATTCTGATGTGTCACAGTGGGTGCTGGAGAAGCTGGTAGATGAGGGACTCCTCCACCCCGCCGCTTCAGCTGAGCGGCCAGAGTGGATTGTGCCACCAAGGGAGCATCGGGAGCCGCAGCCATCGGAGGGCTATGTGGTGAGTTTCATCAAGTTCTGCTAGTTGGGAATTGGTTCACCTCTGAGCTACTTCATGCACACACTGCTCCACTTCTATGAGGTCGAGCTCCAACACCTCACCCCCAACGCCATCTCCAACATGGCGATATTAGCCGCACTCTGTGAGGGGTACATGGGTACGGAACCGCATTGGGAACTATGGCTCCACCTTTTCAAGGGTGAGCACTATGCCAAGTGGATCTTGGAGGGGAAGAGGAGGATTGTCCGCATGGGCAGTTGTAGCCTGGCGCAGAAGAAGTCCGAGCTCTATATCAGGATGGGCCTGTCCACCAACCATGGCCATTGGTAATCCGGGTTGTTCTACATCCGCAACGATGACGGCCTGCTACCCACCTACACTGGGCATGTAATCAGGGCATGTCCGAAGCACTGGCTCTGGGGCATGGCCCAGCCCTTCTAGCAGAGGCTGAATCCCCTCCTCGATGCACTGTGCACCTTGTCCGAGCAGGGTGTGCATGCCACGTACTTCTTCGCGGGCTTCCATAGCCAAAGAGTCCTACCTCTGATGGCACGCCTGTTGCGCTTAGATTAGATGGGGCCCGAGGTGCTTCTTGAGCAGCTCGAGGGCTACCAAATGTTGCCCATGGCCCTGCCTCCTGAGGATGTTGCAAAGCGGGTTAGGAGCTCGGTCGCCGATGACTTCGGGGCAGGGGACGTGGATCATGTCCCGATGCTGCTGGATCCTCGTAGCATCATCTTGGTAAGTCCTTCAATTTCACATCCTCAAGTTTCTCCCCTATTTTTTGGCTTGTCTTGACATTCTAGCTATGGTTTTGAGCATAGGGTAACGTCGACTATAGGGTCTTGATGCCTCCGATTCAAGAAGATGACCCCGATCGCCAGGTGAGGCGCTTTGACGCTCAACAGGAAAAGAAGAGGAAAGATCCGGAGAAGGAGAGGAAGAGGAAGAACCTCATGCACCAGGCACTCAAAATGTGCCAGGCCAAACAAAGGCAAGACGGGCTTCCTATCGAGGAGTCCCCCTGAGGAGATGGACGTGGAGGATGATGATGATGTCGAGGGAGTGGTGGTGCATCTCGAGCCCCATCTTTCTAGCTTTCCTCAAGCTGACGCACCTCCTACACAGGAGGACATCTTGGAGCACCCATAGGAAATAAGGCAAGGGGTTCCTCGACCCATGCGGGGTCCTCGTCTCATCGCCAGCGCGGCGGCACTCCGCCGGCCTCGTCCCAGGGTCCGTCCAGCGCCTTGCCTCGCCAAACCATGTCATCGATGCTCGAGGCAAGGACCTGGGGCCTGATGGGCTCGGAGGAGCAGGTGACACCACCCTTAGCGCATGACTCACGGGAGGCAGCTCCAGTGGAGAATGAGGTGCCGAGGTCCGAGCCGGTCGCCCCGTGCAGCTCTAGCTCCGGACAGGATCTGGTTTGGAGGGGGCCATCGAGGCGCCCAGGTAATTCAAGGGGGCCTGGGTAGGTCGTCATCCCTCTAGGGTAAGTTTTGCCATCTGAAATTTTCTTCCCTTTTCCTACGATTCGCAGAATTTGCTTGATGTTCCTGCCTTTCCCTATGTTGCCTAGGCTCAAGCGTCAAGTGGAGGAGGTGAACCCTTCGCCGACCAAGCGACTCAAGGTGGATGTGGCTGCAAGGATGGCAACAGGAGGGGTAGGTGTGATCCCGAGGCCCCTGTCGATGTCAGAGGCAGCCTGGCTATCACAAGCAAAGGCGGCGATTATTCGGGGCAGGCTGACGGGATCTAGTCTTGTTGCAAGCTCGAGCGGTGAGGGGGCCATGGCGGGTGATAGCTCCGACTGGGGGCAGATGCTGGAGAGTGGGGTTGGTGCCCCGGTCTCAACGGTCACAGCCCCTACACCTAGCCAGGTCGAGGCCCCCGCAACCGACGGGGGAGCCCTCGACAACCGTGAGCCTGGGTCAGAAAATTCCCCGATCATCCTTGGGGACGAAGAGGCCGTGGTTCCTCCTATCTCTGTTGAGGAGATGGTGGAGTGCCCGCAGGAAGTAGGGGTGCTACAACCCAGTGAGAGTGGCAGGAGCCGTGGCCAAAGGGCCTGCATGAGGTGGAGGTGTAGCGGAAGCGGGAGCAGGATAGCCCGCAGAAGAAGAAGGACAAAGAACGGCTACAGGAGCAACAGGATGAGCAGCCACAAGGGTGGCAGGAGGAAGAGGGCCGGGAGCCGAGCCGGCCCAAACAACAATGAGAAGTGGAGAGGTTGAACCGAGCCAGCTAGAGTTGCACCAGTAACAGCAACTGCAGGAACTGCAGTAGCAGCAGCAGACGTCAGAGGGCGCGGTGCCCTCAGCCCTGCTACCCTAGCAACAGGATGAGTCGTTAGAAGTGCCGATATCCTCAAGTCTACCGCAGCCACAGGCGAAGGCTGCGGCTACCTCGGGTCAACCGCCACAGCAGCAAAACATGGCACAGGAGGTGTCGGTGGTTCTGCTGGCACTGCAGGAGCAGCTCGAGGGGGTGGCTGTCGAGAGCCCTCGGCCATCGCCTCGGTGCAAGGAGAAGGGAGACGCCCTTCTTCTTGCCAGAGCGGTAGTGGCTCGGGGGCCCCTCGTAGCCCTGGTTGGCCTGACCTCAGCTCTTTTGCCCTGGTAGGGCAGGTGAGCAGTGAGGCCGAGTTGTCGGTGGCCAGAGCAGAGGTCGAGCTGCCGTTCCCCACCTTGGCCGATCAGGTGGCCCGTTACGGCGGTTCACCTGACATGGTGGAGCGCATCAGGTCGACAGTGCAGCAGAGGGTCAAGGCGACTCTTCCTTCTTGGCGTAGGGAGCACCTCCCTCTCCAAAAACCTGCTAGAGCCTAGTGCCCTTGTGATTTGAACGGATGACGCAGAGGAGGTAAACCGCTGGGAGGATGCGGAGGAGTATCGGGCATGGATGGCCCATGCTCTCAAGCTGGCCGTTGATGTCGCCGTCGAGGATCTGGCCAGGTTTTTCGGTAAGTGTTTCCTTGAGTGTGTTGAGCTTGGATAACTTCCTAATTTGATGCCTGATTTCTTGCTCTTTGTCCATAGGACCTAAGGAGGTGCTCCTATGTGAAGCCTGAGTTCCTTCACGCGATGCATGAAGGGTGGGAGGAGGTGCGGCACCAAGTCAAGGCTGGCCGGTCTACCCTAGATGGGGTGGCCCAGGCTGAAGAGGAGGCAAGGAAGGTGGAGGGGAAGGCTGCCAGGGCCAAGGAAGAGGCCGAGGCGGCTCATGGGGAAGCATCTCAGGCCAAGGAGGAGGCCAGCCGAGCCCACACGGAGGCGCGAAAGGCCCTTGAGGCCCTCTCCTCCTTGGAGGGGTGTCTTAAGATGCTCGAGGGAGAGCTTCGAGAGTCCATGGAGCATGTCAAGGTACTCAAGATGGATGTCGCTCAGGCCTTCAAGGCCCGCGATGCCCTGCACGGCTCGGGCGAGGCAGAGAAACGTCGCGCTGACGCCCTTGCTGTTGAGGTCACCGCGCTGAAGGATACCCTTCAGGAAAAGGAGGGGGCCATTGCCTTGGCTCCAAGGATGATTGAGGATCTACGGCTAGAGAGGACAGAGGTGGTACGCGCTTTCAAGGAGGCCCAGAAAAAGCGTGACAAAGCAGTGGATGCTCGTGAGGTCCTTGACACCCACTGCACTAGTGAGTCTTCTTTTTTGACCTCGATTTTCTTGTCTCCATGTGCTGTGACTGACTTCATTCTGCCTTCTATGTCTTGAGGCCGACCTGCTCTCTGTTCGGACTGCCTCTAAGGCTCTGCAAGAGGGCCTTTTAGCTAAGGCTGCTTGGACCGACAGGCTTCGGGCTACGATCAACAGGCTCTGTAACTCCTAGGGGGTCAAGCCCATGGAGGAGGTTGAGGAAGAAGTGCACAAAACCGCTCTTATCGACTGGCTGTACTACCTCAGGGCCACCATGAAAGATCGTGTCCGGGATGCCCTCCACATCAGCGTGAAGCGGGCGATGGCGGTCGTCTACTCCGGCTTTACGTACAACATGAACGTCGTCTCGCATGGCTTCGTCTTTGACCTCACCAAAACGGATGCCAAGAACGAGGAGAGGTTCCAAGGCTTGATTGAAGAAGCCGAAGAGCCGGGTGAGAAGCTGGTGAAGCTATTCGAGCCCGAGGTCCTTCCTTTTGAAGGTGAAGAAGGCACTGGCGATAAGGGCGGTGGTGATGGCGGCGATGAAAGCCAAAGCCTTTGAACTAAATCTGGGTGAAGAGGCCCATGTAATAGATTAGTTTTTGTGACATTGTGATGTCGTGGCCCTGAGGGCCCTAAAATATTTATGCATGTATATATTTCGCATACTTTAAGTCCTTTTCTTTCTTGCATGCCCTGATTGTGTTTATACTTAGTGAACTCAATGCACGGTTGTGCCCTCGACCCTCGAGAGTGAGTGGAGTTACCGTAGCATAGAGGCGTATTCGAGGTCCTGACTCAACAGCCCTCGAACCTTGAGACACTCGTGGCATTTTTGGCTAAGTAACGACACATATCGAGGCGCATAAGAAAGAATAGACATTGAGTTTCAAAAAAATGTGCAAGTTTTTTGAGGACTTTGGGGATTTCCCCCCTCATAGCCCCGAGGGAGGCTCGACTCTAAGGGAGAAGAGTCAAGGCTACCTTATATGAACAAATAAGAAAATATGATGAATCAAAGCCATTTTTCATTTATTCATTCTAGATGCCATAGTTGTACAAAATACGAGGAATGTACAAGGCCCCGAGGCCCTAGCGGTAAAAGCAACATAGCTGTTCGATGTTCCAAGTGGGTGTGAAGGTTTCACCTTTTTTGTTCGCTAGCTTGTATGTCCCGGGTTTCAGCACCTCAGCCATGCTATATGGGCCTTCCCACGCTTCCCTCGGTATGCCTAGAATATCTGAGGGACTCCACGCAAACATGTTGGTGTTCGCACGGAGAAAGTCAACGAGCATTGCTTGCTATTTGTTGTCGAGGGTGGCACTAATCGTCAGTGCCTTCCCATTGGAGTTGCTCGGGTCGAGGAGGATCTTCTTGGTATCTTCTGCTGGCTCGAAGCTGCCTGTGTGACGCTTGGAGTCAGGGACCTTTGTGGTGAGGCCCTCGAGGGTCAAGGCTAGCCTGGTGGACTCCTTGACGGCCTCTCCATTCTCGATGCACTCAACGTCATAGTCGTATGCATGCTCATAGGAGGAGCCGATGGTGATAACGCCTTTAGGTCCCAGCATCTTGAGCTTGAGATAAGTATAATTGGGGATCACCACAAACTACGCATAGCCAGGTCGGCCAATGATGGCATGGTACGTGCCATGGAACTCGACTACTTCGAAGGTGAGGATCTCCTTCTTGAAATTCGAGGGGGTGCCAAAGTAAACGGGGATGTCGACATGACCGACAGGAAGGGCCTTCTTCCCCGGCACAACTCCATGGAAGCCTCTGACGCTGGGTTAAAGCTATGACCTCTTGACCCCCAGGAGGTCAAGGGTCTCAATGTAGATGATGTTGAGGCTGCTGCCCCCGTCCATGAGCACCTTGGAAAGGCGGGTGTTGATGATGATGGGGTTAACGACGAGTGGGTAGACTCCTGGGTTGACGACGTGATTCGGATGGTCATCACGGTTGAACATGATGGGAGCATCAGACTAGTTGAGGTGCTGGGGTGTAGCGACTCAGACAGAGAAGTCCTCTCGATGCTCTCTCCTGCATTGGCGAGGTGTGAGCTGGGTCGAGGGGCCGCCATAGATCATGTAGCAGTCAAAGACCTCGAGAAACTTATCGTCCTCCTTGTCACTGCCCTTGTTGCCACCTTTTTCCTTCTTCTAGTCATCCTTCTTGATGCCCAGACTCTTGTAGTAGTTCTTGAGCATGCAGCAGTCCACGAGGTTATGATTAGCCCCTCCCTTGCGGTAAGGGTAGGGCTCCTTCAGCATCTTGTCGAAGACGGCCCCCTCGGGGGACCTCGAGGCTTCTTGCACTCGACCGCAGTGATGAGATCATCATCCATAGCCTTGCACTTGCCTTGCTGGGTCTTCTTATTATTATTATTTCCCTTCTTGGGGCCCTTGCTTGTGCCCTCGCCGTCAGTCGGCTACGCCTTCCCTTTGTCCTTCTCGTTGCCAAAAAAGGCTCCGACCGCTTCTTCGCTGGCTGTGTAGTTGGCAACAACATCCATCAGCTCATCGATGTTCTTAGGGAGATTACGCCCTAGCTCCCATACCAAATCCTTGCAGGTGGTACTCGAGACGAATGCCAAGATGACGTCATGGTCAGGGATGTGCGGGAGCTTGGTGCATTGCTTGGAAAAGCATCGAGCGAAGTCATGGAGTGACTCCCCGGGTTCTTGCTTGCAGTTGTGGAGGTCCCAGGAGTTGCCAAGGTGCACGTAGGTCCCCTTGAAGTTCACCTCGAAGACCCATACCAGGTTGGCCCAGTTATGGATCTGACCGGGGGGAGCTCCTCAATCCACCTTTGAGCGATGTTGGAAAGGAAAAGGGGATTTGGTGGATGATGGTGCGGTCGTCGTGTGCCCCGCCTAGCTAGCAGGCCAATCGGAAATCAGCCAACTAGAGTTCGGGCTTGGTCTCACCGTTGTACTTAACGACACTCATCAGGGTCAAAAGGGGTTCGGCAGCGGCGTGTTGCGGATCGCCCTGCTGAAGACTCGAGGGCCCGGTGGCTCGAGGGCCCGACGGTCCTCGTCGCTGTCGTAGCGTCCCCCTTGATGGGTGCTGTAGCCTCGATCTTCAATGTTGCTACTCTTGCGCCATCAGTTCTTGATGATGTCGTAGCGCGCGTCTTGGGCTTCATGGTTGTCGACGATGTAGTCTCAGACGGGGGTCGCCTTCTTTGCTCAGGGTCCGCTTCCTGGTGAATCAAGACCTCGCTCTCATCACAGGGGGACTTGATAGGTTGCTCCATGGCCACCCCTCGACGTCTCGAGGCTGAGCTCTCGGCCTGCTGTGCGGCCACAACTTTGAGGAGGCCCTCGACCTCATCCCGTATCCACCGAGCTTGAGGGTTCGATGGCGCGGGCATGTTACAAAGAAGCATGGCGGCCATGACGATGTTCTGACTGGCTCGGGGAAAATGATAGATGACAGGGTGCTTGGGTCCCCTATCTTCAATGATCTATCGGTTGACCTCTCAGGCTCTAGCTTAGGCCCTTCCACCGGGCGGGGGTCGGCACTCCTGCTTGTGGGTCCGCTTGAGCTGATGCAAGCACTCCCAATCCTCGTCAAGCTTGGCTCGCATCTCCTAGACCTGCATGAGCTGAGCATCTTGGTCATCTAGATGCGGGCGTTCATCTTGGGGCACAGCTGGCGGCTGCTCCTCTAGGTCCGCCACAACAAGGGCCCTTCCTACTGTGGCTGCTGCTGCCGTAACCATTGGGTCGATGGTGTCGTTGCTAGACGTGACTCCATCCTTGATGTGAAAGCACTCATGGGTGGCGTCCTAGTGGTCAGAGTTAGAGTCAGGGTTGCCAGAGTAGAAGATGGGGAACTGCCCGTGCCGCTCCTCCTCCAGCCGACGTCGCCTCATGCTGAGGGTGTACTACCTTGGGCCAGGTGCTCACGAGATGCCATGGTCCTCGGAGGCTGGCAGGACTGCTGCCAGGTCCATGGTAGCATGCAAGAGAGCCCCTGGGCAGTCCTCATGCGCGCTCATATTAGAGCACATCATGGCGGAGTTCGTCTTGGCGGCGTTGTCCAAACCGAATGGGAACTGGCGGTGGGCTCCAAACAGTCCGTGCGGCAGCAGATTGGGGGGTGAAGGAGCTATGCCCATTGGGGGAACCTCACTGAGCTCCCCTAATGAATGCATCGCAAAGGTGAAGTCGGGGTCTCCATAGAGCCCTGCCGGCTTGTTCTCCGTTCCTAGGCGTGGGTCAGACAGGTCCCCAACCAGGGGCCCTATGCTGCCCGCCAGGGACAGAGGAAACGTGGAAGAAGTTGACCTAGGCATGGGCTGATGATGATGGCGGCGTCGGTTGCGCCTCCTCCTGGACGTGGAGGCATGGTGGCGAGACCGGCTTGCGGCCCCTCCTGAGCGTCGGGGCTCGCGGCGACCTCCGCTCGGATTTTTGACTGAGAGCAGGGTCATGTCATAGCCGCAGCCGTGTGTCATGAACTCTAGGTTGCCGAACCAGATCACCGTGGCTCGTGGAAGCGGCGAAGCTGAGTCTACCATCCGGAGAAATGGTGGGAAGTTGTCAGTGACATACAGATCCCCTACCTGGCGCGCCAACTGTCGGTGTTTCGACCCCGGGGGCCGAGCACCAACAAGTGAATATGTACTGTGTGCTCCCTAATCCTGATGGTGATGCAAGAAGAACACACAAGTTTTATCCTAGATCGGGCAATAGAAGGCCCTACCTCCAGTGGGGGGAGTTTGTATTATCTTGCACCAAAGTGCTTGTATAGGGGTGAATACAAGCGAGCGTGGTTGGCTAGGACTTGAGCACTACGAGCTCTGGCTTTCCTCTATTTTTTTGGTCGAGTTCCCCTTTCTATGCTAGCCTGGCACCTTCTTTTATAGGCCAAGGAAGGGCACGAGTGTAGAGTATAACCCTAGAATCGATGCTTGTAGGGCTGGCATAGGTTATGACGTCGAAGGAGATGTTGATCAAGTCGCCGTTGCTGTGGAGATGTACCTCGGGCTTGACTCGCCCTATAGCGATGTGCTTGGAGATGACGGCCATCCTTCCCATGCATGTGATGATGTTGTGGATGTCCGGTGAAAGACTGGTGGCCATGCACGGGCGTGTAGATCCCTGTAGCTGTCGCGTCGGGAGTGGTTGGAGCACTGACTGATGGCGTTGAAGTCTTGCTCTAGGGGATGGTCGAGGGGGCAAAATGTAGTCGAGGACGTCGAGACTCAAATGGATAAGACCAAGCCCCGGGAAATATGGCATTCGTGTTGATGAATGCATCCCGATGGGGTGCCGAATGGGGCACAGTGCGTGGTATGGTGATATAGTACGGTACAATCCGCTGGTTTCCTGGTGTACCATCCACTGTTACCACGGCTGTAGCCACGAGGTTAGGCGGGAGCAGGTGAAATGCATTAAATGTCTATGGAATTGTACAGGAAATAGGCGGGTCGAGGGGGTGTGCGGTATTCGATGGGCGATCGTTCGCCCGGGGGAGTTTCGTCACTCGAGGGGGTGACCGTCCCCCCGAGCGGACAGCCTCGAGTCGAGAGGGTCCCATCGAGTGAACAGTAGCCCGGTTCATCGAGACCCGTTCGTGGGCCGGCCCAGTGTAGTTTGATACTTGGATCCGATATCTTATGTACTTTTGCGCTGGGAGATAATAATGGTGATTTTGGGTTTGTTAATGCAGGGATTGAGTTGCTTAATCGAGGGTTAAGGGTACCCCTTATTCAGGTACCCGACAAGCTTCCTTTTGTTCTTGTTCTTATCTTATTCATATAGCTTTGTTATGCAATTAGAGCAAAGTTCTTATGTTATAATCTTGATATACAAACTAGACTATAGTTTCTATGTCATGCCCTAGCATATAGAACTTTATGTTTAATCTATCATATGTACATGTTTATACCTAGAGCTAAGTTGAGGTGATGAGTTCTTTCTTAATTTAATCTGTTGGTTTGCAGGATCCTCGTTCGTCCTTGTGGCGAATACTCAGTAGAAGGACCCCGGGGATGGGTAAGCCTTGCCGACACGCTAGAGTAGTAGTCAACAGCTTAGACGTGGTATCTAGGCTAGTGCTACCTTCTTTTGCTCCTTTTTTGTATGGTTAAGGTGGTAGGCGGCGGGGAGTGACCTTGTATCATCTGTCCTTTGTAATCCGGACGTGGGGGATTACAAAAACCCATCTTCCTACAGTAACATCTTGAGGTATCAGTGATATATGTTACTGTAGGAAGATGGGTTCTGTACTATCACTGATACCTCAAGACACAAGGCGACAGTAACATATATCACCGCTAGTTTAAGCCACCATTCGGCACTATAGTCTCGGTATCACTGCTGGTTCATAGCTAATTAAGCCGGCAATGATTTGTGAGTCCTGGCTAGTGGCTTGAAACAACAGTGATAGGGACTTTCACTTTCAGTTCTTTAGGAACCCCAGTTATTTATGGATTTTAGGCTATGAACCGGTCTATCACTGCTAGTTTGCGAGCAACTGGTAGTGATGTATCAGCAATGAAGGTTAGTTCTATAGTAGTGAGCCTATCACTGCCCGTTGAAACCACAACTAGCTGTGATAGTTCACCTATCACCACTGGTTCTACTATCACTGCTCGTTGAACCCACAAAATTGGTAATTCTGGCGTAGTGATCTTGAAACTAAATTTGGAGTTAGAATGAACCATGGACCTATATAGTCCTAGCTATGTAACCCTACAACCCACTCATGCACACATGTATCTATTGCATTCTCATCAAATGGTTAAGCCATGCATGCCTTTACAAATCCTTCTGTTGCATAACATTAATGCACACAGCAACAAACAATACACACACATTGAACTCCATCCCAGATAGGACCTCCAATTTGCATCCACCGTGAGATATTCCGTCTAATCCTCCTCCCCTACCAGATAGGGCGTCCTGAGTGGCATGTGATTGGAGTGCCTATCCTAGCAGATAAGTCCACATGGCAAAAGATTGGATCAGCATTCCAAAGCCAAATAAATTACTTGGTTGCCTCACTACCAGATAGGACATACAGTAGCAGCCATACATGAATGCATGCATCGACATCTCCACATAGTTGAGGCTGTCATTCATGCAAAGAGCTTAACTGTTTGTGATGACCCAATCCCAGAAAGCCCGCAATAATTTTGATCAGGACACCTTCTTTTCTGGCCAAATCATGATAGAAAAAGGCAAAAAGGAAACATCGCCTGCAAAGACAGTAAGAGCTTTACACCTGTGGAGCCAGATACGTCACACGTGGACACACGGTGTACCAAATAATATGGTACTAGTATCTCTTATTTGACCTGGGGTAAATCATAGGAGCTATCAGCAGGCTAACAGAAAACATAAAAGAACCAATTGTGCGGCAGCCTGATCTCCTGCTTTGGCTGTGATGAAGACAATTCTTATCTCCATCGTTGTTGAACAGCAGTGCGCGCTTAGGAGGACACTAAAGCCTGAGATGATTTTCAGCTTGGGCGATGATCTGTCGATAGCATGGTCCATACTTTGCCCACCAGACTAAAGGTGTAGCTCCTCTGATCCAAAGAAAAAGAAAAAAAATGACGCAACGATAGATTTCCATGGGGGGCAAACTAGCCGCATCGTGGCAAAGCTATGACGTCACTCATGCACTGACGAACAATCGGGTAATTTTGTCCATATATCATTGCTTGACTTGATGCCGATTGCACGCTGCTTCTGTTAGTACAGGGTCTGCATTGCATGGACATATAATTTTCACGTGAAATAATGTGTCGGGCGGGCATTTAAATTGCATGCATTGTTATAAGTAACGGATACACGCTTAGACACGCTCAATTTCAAGCGTGTGGACCAACTATATGCTTTTCTTGGGAAAAGACCAATACTATAGCCAGATATTGTCACATGTGCAAAATTTCAACATGCGGCACACGAGGCTCAGCGGTTTTACTGCATTTTTCATGTGAGGTTTAGTTGATTCAATATTTTAATAGGAAGCAGGCGCGCGGAAAAATAGTTTTTTTTTACCGTGTCAACCTTTTTGAGTATGCATTTTCCTAAGATTTAAGTAGATATACATAGCATTAATTTTCCGGAAAACAAATGAGCGATGATGAGCTCAACATTGATCTTAGGGTTTAACATATTATATTACTGCTCTCTCTGTCCCAACTGAATTAAACATGTCACTACTATTCAATTTCATCCTATAAAGCATGGTATCAAAATTTGTCCGGTAAAGCAGTTTGTTTTGATGGACAGCTAGTGAGAGACATCAGCACTAGTCCGACATCAAAATTCATTCAGTCGATTGGAACTATAAAAACTAGTGGACGTCCAGATTCTGTCAGGCTGCTGCACCACTATCTTTTGGCTGTATCATGTCGGAGTCCATTTGGGACATGCAAGGGGTCCTTGGCTACCCCTAGTTCTAAGGGTTTGGATTTTTCTTGGATTAATCTATCATTCAACGGTCGTCGTTTAGTTCGGGGACCCAACTTTGAGTGCTTAATCAATTGAACAACAATATTTAAAGATTGCAGCTTTCTTGCTCTTGTTTGTGTTCTTCATTCGTAAGCAACGATTAACCTTCATGGTGAGGTTAACTTGGCTGTGTTCTTTATTCAACGACGAGTTACTGAACTCTAGTTGCTTAAAGCTACTGAGCTTGTTTAACAAGAATGTGGTATTTTTTTATTTCCACATCCTTTGAGCCTCCATGGTTATCTTTGATTGTTTCTCAAAGTTATATGATTAGTACATACAAAAACATGGTTAGGAACATTGTCACCAAGAGAAGATAGTAAGGTCGAGCATAAAATTATATCGAGATCTTATTTTCATTTTTATAGCATTCCTTGGTGACACTATAAAACTTTAAGCCCTTAGCTTCTATATAAGCATTTCAAAGTTTCAAAGCCCACTAATGAGAGTCAAGAATAGGGGTATGCCAGGTCCCCGGGTAAGAAGGTGCCAACCGATGGGCCCTGTGACTAATCTCACCATATTGTTCGAGGGCTCACCGCTTGGGGCTTGGAGGCTCGGTAAGGCTCGATACTATCGAGTGATAGCATCCAGAGCTTGACTCCAACACAACGAAGGAAACTACCTCACTTGGTTGTCAAATCGACGTCCCAAACCATGGGCAACCTACCAGGGATTCAAGGCTTGGCAGATACAAAGATTCCTTGCCATATGCCCATTCAACGAGCATGAGGTTCTATTGGCATTCTTCGATAGGGTCACACAATTGGTGTGTTACAATAGGACAAGCGACTACACCAACTCTGTGGATAGTGGGATCTAGGGTCCACTCATCATCCCCTTAGGTGGGGACTCCTTCACAACCAAGGAATCCTAGAGAAGGATCACCCAGGGAGGCCACATATAGTAGTAGACGACTCTTGACGGTCAAGAGCCATGCGGTGGTAGCAGCGTTAGGTGATGGTTGCAACTCTGTCGAGTCCTCCCTATGCAACAAGGAGAGTTCCATCCACACCATGGTAAGGTACTTGTGCACCCTCGATGCACATGGACCAAAGACTAGAACCCAAACCAACTTGTATCGAACCCTTCCTCGGTATATAAGGGAAGGGTCGGCTCTCATAGAGGGCAGAGGATTATTCCCAAAAACAAACGAACGTGACAACCAAGCTAGAGAAGGTCGGCTCCTTACTTGCTGAGGAACAACACTAATGAAACCATAGAATAGCACCAAGTGATCCCCTAATATAAACTCTCGGTCTCCATCATTGTAATCCCTATTTGAGTACTCCTTAACACAAAGTACAACAATATGCCTACTTGGTGTAGGGATCAGAAGCCCAAACCAAGATAGATTGTCATATCTCCCTTGGGGTTTTGAGTACCTTAGCCGCTAGAGACCCACACATCAACTTCTGACACCCACCATTCAAATACAGTACCTAATCTATATTTACTACATTTTATGATACCTTTAGTTACTAGGTGGTGGCTCTAGTGAGCTCATTTCACAACATTTCCAATTGAACTAGCAAGACCTTATAGAATATGTGAGATCAGGCACTAATACAATTTAAAATGTACTTGAGTGCCAAAAAAAGAGAGAGAGTGCAAATTGGGTTGCGAATTAAACATTAGACTATGCTTAATTAGGTCTGGAACAATGAATAGTAAGACAGGATGTTTTTAGTTCAAAGATAGATAGCAATAGAGTTATATATCCCACCATGCAATATTCATTTAGATTCACGGGGTGTCATGGTCTCTTTTTTTATGAAACATGCATAGCCCATTTCCATGATATTAGAAGTCTCTATCTAAATGCTTCATATTTTTCACTACAGGTGACAAATCAGAGTCCATTGTGGTAGGTTAGAGGCACATTGAGTAGAGGTGGACTCAACAAGTGTGAGTGAATGCATTGGATGAGATGCACTCGGTAGGCAGGTGTAGCATCAATAGTCTGCCATAGGGTAGTGGCCATATTTGAGTATAGTGTGAGGGAGAGGAAACTAGAGGTAACATTTGTTATGTTGGCTTGAAGTCTTAGTAGCGGTTGGGCAGGGTTTGTTGAGCATAGATGTGGTAGTGCAAGGAGTAGAATAGAGAAGAAATGAAGGGGGTTGGCTTCTAGGGCCCACATGTAAGTAGCTTACTGGTTTAACTGAATAAGTAAAGAATAAGTTAAGAAAATGGGCCTTTTCTCTTCATCTCAGCTCGATGGATCTTCTTGATTGGAAGATCCCCCATATGGATAATACACATTCTAGTTGACCAAGCCTAATGCTAATTGTTTTGTTCCAAAACAAAGATATCCGCGGAGGCCAGTTCATTCATCCTATTCTGATATTTAGGACCAAGAGGTCCTGGATTCTCTTTTGGATAGGCCCCACAATGAAAGTTCAAATTTAGCAAGGGTCAAAATGGAATAAAAATGAATTAGGAATATGCCCTAGAGCTAATCATGTAGATGATGATATTTCAATTGTATCTATGATTAATATAAGTGTTCATTGAATATCCATTAAAGATAACTTGTATTGATTGGCAATTATGTGAATTGCTAGTGAAACTCTTACTTACATGGTTATTCTAAATGTTGTCCCTAGTTGGCGTTCTTGTGAGAACACACCTGAATATTAGACCAGCACATGTATTAGTTGACGGCTATGTTTCATAAGTCATAGACATGGAGATGTCGAACTAATAATGTGGGCATATGTATGATATGTAGGCTGGACTGACCTGACATGAAATTGTCGCTATTCACATCATGTATTTTATGTCCTTAGACCGGATTGTTTTATGTACTCAAGATGTGAAATGGCTTACTTAAGGATTGTCGAACGCTGCTTCATAACTGGGTAGTTATAAATATGGTCTTCGGGTGGTCGGGAAACATGCTATGAGACATAGGCAGTTGTTGGCGGTCCTTACGGATCATTTTTAACTGCCAACTTATGCCTGAAAGGAGAGAAATAATCATGCTTTAACACATAGACATATGCTATTAACAGAGTTCCATTTGTACCCCTAGTGTTTATGTTTTTACAGGATTTATGGTAAAACAAGTGCAAGTGCACAACACCAATTGGAAAGCGTAAAGGAGAAATGCAATTTCAGAAAATACGCAACCAAGATTAACAAAGAAGCCCAACTTTATTACATAACTAGGCCCATTCGTAACCACTGGGGTGGTCCAGGCCTAGAGGAGATCCAACCACGTGAAGGCAGTGGCCGAACGGCCCCACCAGGGGGGCGGCCGATCCCGGGGGGGCGGTCGGTCCCCTGGTGGCCCCTCCCGGGTCTAGTTTTGTTAGGAGGTTCATAGGACGGTTTCCTAAGGACGGTCCCACCTACGATCAACACAGAAGGAAAGTGCAAACTGTAGGGTTATGAGGGTGCTACGCTAACCAGAAAACAAAACTTTTTGACCTCATAAACCAGGATCTACTGCTAGTTACAGGTTACGGGATTACCACTAGACGCGCAGGTGCAGCAGAAGACGACTCGATGTAGTCGTATGCGTCGCAGCAGGCAGTGCAGTTACATGGTCGTCCATCACCTCAATCCTCTCGCACGGTTCATCCTTGCGCTCTAAGTGCAGTGCCTCCAAGGTATCCACATGTGCGAGGAAGAAGCGTCACGCCTTGGACTGCTAGGTCCGTGAGAGCAACAGGGAGACGTCGGCGTGAGGTGGGCAGCGGCTGGATTAGGGTTAACCTTAGGCGCCCCCACCCCTTCTAGTTATATAGCCCTGCTAATGGGCTTTTCCTAGAAAAGGTCCATTAGCATCCCACCTTTAGGGTTTCCACTAACGCCCAATGTTTGGGCTCGTTATCAGTCTCTAGGGCATATCTTCAACAATCTCCCACTTGCACTAGAGACAATCTCTAAGCCAAGTTTCAATGCTTCATCCCGTTAAGTGTGTGACCCTATGGGTTCACGTGTAAGTAGACATGGTCTGAGTACTCTTACTCAACCAATAATTGATAGCGGCCTCTAGCAAGACATATCAACCCCTAAGTACACATAAAGATCATATCTGATGAACCTCCACAACGTTAAGTCCATGCTATTCCCTTTGCCTCATGATATTTGGTCTAGTTCCAAACCGACCACTCTTTCTCGATCTGTGACTCAGAATTTCAATTGGTTAACTCTTTAACCTTAGCACGGCCATGCATTTCTGGATTCGATCACTCAAGGGGCCCAGAGATATCTCTCTTGTGAATTCCATCTTGACTAACCATTACTTGCAGCATGCTTCCCATCAAACCCAAAAACTACCTTTATAACTACCCAGTTACAGAGTAGCATTTAATAGTCCCTAAGTAAGATGTTTCAGATCTCAAGCGCATGCGTTAGCCTCAGGTCTAAGGACATAGCATACACATTTGTGTATTGTGAGAATACTTCACACCTTCTCACGGTTGGGTCAGTCTAGCACCATATCTCCATATGTGCCCACATTATTGATGACATCGCCATGACCTATGACTTGTGAAACATAGTCGTCAACCAATACATGTGCTAGTCATTAATATCAACCAGGGACAATTCTAGAATAACCACACAAGTATGA
This sequence comes from Bothriochloa decipiens, assembly GCA_023333625.1. Lineage (NCBI taxonomy): Eukaryota > Viridiplantae > Streptophyta > Magnoliopsida > Poales > Poaceae > Bothriochloa > Bothriochloa decipiens. Next base: position 23,977,687 of record CM041647.1, on the reverse strand, counting down.
GTTTCACAAACAATTCACATAATTGTTGATCAATACAAGTTGCCTTTCATATGGATATTCAACTGCACAAAATGCTCAAGGCATAAATCATGAATACATAAATTAATCATCTCTATGATTGTAGGTATCTAATACCCATAGCCCTCATGTGTGCCTCAAGCTTAGGTTGTGGAAGAGCCTTTGTCAAAGGATCTGCTACATTTAAATCCATATGTATTTTGCACAATTTGATCTCTTCTCGTTTCACAAACTCTCGAATGAGATGAAACTTCCAGAGTACATGTTTTTCTTCTGGTGATCCCTAGGCTGCTTAGCCTGTGCAATCGCCCCATTGTTATCACAATGTAAATTCAATGGGCGCGACACATTCGAAAACACACCAAGCTCAATGAGGAATCTCCTCAACCAAACACCTTCCTTTGCAGCGCCAAAAGCTACAATGTACTCATCTTCTGCTGTAGAATCAGACACCGTCTCCTGCTTAGAACTTTTCTAGCTAATTGCACCACCATTTATTGTGAACACAAAACCTGATTGAGATAGCCTGTTGGTTTAGAAACTAGCATCGGTGTAACCATTTACAACGAGCTCCTCCTCACCTCCATAGATTAGGAACACATCCTTAGTCCTTTGCCAGTACTTTAGGATGTTCTTAACAAGTGTCCCGTGAGGTTCACCCGGATTAGCTTGGTACCTGCTCACAACACTTAGAGCATATGAGACATTTGGGCGAGTACATATCATGGCATACATGATGGAACCAATAGCCAAAGCATATGGAACCTTACTCATGTGGTTGCGCTCTTCATCTGATGAAGGACACTTCTTGTCACTAAAGCGCATACCATTTGACATAGGCAAGAACCCTTTCTTGGACTATTCCATGTTGAACCGTTTCAACACCTTGTCAATGTACGTGTCTTGGCTTAATCCTATTAGCCTCGACCTATCTCTATAGATCTTAATTCCCAAGATGTATGCTGCTTCTCCTAAATCCTTCATAGAAAAACTATTATTCAGTGAAGTCTTTACAGATTGCAACATAGGAATATCATTCCCAATCAATAGTATGTCATCCACATACAAGATCAGAAACACAATAGCGCTTCCACTTACCTTCTGGTAAACACAAGGTTCTTCTTCATTCTGACGGAAGCCAAACCCTTTGACTACCTCATCAAAATGAATATTCCAACTCCGAGATGCTTGCTTTAACCCATAAATAGATTTCTTAAGCTTGCATATCTTTCCAGCATTATTAGGATCAACAAAACCTTCAGGTTGTATCATATACACGTCCTCTTCTAAATACCCATTTAGAAAGGCTATTTTAACATCCATCTGCCATATCTCATAATCGAAATATGCAGCAATTGCTAGAATGATCCGAATAGATTTAAGCATCGCTACCAGCGAGAACGTCTCGTCGTTGTCAATTCCTTGAACTTGTCAAAAACCTTTTGCAACAAGTCAAGCTTTATAGACATGAACATTTCCGTCCATATCCTTCTTCTTCTTAAAGATTCATTTGCTCTCTATGGGTCTAACCCCATCAGGCGGGTCAACCAAGTTTCAAACTTGATTGTCTCCCATGGAATCTATCTCGGTCTCATGGCACTTTGGCATTTCTCGGAATCTGGATCCATCATAGCTTCCGCATAATCCACAGGTTCGTCATCATCTAACAATAACAAATCCCTACACAATGCGTGAAGTCTCGCTGATCTTTGTGGTTGTGGTGGTGTCTCCACTGCCACGGGTGTCTCAACTTGTTCTGCTACATTAGCATCACTCGTAGAGTCAGTCCCTACTGGCTCATCTTGAACTTCTTCAAGATACACCTTTTGTCCATTCTTTTCTCTTTTGAGAAACTCTTTCTCTAAGAAAACACCATTTCGAGTAACAAACACTTTGCCCTCTGACCGGTTATAGACATAATACCCTAAAGTTTCCTTCGGATATCCCACGAAAAAGCACTTGTCCAATTTGGGTGTTAGTTTATCTGATATAAGTCGTTTAACATAAACTTCACAACCCCAAATTTTTAGAAAAGACAAACTGAGACTCTTACCAGTCCACATCTCATATGGTGTCTTAACTACGGACTTAGATGGTATCCCCGAAACGATAAAGGTAGGTCTGACTAGCTCATCATAGACTGAACCATGTCCAACAAGGTCCGATTACGTTGCTCAGATACGCCATTTCTCTGAGGCGTTCCGAGTGGCGTAAGCTGTGGAACAATTTCAAAACTCTTAAGATGATTGCTAAACTCATGACTTAGATATTCACCTCCACGATCAGATCACAAGGCCTTGATCTTCTTGCCACGTTGATTCTCTACTTCATTATGAAATTCTTTGAAATTTTCAAATGTTTCAGACTTATGCTTTATTAGGTAGACATATCCATTACTACTAAAGTCATCAGTAAAAGTTATGAAGTATTGAAATCTGCCTCTATCTGTCGTGCTCATTGGTCCACATACATCAGTATGTACAAGTTCCAACAAGTCAGATGCCCTCTCAGGAAATCCTTTGAATGGCGCCTTGGTCATCTTGCCTAGCAAGCAAGCCTCACATGTCTCGCATGATTCAAAATCAAACAAAGTTAGAAGACCATCATCATTGAGCCTCTTCATGCAATTCTCACTTATATGACCCAAACGACAATGCCTTAACTCATTAAGCCGAGGCCATTTAGCACTAACATTACAAATAGGTGCATCATCAAGATTTAAAATAAATAACCCATCCACAATGGATGCAAAAGCCACAAACACATCATTCTTTGAGATCACACAACCGTTGTCTTTACTCACAAATGAATAACCATCTTTCATCAAGCATGAAGGTGACACAATGTTTCGACTTAAACAAGGAACAAAATAACAATTATTCAATTCCAAAATAAATCCTAACGGCAAGGGAAGTTGCATCGTTCTGACGTTCAATGCAGCAACTCTTGCATTATTGCCTATGCAGAAATCAACTTCTCCTTTCTCCACGCTTCTACTTCTTATCATTCCCTGCATCGTATTACAAATATGAGCAACCGATTTGGTATCAAATACCCAAGAATTGATATAAGAGTTAGCAAGGAAAATGTCTGTGACATGAACAACAAGAGTACAAGCAGTAGCAGTACCTTTACCGCTGCCATCCTTCTTTAAGGACGCCAAGTACTCCTTGTAGTTTCTTTTTTAGTGGACTTTTCCCTTACAATAAAAGCAATCTAAATTTGCAGATGGTCCAGCCTTGGCAGCAGATGGGTTTGGCTTAGAGATCTCATCTTTGGCCTTGCCCTTCTTCTTCCTCCAAGAATTGCCCTTCCTCTTAAAATGAGGTCGGTTCTGGATCACTAACACTTGGCTACTGCCGGCACCTTTCTTGATGTCAGCCTCTGCTATTTTTAGCATGCCACACAGTTCATTCAAGCACCTCTCTGCTCCATGCATATGGTAGATTGAGATGAAGTTTCCATAGCTGGCCGGAAGCGATGCAAGAATGAAATCAGTAGCCAATTCTTGGCCAATTGGGAAGCCTAGCTTCTCCAACCTCTGAGTGTAACCAACCATCTTGATTACATGTGGACCAAAAGCTGCGCCCTCTGCTAGCTTAGTTTCTACAAGCGCCTTAGAGACATTAAACCTTTCAGTCCACGCTTGAGTTTGGAACATATCTTTAAGCGTCATGATCATATCGTTCGTTGAATGATTGTTGTCGAACTGCATCTGTAGATCAGGTTCCATACAAGCAAGCATGAGGCAACTCACTTCAAGATTCGCATCACATGCTTTCTTGTAAGCATTTTTCTCAGCAGCAGTTGCATTTTCATCAGGCTCATCTGGTAATGGGGTGTCTAGAATTTCTTCCTTTTTCTCAGCCCTGAGAACAATTCTCAGGTTGTGGATCCAATCTGCTTAATTTGTTCCATTCAACTTATCTTTCTCAAGAATTGTACGCAAAGAAAATGGTTGATTGCGAGTGGCCATCTACAACAAAAGTAACTCAAAATACTAAGACAATGTATTCATAATGGAGTAAATCACATTAACCATTTAACAGAATCTACTCCCACTAAAATCAATATCCCTCCATTGATACTTAGTGATTCAGGATCCACAACTACCAAGTCAACTAGTGAGCTTTAGCATCACCGCTAGACAACAAGGTAGATCGGTAGGCAATGCTTGCCAATCATATCACATATGATTCCTGTTGTTGGGTGACATCTCTATGTCTTGGCGCCCAACCTCCATATCCCAAAGTCCTTAACCGTTAAGATAACTTTGTCTAAGTTAACCAAACCCTTTTGCGTGTAAGTGTCCGACACAAACTTGTCACGTCAAGGAAAACTAGTGGCACCCTAATTTTATAGACCTGCCACTAATTGTACAGGACATGTGACAATGCTAGGTTTGGGAGGATATGTAAACTTAGATATTTATGAGGGATCATTCTACTTCTATCATCGCAAGCATGAATAGCAATAAATAAAAGTAGAACAAGTAATGAGAATCACATTCACACATAGTGACATGGTATGGCCCTTAATCAAATGGTGATCTCCATCTCCATCATTTTGTCCATCATGGTGATCTCCATCTCCATGATCTATTTGTGCCATCCTTCTTGTGATGAGTCCTCCAAGAACTATTTTACCGCAAGCTATACTAATTACATAGTCGCATAATCACAAGATGGCGCGCAGACTAATACATCAAATGGCAACACATATGGCTCCAGCCGTGTTGCTTACATGACACACAGGCCATGAATGAATTACATACATACACATGGGCCATACCATACACATCATACCCTGCAAAAATAAGTTAGGCACAGAATGATTCTATGTGCGTACGACTGGAAGCAACGATGGTCCCTCTATTTACACATAGGCCATACTAATTACACAGATCGCATCTATGGAATCGCTATGAAAATCTCATCAAATTGATCTCATCAAGCTAAATCCAAACCATTCAGAGTCCCTCTATTTTCACTAGATCAATCCCATTGATCTATGCCCAATATGTATGGTCTTATGTGTATCACTTAACTCAGGTGGCGGATTAAACCGACTGGTATGAGTAGATCGTTACACGGCCATGCATCAAGAGCATGAAAATAGATTGAGTTTCTATCTACCACCCCATTTCATAGATTGATCTAATCAAACTGTGCAACCAAGACTAGCAGATCACATCTACTATCTCTGCATATCATCTATATGCCAAAATCTGAACCTATAACGAACAGCTATGGCTCCGATACCACTGTAGGGTTACGAGGGTGCTACGCTAGCCAGAAAACAAAACTTTTTGACCTCATAAATAGGATCTACTACTAGTTACATGTTACCGGATTACCACTAGATGCGCAGGTGCAGCGAAAGACGACTCGATGTAGTCGTATGCGTCGCAGCAGGCAGTGTAGTTGCATGGTCGTCCGTCACCTCAATCCTCTCGCACAGTTCGTCCTTGCGCTCCAAGTGCAGTGCCTCCAAGGTATCCACACATACAGGGAAGAAGCATCGCACCTTGGACTGCTAGGTCCGTGAGAGCAACAGGGAGACGTCGGCATGAGGTGGGCGGCGGCTGGATTAGGGTTAACCTTGGGCGCCCCCACCCCTTCTGGTTATATAGCCCTGCTAATGGAATTTTCCCAAAAAAGGCCCATTAGTATCCCACCTTTAGGGTTTCCACTAACGCCCAATGTTTGGGCTCGTTAGCAGTCTCTAGGGCATATCTCCAACACAAACCGCCCTTTGGAGGTCAGTTTGGGTCCTTCCATGTGGAGATGACCCTTTTACATAGAGCCTCCTCCTCTCAAGCTATAAAAGGAGGCCTGCTCTCCTCACTCAAAGATGATTAGTCATTCATTGATCAACACAAGTAGTCACAATGTAGAGAGGAAGAGCAAGCTCCATTCCATTAGCTTCTATCTAATTGGTATGGGGAGTGAGAGAGGGAAAGAGTTGGAGAAAGAGCAGAGTTGAGGCAGTTATGCCTCTGGTGGATGAAGTGCCGGGCTTGTCTGCTCTCGCTCCAACTTGTACCTCTACAATCATCTTTCTACATGAAGTAAGAAGTTCATGTTTAACTTTGGTTTGATTCATTAAGCTTGTTACTTTCATAAAGCTACTTGTTTGTGGGATCGTCATTCGTCCTTTGGACGGATGCTCTAGTTAGGGGACTCCTAATAGTGACGGATGTTCCTGAGCATCGCTAGAGTAGTAGTCGCCTTCATAGACATGGTGTCTAGGTTGGGGTCTACCTTCATATGTTGCACGCGCCCATGGGCAGAGGGGTAGGTGGCAGGTGGTGACAGCCCTGTCCACTTGTACCAGCATTCCCCCACGCTCGGCCACGGAGTAGCGCTGAGGCTGATATCGCTTGGCAGACCAAGTGCATCAGTGGGCCTGAAGCAAGCAAGTAGTGGGAAAGTTACCATAGCTTATATGCGTTTGACCTTGGAAGAACCTCTCTACTCAAGCTATCCTTTCCGTCTCTTCTAGGTAAACTAGCTAAGAGACTATGTACAAAGACCATTCCTTTGGGAAATTACGATACCCTGAATACTTCCGAGTGAAGGCTACAACAGTACTTCCGTGCGCTTGTAGACTTTTCTGCTGACGCTAAGAAGCGCCAACAAGCTTTCTGGTGCTGTTGTAGTGGAACGGTTGTCGTATTTGTCTCCGAACCTAGTTCTCCCGTGTGTCCTTGTGTTTCATCCAAAAAGAAAAATAATATTTTCTTCTATATTCATGACCCTTCTTCGTGAAGCCTATCTTTAAAAAAATGGGCATTTATATTTTAAAATTGCATGTTCAAACTTTTGCACATGCACAAAAAGATTTTATCCACTCTCTTATCATCTTCTTTTATTTTTGAAAAGCATTTTTTTAAAAAGTTTTTATTATTCTTGGTCTCTCTTTTCTATAATAATGCCCTTTCAAAATTCAAAAGCAAAATATTTCTCCTATGGACGATTTCTTGTGGCCACCATCGAAGCCAACCATAGCTTCTGGCTTCAAGCTTCGCCCTAGCTTTGGCGGTCAAGATTATGACCATAAAGTAGCACTATCGGGAGATACCCTAGATTATTCAATAAAAAAGGACATGTGTTCAAGTTGGTATGCACCTTTGGGTATTCTTGGTCGCTAATCGTTTCAAGAAGAGATTTAGAAGAACAAAGGACATACAAAGCTTGAGAACATGGGAGCAACCTCATCAACACACCTTGATGATCTTAGGTGGTGAATAAACTTAAGAGGAGACCCTGACCCTGCACACTTGACTTTCAACAAAGTCCAAGTGTGAGAGAGGATGGTGCGAGTCTCACCACAAGATCACCTTAGTTCAAATGAAAAGGAGATGTTGGCTCTACCTTGCTAAAAAAATAGAGAAGAGATTTAAAAAATGAAAAAAAGAAAAAAATAAAAAAAAGAGAAGAGAAAAGAAGAGATTCTTGAAAAAAATATGGAGGAGAGAAGAAAAAGGAGCACACTGGCTTCACATATTCAGAGATACATATAGATGTGCTAGCTGGTTTCACCGAGCATTGCTCCCACAAGCAAGAAGGGCTCACCTCCATGCCTTTGCAACAACTATCAAAGTCCATGGTCCATACACACTAATTCATGTGTGTGTAGCCAAGCTTTGCAGTTTCCTTGGACAGATCCATCATGCGAACAACACATCGTCAAGAGCGATCAGCTACATCTGTTGTTGGTAAGTACTCCTAGGTATGCAAAGGTAATATTCAACAATTCATTTACTCACTTTTGTCCCCATAGCCTAACCATGCAAATTCATACTTCCTTTGTTTATGTTATATACTCTAGCTTGGGGTTGTCACATAGGCATATGTGGCACATTCATGGGTCATTTAATCTAAGCATGGTGTTTAGGTTAAAAAGACCTTCTTTATTCAAATTCTGGCATGGTGTTGGAATTTGATTAATGAGCTATGAGTTGTTATCATAAAAAATAGAGGTAATTTGATATGGAGACAAGCCAAGATCTATTTTACTTTGCATCATAAGTCTGACCTTGTTTGAGTTATGTGAGTTGGATGAATAAAAATAGTCATAATAAGTTTTAGGCTCTCTAGGTTTCAACCTAGTAGAGCCCTTGCTTGTTTTATGTCTCTTTGTTTTTGTTTCTTTGTTAAAATCAAAAATAGGTACAAGCAAAAAAAGCGAGGGAGATCTCTCAAGCACAACTAACACAGCCTTTAAGATCTCCCCTGGATGTTGCACAAACATCAAGCAGGCCATCATATAGAGGGACAAGACACATGCCTTCCAAGAATTCCTTCATCTACACTGATGGTTTGTGCAAACACCTCTCTCACTCCTTTGACCAACCATGACTCTATGCATATCTTGGATCACACTTCGTTTAATGATTCTAGAAAAACCAACAACAGGGAGTCATGGTTGCAACAATCCTTTTAGTTAAAATCTTGCATGAGTTGTTCCTCCTATATTTGTCATGTATGCAAGTCACAAACATGCAGAAGTTACCAATAAACAACTTACTACACGACGACATAAAGTGATGGACTCCAACCCACACCTTGGTAGTCACCTGAGTTGGAAACCGAGCCACCGCAGCGACAACTCCAATGCTTCATCCATAAATGTTGTTGGTACACACATTCAGGTATGTCAAGGTAATATTGACCAACTCATTCACTCATATTTGTCTCCATGAAGATATATTATTATGCTCTTTTTCTATTCATGCCATATGCTCTGAGTTTGGGTGTATTCACATGCACGCGATTGTGGTATATCCATAGGCTTTCTAATTTAAGCATGGTGCTTAGGTTAAACTAGCCTTCTTTAATCAAAATTGTGACATGGTTGAAAGTCCCTAGTTTGGTTTTGGATAATTGATGAAACCTAAGGACTAACCTTGTTTCTAAGTGGATAATTTAGAGAAAGGTAGTCCATGCCAAGTGGAGCCCAACAATGAGTCAGGACATGAAGTTATGTAACCTAAGCATGGTGAAGATCAAGATAGGCTTGGCTTGATGGACCAGTTGGCAGTGTGAAGGGCAAGTTGAGGCTTCGAAGTGAAGAACTGTGTGATGGTGAAGCTTAGGCAAGACTTGGCGCCGATAGATCGACCAACGGTGAAGAGCAAGTAATATCGAGATCGATGGACCAAGATGGTTGCATGATGCCATGGAGTGTCACATGTCATGTGAATACTTGACAGTTGATGGATCAACAAAATGGGCTCAAGGCAAAGGTATAACCTATAGGGCCATTTTATTTTACACTCAAGACACCATAGAGGGTGTGAGTGGTTTAGGATCAATAGCCGAACTATGAAGAGGGGAGATCGTCGGTAATTCAGTTCATGAGTGCCACTAGGTCCATCATTTCATGTGATTGCATTAGGATCTAGTGTGTGATGAAAAATCCTTTAAAAATGCTTTGAAAAATGCTAACACACATGCACATGGAGATGTCACTTGGTAGTGTTGGCACATTTGTGAAGAAGAAGAAGTTAGAAAAGGTTCGACGAACTCTTATGAGAAAAGAGAGATGATGGCTCTTGGGATGGAAAACTGCTTTGATCTACTATGAATTGGATCAAGTGGCTATGTGGGTTGTGTAGCCCTCTAAGTAAGCTTTCCAACGAGTCTAAGAGCATCGAAAACGGAGATCGGAACTAAGAGATATGCCCGATTTTATGCGGAGTGGTCTGTGCCCATTTGAGCTGTGGACCCTGACTGTGGACACGTCCAGAGTGAACTATGGATGCATTCAAAGTGAATTATGGACACGTCCAAAGCGAACTATGGACACTACTCAGTGAGGTACGTGGGCGAGGGCGAACTTTCGACGTGCGGCGTTCGCGTCCGAAGACGTCGTCCGGACGCGTCCAGAGATAGATGACGGCTAGTTTCGCGTGTGATTTTTGAACGTCTTTGGACGCGTCCAAAGATAGACTCTGGACGCGTCCGAAGATGTGTTTTGTAGTAGTTTTTGAATTGTGTGATTTTTGAACATCTTTGGATGCGTCCAAAGATGGACTCCGGATGCGTCCGGAGTTCCCAAAAAATTGAATTCATGGGGAATCTTTCACATAACGGCTAGTGGAGCTTGGATGGCTTATAAATAGGTGGTGGCTAGCCCTTGGGGAGGTCTATTGCCCATTCTTTCATTCTTGAGCATTCTATGAGCAAAAGCTTCTCCCTCCTACTCATCTCTCTTGCTTGATTGCTAATCTTGAGTGAGATTGAGTGATTCGAAGTGCATTGGATGAGTTGATTCATCTAGTGGCACTTGTGAGTCGTTTGGCCAGTGGATTTCTTATTACTCTTGGAGAGTACCACTCCTAGCTGGCTTGGAGGATTGTTGGAGATGTTGGGAATAGTTGGTGATTGTTCTTTCCCACCTCCGGTGTTGATTTATAAGGGGTTCTTGAGCTTTCCTCACGGAGCGCCAAAAGCTACTCTAGTGGAATGTGTGTGTCATTGAGTTACCTCACTTGAGAGTGGTGTCTTGTGGTTCCCTTGCGGGGCCAGTGGCTTGAGGGTCACACTGAAGAACCATCTAGGTGTTGGTCGAGACAACCGGTGACGTAGCTTGTCGGTGCACAAGTGAACACCGGGTGAACAAAACAATTGTGTCATCCTCTTGTCTCCCTATGATTGGTTCTTCATCTTGTGATTGTTGTCATTGTGGTTGATTGGATATCATCTTGGTGATTGGCAATATCTTCACTTCACCGTCGATATAAGAATCACCTCTCTATCTTGTATTTACTTTCTCATATATATTGTGTAGCTTGTGTAGAATTGGTTATCTTGCTAACTAAATAGATTAGAAAGTAGTGACTTAGCCTTTGAGTGTCTTAGAGATCATACATATACTAGAATTATCAATAGGAGGCTTGCTCACCATCTAGGCTAGGCAAAACCGCGGTTATCGCCATTTGTTTTACTAACAAGTATTGTCTAGTGAATTTGTAGAATTTTTAATAGGCTATTCACCCCCCTCTAGCCATCTAGGACCTTAACATGGTGTTGCAGTTTGATTAATGAACTTTGAGTTGTTGTCATAAATAGTGGAAGAAATTCATGTTGGAGATGAAGCAAGGCATAATTTTCTTTGAATCTTTATCCTAGCCTTGTTTGAGTTTGAATAGATTGGCTGAGCAAACTTCTAACTAGGTTCCCTTGTTCAAAAATCTATCTCTGTTGAATGAATCTTATTTATCTTATGATAACTTAATTTCTATGCAAGTAAGTTTTTGTTGGGAAGCACTGGTTATGCATCTTTTGAATTAAGCATTGTCCTTAGTTTCAAGTTCGGATGTGGAACATGCTTCTTTAGGCTCGTTAATTTAAGCATGGTGCTTAGATTAAATTGCCTACCTAGACCAAATTAGACATGATTGCCAGTTTGATCTTTGAACCAAAACTACTAGTATAGATTTTGGTTGATCTGATGGACTAACCCCTTGCAAGAATTTATCAACTTCATGAGGTTAATTCTTTGAGATAACAGCAGCGATAAGCATTTCTTTGGTGAACCTTGAAAAGAAAAATTTAATGATAAATAAAATCTTGAAAAAAAAGTAATATACCTTTCAACTCTAAGCTTTGTTATCTTGTTATCTCCATACCACCATAAAAACAAAGCTTCGGGGGAGCTTCCTAGCACGCTCAAGAGAGGCCATGAACTGCACATCAAGCCAAAGCACCACCAATTAGTGGCACCCCCAGGTGAACCCCATTGGTAAGTCAAGAGAAAGCTTGGGGGAGGGCTCCCAAAAAGGTAACTTGAATCTCACATTTTTTTGAAATTCTCCAACTTATAAAATGGTGAGATATGTTTTTCCTCTGTCATATGTGTTAAGATGTGTTAGTTTCTACCCTTGTAGAAATAATGAACAGTTGCTCTGTCTTATATTTCACCTGTACCCATTTTATAATCGAGCTTTCTCTAAGATTTGGGTTTATCAGCTAAAAATGTCTCATCCTAAAAACTTGGACTAGTGGATTGCATATGCTAGATCTTTTCTAAGTTATTGCCGGATATGATATAGTGACATGGGCAGCACTATGACTTTGTTCTGAGTGAAATTTGACATCCAGAGTTTTATTTTCAATAACTTTTAAAAACAAAAGTTCCTCAATAATTATGAAATACCTACCAAAGCCATATGACATGTTTCAATTCTGCAAACCTTTTAGTCATATGCTACTTGTGAAACATTGAGTTAGGTCAAATTGTTTTGACCTAAGTGAGATTATGGTCATGCACCCATGATTGAGATTCACATGCACCCACCAAATAAAGCCAACTCTCACCCCGAGAGTTGCACACAACATGCACCAATCCATCCACCAAAAATATGCCAACTCTTACCCTGAGAGTTGCTCACTCTTCCACCAAATAAAAAATGCCGACTCTTACCCTGAGAGCCACGTATTCATTTTCCACCATATGATTACTCCTCGCATTCCATCAGACATCTCTCCATCCAAAGTTCTTCATATACCAATAAGAGATATGGGCTATGCTTAAAAAAAGCCCATGCCAAGGGGCATGCTATAAACAATCAGGAAAGAAAAAGTTCCAAGCACCCGTTCAAAAAAAGAAGAAAAAATGGATATATAATCCTATAGCCTAGATCTCTCCAAAAGGTTTCATTCCATCCAATAAAGGAGAGAGTCATGATGCATGGAGTACCAAAAATATTTAGAATTAGGTTTTCGCCATCCTCATATTCCACACACTTGCACATCTCAATCAAAGTGTATGACTTGTATCTCCTTGTGGTTCGGTTTTTGACTTAGCAATATATGTGATGCAAGTATGCCCACCTTTATACCTTCCCAAGACTCCACTCATAAGCCTTAGAGGTAGGATATAAAAGGCAACATTACAAATGCCTTTGGTGAGGTAATCATACACATTGAGTGATCGAGTGAATCATTTGAGAAACTTAAATTTCTTTACAAAAACTTTCAAAACCTCTAAAAAGATAGTTGATCTTGGGATGAATGATAAGCAATGTCTATGAATCTGTTCTGTCTTCCAATCACACAAGATTTCAGATGGCTAAAAAGTCCCATTTGTTTCAAGATAATACCAGGGTGGATAACATGCTGATTTATTCAAATTGCGGTAGAAAACTCGGTACATTCAAAATATGATCGGCATTGTAGCAACTCCTAATCAACAACCATATTTAGCTATTTGTTTGGGACGAGCAAAGGTTAAGGTTAGGGGTCTTATTGGCGGTCCTTACGGATCATTTTTAACCACCAACTTATTCCTGAGAAGAGAGAAACAATCATGCTTTAACACATAGACATATGCTATTAACAAAGTCCACTTTTACCCCTAGTGTTTATGTTTTTATAGGACTTATGGTAAAACAAGTGGAAGTGCACAACACCAATTGGAAAGCGTAAAGGAGAAATGCGAATTCAGAAAATACGCAACCAAGATTAACAAAGAAGCCTAATATTATTATATATTTGGGCCCATTCGTAACCACAGGGGCGTCTAGGCCTAGAGGAGAACCAACCACGCGAAGGCAGTGGCCGAATGGCCCCACCAGAGGGGCGGCCGGTCCCGGGGCGGTCGGTTCCCTGGTGGCCCCTCCCGCGGCCAGTTTTCTTAGATAGTTCATAGGATGATTTCCCAAGGACGGTCCCACCAACGATCAACACAGAAGGAAAGTGCAAACCACCCTCCCTCCCCCTCTTCTCAAGCTATAAAAGGAGTCCTCCTCTCCTCACTCAAAGATGATTAGTCATTCATTGATGAACATAAGTAGTCACAATTTAGAGAGGAAGAGCAAGCTCCATTCCATTAGCTTCTATCTAAATTAGTATAGGGACTGAGAGCGGGAAAGAGTTGGAGAAAGAGCGGAGTCAAAGCAGTTCTGCCTCTGGGTGGATGAAGTGCCAGGCTTGTCGGCTCTCGCTCCAACTTGTACCTCTACGATCACCTTGCTACTTGAAGTAAGAAGTTCGTGTTCAATTTTGGTTTCATTCATTAAGCATGTTACTTTCATAAAGCTACTTGTTTGTGGGATCGTCGTTCGTCCTTTGGAGGGATGCTCTAGTTAGAGGACTCCTGATAGAGACGGATGTTCCTGCGCATCACTAGACTAGTAGTCACCTTCATAGACATGGTGTCTAGGTTGGGGTCTACCTTCGTATGTTGCACACGGCCACGGGCAGAGGGGTAGGTGGCAGGTGGTGACAGCCCTGTCCACTCGTAGCAGCATTTCCCCACATTCGGCCACGGAGTAGCACTGATGCTGATATCGATTGGCAGATCAAGTGTATCAGTGGGCCTGAAGCAAGCAAGTAGTGGGAATGTTACCATCGCTTATATGTGTTTGACCTTAGAATAACCTCTCTACCCAAGCTATCCCTTCTGTCTCTTCTGGGTAAACTAGCTAAGAGACTAAGTACAAAGATTGTTCCTTTGGGAAATTACGATACCCTGGATACTTTCGGGTGAAGGCTACAACGGTACTTTCGTGCGCTTGTGGACTTTTCTGCTAACGCTAAGAAGTGCCAACAGCAGTCAAGATGGAATTTTCCCCTCTCTGTATGAGAGAGATATCACTAGGATCACTCAAGTGATTGGATCAACAAATGCATAGTCATGCTTGTGTTAATTGTTAACCCACGAGTTGAACCATATATCATGTGGCAAAGCAAATAACTTGTATGTGGTTTGTGGTGGTTCGTCTGATATGATCTTTGTGTGCGCATAGGAGTTGTTACGCCTTGCTAGTGGCTGCTGTCAGCTATTGGGCAAGTAGCAGTACTCGGCTCATGTCTATGTGTACGTGAACCCATAGGGTCGCACGCTTAAGGGCTGGAAGCCTAATTTAGGTTGGACCCGAATTACAAAAGGCTTAGGGTTTCCTGATGGGTCTCCAGGTCTGGGTTGCATAGAAACGCCTATATAAGCAAGGGGTAGGGCACGGCCAGACATGATCTGCTTGATCTATTTAGCTGCCGTCACCCACCCCACGCTGACGCCTTTGCTCCTCGCAGACCTAGCAGTCCGGTTGCGCATTGCTTCTCCCCGCACATGTGTGATACCTCGGAGGTGCTGCATCTGCAGTACAAGGATGGACCTCATCGATCACAGTGGTCGACAACTGGTTGGGAGCTGATCAGGACTGGTAGGCATCTATTCGACATACTTGATGGACGACCACACAACTGCATGGCACTGCTATGATGCATTCGACTACACCGAGTCTTCAGCTGCACCTGCATATCTAGTGGTAATCCCGTGCCCTATATCTAGCAGTACATCCTGGTTTATGAGGTAGAAAAGTTTTGTTTTCTAGCTAGTGTAGCATCCTCATAACCCTTGAAAAATAGTCCTAGAAAAAAATTGCCGCTTAAACTTTATTGTACTCTAAAAAGATTGGCTCCTTATTGCAATTCATAATTGAATTGATTTTATCATTGATATATTTGCAATTCAGAACTGAACTTATTCTATTTTTGATATATTTGCAATTCAATCAGAATGAATATATCCAAAAGTTTTTCTCTCTCCCGTCTCCCTCCTTCCTTTTTTAGAGTATTCAAATCCATACTATAACAGGTTTGATGTTCGTTCATTTTTCTAAGCTGAATTAGAAATTTCATCTGCTATGATTCTATCCGGCGTAGGGAGTTTTATAAAAAGAGGTTAATCATAGATTATTAAAAAGCCTAGAATAAATTCTTAATGGGTCGATGCCTGGGCGTTAATTAGGATGGACATTAAATTCGTTGACAATATGTCTACACTGGTTCAAAACTAGCTCAGCCCAAAAATTTGGGGCTTCATGAATATGAACTAAATCCAATATTTTTATGGAGGAAAAAGGCAAATTGTGTCTAATAATTAATGGGTACTAAGTTCCCTCTCCTACTTTTTTATTTTATTCATTTAGTTCTTCAATTAACTAAGAGTTCTTTCTTTAACTTAATTTTTGGGCCATATGTGTATGATCTCCCTCAAGACTACAAAAAATCTTTTGCAATGTGTTTCTATATATGCAGAGTTAGGGTTACCCATAACCATCTCTTTATCCCTTACCCACCGGTGCATACCACTATTGGCGTTTCTTAGCGTCACTACTAAAGATAGAACAAAAGTCCGTCCTTAGCAATAGCACTAGAAACGTATGCTGACATCCCTAACTATCATTACTATAGAAAGGTAATTCTCAGGTCTTAATGACATCGGCCTAAGTAATGTAGTCTGGTAATTACAGTTAGAAGTGCCGGATTGGCCTTCCTAACCGTCATTACTTACGATATGCAAAATCGTAGCACGGCACCTTAGGGTGCACAAGAATTACAATCCTTAAGTAACGGTACTTAGGTACGCCAATCGATAGCTCAATAAGAAATAAGAATAAATCTACAAGCACATAGAACTATCATTGTAGCATTTCAACCCATGAGTATTCAGGGGTGTCAAATTTATAATTTTTCGTAGGAGGGCAATATGCATCAATCAAGCGTGGTATAAACACGATCACTTATTAAGTGCAATGGTAGGCATGGAGTAAACAGAAATAAGACATGATTTCAAGATAGTGAACACACATCTGGGTCAACCTCAAGGATAAAAGAGAAATAAAGAATGAAAGAATATAACTAAACAGATCAGGCATTGGTCATATATAATTATGCAAAGAACTGTTAGCAAAATATCTAAATAGTATGTCTAGCATCAGGACTAAGTCTGGGATGATAGGGAGATCCCCATAGCTGGTCTGCTAGCCAATAGAGACTTTACGAACTCCTACTCAATATGCGAACATGGGGGAGTGCTTGGGATGGACAGGGCAGTCACCACCTGCCCACCTACCCCTCTACACATGGGATACTGATATATCCACCAATCTCCGCATACCCGAGCACCATGCCCGTGTAATTGGAAACAACTCCTAACCCCCGCGGACCCCAACCCTTCAGATTGACAGACTAGGTTAAGAGCAGCCAAGAAGGCATGATGAACCATCACCTCGTCCCTAGTTCTCCCTCTATTCATACTAATTCGATGAGCGATGAAGAATGATGATGAACAAGTCAAGAACATGATACATAAACTATGTACTAGCTCATGTATTACGCTCATAACATGATCATAACTATACTCTAGTTCATATGCATGATTATATAAATATGGTAAGAACTTGCTCATGAGAGAAACCCGAATTATATTCATACCGAGATGATCCTTTTCTTCCAAGGAGACAAACTCTTGTTGATAGCTCTTGCCTTGCTCACAACTACTAATACTACTCTAAAAGATACAAGTGAGAGGTGTGAGGTGAATGACTCCAAATGATGTGTGTGTGAAGAATGGTGGAGCACCATCTATTTATAGCTAGGATAGGACGATTTGGGCGTCTCTAGGTTTGGAGGAAGGTGAAACCACCCTTGGGGAACCGCCTAGAACACCACCTCAGAAGGATGGGTCCGAGAGGGCCCACTGGGGGAACGGCCGCCCTCGGGGTCAACCACCCCCCTGTAGGGCCATCTGGCCACCGCCTTCGGGTGGTCGGTTCCTCCCTGGGCCTGGACCTCTCCTGTGGTTACATTCAGGCCCAAGTATGCACCGAAGGTGGGCTCCTTTGTAAATCTTGTTTGCGCGTTTTTTGAATTCGTCTTTTCCTTTTGCGCTTTCTTCATGATGTTGTGCATTTCCTCTTGTTACACCATAAAACCTGTAAAACATGAATACTAGGGGTACAAGTGAAACTTTGTTAGTAGTAAAGGCATATGTGCTAGAATATGATTGTCTTTCTTCTTTTTAGTCTAAGTTGGCGGTTTAGAAATGATTCATAAGGACCGCCAAAAAGACCCCCAAGCTTAACATTGCTCGTCCTGAGCAAATAGTTATGTATGGTTGTTAATCAAGAGTTGCTACAATGCCGATATAATTCATAAGTGCCATGCCTATAACAAAGCATTCATTCGCAATTTAAATAAGTTAGCATTCTATCCACTCTTTACCTTGATTGCTAATGGGGCTTGTAGATTCTCCAAGTTCTTAGGCGATTGCAGGACAGAATGGTTATAATAGAATCACCAATCATTCATTCTTTGATAGACTGTCTATTCAGAGGTTTTATGAATTTTTGCAAAATAAAACAAGTTCCTCAAATGATTCTCTCAATCGCTCAATGTGTATGATCACCTCACCAAAGGCATTGTAGTGTTGCCTTTTATATCCTACCACTAAGGTTGAGAGTGGAGTTTTGGGCAGGCATGAAGGTGGGCATACTTACATCACCTGTATTGCTAAGTCAAAGACCGGACCACAAGGAGATACAAGTCATACACCTTGATTGAGACGTGCAAGTGTGTGGAATGAGTGTGGTGGAAACCTATTTCTATTTATATATTTTTTGGCACTCTATGCATCATGACTCTCTTTCATTGGATGGAACAAAACTTGTGGAGAGATAGGGGCTATAGAATCATCACTTTTTTTGAACAGGTATTAGATCTTTTCTTTCCTGTTTGTTTTTCTCATGCCCCTTGGATTTTTCTCATTTTTTTAGCATAGCCCATATATTTTTATTGACATATGAAGACTTCTAAATGGAGAGATGTCATGATGGCGAATGCAAGGAGTGAAAGTTTTGTATAAGGAATGCGTGGCTCTCAGGGTGAGGATCGGCATTTGTATTTGATGAAAACTGGGGCGCAACTTTCAGGGTAAGAGTTGGCATATTTTTTGTGGATGGAAGGATGCATGTTGTGCGCAACTCTCAGGGTGAGAGTCGGCTTTATTTGGTGGGTGCGTGTGAATCTCAATCATGGGCATATGACCATAATCTCACTAGGTCTTAGCATTTTGACTGAACTCAAAGTTTCGCAAGTAGCATATGACTAAATGTTTATAAAAGTAGAGCATGTCATAAGGCCTTGGTGGGTATTTCATAATCATTGAGGAACTTTTGATTTTTTTAAATTTTTGAAAAGAAAACTCCAGATGTCAAGTTTCTCGTGGAACAAAGTCATAGCAAAGTCTATTTGTACCATCTCATATCTCGCAACAACTTAGAAAAGGATCATGCCATTGCAACCGACAAGATTTCAAGTTCTTAGAATGAGACATTTTTAGCCAACAAACTTAAATCTTGAGGAATACTAAGTTATAACTTAGGCGCAAATAAATTATAGACATAGCAACTATTCATCATTGCAACAGAAGAGAAACTACCACATTTTAGCACATATGGGAGTGGAATAATAATTTTTTTGGAAGATATAAAATAAAATTATAGAATTAAAATGCGAGAAATAAAGTGCAAGAACTTAAAGATACATGTTACCTCGCTAGCTTAAGGCCTTGGTCTAGGAAACTGTCCCATAGACCGAAGAAAAGCCATTTGTGCCTCGTGTCGCCACCGGTTTGCATCTTTGAGGTCCACGAAGTGTTGCTGGTACTACTCATGCCATTGAGTTGAGGTCTGGATGGTCAGCATTGAGCGTACCTTGGATTTGCCTGTTCTGTAGCTCTAGTCCTCCCATGCGTGTGTTGAGGACCTCTAGTGTGGCCGGCTATGGGTGAACTGGGGGTGGCATGCCTTTTGAATCTGAGGAATGTGCATGCTCATGCCGCCTTGATCCGCCTGCCTCGTGTGAGTGCTGCCACCCTGATCCTCTAGCCTCATGAGAGTGAGGAACATTTCCCATACCATATCCATACCCAGGGGTGAACCCGGGTGTAGACATGACAGGAGACCATTCCATCCCTGTGTCATGGTGGGCATAGCTGGTGGTGGAGTATGCTGTGCAGGCTGTGCAGGCTCCTCCTCCTGTACTCCTCTCCTCCGTGATCTCCTACGGGAAATAGAACTCATGCGTGCTTATTTCCTCTCAATGAGGTCGAAGGTGAGAGAGGGGAATTATATAAAGTGAGATCTCGTTTATATATCCTGGAAAATAAAACACCAATTTCTTTCCCGATTCATCATGTTTCAGAATATGGGCTTGCCCCAAATAAAACTCATTGATCATAATGTGAGGAGTAGAGAGGTAAACAATGGTATTGGCACCATGGGGATCAACACTAGCAGCAAGACGAGTGATGAGTGAAGTGCACATGATAGGTGTGGAAGTTTTGAAAGAATTTAGCCAATTCTTAACAAGGTGATAAAAGGAGCAACTTTAATATTTTTAAGCACGGCATAAGGCAACTTCAACTCAATGTCAAAAGCATGATGTGTATCCTCTCTAGGAAAGAAATAATTAGCAATCCATTAATGCATGTCTCAGAGTGGGATGATGGATGATGTTGACATTGGGTTGGAATTTCCCAATAACATTCTGTCCAGTCATCAAATGCCAAAAAGTATGACAATGATAACCAGAGAGGGAAAAACCCAAGTCAACAGAGCATCGCTCATGAAAGCCTAAGTGTAAAGCAAGATTCTTCCAGTAAAGGCTATGCTATTTCCCAAAGTAGTGAAAAGAAATACCATAATCGATGATTTGCAAAGTGCCCAAGACTTGGATGGTCAAAAGATGAGATCCAAGTTCATGCACAGGGGCAACTTGGCTCCAACCAACATGCTCAAAAATGGTATTAAATTCATAGTCCACCTGTCTGCTAGAGAAGGATCGAGTTGATGGCCGGTGTGTGCAGGAACTCACATTCCTTGATGAGGTTGTATGCTTGCATCTCCCGCTCATTCTCCAAGTCGATGAAGAGGGCGTCAGCCTCGTCGATGGCGTGGCCTGTTCATGCCTCCTCCCCTCCTCCTTGCAGCCCGTTCTCCTCATGCGTGGGAGTACTTTGGCTAGACTCCCCGCAAGAATGATGACCTCTTCAAAACATACATGCCAGAAACTCAACCTCCGATCCCACTCATGGTGAGTGAGCTTAGCACGAGAGCTTGAGCTTGCTTTGTGGTGGAAGTGCAAGAGGTTCTTGTAGAATTTTCTTACACTTGAACTTTGTGGAAAGTATTTAGAGAGTGGTGGAGCAAGAGAGTGATGGAGGAAGTGAAAAATGTGAGAATGAGAGGGTGAGGAGCTCCACCCCAGCCTCCTGGTATTTATAGAGCTGGTTGTAGGCGGGGGACGCTCCTTGCAACGGCTAGTAGCCGTTGGCAAAAGGCTGCACCGCCTCGCCTTTGCACAGGGGGG
This sequence comes from Bothriochloa decipiens, assembly GCA_023333625.1. Classification (NCBI taxonomy): domain Eukaryota; kingdom Viridiplantae; phylum Streptophyta; class Magnoliopsida; order Poales; family Poaceae; genus Bothriochloa; species Bothriochloa decipiens. Next base: position 23,956,502 of record CM041647.1, on the reverse strand, counting down.
TGGTCGCCCCTGGGACCGGTCGGTCCCCTGGTGGGGCCGGCTCTGTCCCGCCTTTTGCCAGCGCCCTACAACGGCTATCCTTGTGTGATAGCTGGTTACGAATACCTCCAGTTCGAAACTTTGCTCCATCTTTTGATTTTTCATAAAATTATTTGAAACTTTTTAGTTTTCAACAATTATTTAAAAATAAGATTTGGAAAGAACAAAAAGTAAATTTTCAGAAAAAGATTTTCATAAGATTTTTGGAGAACAATTATTTTGGACTAAAAATAGAGTTTTTATAAAACTAGAAAAGGGAAACTCTTTTAAATGCAAGAAAATAATTTTATAAAATATACATATATTTTTTTCAAAAAGGATAGGATACATAATACCTGAGTGGGGGCGCCTCCCCCAAGCTGGATGATGGTGTGGGCCCCTTCAGAGTTTATATATATTATTATTTTTTTAGATAACTGCTAATGGCTTCCGGCAAGGGCTCAACATTTATAGTCCGTTGGCAAGACTCCTCCTTCTTCATTGCTCTGCAGCTGCATGAACAAACTCGGGAGAGGTCTCGGGTTGCCCCGGGATTTTTCCTATATTGTTGATAGGCATTTGCGTTTCTATCATTTTGTTGAAACCCAACTGACTTTTAACAGAAGAAGACGGAGTTTCAAGCTTTGCATTTATATTTTCAAACATTTTATCATTAAAGGACAGCTTTTTGGTAAGATTCTCATTGATCTTAGCCTGTCCCACAACGAGGTCTCTTAAGGAAGGTTGGTTTGAATTGAAATTCGAATTGAAATTATTACCTTGCGGGCGGTGTTGGTTGTTCCACCCGTTATTACCTTGCTGTGGTTGGCGAAACCCATTGTTGAGTAAGAGGCTTCTACTTGGGTTTTGGGGCAGTTGTTCCCCAAATGGCTAACATTCCCATAGACTTCACACATTATGTGTGAGTCCATGGCCTAGACGGAGCTCATGGTAGGATTAGTGGCGCGATTGTCCAGCTTTTGCATCAGTAGCTCTATTTTTGCATTCAGCAAGTCCGTCTCCTTTAAGGTATGAGACCCTTTTTGTGTTTTCTTCCTTCTCCCTAACTTTGATTTGCCACCATCTTTTCAATAAGTGCTCTTGCATCTGTGATGGTGAGGGAGAGGAATGCACCTCCAGCTGCGGCATCTACGTGCCCCTTTGACATGGCCGTGAGGCCTTCAAAGAAGTTTTGGAGCACGAGCCAATCTTCCATTCCATAATGAGGATAGGCCCAGATGTATTCCTAAAGCCTTTCCCATGCTTCGGGGATGGACTCAAGTGAAGATTGCTGGAAGTTTGAAATCTTCCCTCTCAGAGCACTGGTCCTACTCATGGGGAAGAACTTGGCGAGGAACACCGCAGAACATCTATCCCACGTGTTGATAGCTTCCTTGTTCTGATAGAACCATTGTTTCACTTTTCTCGTGAGGGAGAAAGGAAACAAGCAGAACCTGATACTATCCTGTGCTACGTCTTTGATGACTATGGTGTTGCACAGCTCAAGGAAGTGCTGCAGGTGAGCATTTGCGTCCTCACTTGGCAAGCCACAGAACTCGCTCGCCTGCACCATCAAGATGAGGCCCACACGGATCTCAAAATTTCCATTCCCAATATTGACAGCGGGCCCAACGGGCACGCTGGCAACAGCGGGGTTGGAGTAGTCACAGAGTGTCCTGGCCATCGCGATAGTAACGGATGGTGAGAGAGTGACTGATTCGTCTGCCGATGGAGTAGCAGAAGAAGAAATGGTGTGAGACCTTTTCTTAATTAAGAGTGCTTTCGGATTGCTAAGGAAGTTGTCTAGTAGAGCAAAACTGCTCATACACTATCCGTTTTCATTCCAATAAAAAGAGGAAGAAAACAGCAAAGTTAGCCTGCTTAAACTACGACTACCAATGCTTATTATGCAATCGATGTTTATGCTAGCTAGATGTTTGCCCTCCCCGGCAACGGCACCAGAAATGCTTGTTGGCGTTTCTTAGCATCGCTACTAAAGATAGACCAAAAGTCTATCCTTAGCAATAGCACTAGAAACATATGCTAACATCCCTCGCTATCATTACTACAGAAAGGAAACTCTCGGGCCTTAACGGCATCGGCCTAAGTAATGCAGCCTGGTAATAATAGTTAGAAGTGCTGGATTGGCCTTCCTAACCATCATTACTTATGATATGCAAAACCGTAGCACGGCGCCTTGGGGTGCACGAGAATTACAATCCTTAAGTAACGGTACTTAGGTACGCCAATCGATGCGCACAGAACTATCATTGTAGCATTTCAACCCGTGAGTATTCAAGGGTGTCGAATTTATAATTTCCCGTAGGAGGGCAATATGCATCAAGCGTAGTATAAACATGATCACTTATTAAGTGCAATGGTAGGCATGGAGTAAACAGAAATAAGACATGATTTCAAGATAGTGAACACACATCTGGGTCAACCTCAAGGATAAAAGAGAAATAAAGAATGAAAGAATATAACTAAATAGATTGGGCATTGGTCATATATAATTATGCAAAGAACTGTTAACAAGACATCTAACTAGTATGTCTAGCATCAGGACTAAGTCTGGGATGATAAGGAGAACCCCACTGCTGGTCTGCCAGCCGATAGAGACTTTACGAACTCCTACTCAATATCCGAACGTGGGGGAGTGGTTGGGATGGACAGGGCTATCACCACCTGCCCACCTACTCCTCTGCCCATGGGATACTGACATATCCGCCGATCTCCGCATACCCAAGAACCATGCCTGTGTAATTGGAAACAACTCCTAACCCCCGCAGACCCCAACCCTTTGGATTGACAGGCTAGGTTAAGAGCAACCAAGAAGGTACGACGAACCATCACCTCATCCCTAGTTCTCCATCTATTCACACTAATTCGATGAACGATGAAGAACGTGATGAACAAGTCAAGAACATGATACATAAACTATGTACTAGCTCATATATTACGCTCATAACATGATCATAACTATACTCTAATTCATATGCATGATTATATAAATATGGTAAGAACTTGCTCATGAAAGAAACCCGAATTATATTCATACCGAGATGATCCTTTTCTTCCAAGGTGACAAACTCTCCTTGATAGCTCTTGCCTTGCTCACAACTACCAATGCTACTCTAAAAGATGTGAGGTGAGTGACTCCAAATGATGTGTGTGTGAAGAATGGTGGAGCACTATCTATTTATAGCTTGGATACAACGGTTCGGGCGTCTCCAGGTTTGGAAGGAGGTGAAACCGCCCTTGGGGAACCGCCTAGAGCACCGCCTCCGAAGGATGGGCCCGGGAGGGCCCACTAGGGGAACGGTCATCCCCAGGGTCGATCGCCCCCTAGTGGGGCCATCTGGCCATCGCCTTCGGGTGGTCGGTTCCTCCCTGGGCCTGGACCTCTCCTACGGTTATGTTCAGGCCCAGGTATGCACTGAAGGTGGGCTCCTTTATAAATCTTGTTTGCACATTTTCTGAATTCATCTTTTGCTTTTATGCTTTCTTCATGATGTTGTGCATTTCCTCTTGTTACACCACAAAACCTGTAAAACATAAATACTAGGGGTACAAGTGGAACTTTATCAGTAGTAAAGGCATATGTGCTAGAATATGACTGTCTTTCTTCTTTTTAGTCTAAGTTGGCCGTTTATAAATGATTCATAAGGTCCGCCAAAAACCACTTGCTCTCCTCTCTCAGCTCAGTCCTCACCACCCACCACTGCATGGCACTTTCAACACAACCCTCACCAACCAATGCATGGTGCATGCATTTCCCTCTCTCATTCCTTGTCGGCTTCCTTTGTCTCCTCTTGTGATGGAGCTCTATGGAGGCAGGCTGCTCACCCCAGGCTACAGTGTTGGCTCATGGTGCAGTGAGGTGGGGTAGCTCATGCGAAGTAGGGCATCCTGTGTTGAAAGCCTATTGGTATTTATTAAGTGCAAATAGAAAATGAAAGATTCCGCAAGCGCACAAAAAATACCATTGTAGCATTTTACTGGGAGTATCTAGGTATCGTTATTTATATTTTACCACAGGGAAGCATGGGTTAAAGAATCTGATAATTCAGCGTCATGTATCTACTAACTTAGTAAACCAACTAGACTAAAGCAGGGGGTAAATGATATATGAATAGAATGACAACACACATAGGAGAATTATATGATAAATGAGTAGATAGCTATAGTGAGAGGACAACGGGAGAGATCAAGGTTCATATGCACTGCTCTATTACTTTGGTTCTATGAAACTAAGGTATGGGTAGATATAGCAATTCACACACATGACACTTTGGAGCAACAGTACCTTTTTGATTCTCAAAGAAGACTGGGAAGAAAGTAATCAGGGGAAGGCTGCCAAAAGCTCTACGAAACACCAACCCGAACATGGTGGAATACAAAGGCCTTACAGAGCTGTCACCTCTGGGGCTACCACAACTAATCATAGGATTGGGCTCAATCTCAGGTAACCTATAGACTAAACATCATGTCTAATCTATCGATTACTACTCTAATCATGGCCTATGACTAGAGCACTCAATACGAGCAAAGATCCCATGCCAAGATGCAACAACTATACTAATCATACATATGAAAGGCATAAAGTAAATAGAGAAGATGAATATATATGATAAGCACAAGTCTTACAAAGAGTAGATACAAAGACATACCAAATCCCTGAAGACTTCTCCAGAACCGGAGCACAATTCCACCCTCACTAACTCTCATCTAGAACTAATCTACTACATTGGAAAGTCTAGCCCTAATTCTCTAGAGATGAGAGATCATCCTTTCAAGGGACGCCTCTATATCTCCAAGCTTGAGATATGAATAATGAATTAGGGTTTCTCCCAGGGCCAGGAGCCTTGCTTATATAGCCCCCTAGGATGCACCGTGACCGTTGGATCAAACCAACCTCAATCAACAACTTAGATTGGACCTTAAAGGCGGTGGGAGCAGGATCCGTGAGCCTGGACCTGATTGGTCCAGGTCAGCAGGCGGGCGCTCAAGAAGGTTAGGCGGGTGCCCTGCCACCATGGCAGATCAGCCTCATCTTTGGTGGCTCGTAGATATCATCGTTAGCTTTCCGAATCATCTTGGACCACCCCAAATGGAGTTCGTATATGTCCTGGGCGTCTGTTTTACTCCGGACTGCTCCTCGAGCCTATTTGCAATCTTCTGGAAGGCGTAACTTACTTGTCAGGACTTCAATTTTAGTGAAAAAAACTCCATTTGATGTGTCTCGATGAGCTCTACGCAATGGTTCACTTTATTTTATCAATTGATATACTTCTATTTGATGATTCTGGTACTTTTCTGCTTTAACCTCTGCAAAACATAGATTCACCAAAACTATCAGTGTAACCCCTATATCTAGATGGTAATTATGTTTACATCCTTTTTCATGTCTCGTTGATGATTAAAAATTGACATTAACTACCATCAACAAGTTCCCCCAAGCTTAACCTTTGCTCGTCCCTGAGCAAAGCTAAACTCAACAATGGATTAGGAGTTGTTGCAATGCTTTCACGCCCCAAAAGTACACATGCATTCAAACGAGAACTCTCATCTGGATTAGAGTCAACCATCCTGACTTTCAACTTACCCATATTACCTTCAACCATGGGGTTTATAGCCTTCACTTGGGTCTTAAGCAATTGAAAGACAGAACGATCAAGTCAAGCATTATGTCTCGAGTTCTTCGATCAACCCTCATTCTAGAGTTTTTTTTATGTTTTCAAAATAAAACTTAGAGATTCCTTTGTATGACTCCCTCAGGTCTCTCATATGTGGTATTTGTGGGTCCTCACCAAGGCAACAATGGTGTATTGACGCCTTCTCTCATAATATGCAGTATTTTTGGAATAAGGCAGAGTAACATTGTGCCTCATCTCTCTCACCCTATAACTAATAAAATTATGTGGAGTTCATAGGTGTGAAAGAAACATCTCATACATACTTGCAATACATATGTTGCCTAATCCAACCATGGATCCAAAGGGACTCGTCATACAATCAAATCAAGATGTGTATGTGTGGTTTCAAATGAGTGAACATATAGTATGGTAGAGAATTTTTGTGGAAGGTAGAAGGGGTGAAAACCTAATTAACTTCTCTCAACTTGGAACTTGGAAAGATTTGGAAAACTGGGGCTTTGCTCTCTCTCTATATATATATATTTCAGACTCTCAATTTTTTTCCCATTTTTTCTCTTCTCTCTCTTTTTTATTTTTTTTCAAAATAGCCCACTCTTTGATACAATTGTAACTTTTTAGAGGATAAAGAAAACAATAAAAACTTGGAGCATTTATTTTGGAACTGGGGGGTAGCAGACAAGGAAAACCTATAGGGAATATTTTTGGTGTTCACTCCCAATGTAGGAGTAGAACATTTTTTGGAATGAGTCTAAATGGGTGATATGGTGGTGCGTACTTCTAGGGTAGAATAGCAGGGGTGCAAAGTGTGTGTGTGAAATCTTGATTTTAACCGCATGAAAAGCTTCTAAGGGTCAACATAGTTGGACCAAACTCAATGCACACAAGCAGTAGATAAATGTGAAAGTTTTCCTATTCTAGCAAGCATGCATATATGGCTATGGTAGGAATTTAAGCTCTCATCATACAGGAACTCATCATGTAGCATTTTTATGTTTTTTAAAAGATAAATCTTCAGAACTCTAGTATCACTTGGAATAAGATAAACAGCAGCTCAGACCTTCTCATATCATATCTGTCAATTACCTTGACTTAGATCAAGCATTTGCAACCCACAAGTTTCAAGTTCAGAGCAAATCTTAGGCCAAAACAATTTTATCTAAAACTCAGAAGAGTTCAAGGCTGAAAACTAGGTACTTGAAAGGAATTATGGTAGAGCAACTATTCATCATTTCCTTGCAAAGAGATTATCTTCAGAATTCATTTTATTAACAGGCAGCACTTTGCACACTATAACTTTTTATTTCAAAATTAAAGATCATATATATAAAAAGATAGATACAAAAAGAAATCTTTATTTGGTTTTAGGGTTGTGCAACTTTTTATTATTTTTGAACAGAGCAAACTCAAAACTAGTAATTATAGAGGAAAAGAAATACTTAGCTGGATACACGGGGATGCCCTCCCCCAAGCTGGTTGTTAAAGTAGTCGTTCACTCTTTAAGTCTAGCAAACTTGCAGTAGGGTTTTACGTCCTTTTGTGGAGTGTCTATGATGGAGACTATTAGGACAACACTCCGACAGTGCATAGAACATCCACTTGCTTGTTAGCTCTTCATGATCCATAAAATCCTGTGGAGCTCAAATAGACAACAAAACTTGTGGAACTAATTAAGCGTTAGTGGTCAACCACATAAGCCTTGACTATCTAGAACCTCATCCTTTGTCAGGACCTCTCTTCCAATATTTTTGCTATTTTTATATTTTATGTGATGCTAGAGAAATGCAACAAGAAGACTGCATATTTATTTTTATGCCACCACAGTGAATATCTCTGCGGGTTGCTACACACCACAGAATCTTTCACATGGGCTTAGAATTTTTTAGGATGCAATTGCAATAATATTTTTATTTTCTTTCCTAATGCAAATGTAACAAAGAAAAAATGCAACAAGAATTAACTATGCAATGTGGAAAAGTAAATATGCTAATGGAAAAACATATGCAATGCTAAAGGAGAAATATGGATAACTACCAAGTTTACCACCCTGGCGAGGGTTTGATGATTTAAGTTCTCTGAACATGACTTCTTATTATGTCCACTCCTTAGGTGCTTTGTCAGATCCCTAAAGTGGAGACCTCCTTAACACTTGTCCATGAGCATCTTGATTTCTAGATTTGTACTCCTTTCTCCTTCCTCATTTTTTTCTTTTGAATTACATATACCTTTTGCTTCACTCTTTGCTTTCTCTACAAAGGATTAGTGGACAACACATACCCAAAGGAATATACAAATAATGACAAGGATAGCGTTGTTATAGAGCTAAAGGTCATATCCTATACTATAGAAAAGTTGGTTTGAACATTTTAATTAGCATAGAACATTTACTTAACATTACTTCTTCTCTCAAGGATTGATTTTATTTCATCTTGGATTTGTATTTGTAGAGTAAGAATCATTCCATTTGTAGAGAGAAAGTAAAAGTGAGTAGAGGGATTGCAAACCCGCATGCTGGAGTGACGAGGGCGTCAGAGGAGGAAGGGCATTGTTGCATCATCTTTAGAGGAATCATCAACCTTTCTCCCCTAAGCTTTTCTGCCACTTGACGCTGTTAGAGAGGGCTCTTGAGTTTAGGTCCCTTAAGAAAAGACCTCTCCTTGCATTCTGCTCTTCTTTGAATTATCTGATCTAAGAGATGAGCATGCGGAAAGTGGCATGCTCTTCTTTCATCAACCTTTCTTGATTTTTCGTGATCCTTGGTTCATGAGCTAATGTTCATTGGAGATGTAGACTTGAGTTCCTCCTTGATGTATTTCTAGTGGCATTGTGAAGAGTTCTGTTAGTAATACACTAGCCGTCTTGATGGTCAAGGGAGGAACTTCATCAAGAATTGAATGAAAGCTACATCTCCAATGACACAAGAATATCATCTTGCAATCGTGGTCGTTCATAGTCCTCTAGATTTGAATCGACAATCCATCATTGATCAATGTATGTTGTCGACGTGCTAGATGGTGTCTTCAAGGATAATGAGAGTAGGTCTCTGATTGGCTAATATCAGGTGAGTTGCACCATGCTTCTCACTGGCATCCTAGCTCGAGTTTTGGCACGACTCAATGCTATGATGTCTTCACTTTCTTCACGGCTAGTCACATTGTCCATCCACTTTCTTTGGGTGAGTGCTCTTGATGTAGATTTTCTATAAGGCACTCATCTTCTTTCTAATCCATTACTAAAGTGGTGTCTTGGCAGGTTCATGTCAAGCCATGAACAGACATAGCTTATATTTCTTCTGCAAAATGCTAGTGGACACATACTTGAATGATTGCAAAAAATTTGAAATATGGGTTGTTGTCCACAACTTATGCAATTTTAATGTATGCTAACAAAGAGAAAGTTGTTGAATTATTTTTAGCATAGAGTTGTTTATCATATCTTCATAACATATTTTTATTTCTTTCCTACATTCTAGCATGGTTCAAGGCAAAGGTAACTTGCAACAAAAGACATAATGAGTGATCTTACTTACAATTCTTCCTTGGATGATGAATGAGCTATGTATTTTGTGCGAAGTTGTTGAAGTTAGTCATATGCCTTGCTTCATCTCTAATTTGAATTCATCTCTTGACTTACCCAAATTGGATTTGAGACTTTTCTGCAGCGGTTAGTCCAACAAAATAACTAATATATACTGAAGCACACTTTAATTTCAATAACCAAATTAGACGCCATGTCTAATTTAATTAAGGAAGGCTATTTAAAGTAAGCACCACGCTTAATTTAAAAGCCTATGGAAGTATTTTGAGTACTTCTAAACCAAAGCATGCTTTAGCAAACAAAGGTAACATGAAAGCATTATAGAGATATACTCAATTAGAGATGAAAGAGCATGATCATGGTGAGTTTTTTTAGATGCACACGACATGGATGCATGCAAGGAACTAAACATGCAATGGATTCAAGGAAATATAAACTAAACAAAGAGGAGAGGATGCATCGATGGTTTAAATAAAACATGCAGTGGACTGATGATGAAAACTAAACTAAATGGAGCACATGTTATATTGAAGAAAACATGCAACAGGATGCAAGAATTTAAAAGATAACTACTCATAAATTTAGAGTCCTTATCCATTCGACTATCTCACCTTTCTTGATCATACTTACCATGACTCACATGATGGATGTGAGAAGTGCAGCTTCAATGTTCATCACTTGAGATGTGATTATAATTCCTGTGATAATGACCTTTTCTCCAATCTACACATGGTTAGAAATATATATGTATACACAAACCTGCGAGATGGCAGGGCTCCAATGGTAATGAGGTGTTTCGACCCCCGGGGGCCTAGCACCAATGAGTAAATATGTGTTGTGTGCTCCTTAATCTAGATGGTTATGCAAGAAGAACACAAGGTTTATCCTGGTTTGGGCAAAATAAGGCCCTACGTCCAGCGGGGGAGGAGAGTTTGTATTATCTTGCACCGAAGTGCTTGTACAAGGGTGAATACAAGCATGCGAGTGAGTGAGCGAGCTGGGGCTTGAGCTTTTCGGGCTCTGGTAGCTCTCTCTTGACCTCTCTGAACTAGTGCCTGGTGCCTCCTTTTATAGGCAAAGGAGGGGCTCAGGGGTACATGAATCCAGGGCGGACATTGCTGCTGATGTCCGTGAGGAGATGTCAATCATGTCGGTGCCGCTGTAGAGACGTGAGCCGGGCGTGGCATGCCCCGAAGCGACATGATCGGAGATGACAGCCGTCCTTCTCGTGCGTGAGATGACACAGCCGATGGCCGGTGAAAGACCAGCGCCCATGCCCGGTCGTGCGGATCCCTGTGGCCATTGCGTCAGGAGTTGTTGGAGTGTTTACCGGCAATGATGAAGTCCAGCTCGAGAGGTGGTCGAGGGGGGTCGAGGACCGAATGGATAAGGCCGAGCCCCGGGAAATGCAGGAAATATGTTGACAAATGCGTCTCGAGGGGGTGTCAAATGGGGCACAGTGCATGGCATGGCGTTACAGTGCAGTACGATTCACCAGATTCCTAAATATGGGCAGTAAAAGATGGATTTGACCTTCGTACACATGACTGTCACCGCGACTGTAGCCATAAAGTTAGGCGGGTGCAGGTAGAACACACTAAATGCCCTGAAAACCATACCGGGAGTAGGTAATCGAGGGGTGTGCTGTACTCGAGGGGCGTCCGTTTGCTCGGGTAAATCTCCGTCACCGAGGGGTAGCCTGAGTGGCACCCTCGAGTGATCTGCTCTGCCTCGAGCGGGGACCCATCAGGTAGGTAGCGGCCTGGACCGCCAAGGCCCGTTCGTGGGTCGGCCCAGTACAACTTGGCTATTGGGCTTCTTGTGCTAGGTGAAGGATAATCGCCATGATGGTTTTTGGTTTGTTGATGTCTGAGGTTAATCCACTTAATCGAGGGTTAAGGGTACCCCTTTCCCAGGTACCCGATAGTAGCCCCCGAGCCCTAGCTCGAGTGCTGGCACTCGAGCTGGGGGGTTATAAGTTGAGAGTGAGGCGTGGTTTATGACTTTTCGTGGGGGGCGCGTGAGCGTCCCCCACGGGGGTAGCCCCTGAGGCCTCGGAGGAGTAAGGAGACTCCTTCGAGGGCTTTCTTGAGAGGTGCTTGTCCAGTTTGGCATAGTTGGCATCCCTGGAAGATAAGGATAAGATGAACTAGAGTTGTAGCGCCTAGTCGAAGGGTGGTTCGAGTCATCGAGCCCTAGGGTGCATTCCGCCATCTTTCGTCGAGGAGGGCCAGGCGTAGTTGAGCCCCCAAGCCTGTGTGGCTAGGGCATTGCTAGCCCTAGGCATCCATCTCAAGAGGCCTTTCGATCGGATGTGAGGTGAGAAGCGTCGTACTACCCTCGATTAGGCGAGTCTCGACGTTCTCTATGAGCTAATAATGGGGATCCAAGTGAGAGCTCGTGCCCCATTCAATGGGGTCGACTAGTGGCCTAGAGGTGTTCTCATTGACGTAAATGAGTAGATATATGGATACCGGTTCCATTCGATAGGACTCGGTGGCTCGATGCCTCCCTCGGTGGGGATTCCATGGTAATCCTCTTGTTTTGCCTTGGATACACCCGAGGGGATCTCGAGGGTTCATCCTTAAGCTGAGCTTCATGTGGGTCCCCTGGGGTGTCCCTGACTCGAGTGTTCAAGAGCGGGTATTGAACCCTGATCGAGGGTCAGCCTTCACTCCGTCGAGGCTTGTTGTAGGGCTGGGGCCCGTTTTCCTTCTCATGGAAGACTCCGCTGGCGGATAATGTAGCGCTCCCGCTAATTGGGTGCACCTTTTGAGGTGTGGGCCAAAATGACATGGTCGTGGTGGACCCAGGTAACAGCTAGGGGCCCGGCGAATGGCGTGTGTCCTGCTGCGAGAATCGAGGGGGCGGTTTGTTGGGCGCAGTAAATGCGGGGTTTACCTTTTCCCACCATCAGATCCACCCGTTGCTCTTCCCCTGAGTATAAATTCATGGGAGGTGGGGTGTCATCCGCTTCCATTCTTGCCATCTTGCTTTCGCCGCCGTCGCTAGAGCTTCCGAATCCCTGCCCGCCAACGCTAGAGAAGAGGGGTTAGTGAGCGTGATCGTGATTGGGAATGTTCCTGGTCACCCGTTCGTTGAGCAAATTCGTGCCGCCGCCATCGTCATAGCACCCACTTTTCTACCTTCGGAGGCCTAGCGCTCGTCCACTGTGATAGAGCGGAGGCTGTTGGAGCTAGTGGGGGAGGGGCTCCTTCACCCTATCACCATGCCAAATCAGCCGGAGTGGATAGCGCCACTACGGAGGGATCGGGAGCCGAACCCGGTGGACGGCTACGTCGTGAGCTTCATCAAGTTCCACCGGCATGGGCTTGGATCACCCCCGAGCCAATTCGTGCAGGCACTGCTCCACCATTATGGGGTCGAGCTTTAGCACTTCTCCCCCAACACCATCTCCAGCGCGGCAATACCTGGGGGAGGAGCCACACTAGGAGCTGTGGCTCCACCTCTACAAGAGGGAGTTCTTCACTGCCCCGGTGGAACAAGGCATGAGGAGAATCATACGCATCGGTTCTTGCAACCCAGTGCTAAAGACAGGCCGGGGGTGGAGCTGCGTGAGTACATCACCACCGGGCTAATGTCCAACCACGCCCAGTGGGATGCACAGTGGTTCTACCTCCGCAATGACGAGGGGTACTTCCCACCATACACTGGGCGCCTCATCATGGAGTATCCGTTCAACTGGCCACACAGCGTAGAGTTGGAATTACAGCCTTGATTGAGGCCTTTCCTCACCGCGCTAAGGAGACTTCATGACGCGAGTTTGACGGCAGTGATAGTTATCTTGGCCTTTCACCATCAGAGGGTGCTCCCTTTGATGGCACGTCCATTACGGCTAGACCAGATGGGGCCCGAGGCGACGCCCGAGCAGCTCAAGGGGTGCCGTATGTCGGCTGAGGCGTTGCCCCCCGAGGAAATTGTGTCGCGGGTAAAGGGGGCGGTCGCCGGTGGCTTTAGGCCAGAGCACATCAACCGCATCCCCATGCTGCCACAAGAAGGCCATCTTGACCTATGAGTGCTTCGAGCCGTGCCTTTTGAGTTTCACTTTGCCTCTCTTCCTTCCCTTTGCTCTTACGCCCATATGCTTTTGCGCAGGGGAAAATCGACTGTAGGGCGTCGAGGCCCCCGGTGAGGAAGGATGACCCCGATCGAAAGGTGAGGCGCTTTACCACTCATCAACAGAAGAAGGGGCAGGACAAGTTAAAGAAGAGGAAGAAAGAAAAAAGCCTCGCGCGTACAAAGCGTGAGAAGCACCGCGTGAAGCAAAGGCGCGATGGGCTGCCTGAGGAGGAGTCTCCCTCTGAGGAGGATGAAGAGGAAGATGACGACGATGATGTCGAAGGGATGGCAGCGCGTCTCCAGCCCCATCTCCCTGGTCCCCCCGAGCTAACGTGCCTTCTGCGCAGGAGGACGTTCTAGAGTGGCCGCAAGATAGAAGTCAAGGTGGTTCCTCATCCCATGTTGGGTCCTCGTCTCGACGCTCATGCGGCGGGACCCCTCCTGCTATGTCTCAAGAGACCTGATCCTAGTCCTCGGTGCTTGGGACATGGACTCAGGGCCACGCGGCCTCGTCGGAGCGGGAGGGCACGGCGATGCCGTCGAAAGCATCAGCCGGCCTTGGCTCCAGGGGAGGTGCAGCTCCGAGTGGGGTCTCGAGGTGCTCTTGCAGCTCGAGGGGTCCTGGGAAGGTCATCGTCCCCTTTGGGTAAGCCATGCTTTTTGAAATTTCCTTTCTTGTTTCTTTGACCTACCGAACCACTAAGCATCTTTGCTCACCTCCTCATTCTCCAGGCTAAAGCGACAGGTAGAGGAGGCAAACCCTTCACTGGCCAAGCGGCTTAGGGTGGACGTAGCCGCAAGAACGGTGACCGCTACAACAGGTGCGACCTTCCAACACCTTGAGACTCAAGCCCATGCAGCTATGGCTCGAGGCAGGCTCGAGCAGTTCAGGGGCCGCTGCAGGAGAGGGGAGCGCTGCCCTAGTGCCGGCATCTACGGCCCCTACATCTGACCAGGTGTTGGAAGGTCAGAGTGTCATCCCAATCCCGACGCCTGTGGCCTCTACCCTAGGTCAAGCCAAAACCTCTGCCACCTTGCTCGAGGGGGAAAACTCCGACGGTCGTGAATTGGGGTTGGAGATTACTCCCATCGTCCCTGAGGACAAGGATGCCACTACTCCATCCCCACCCACCGAGGAGCAGAGGGGCTGCATGAGGTGGAGGCGCCGCGCAAGCAGGAGTAGGGGGGCCTGTAGAGGAAAGAGGAGGAGGAGCGGCAGCAGCGGCCGAGAGAAGAGGGGCCGGCCAGGGGCCAGCCCGAGCAACAACAATAGCAACAGCAGCAACAACAACAACAGCAGCAACAGCAACAACAACAGTAGCAGCAGCAATAAACGCTGCCGGAGGATGCAGCACCTCTGGATTTGTCATCGCAGTGGCGGGTCAAGCCATCGAAGGAGCTGTTGGTCTCGAGCCTCCCACAGTTGCAAGGGGAGGCTGTGATTACCTTAGATGAGTTGCTGCAGCAGCATGATAGGGCGCGGGACGCGTCGTTGGTCCTGCATGTGTCGCAGATGCAGTGGGAGAGGGAGCATACGGCGTCGAGTCGGCCGGAGGACGTGGTCATGTCGAACCTGCTGCCTTGGCACGATGTGGCACTGGGGGAGGTAGTGGTCTTGAGCCCTCCTTCGCCATAGGAGGTGACCGTGGCTACCCCGAGTTAGCCACAGCAACTATAGGGCACGCCATTGGAAGAGCCAGCGGCCTCGGGATTGCCACAACGGTGGCAGGAGGAGACGGTAGCCATAAGTCCTTCGGCGCTACGCCGGCGAGAGCAGGAGGATGAGGTCCTTCTGCTCGCTAGGGCATCCACCACCCGGGGGTCCCTAGTCCATCAAGATGGTCTGCCCCTAACATTGGGCCAGGCAGTGGCAAAGCCGAGTCATCATTCCCCACCCTGGCCGATCGGGTGGAGCGCTACGACGGTTTGTGCGAGGTGGTGGAGAGCGTTAGGTCCTTGGTGTGAGTGAGGCTCAAGGTGGCCCTTCCACATTAGGGCTTAGAGTATCTTCTGCTCTGAGAAACTCATGATCCGAGCGCTCCCGGGATCTGGATGGGCGATCTAACGGAGGTGAAGCGCTGGGAGGACGTGGAGGAGTATCAGGTATGGCTGGCGCACGCTTCGAAGTTAGCTGCCGACATCGTCACCGACGACCTTGGCCAAGGTCTTTGGTAAATGTTTCTCTGAGTGTGTTTGGCTTTGGATCCTCCTTAACTGGTGACTGACTTTCTGCTTCTTGTTTCCAGGACGCGAGGAGCCGCTGCCACTCGAAGTCCCACTCCCTGCATGCGACCCACAACGGTCGGGAGGAGGTGCTACATCAGCTCGAGGCCAGCTAATCCGCCTAGGACAGGGTGGCTTAGGCTGACGAGGAAGCAAGGCGAGCGAAGGAAGAGGCTACCAAGACGAGGGAGGATGCCGAGGTGCCTTGAGCGGAAACCACTTGGGCCAAGGAAGAGGCTACTAAGGCCAAGGAGGAGACTGAGAAGGCCAAGAGAGACAGCGCCCAGGCCCTAGAGGAGGCACGGAGGGCCCTCAAGCGTGTCAAGTTGCTTGTGAGAGGGGCTCAAGATGCTATGGAGTGCATCCAGAGGCTCGAGACCGATGTCGCCTGAGTCTCTGTGGCACGCGATGCCCTCACCATCTCGGCCAGGGAGGAGAAACGTTGCACCAACACCCTTGCCGCTGAGCTTGACATGATGGAGACCCTTCGAGAGAAGGAGCAATCCATCATTCTAGCCGACCAAGCCCTCAAAACCTTTGGTTTGAGAAGATGGAGGTGGTCCGTGCCTTCAAGGAGGCCTAGAAGGAACGGGACGAGGCTCGAAAGCAGCGTGACGAAGTGTCAGACGCCCGCGAGGCCATCAACACCCATTGTGTCAGCGAGTGTTCTTGCTTAGTTTCAAATTCCTTGTCTTCATGTGCCATGACTAACTTTCGTTTCATCCTTTAGGCCTCGAGATGGACCTGCTCTCCACTCAGACCGCCGCCAAAGCATTGCAGGAGTGCCTTCTGGCTGAAATAGCGTTGACTGATCAGCTCCGCGTCGGGATCAACAGGTTATGCAACTCCAGGGGATCAAACCTGCTGAGGAGGCCAGGGAGGAGGTGTGTGGGACTGCGCTCATCGACCAACTATACCACCTCGGGGCCATCTTGAGGGATCATGTCCGCGAGGCACTCCACATCGGTGTGAAGCGGGCGATGGCGGTTGTCTACTCTAGCTTTACGTACGACATGGACGTCGTGAAGCACAGCTTTGTTTTCGACCTCAGCAAAACGGATGCCGAGAATGAGGAGTGGTGCCGGGGCTTGACCAAGGATGCCGAGTGGCCGAGCGAGAAGCTGGCGAAGCTGTTCAAGCGCAAGGTTCTTCCTACCGAGCACGCGGGGGACACCGGTGAAGAAGGCGGTGGTGGCGATGACGACCAGGGCCTGTGAGCCAATTCTAGGTAGAGAGGCCCATGTAATAAATTAGTTTTTGTGACATTCTAATGTCATGGCCCTGGTGGCCTTAAAACATTATGCACTATCTGAAATGCTCGTTGGTATGCTTTTAGGCTCATGTTCTCTTGTTCTTTTTTGCTTGAATTTTACTTTTTGACTAAGTTTTTGACATGGCCTCGTATCCCTTAGGGGGAGAGAGTTTGGGTACCTTAGCGCAGAGGCATAGGAGAGCCCACAGCTCAACGGCCCTCGATCCTTAGGGAGTTCGAGGTGTTTTCTACTTAGTTGCGAAGCGTGTTCGAGGCATAGAAGAAGAGAGCAACGTCGAGTTTTGAAAAAATGTTCAGGTTTCTTAGGAGTTTAGGGGGTTCCACCTTGTTAGCCCTTGAGGGAGTCTCGACTCTGATGAAGTAGAGTTGAGGCTACCTTTATTATTTTCTGAATGAACAAAAGTACTGAAGTTGAGAGTCTTTTTATTCATTCATGATGCGATAGATGTACAAAATACGAGAAATGTACAAGGCCTCGAGGCCCTAGGGGTAAAAGCGACGTAGCTGTTCGATGTTCCAAGCATTGATGAAGGTTTTGCCTTTGTTGTTCACTAGCTTGTATGTCCCAGGTTTCAGCACCTCAGCTACGGTATATGGGCCTTCCCACGGTGGAGTCAACTTGTGGCGCCCCTTGTTGCTTTTCGTCAACGGAGGACAAGATCGCCAACTTGGAAATCCCTCTTGCACACGTGCTTGTCGTGGTAGCGTCGAACCTTCTGCTAGTACCTCATCGAGTGGAGGAGGGTCATGTCTCAAGCTTCTCGAGCTGGACGGTGGCATTTGCGAGGGCCTCCTCGTTCGTTTGCTCATTGTAGGACTTTAGTCGAGGGGACCCATACTCGAGATTGATGGGGAGGATGGCCTCAGACCCATAGACTACGAAGAACGGGGTAAATCCCATGGCTCGACTAGGTGTCGTCCTTAGGCTCCATAGGATCAAAGGCAGCTTGGCAGCCCCCTTCGTGCCATACTTCCTCAACCGGTTATAGATTCTTGGTTTGAGGCCCTGAAGGATCATGCCATTGGCGCTTTTGACCTGGCTGTTGGTTCGAGGATGAGAGACTGTGGACCAATTCAAGGTCATAGAAGTTCAGGAACTTCTTGCCAGTGAGCTGCGTGCCATTGTCGGTGATGATGACGTTCGGGACCCCAAAGCAGTGGATGATGTCGGTGAAGAATGCGACCGCCTTCTCGGAGTGGATTTTGCAAATGGGGAGGGCCTTGATCCACTTGGTGAATTTGTCGACAGCTACGAGCAGATGCGTGTAGCCCCTGGTTGTCTTCTTGAGAGGTCCCACGAGATCGAGCCCAAAACGGCGAAAGGCCATGTGATGGGGATCATCTGCAGGGTGTGAGCCAAGAGGTGTGTCTATTTGGCATAGAACTGGCCCCCTCACACGAGTGGACGAGGTTGATGGCGTCGGAGAGGGCGGTCGACCGGTAGAAACCTTGCCGGAAGGCATTGCCGACGAGGGTCCTTGGCACGGCGAGATAGCCGCAAGCCCCCCGAGTGAATGTCCTCGAGGAGCCTCCTACCTTCTTTGATGCTGATACAACGCTGGAGGATCCCAGTCGGGCTTCATCGGTAGAGCTCCTTGTCATCACCATAGATGACGTAGGTCTTGGCCCTTTGAGCTATCCTTTGAGCCTCGGTTCGGTCTTCTAGGAGCTCTCCTTGAATAAGGAAGTTGAGGAAGGGAACGCGTCAGTCCGGTGGTGGGCTTGACGGTGGAAGTGACCCCTTGATCTCCATGACCTCAACCCCGGTCGAGGGGGCGTTGGTCGAGGCCAAGGGGTCGAGTGTTGACGGTGTAGTGCCGCCCCTGAGCCTAAGTCGACAGAGGGCTCGAGGAGGTCCCTTGAGAATACATATGGGGGACAGTGCCTCGAGTAGACGCAATTTTGGCGAGCTTGTCTGCGGCTTTGTTGTAGCATCGAGTGACATGGTTGAGCTTATGTCCATGGAACTTATCCTCTAGCTTGTGTACCTCATTGTAGTAGGCCTGCATCTTAGGGTCGTGGCAGCTCGAGGCCTTCATTACTTGATCGATGATGAGTTGCAAGTCGCCTTGGACGTCAAGGCGTCGAACCCCGAGCTCGAGGGCGATTCATAGACCGTTGACAAGGGCCTCATACTCTACGACATTATTGGTGGCGATGAAGTGGATGCAAATGATGTAGCGCATGTGGACTCCGAGGGGTGAGATGAAGAGCAAGCCCGTGCCTGCTCCTATCTTCATGAGTGACCCATCGAAGTACATTATCCATAGCTCGGCTTGAATCTGCACCGACGGAAGCTAGGTGTTGGTCCACTCGGCGATGAAGTCCGCCAGCACCTGAGACTTGATTGCTTTGCATGGCACGTAGGTGATAGCCTCACTCATGAGCTCGACCAGCCAGCGGTTTTGGATGATCTCTCCCAGGGAAAGGATGAAACCACGGTGACCGGGTGGCTAAGAAAATAGTGCTAGAGCTTGCGGCGCGTGAGTACGATGGTGTAGAGCAGCTTCTAGATTTGTGGGTAGCAGACCTTCATTTCTGAGAGCACCTCGCTAATGAAGTAAACCGTCCATTGGACGGGTAGTGCATGCCCTTCCTCCTGCCTTTCGACCACTATGGCCGCGTTGACCACCTGAGTGGTTGCGGCGACATAGAGAAGTGGCTCGGCTGGTTCGGATGGTGTGACAGGTCGAGGCGGTATGAGAATCGGGGGAGGTCAGCATATTTTTGAGCTTACCGAGGGCCTCCACGGCTTCGATGGTCCATGCAAAGTGCTCCGATTTCTTCAAGAGTTGGTACAATGGCAGGGCCTTTTCTCCCAGGCGTGAGATAAAGAGACTGAGGGCCGCGAGGTAGCCCGTGACTTTCTGTATGCCCTGCAGGTCTTGAATCGGCCCCATCTTGGTGATCGCCGTGACCTTCTCGGGGTTGGCCTCGATACCACATTGAGAGACTATGTATCCTAAGAACATGCCTCAAGGCACGCCAAAGACACATTTGCTGGGGTTGAACTTGATGTTTTTGACTCGAAGGCACTTGAATGCGATCTTGAGGTCCCCGATGAGGTTGTCGACCTTTCTTGACTTGACTACGATGTCATCGATGTAGGCCTTGACTGTGTTCCCTATGTGCTCACCGAAAACATGAAGCATGCATCGCTGGTACATTGCCCCGGCGTTTCAAAGGCCGAAGGGCATGGTAACATAGCAGTACATGCCAAAAGGGGTGATAAAGGAGGTCACGAGCTGGTCAAACTCCTTCATCTTGATTTGATGGTAACCAGAATAAGCATCAAGAAAAGAGAGAGTTTCACATCCCGCAGTGGAGTCAACAATTTGATCAATGCGTGGTAAAGGAAATGGAATTTTGGGGCATGCTTTATTTAAACTAGTATAATCAACACACATCCTCATTTCTCCATTCTTTTTCTTAACTAGTACAGGATTGGCTAACCACTCGGGATGATGAACCTCCTTGATGAAACCGACCGCTAGAAGCTTGTGCACCTCCTCGCCGATGATCCTGCGCTTTTCATCGAAGCGTCGTAGGCGTTGCTTCACCGGTGTCGACCCGGCCCAGATCTCCAAGGCGTGCTTGGCGACTTCCCTCGGTATGCCTGGCATGTCTGAGGGGTTCCACGCAAACATGTCGGCGTTCGCGTGGAGAAAGTTGATGAGCACTACTTCCTATTTGCTATTGAGGGTGGCACTGATTGTCAGCGCCTTCTCGCCGAAGCCGCTCCGGTCGAGGGGGATCTTCTTGGTGTCCTCTGTGGGCTCGAAGCTACCTGCGTGGCACTTGGGTTTGGGGGCCTCAGCGGTGAGGCCCTCGAGGGTCAAGGCCAGCCTGGTGGTCTCCTCGATGGCCTCTCCATTCTTGACACACTCGACGTCGCAGTCGTATGCGTGCTTGTAGGAGGAACCAATGGTGATGACGCCCTTGGGTCCCGGTATCTTGAGCTTGAGATACATGTGGTTGGGGGTCGCCATGAATTGCGCATATTCGGGTCGACCGATGATGGCGTGGTATGTGCTGTGAAACCCAACCACCTCAAAGGTGTGGATCTCCTTTCTGAAGTTCATGGGGGTGCCGAAGTAGACGGGGAGGCCGATGCGGCCAACGGGTAGGGCCTTCATCCCTGTCACAACTCTATGGAAACCCCCGGCGCTGGGTTGTAGCTGCGACCTCTTGACCCCAAGGAGGTCGAGGGTCTTGAGGTAGATGATGTTGAGGCTACTGCCTCCATCCATGAGGACCTTGGAGAGGCGGGTGTTGATGATGATGGGGTCGACGACGAGCGGGTAGACTCCTGGGTTGACGACGTGATCTAGATGGTCACGGTTGAACGTGTTGGGAGCATCGGACCAGTCAAGGCACTGGGGTGTAGTGACTCGGACGGAGAAGACCTCTCAATGCTCTCTTTTGCGCTGTCGAGGTGTGAGCTGGGTCGAGGGGCCGCCATAGATCATGTAGCAGTCGTAGACCTCGGGGAACTTGTCGTCCTCCTTGTCGTCACCCTTTTCACCGCCCTTGTCCTTCTTCTGGTCGTCCTTCTGAATGCCCAGACTCTTGTAGTAGTTCTTGAGCATGCGGCAGTCCTTGAGGTAATGATTAGCCCCTCCCTTGTGGTAAGGGCAAGGCTCCTTCAACATCTTGTCGAAGATGGCCCCCTCGGGGGGACCTCGAGGCTTCTTGTGCTCAACTGTGGCAACGAGATCATCGTCCGCAGCCTCATGCTTGCCATGCTAGTTCTTCTTCTTCTTCTTATTGCCCTCCTTGGGGACCTTGCTTGTGCCCTCGGCGTCGACCGCCTGTGCCTTCCATTTGTCCTTCTCATTACCGAAGAAGGCTCCGAAGACTTCCTCGCCGGCCACGTAGTTGGCAACTACGTCCATCAGCTCATCGATGGTCTTGGGGCGGTAGCATCCTAGCTCCTGTACCAACTCCTTGCAGGTGGTACCCAAGACGAATGCCAGGATGACGTCATGGTTGGGGATGTGTGGGAGATTGATGCGCTGTTTGGAGAAGATCGGGCGAAGTCACGTAGGGGCTCCCCAGGCTACTGCTTGCAGTTGCGGAGGTCCCAGGAAATGCAAGGGCGCATGTAGGTCCCCTTGAAGTTTCCCTCAAATACCCGCACCAGGTCAGCCCAGTTGCCGATCAGATCGGGAGGGAGCTCCTCGAGCCACCTTCGGGCAGTGTCAGAGAGGAACAGGGGAAGTTAGCGGATGATGGCGCAGTCATCGCATGCCTCACCCAGCTGGCAGGCTAGCCAAAAATTGGCCAACTAGAGCTTAGGCTTGGTCTCCCCATTGTACTTGACAACACTAGTGGGGGGTTGGAAGGGATTCGGTAGCGGCGTGTTGTGGATCACCCTGCTGAAGACTCGAGGGCCCGGCGGCTCGGGGGCCCGACGGTCCTCGTCGCTGTCATAGTGTCCCCCTCGATGGGCACTGTAACCTCGATCTTCAGCGTCCCCACTCTTGAGCCATCAATTCTCGATGATGTCGTAACGCGCGTCTTAGGCTTCAAGATTGTCGACGATGCGGTCCTAGACTGAGGTCTCCCTCTCATCGCAGGGGAGTTTGACAAGTTGCTTCGAGACCACCCCACGATGGCTCGAGGCCGAGCTCTCGGCCTGCTATGAGGCTATGACCTTGAGGAGTCCCTCAACCTCATCCTGTATCCACCGAGCTTGAGGGTTCGATGGCGCGGGCATGTTCCAAAGAAGCATGGCGGCCGCGATGATGTTTTGACTGGCTCGGGGGAAATGGTTTATGAAAGCGTGCTCAGGTCCCTCATCTTCAACGATCTATCAGTTGACCTCTCGGGCTCTAGCTCAGGCCCTTCTGCCGGGCGAGGGTCGGCGCTCCTGCTCGAGGGTCCGCTCGAGCTATCACAGGCGCTCCTGATCCTCGTCGAGCTTGCCTCACATCTCTCAGACTTGCGCGAGCTGAGTGTCTTGGTCATCCAGAGTGGGTGTTCGTCTTGGGGTGTAGCTGGCGGCTGCTCCTCTGGGTCGATGGTGAGCCCTTCCTACTGCGGCTGAGGCTGCTGCTGTGGCCATCAGGTCAATGGTGTTGTCGCTCAACGCGACTCCGCCCTCGATGTGAAAACACTCATGGGTGGTGTCATAGTGGTCAGAGTCAAAGTCAGGGCTGCCGGAGTAGAAGATGGGGAACTTCCCACACTGCTCCTCCTCTAGCTATCACCGCATCATGCCGAGGGTCTATCGCCTCAGGCCAGGTGCTCACAAGAAACCCCTCGGAGGCCGGCAAGACAGCTGCCAGGTCCACGGTAGCACGCAAGAGAGCCACCGGGTGGTCCTCATGCGCACTCACATTGGAGCGTATTATGGTGGAGTTCATCCCGGTGGCATTGTCTAGGCCAAATGGGAAGATGGCGGGTCTCGAACAGCCCGTGCGGTAGCAGATTTGGAGGTGACGGTGTTGAGCGTGCCGGAGGAGCCACGTCGGGCTACCTCGACGAACGCATCGCGAAGGTGAAGTCGGGGTTTCCATAGGGCCCTGCCGACTGGTCCTCCGTTCTTGGACATGGGTCAGATTGGTCCCCAACCAGGGGCCCCTCGTCGCCTACTAGGAGCAGGGAAAGGCGGCGAGTGCCAACCCGGATGCAGGTAGATGATGATGGCGACGCCGATCGCGCCTCCTCCTGGACGCGGAGGCATGGTGGCGAGACCGGCGTGCGGCCCCTCCTAAGCGTGGGGGCTTGGTGTGGCCTCCGCTCAAATCTCCAATCGAGAGCAGGGTCATGTCGTAGCTGTGGCCAAGGGACATGAACTCTAGGCTCCCAAACTAGATCACCGTAGCGCGCGGAAGCGACGAAGCTGAGTCTGCCATCCGAAAAAACAATAGGAAATCGTTAGTGACACGTAGGACCCCTACCTGGCACGCCAACTGTCGTTGTTTCAACCCCGGGGGCCTAGCACCAACGAGTAAATATGTGCTGCGTGCTCCCTAATTCGGATGGTGATGCAAGAAGAACACAAGGTTTATCCTAGTTCGGGCAAAAGAAGGCCCTACTTCCAGCGGGGGAGGAGAGTTTGTATTATCTTGCACTGAAGTGCTTGTACAGGGGTGAATACAAGTGTGTGAGTGAGTGAGCAAGCCAGGGCTTGAGCATTTCAGGCTCTGATAGCTCTCGCTTGACCTCTCTGAACTAGTGCCTGGCGCCTCCTTTTATAGGTGAAGGAGGGGCTCAGGGGTACATGAATCTAGGGCAGACATTGCTGCTGACGTCGGGGAGGAGATGTCGATCATGTTTGCCGCTGTAGAGACATGAGCTAGGCGTGGCGAGCCCTGAAGCAATGTGCTCACAGATGATGGTTGTCCTTCTCATGCGTGGGATGACGCAGCCGATGGCCGCTGAAAGACTGGCGCCCATGCCCGGTTGTGCGGATCCCTGTAGCCGTCGTGTCGGGAGTTATTGGAGTGTTGACCGGCGATGATGAAGTCCAGCTCGAGAGGTGGTCGAGGGTGGTTGAGGCATGAATGGATAAGGCCGAGCCTCGGGAAATGCAGGAAATATGTTGAAAAATGTGTCTCGACGGGGTGCCAAACGAGGAACAGTGCGCGACATGGCATTACAGTGCAGTACTATACGCCAGATTCCCAGATATGGGTGGTAAAAGCGAGATTTAACCTTCGTACATGCAACTATTACTGTGACTGCAGCCATAAAGTTAGGCGGGTGCAGGTAGAATGCACTAAATGCCCTAAAAGTCGTACCAAGAGTAGGTAATCGTGGGGTGTGCTATACTCGAGGGGCGTCCGTTCGCTCAGGTAAATCTCAGTCACCGAGGGGTAGCCCGAGTGGCACCCTTGAGTGATCTGCTCTGCCTCGAGTAGGGACCCGTCGGGTAGGTAGCGGCCTAGACCGCCGAGGCCTGTTCATGGGTCAGCCCAGTATGACTTGGCTATTTGGCTTCTTGTGCTAGGTGAAGGATAATCACCGTAATGGTTTTTGGTTTGTTGATGTCCGAGGTTAATCCACTTAATCAAGGGTTAAGGGTACCCCTTTCCCAGGTACCAGACATGCGGCACCCTGGGTGTTGGGAATATGCCCTAGAGCCAATCATGTAGATGATGATATTCCGATTGTATCCATGATTAATAAAGTGTTCATTGAATATCCATTATAGACAACTTGTATTGATTGGCGATTATGTGAATTGTTTGTGGAACTCAATTACTTGAATGGTTATTCTAAAGTTGTCCCTGGTCAGCGTTCTTGAGAGAACACACTTGAATATTAGACCAGCACATGTATTAGTTGATGGCTATGTTTCACAAGTCATGGACATGGAGATGTCAAACTAATAATGTGGGCACATGTGAGACATGTAGGCTAGACTGACCCGACATGAGAAAGTCTCTATTCACATCATGTATGTTATGTCCTTAGACCTAAGATTGTGGTATGTACTCAAGATGTGAAACGGCCTACTTAGGGACTATCAAACGCTGCTCCGTAACTAGGTAGTTATAAAGGTGGTCTTCGGGTGGTCGGGAAGCATGCTATGAGACATAGACAATCAAGATGGAATTTGCCCCTCTCTACATGACAGAGATATCACTGGATCACTCAAGTGATTGGATCAACAAATGCATGGCCGTGCTTGGGTTAAGTGTTAACCCACGAGTTGAACCATATATCGAGTGGCAAAGGGAATAACTTGTATGTGATCATAGTGGTTCGTCTGATATGATCTTTGTGTGCACATAGGATTCGTAATGCCTTGCTAGAGGCCGCTGTCAACTATTGGGCGAGTAGGAGTACACGACGCATGTCAATGTGTGCGTGAACCCATAGGGTCGCACGCTTAAGGGGCTGGAAGCCTAATTCGGGTTGGACCCGAATTAGACATGGCTTAGGGATACTAATGGGCCTCCAACTCGTGAGCTCATTGGGGACGCCTACATAAGTAAGGGGTACGGGCACGGTTAGGATGAAACACCTTTGGCAGTCCAAAGATGCATCGCTTGCGTCTTCTGCACCTCACGGACCTAGCAGTCCGAAGATGCATCGCTTCTTCCCTGCACGTGTGGGATTCCTCGGAGGTGCTGCATCTGGAGCACTGGGATGAATTGCGCGTGGGGATTGAGGTGACTGATGACCATGCAACTGCCTGCTGTGATGCGTACAAGTACATCGAGTCGTCTTCCGCTGTACCTGCGTGTCTAGTGGTAATCCCGTAACCTGTAACTAGCAGTAGATCCTCGTTTATGAGGTTGAAAAGTTTTGTTTTCTAGCTAGCGTAGCACCCTCATAACCCTACAGTTGTATCAGAGTCATTACTGCCTTGTTATATGTTTGGTTTTGTGCATATGGTGATATGTGTGGTTGTAGATGAGTCTCTAACCTTGGTTCATCATCTTGCCGTGTTGGTCTTGAAATGATCTACTCGTACCGGTCAGAATTCCGCCATCCGAGTTAAGTGATTCATGCAAATCCAGTCATGGTGAGTTAGAGATTAATTAGATTGATTGAATTGAACCCTAGGTCAAGTGCCAAGCGCATATGATGCGCGGCGGTGGTAGATGGAATTTACTGTCGGGTGCCGGTTTGCCGAGAAAAGTGTTGAACCGTAACTTTTGAACCGTAACTTTTGAACCGTAACTCGGATTGAGATGAACTCTAAACAAAATCATAGAAAACGAAATTTTACATTTGATTCTGTGTCACTTTGCCACATTCCATGAAATTAGTATTGTGAAATAAGGCTTGGAAAATAGAGTTTTATGTGTTGCAAGATTAGACGTTGGATTCGCATAACTCTGTTTTGCAGGTATTGATGACTGGTATAGCCCTTATGTGTATGTGATGCATGTATGTATTTAATTCATGGCTTGCATGTCATGAGGAAAATATGGGTAGGAGCCACATACATATTGTCAAAATTAATGTAATGGCCTGTGTGCCAATCTGTGATGATCTATCCGCGACTATGTATTTTCATTTTTCTTGCACTAATAGTAGCTAGTCTTGGCAGAATCATCACTGAAGGATGGCATACTTGAATCATGGAGATGGAGATCTCCATGGTGCATACATTGAAGGAGATGGAGATCCCCAAAGGAATAATGGGCTATACCAAGTCATGTCTGTGTTATGCCGTTCTTACTATGTTGTACTTTCACATGCTATTATGTTTTTGTCTAATTGCATGCGGTAGTGAAGTAGAATGATCCCTCAGTAATGTTTAAGTTAAATGCTTCCCCAAACCTTGCACTATCATAAGTCTTGTACAATCGGTGGTGGGTCTATGAAATTAGGGTGCCACTGGTTTTCCTCGACTAGGCAGGTGCGTATTGGATACTTACTACAAGAAGGTTTGGTTTCTTAAAAAGGTCATCCTAATGGTTAGGGACCTTGGAGCATGGGTAGGTTGAGCGTAGCATAGAGATGCTACCCAACAACAAGAGTGGTATGTGATATGATTAGCAAAGTGTTGCTTACCGATCTACCATGTCTTCTAGCGGTGATGCTAAAACTCACTAGTTGACTTGTTAGTTGTGGGTCTTGAATCACTAAGTATCAATTAAGGGATATTGATTTTAGTGGGAGTAGATTTTATTTTGAAATAATTTACTCTTTCATTGATACATTGTCTTAGTATTTTGCGTTACTTTTGTTGTAGATGGCCGCTTGCAATTAACCATTTTCTTTGCGTACAATTCTTGAGAAAGATAAGTTGAATGGAATAAATTACGCGGATTGGATCCGCAACCTGAGAATTGTTCTCAGGGCTGAGAAAAAGGAAGATATTCTAGATACACCATTACCTAATGAGCCTGAGGAGAGTGCTCTTACTGCTGAGAAAAAAGCTTACAAGAAAGCATGTGATACGGATCTTGAAGTGAGTTGCCTCATGCTTACTTGTACGAAACCTGATCTGCCGATGCAGTTCGACAATAATCACTCAACGAACGATATGATCGTGGAGCTAGAGGAGATGTTCCAAACACAAGCTAGGACTGAAAGGTTCAATGTCTCTAAGGCACTTGCTAAAACCAAGCTAGCAGAAGGCGCAGCTGTAGGACCACATGTAATCAAGATGGTTGGTTACACTCAGAGGTTGGAGAAGCTAGGCTTTCCAATCGTCCAAGAGTTGGCTACTGATTTCATTCTTGCATCGCTTCCAGATAGCTATGGAAATTTCATCTGAACTACCATATGCATGGAGCGGAGAGGGGCTTAAATGAACTATGTGGCATGCTGAAAACAGCAGAGGCCGGCATCAAGAAAGGTGCTGGTAGTAGCCAATTGTTGGTGATCCAGAACCGACCTCATTTTAAGAGGAAGGGCAATTCTTGGAGGAAGAAGAAGGGCAAGGCTAAAGATGAGATCTCTAAGCCAAACCCATCTGCTACCAAGGCTGGACCATCTGCAAATTCAGATTGCTTTTATTGTAAGGGAAAAGGTCACTAGAAAAGGAACTGCAAGGAGTACTTGGCGTCCTTAGAGAAGGATGGCAGCAGTAAAGGTACTGCTCCTCTTGTACTCTTGTTGTTCATGTTACAGACATTTTCCTCGCTAACTCTTATATCAATTCTTGGGTATTTGATACCGGATCGGTTGCTCATATTGGCAATACGATGCAAGGAATGATAAGAAGTAGAAGCGTGGAGAAAGGAGAAGTTGATTTCCGTGTGGGCAATAATGCAAGAGTTGCTGCATTGAACATCGGGACGATGCAACTTCCCTTGCCGTCAGGATATATTTTGGAATTGAATAATTATTATTTTGTTCCTAGTTTAAGTCAAAACATTGTGTCACCTTCATGCTTGATGAAGGATGGTTATTCATTTGTGAGTAAAGACAATGGTTGTGTGATCTCAAAGAATGACGTGTTTGTGGCTTTTGCATCCATTGTGAATGGGTTATTTATTTTAAATCTTGATGATGCACCTGTCTGTAATGTTAGTGCTAAATGGCCTCGGCTTAATGAGTTAAGTCCTACCTATATGTGGCATTGTCGCTTGGGTCATATAAGTGAGAATCGCATGAAGAGGCTCCATGATGATGGTCTTCTAACTTCATTTGATTTTGAATCATACGAGACATGTGAGGCTTTCCTGCTAGGCAAGATGACCAAGGCGCCATTCAAAGGATTTCCTGAGAGGGTGTCTGACTTGTTGGAACTTGTACATACTGATGTATTTGGACCAATGAGCACGACAGCTAGAGGAGGATTTCAATACTTCATAACTTTTACTGATGACTTTAGTAGATATGGATATGTCTACCTAATGAAGCATAAGTCTAAAACATTTGAAAAGTTCAAAGAATTTTAGAATGAAGTAGAGAATCAACATGGCAAGCAGATCAAGGCCTTGCGATCTGATCATAGAGGCGAATATCTAAATCACGAGTTTAGCAATCATCTTAAGAGTTGTGGAATTGTTCCACAACTTACGCCACCCGGAACGCCTTAGAGAAATGGTGTGTCTGAGTGACGTAATCAGAACTTGTTAGACATGGTTCGTTCTATGATGAGCCAGTCGGACCTACCTTTATCGTTTTGGGGATACGCTCTAGAAACAGCCGCTTTCACATTGAATAGGGTACCATCTAAGTCTGTAGTTAAGACACCATATGAGATGTGGACTGGTAAGAGTCCCAGTTTGTCTTTTCTAAAAATTTGGGGTTGTGAAGTTTATGTCAAATGACTTATATCAGATAAACTAACACCCAAATTGGACAAGTGCTTTTTTATGGGATATCCGAAGAAAACTTTAGGGTATTATGTCTATAACAAGTCAGAGGGCAAAGTGTTTGTTACTCAAAATGGTGTTTTCTTAGAGAAAGAGTTTCTCAAAAGAGAAAAGAATGGACAAAAGGTGTATCTTGAAGAAGTTCAAGATGAGCCAGTAGGGACTGACTCTACGAGTGATGCTAATGTAGCAGAGCAAGTTGAGACACCTGTGGCAGTGGAGACACCACCACAACCATGAAGATCAGCGAGACTTCACGCATTGTGTGGGGATTTGTTATTGTTAGACAATGATGAACCTGCGGATTATGCGAAAGCTATGATGGATCCAGATTCTGAGAAATGGCAAAGTGCCATGAGATCTGAGATAGATTCCATGGAAGACAATCAAGTTTGGAACTTGGTTGACCCGCCTGATGGTGTTAGACCCATAGAGAGCAAATGGATCTTTAAGAAGAAGAAGGATATGGATGGAAATGTTCATGTCCATAAAGCTCGACTTGTCACAAAAGGTTTTTGTCAAGTTCAAGGAATTGACTACGACGAGACGTTCTCGCCGGTAACGATGCTTAAATCTATTCGCATCATTCTAGCAATTGCTGCATATTTCGATTATGAGATATGGCAGATGGATGTTAAAACAGCCTTTTTAAATGGGTATTTAGAAGAGGACGTGTATATGATACAGCCCGAAGGTTTTGTTGATCCTAATAATGCTAGAAAGATATGCAAGCTTAAGAAATCTATTTATGGGTTAAAGCAAGCATCTCGGAGTTGGAATATTTGTTTTGATGAGGTAGTCAAAGGGTTTGGCTTCCGTCAGAATGAAGAAGAACCTTGTGTTTACCAGAAGGTAAGTGGGAGCGCTATTGTGTTTCTGATCTTGTATGTGGATGACATACTATTGACTGGGAATGATATTCCTATGTTGCAATCTATAAAGACATCACTGAATTATAGTTTTTCTATGAAGGATTTAGGAGAAGCATCATACATCTTGGGAATTAAGATCTATAGAGATAGGTCGAGAAGGCTAATAGTATTAAGCCAAGACACGTACATTGACAAGGTGTTGAAATGGTTCAACACGGAACAGTCCAAGAAATGGTTCTGGCCTATGTCACATGGTATGCGCTTTAGTGACAAGCAGTATCCTTCATCAGATGAAGAGCGCAACCGCATGAGTAAGGTTCCATATGCTTCGGCCGTTGGTTCCATCATGTATGCCATGATATGTACTCGCCCAGATGTCTCATATGCTCTAAGTGTTGCGAGCAGGTACCAAGCTAATCCGGGTGAACCTCACTGGACGCTTGTTAAGAACATCCTAAAGTACTTACGAAGGACTAAGGATGTGTTCCTAATCTATGGAGGTGAGGAGGAGCTCGTTGTAAATGGTTACACCAATGCTAGCTTCCAAACCGACGGGGATGATTCACTATCTCAATCAGGTTTTGCGTTCACAATAAATGGTGGTGCAGTTAGCTGGAAAAGTTCCAAGCAGGAGACGATGTCCGATTCTATAGCAAAAGCCAAGTACATTGCAGCTTCTAGCGCTGCAAAGGAAGGTGTTTGGTTGAGGAGGTTCCTCATTGAGCTTGGTGTGTTTCCGAATGCATCGGACCCACTGAATTTACATTATGATAATAATGGGGCGATTGCACAGGCTAAGTAGCCTAGGGATCACCAGAAGAACAAACATGTACTCCGGAAGTTTTATCTCATTCGAGAGTTTGTGAAACGAGAAGAGATCAAATTGTGAAAAATACATACGGATTTAAATGTAGCAGATCCTTTGACAAAGGCTCTTCCACAGCCTAAGCATGAGGTGCACATGAGGCCTAGTGCAAGTGGGAGACTGTTGGAAATATTCCCTAGAGCCAATTATGTAGATGATGATATTTCGATTGTATCCATGATTAATAAAGTGTTCATTGAATATCCATTATAGACAACTTGTATTGATTGGCGATTATGTGAATTGTTTGTGGAACTCAATTACTTGAATTGTTATTCTAAAGTTGTCCCTGGTCGGCGTTCTTGAGAGAACACACTTGAATATTAGACCCGCATATGTATTAGTTGATGGCTATGTTTCACAAGTCATGGGCATGCAGATGTCAAACTAATAATGTGGGCACATGTGAGACATGTAGGCTGGACTGACCCGACATGAGAAAGTCTCTATTCACATTATGTATGTTATGTCCTTAGACCTAAGATTGTGGTATGTACTCAAGATGTGAAATGGCCTACTTAGGGACTATCTAACACTACTCTGTAACTGGATAGTTATAAAGGTGGTCTTCGGGTGGTCGGGAAGCATGCTATGAGACATAGACAATCAAGATAGATTTGCCCCTCTCTACATGAGAGAGATATCACTGGATCACTCAAGTGATTGGATCAACAAATGCATGGCCGTGCTTGGGTTAAGTGTGAACCCACGAGTTGAACCATATATCGAGTGGTAAAGGGAATAACTTGTATGTGATCGTAGTGGTTCGTCTGATATGATCTTTGCGTGCACATAGGAGTTGTCATACCTTGCTAGAGGCTGCTGTCAACAATTGGGTGAGTAGAAGTACTCGGCCCATGCCAATGTGTGCGTGAACCCATAGGGTCGCATGCTTAAGGGGCTGAAAGCCTAATTTGGGTTGGAACCGAATTAGACAAGGCTTAGGGTTACTAATGGGCCTCCAACTCGTGAGCTCATTAGGGACTCCTATATAAGGAAGGGGTAGGGGCGCGGTCAGGATGAAATGCCTTTGGCAGCCGCCGTCGCCCTCCCCACGCTCGTGCCTTCTACTCCTCGCGGACCTAGCAGTCTGGAGGCACATCACTTCTTCCCTGCACGTGTGGGATTCCTCAGAGGTGCTGCATCTGGAGCACTAGGACGAATCACGTGTGGGGATTGAGGTGACGGACGACCATGCAACTGCACTGCCTGCTACGACGCGTACGACTACATCAAGTTGTCTTCCACTGTACCTGCACGTCTAGTGGTAATCCCGTAACCTGTAACTAGCAGTAGATCCTAGTTTATGAGGTCAAAAGTTTTGTTTTCTGGCTAGCGTAGCACCCTCATAACCCTACACTGGGCTCGTCAATATCTGCTTTTCTTTCCTATGGAATCTTGTCAGAAGGTCAAAACTTCTTTTGTCTTGTCTATTCCACAACTCAACAGAACAAGGGCTAATCCTACTAAAGCTAGTGATATACTAAATTAGCAGACATCAAGATCATTATCAAAATCTTTATGCCAAATGCTTCCCCAGCAAAAATGCTTGTTGATATTTATTAAGTGCAAATAGAAAATGAATGATTCCGCAAGCGCACAGAAAATACCATTGTAGCATTTTACCGGGAGTATCCAGGTATCGTTATTTATATTTTACCATAGGGAAGCATGGGTTAAAGAATCTGATAATTCACCATCATGTATCTACTAACTTAGTAAACCAACTAGACTAAAGCAGGGGGTAAATGATATATGAACAGAATGATAACACACATAGGAGAATTATATGATAAATGAGTAGATAGCTATAGTGAGAGGACAACGGGAGAGATCAAGGTTCCTATGCACTGCTCTATTACTTTGGTTCTATGAAACCAAGGTATGGGTAGATATAGCAATCACACACATGACACTTTGGAGCAATAGTACCTTTTTGACTCTCGAAGAAGACTTGGCAGAAAGTAGTCGGGGGAAGGCTGCCAAAAACTCTACGAAACACCAACCCGAACATGGTGCAATACAAAGTCCTTATAGAGCTGTCACCTCTAGGGCTACCACAACTAATCGTAGGATTGGGCACAATCTCAGGTAACCTATAGACTAAACATCATGTCTAATCTATCGATTACTACTCTAATCATGACCTATGACAAGAGCACTCAATATGAGCAAAGATCCCATGCCAAGATGTAACAACTATACTAATCATACATATGAAAGGAATAAAGTAAATAGAGAAGATGAATATATATGATAAGCACAAGTCTTGCAAAGAGTAGATACAAAGACATACCAAATCCCTGAAGACTTCTCTAGAACCGGAGCACAATTCCACTCTCCCTAACTCTCATCTAGAACTAATCTACTACATTAGAAAGTCTAGCCCTAATTCTCTAGAGATGAGAGATCATCCTTTCGAGAGACGCCTCTACATCACCAAGCTTGAGATATGAACAATGAATTAGGGTTTCTTCCAGGGCCAGGGGCCTTGCTTATATAGCCTCCTAGGATGCACCGTGGCCGTCGAATCAAACCAACCTTAATCAACGACTTAGATTGGACCTCAAAGGCGGTGGGAGCAGGATCCGTGAGCCTGGACCTGATTGGTCAAGGTTAGCGGGTGAGCTCCCAAAAAAGTTAGGCGGGCACCTTGCCACCATGGCAGATCGGCCTCATCTTTTGTGGGCTTGTAGATATCGTCGTTAGCTTTCCAAATAATCTTGGATCACCCAAACGGAGTTCGTATGTGTCCTGGGCGTCCGTTTTACTCCGGACTGCTCCTCGAGCCTATTGCAATCTTTTGGTACGCGTAGCTTTCTCGTCAGGACTCTGATTTAAGTGAAACAAACTACATTTGATGTGTCTCGATGAGCTTTACGCAATGGTTCACTAATTATGTTTAGGTCCTTTTTCATGTCTCGTTGATGATTAAAAATTGACATTAACTACCGTCAACAAAGCCCTAGTAGCATCGGTGGTGGCAAAAGGTGTGTGATGACGCTCAATATGATGGCGTGTGGAGGTATGCCACCTCTCCCCTCTCCACCTCTTTGTCTCAGCGTCTTCTCATTCTTCACTCTCGCTGGCCCACTAGGAGGCTAGATCTGGACATGGTACTGGTGGATCCAGTTACAGTGGCACATGGGGAGGTCAGATCCAGCCCCACCATGGGTGAATCTAGCGATGATGGTGCATCCCCTTTCCAAGAGCTTACCAACATCAGTGCACATGCAGTGGTTGGTGGTAGAGCTAGAAATAGGTTCGTCAATGGCCTAGGAAATGGGCTCTCCAGTGGGCTCTAGTTTTTTATTTTTTAAATTCACTAACCGAGGCACGAAGGGCAACTGCCTTGGTTAAGGCACCGATTAACTGTGACCTTTCATTTGAGGTGATTTTTGCATTTTGCCTGCCACGGTTAATGATCAGTGTCATAGTGCTCGTACCTCTCTCATACAAAATGCAAAGAAGGGACATTCCCACCAACTCAACCAAACAAAAACATAGAATTGTCCCATCCCCAAAAACTGGACTACATCCATCATGTATATCCTTGTCTGAAACCAAACATTCATATTGATAAACATTACTAGACAAATTGAAACAAACTAGCAAGATGTGAAATTTTCATTCATCTAGTGTCATCTAACTTCCCAAACCGACAAATAGTTTTGTGACATTGTGCTAGTCCAATAAACTAGGCTAAGCTACTCTAGGAAAGATAAAGCGACACATATGAAGGACTTGCCAAAACATAAATACAGGAATTGAAGAGTTCAAGTAACAAAGACATAAACTCAATATGGTGATCTATCCTAGAGTGCTAGTTGACACAAAACATAACCTCTAGATATGTTAGCTCCACTAAAGTATGACCCTAATTACTAATCTTTCCCTAATCATTCCAACAAAAACATATTCATATATACCACTCATTAATTGCTTCCCTACTCCATATGAATATTGGTGGCACTATGTTGAATAGACAATCACTTTCCTGACTATCACTATCAGTAGAATTAGAAGTGGTAGTGATAAGTTTATCATAATGGCTTCAACTGACAATAATACCATGTACCTACCACTGTCAGTTAGTGGCTTAAATCGGTTATGGTAGGTGTTTTACACAAAAAATCATAACCTTTTCATATGAGATCTGATTAAGGTAACCTCTATATTAAATTATAGAGTTTAAAGAGATCTAAAACTTTGTAGTTGATAAATTTTTAATCAAGATGCTTTACAATTCCAAATATTGAAAATAAGTTCTTAGATCATTTTTGACATGATTAATAATGTTGAATGCAGACAAAGTCGGCATCAAAGTTATAACACTTGATGAGATATGTAGCATTACTTGATGAGATCTCTAGCTTTGTAGTTAACAACACTTTTTCATTTGAGATTGTTTTGAGTGCCAAATATGCAATATAAGATTAGAAAATGTGTACATACAAGAATAGCATCAACTTTATAGTCAAATGTGTGACATAGCTCATGTATATATGTGCGGCATAGATAAAATGCTATCAATATAAAGAGGAGTGGGCCATTAGTGGCCCATGCATCATATTGCACGGTCAAAACCATGACAAGCATTTTTGTTCATCGGGTGTCAAAGAGTGTGTCTCTAGTGGTTCGCCTATACTCAAGAACATAAAAAACACTGAGGGTACACAATTTATCCTGGTTTGGGGTATCAGAGCCCTACGTCTAGCAAGAGATGATCCTTGTATTCCAAAGCACCAAACATGAGGGGGGTTAATAGGTTCAGGCTATCGGGTGCACCATTTGAGGCTTCTTGGGAGTAAAGACGTCTGTTTAGGGGCCTGACAGGCAGACTAGTAGCTCCTGAGTCCTTGAAGATAGTGGACGAAATTGTCCCTTTATGTCTTGCCCCATGGATGACCGTGTCAAAGGCACGATGGATAGCACCACGCCTACTAGAACGCTAGTGAGCCCTCGAGCCTTGGACGCTTTAGGTGCTTATCTCTAGCTCAAAACTTGGTTTGCACCGAGAGGCTAAGGATTACATTTAGATTTTCGTTGATCTAGAGTTTGTGGCTTGGGCAAGCCCCAAGCCCTGAGTAGATGCAATTGGCATGCTCGAGCTCAGCCTAATACTCATGAAAGGTTTGTGTGAAAGCACTAAAGGGGTGTAGACCCCGAGCTCCTGGACAATCTAGGAGGGGTCAGTCAGAGGTATCTTGGTCTAGAAACTTTGATCCTGAGGCTTAACATACCCCTATTTAGGATCTTATCACACCCATTCAATTTTTCAGGTGCCATACACATTTGAAATGCTTGGTGTGCATGCATAAAACTAAAGTTTAAGTGACTAGTCAAGCAATACTAATAATTGTCTAAGCTTCTTTATTTGCTGCAATAACAATGTCTGATTTTTTACCTTTCCTTTATGCCACGTGCTCAATGAAGGTTGTGAGCCTAATTGGCACTGAGCGCACTAGCAGCAGGAGCACCCTGGAGTAGCCCTAGCAGACGACACAACAATGCCAACCTGGTTCATGGATGAAGGGTTGATCTTCACCAACTTCTGCACCTACACACTTGTAATACCATATGTCCTAGCTAACATATTGCAGGAACTACGAGATGTTCGAGCAAGGCACATGGGACCATTGGTGCTCAACTCACACCACCTCCGCAGCGGTAAACTATAATGGTGTACTAGCGAGCATCATCCTGGGGCGCATCCTGATGTCTACCACCGTCGAGCATCAACAACTTGGGTTGTAAGCTCATCTACGTCATCAATGCCTACACCATGGTCATCAACAACAACACGTGCTCGAACGACTACTACATCTACGGCTACACCGACAAACTCCTCTAGATCTTGGGGTTTCACCATTTTGCATGAGAAAGGAAGCCATCGTCGCTGACCCTATTAGATATTGCCCTGATGCCACAAAACTTTGATCTGACGTCATCACCACCTGCATCAAGGAGCCACCCAAAAGGAGTCAAGCGGCCTTGTCGCCATCGTCATTGTTCCCACATTAGGTCAGGTTTAGGTTGCTTAGGCGAAAAGTAATTCTAGGACTATAAATACCTAGTAGATGTAATTGGATCAATCAAGCAATAAAGAACAAATACCTCTCATATCTCTCTTCTCTCCTGCACGTCGCCTCTTCATCTCCTCCTCTTCCCGCTGCCACCACCCTCAGTAGTTGCACCACCTCCATGGCCACGGTGTAGGGCACCCTCACCACCACCGCCAGGTGCCCCCGCCATCATCTATTATGGCTAGTATTGGAGATCCGATCCTTTGGACATCCATGGCTACCGGCACCACCATGAATTTTTATGTCAAGGAGATCGAGATTCTTGGTGCCAATTATTGCGAGGACCTCCCCACCATAATCGTAGTTGGAGTACATGAACTCAAATGGTTTTTTCTATAGCAACAGAATACGGTCCAAATCAGATTGGATCTGGATGCCACACTGGCGTACTATAGATGTTCGATGATGAGCTCGCTGAACTGAATCAGCACATCACAACCAAAAAGGCTGAGCGAACATGTCCCCATGTCAGTGGCGTCAGCACCAACTCTGCAAAGATCGAACAACTCCATCCCTAGGATGCAACCATAGTCGCAGTCCAATCCACATCAGCTCTGGACATCACCATCGACAACCCTATTGCAAAACACAAAAGCTTCCCTTACTACCATCATTAGATCTGAACATTGACAATGGCAAAAATGCTCCCAATCAAGACACAATCAACCATCTTCACGACAATCTCACCGTAGAGATCAGGGGCAACGATGACTACGACAATGATGAGTATGCACATAGGGGATCCTCAACACCGACACACTCCTCCACCAGCAGAATCGATGCCACCACCAGATGCAACACTGGATACGCCCAGTTCCATCATGGCACCAACAACACTGTAGCCATCCTACACTCTATTGGAGCTACAGAATGGGTAGCGTTCAATCTAGCGACTGTGCAACTAGCCCAAGGGAACCCTCATGACAGCCATCTCATGATGATGATCATCCAACAACACACATGGCGCAACAACTTCGTGGAAGGCACTGCGTACTCATCAATAGAGGTATGACGTACAACCTTATCCACATCAATTTCATGCCCCCATTGGCATCATGGAACACCGCATCGACACCACCCATGTCATAGGAAACGACAACAATGGACCTTGTCGGGCAGCGACAATTGCTACACTTCTTCAGAAATACATGGAGATTCTCGACATCAACACCAACATCTTCGACATCGGCAATGGGAACAACTACATCAATGACCACCCTTCCAACTTGGCTCATGTTTCAGCGCGAGGAATCGCTGATCGGAGAAGGAGGGAGTCATGCCATGTGATCAATGAGGGTTGTGAGCCTAATTGGCCTTAGGTGCACCACCACCAGCAGCGCCTCGAAAGCAGCCCTAGCAGACGACTCGATAAAGTTAACCTGCTTCATGGACGAATGGCTGATCTTCACCAATCGCCGCCCCTACACAATTGTAATACCATATGTCCAAGCTAAGATACTGCAGGCATTGTGAGATATTGTAGCAAGGCGCATGGGACCATTGGTGCTCAGTTCTCACCCACCTCTGCTAGCGGCAAACTACAATGGTGTATCGACGAGCATCATCCTTGGGCACAGCATGATGTCTACCACTGTCGAAGTCTTTCAAAAATTTGGGCTGCAAGCTCATCTACGTCGTCAACGCCTATGCCATGGTCATCGACAATGACACTCGCGTGAACGACTACTACATCTACGGCTACACCGACAAACTCCCCTACGACATGGGGATTGCACCAACTCGCATGAGAAAGGAGGATGCCATCATCGCTGACCCTATCAGATACCGCCCAGATGCCAGAACACTTTGATCCAACGTCATCACCACTAGCATCATGGAGCCACCAAGGATCCAACGCGGGGACACATTGCTTGGGAACGGGGAAGTGATGTAACATGCACATGGGCCAAGGGCCCATGCGGCCACCCAAAAGGATTCAAGCAGCCCTGCCACCGCCACCGCCATTCCCGCGTTAGGTCAGGTTTATGTCGCTTAGGAGGTAAGTAATTCCAGGACTATAAATACTTGGTAGATGTATAGTTGGATCATTCAAGCAATAAAGAACAAATACCCTGCGCGCCGCCTCTTCTTCTTCTCATCTCCTAGGCCGCCGCCGCCGCCCAAAATGCTAGTGCCACTACCCTCAGCAGCTGCTTCGCCGCCACGGCCACGCCGCCGAGCGCCCATGCCACCGCCGCCACTTTGATAAGGCTCTAGATAGTGTTTATGTCTTCTCAAAAAAAAGAAAGTGTTCATGTAGAACATTAATTTGGGCAATTTTTTGTACCATATAAAACTATCTAATTTGGTTTTTATTCTTACAAAAAAATCTAAATTCATACTACATCGCAACAACTGATGACAATTTCACTATCATGCAATACAATTATTGATGCATGATTATTGTACATAAATAAACATCAATTTGGACGTTACTGCCTTACGCACACTTAGCCCACCTTTGTTTAGAGAAATGAGCATCATCTTTATCTCAAATTTAATAAGAATACCCTTTTGTCCATCGTTAATGCACTATATGATTGATCCAATTCTATAGTACTAGCTAGTCCAAGCTAACATATGAGCCTTCCCTGCAAGTATTTATTGGTATAGTGATATTTCATATATTCACATCATATTGTTTTGATCCTAATACTGGAATAAGGATTTTGGGTCTCTTGATTAACAGCGGTGGGACAAAAGTGTTCCTATTTCCAAAAATACCAAGAAAGGTCCGCCTCTAAAATGGCGTTTGGAGGACAAAACATTATTCATCTCTATAAATTATTTTGATGGATAAGGGCACTTAAATAGTATGCCTTTGAAAATGGTGTTCTGAGGACGTGCTCAGGGTGCCGGCGTGGACGATGGCATATTGGAGGTGACTGTTGTAGAGCGGCGGCTCTTTAGCGCCAGCGCGGGCAGGCTCGGTGGCCCTCAGTCGGTTTGCTGGGCTCGCTGGGTTATTCTTTAGATTTCTGAGATTATTTACAGATTATCTTGATCCATTGTGACCTTGGGTCACAGGTATAGTCAACGGTTCCGCATCCCGGGAACATACGTTCTGTTTTAGGAACGTGGAACATTTTTTTATCCCAATAGCATAAAATTCTTGCTAAAAAGGCGTACTACGTCCCGGGTACAACGTTCCTTGTACTCACAGGTCAAGAGTATGTTTTTCTTTCTTTTTCTTTATTTTTTTGCGGGGAAGGTCAATAGGACTTTGCAGCCTCTGCAATCTCATTTTGCTCGCAATATGTAAATACCTCTGCAGTAGTGTATCCGTAGCAGTACTTTTATAAAACCTATTTTGTCTAAATTAAGGACGCTAGCAGTATGTATTGCCATATGAACCAGCTAGAGAGAACTGCGATAGAATATTATGAAAAATATGTAGATAAATTTTGTATTTAATTTGTATATCAAGGAACTGTCAGTTTATAATTTACATGTTTAATGTGTATATTAAGGAACTTCCAGTTTATTATCAGATTGAACTTCAGCGTCAATGCATCCATTTTCCTTAGGAAAGTTTGGATATTGCCAATGTTTTTACGTTCCTTCATGCACCTACCTTGAGCACTTGCAAAACCTTGGAACAGACAACATTTTCTCTCTATCTCCTGATGAAATTAACACAATTATTAATCTAGTCCAACTTGCATGTAGTGGGGTCAGCCTTTTGGTCGTCAATAGTCTTTTCCAAGATGATAGCCACTGAAAGTATTCGATAAAATGTTTGCAAAAGAAAAGTGAAAGAGGAAAAGACCAATAAGTAAAGTGAAATAAAGAGTGCCAAGAAGTTCACGTCACAGGATAAAAGAAAACAGAGAAATGCCTATCCTAATATTAATGGGCACAAGATCGTGGTCTGGAAAAACATAGTAGTAGCTTATGTGACAATTCATCGAGATTTTGTAGAAAAGCGCTTTATTACCAGAAAACGACTCTAGAGATTCTGTTGCGATGCAGCAAAATATACAGTGTAGTGCCGCTACCAACCTCATAGGCTGAAGAAAATATCTACGTTGTACGCTCTACCGCACATTAACATGTATATGTGCCATGCAAATTAAAATAATACAACAGTAGTAGTAGTAGTAATAATAATAATAATAATAAATAAATTATAATTAATAATAAAATACACATATATGTTACTTGAATTAAAAAGGCAAAACATACATAAGACAGTTGTATAGTGTATTATGCTAGTAAGACTACTGTAGAAATTAATATTAAAGAACCAGCTTGCAAAACAATAATAACAAGAGATCTCGAAAAGAACGGCGGTGAACTCTACACAGACAAAAGGTTT
Source organism: Bothriochloa decipiens (assembly GCA_023333625.1). Taxonomy (NCBI): domain Eukaryota; kingdom Viridiplantae; phylum Streptophyta; class Magnoliopsida; order Poales; family Poaceae; genus Bothriochloa; species Bothriochloa decipiens. The sequence continues at coordinate 23,914,839 of CM041647.1, read as the reverse complement.
CTTTTCCTGTGGTCATGATGAGCTTCTGTCTTTTCCGGTGACCGTGTGATTATCGTTCAGCCAGAATATATTCGCCCCTTGTCAGCATCAGGAGAATCTGCTCACGAAGCACCTGCTGCTGGAACCCCTCGTATTATCAATTAAGCTGATACGCATCTTTTGCTTTTCATTCAAGGGAAGATTCTTTGAGCTATGATTACTCCTAATCAACCCAGCTTGTAGCGAATATATACATGCTTTGTAGCAACATTATACATTTTGACAAAAAAAAATACCAAAAACTTTTGCATGACCTTTGAAAAGCATTCATGCATGCCTTTATTTGACTACTTACATCGTAAGGGCAAACGATCTCAACCGTACACAGACTTGGATGGTGTGTGCTTGTCTAGTGTATAGCCTTTTTGACTGCATTTAGTGATAAACAATCCAATGATCGTTGTAATATATTTACCCATCTTTATTTAGAAAAAAGAAAAGGAATGACAGTTGGATGCACCATTAGCGGTTAGCGTAGGTTTCTGCAGGTCCATCATGATCCACCTACCGTTTATAGATTGACTACATATGGAACATTTGTGACACATGATTTCCATTAACAGAAATTAGCCATTTTTTTCCAATATATGACAAAAGACCTAATAAGTTTTGGCGGCGAGCTAGAAGGCATGGGCGGCTACACCTCTAAACAGGGCCCAAGTCCTCGTAGGTAGAGTAGTGTTTACTTAGCAAAACTATGTAATGATGTTACAACAACCAAAAATAAATTCTGAAACCATGTTCTGTTTGAATTTCACTTATATTTAGTTCCTTTTTTATTGTTTAAGGCCGGTGTCAATCCCACCTGTACTGACTTTCTCCATGTCACAGCAGCCAATCCCAGTTATATAATAAGCTTGTTTTATTCCACACAGTAAAACAATGATGTTGTTTTTCTGAAAAAAATAATGTTGACTAAATAAAAAGCTTGGTACAACACAAAGTCTGTACTGCCTTCATCTCAAAATATAAGTCATTCAACTTTTTTGGAGAATCAAATCATCTCAAATTTGACAAAATTACAATAGGTTCTTCATTAATTATGTTTTCATAATATATTTATTTGTCTTGGCTGTGCGCCTCATGTTATGCAGAGGCCAGAAGTTGCCTTTGGTGGCTTTGTATCAACTCGATGTATTACTTCTAAGGTTTTAATAAAAGCTTCCTTTATCAAAAAAAATATATCTATTTGTTGTCATAAATCTTTTATATATAATTTTCTCTTTTATTGTGGTCAAACTTGATATGTATTGACTCTCCATGAAAATTGAAACAAGTTATAATTTGAAATGGAGGATGTAGTATATGGGAGTATGTGTGTGTGTGGTATCATGTAATGTTTTTTCGGCTTAAAATAGCTAATATAAGATATAGGAATTATATAGGTATGGAGTGACTCCTTAATTAGTTCCTAGAATTACTTATTATACCAGATGAAGTTTTACATTGCCTTATTATAAGATAATAAAGCATTAGATAAATTTAGCATTTTACTACATAACACATAAAAATAAATCATTATTCCATGTGCAACATAAAAGACAATGGACTGATGTATTTCCAAAATTAAAGGGTACGGTGGGGTGAGACCACATGCACATTCCATCAGGCCTTTGGGCATACTCCCAGTTTATGTAGTCATTTATGCACACGTATGTACATTATATGTGCCGAAGGAGAACAAATTAAATTTCGTGGTCAAGAATCAAGATCGGATGGCAATGAGCTTTCCAAAAGACAACAATTTAACTGATACCATTCTTTGCTACATCAATGCCCATTTTAATCAACCACTTTGGGTTGCCTCCAATAATCGTGATTAGGATGGGGGAACTTATGTGGAAACAACACACTATCTCCCATCCTGATATCCATCGTCGGAAGCTACCATCAAACTACGTGGAACAAACGTACTGTTTTGGGCACTGCTAGGGCACTTTAAACTACCACTTCGGCCACACTATCACATAGTATGTGTGATTATAATCCAAATAACTTGTATTTATTGCATAAATACATTTTTGTTTGATTAACTATATATGGCCTTTTGCCAGGATTTTTTTGTGAGAAATGGAAAAATTATGAAAAAAGTCAGAAAAATATTCAAGAAAAAATAATTTAGTACGGAGACATTTTTTGTGATCTAGATTAAGAGCATGCAGGATGAAGATGATGATTTTTCACAAGTATGACAGCATATAAGTAATTAGTATTCTATGTTACTTAGAAGCACGCGGAACTTTAATATGTTTAATTATTTTTAAGGTTCTAATCATTGAATAGATTGGAAACCAAGCAATATGGAAAAAAGAAAAGCCGGCGGAAAGCAATGTATGTCCACTAACCGCAGCGACGTGAGGGGAAGCAGAATTAAAGAAGCAAAGGCATTCCAAAATGATCTATACATGCCGACAAATCTATACTGTTTGTAGTCACAGTTATATTGGTGCTGTACAAGCATATATGATGCTGTACTATTCAATTGAAGCAAAACAAGGGGTTTTTTAAGCTGTAAAATTATTTCATGGTGAAAAAGTTAGTAATACACTTAAATGTTTAACCAATGGTTAGAACAACTTAGTGTTGATCTTTAATATATTATATGTCCAAAGGATACTCTAACTTAATCTAGTTACTATCAGGTTCTAGTCAGGACTCAGGAGCCAAATTACATAATCAAACTAAGAGTGCTGTCTTGAGTCCGGCCGGTTACGCTGCTGATAAACTAAACTTCATGTGATTTAATTTGCTGTAGTGCGGCGGCTATTACCACTGAGTCCAAAGCAGGTTGTGGAGAGAAACTCAGGCGGGGCACAACAATTTGGAGTGTACTACCCCGGGCACTCACCGTTGTATAATGGACTATAAAGCATGCACGCAAAGCAGCTCCCGCTTTTTTGAATGGAGAAGATTATCTCAATCTATTAATATATATATATATATATATGACAATTTATACACTCTAGTGATATACGCATGGCCAGGAAATTGTCATCTTTAAAGCTACCCATACTGAAAAAGATATTTGTCTTTGCATATATAATTTCACAAAAATGATAAATGACATATGTGATTGAAGTGCCTGCACATGTACACGATGACACACAACATGTACACCAAGGCCTGCGTGCCACCTCTTGCCTATATAAAGCCACCCACTGCCCTGCCTATCATTGCAAGAGTTTCAGCCAACACAGAGCGAGGACTCCTCCTCACAACTCTCCCTTCCCTCCTGTAGGGCCAAAAGGGTCAGAGAGGAAGAGAAGGAGTTTCCAAGCCTAACAAGCTAGAAAACAAGCTCATCACATCGTGATTCCAGCTAGCAGCTGTTCGTTCAGTTGCATAGCAGCTTGTGTTGGAAAATTCTTGTGACCCTATTACATTATTTGTAGCTCCCTCTTTTCTGTCGTAATGGCAGGCCTATCTCTGCAGCACCCCTGGGCATTCGCGTTCGGCCTCCTAGGTATATATTTATATATACTTATTACCTTTTCACTCAACAAGAGCCGTAAGGCCATAATTGCGCATATATATTTATTTATTTATCTTTCTATTCTGTTTAACTCAGTTTCACTTTACATATTGCTATAATTGTTGTGTATACACAAACACCTTATCGTTCGTTATTGCTAGTGCATGATAGTACATAGAAGCGACTTAGTGGAACCTGCACTTCTCGGTGATCACACCAATCAATATACAAGACGTTCTTGTGGTCATAATCACTTAATTAGTTGCAACAGATTATGCATGCATCACTAGGTTTTGTACACCTATGTCATCCTTGAACCATCCATCATCGACTACTTGTCAAGCTAGCAATCGGTCCTATTGCTTCTTGAGTCCTAATAAACAAAAAAAATAGTAAAGCCTCGCCAATCTTTGCTGACAACAGAAGGCAAATTAGACCGGCCGGAGATGTAAAGCGTGTCAACTTATCTCAACTTATCCCAGCTTTATTATTTGGGCTGGGCTCTCTTTGGCAACTTTTGCAATTGGCTGATCTTGGCGCCCTTTTTTCTGCTTTGCAGGCAACGTCATCTCCTTCATGACCTTCCTGGCCCCGATGTAAGTGACATGATACTTTCTAAATTATCGCTACTTCAGATATATATGATGCATGTTCATCATTGAAATGAAACATTTCTGTCCATATATCTGATGATCCTTTTGCTCGAACAGACCGACGTTCTATCGCATCTACAAGACCAAGTCGACGGAGGGTTTCCAGTCGGTTCCCTACGTGGTTGCCCTGTTCAGCGCCATGCTATGGATATTCTACGCACTGATCAAGTCCAACGAGACCTTCCTCATCACCATCAACGCCGCTGGCTGCGTGATCGAGACCATCTACATCGTCATGTACTTCGTCTACGCGCCCAAGAAAGCCAAGTTCTTCACGGCCAAGATCATGCTCCTCCTCAATGTCGGTGTCTTTGGGGTCATCCTCCTCCTCACCCTCCTCCTCTTCAAGGGTGATAAGCGTGTTGTCATGCTCGGATGGATCTGCGTCGGCTTCTCTGTCAGCGTCTTCGTCGCACCGCTCAGCATCATGGTGAGCACGGAGAACGTAGTATATATATATACAAATGAGCACTTTGTCTAGCTATGCATGGACAGATCAACCCAATCGCCATATAGCCATATCGATCAGTTTTGATGTGTTACTAATGGGCTGCATGCATGTACGTGGCAACGTGCAGAAACGCGTGATCCAGACGAAGAGCGTGGAGTACATGCCCTTCTCGCTCTCTCTCTCGCTCACCCTCAGCGCCGTCGTCTGGTTCCTCTACGGCCTCCTCATCAAGGACAAATACGTCGCGGTAATTATTTAATTTTATTTATTGCAACCAACATGGTATCTAATTGCTCTTTCTTTATTAGCAGGTTCATGATGATGTGTCTTACTGATGATAAAGAACTCTTCTCATATCTCTGCATGCAGCTTCCAAATGTCCTTGGGTTCACATTTGGCGTGGTCCAGATGGTGCTCTACGTGTTGTACATGAACAAGACGCCGGTAGCAGTTTCCGAGGGCAAGGATGCCGGCGGCAAGCTTCCCTCAGCTGCCGACGAGCACGTCCTCGTCAATATCGCCAAGCTCAGCCCGGCCCTCCCCGAGAGGAGCTCCGGGGTGCACCCAGTCGTCGCCCAGATGGCGGGGGTTCCCAACCGGAGCTGCGCTGCGGAAGCGGCCGCGCCACCGGCGATGCTGCCCAACAGGGACGTGGTCGACGTCTTCGCGAGCCGCCAGAGCCCCGCCGTCCATGTGGTCTAGATTCTCGATCGACCGCGTGCATGGCTTATGCGCATGCGCCGCCACACGTATGCTAGCTTTTAATATTCGAACGACTTGCTGGTCGTGAGAAGTGACGGAGAATGATTAAGGTACTAATTATAAGGAATTAACTGCCATGGGAGCTAGTAGCTAATGGAGAAGCAGGCAGAGATCAGAGCTATGGAGAGGAAGCTACATATACATATATATGTATAATGTATGGGGTGTGTATTCATCTGTGCGGCGCACTGCTGCTATGTATTAATTTCCATGCATATCTGTTATTCCTTTTTACGTGTAACGTTCTCTAATAAAATGTAATCGATGCCAGACTACTTTTGTAGCTAGTATTTGGTTTCATCAAAATGGTTTCCATGTGTTCGTCTGCGCTGTCTGAATCTGGGTGAAAATTTGTGTATGCGTGTGTACCACCAGTTCAATGCAAAGAAAATTTCATCCATGATCATCCATAATTCTCTGAGCCATCGTTGTTGTACATATGCATGTTTCATGTTGGTCCAATAATGACCACGCGTGGGTTTCAGGTGTAATATGTTGCATTGCATATATTATTGGTGCCTTTTGTGTAAAGCAATATGTATGTCGTGTCGTGTGTGTCTTCATTCGCCTTTTGTCTATATCACTTGATTAATTATATAGGAGTAAATTGAATGTGTCTATTACGTGGCCAACTTAAGGTACCTCAATTGATACCCTGCTCCACTGATGCTATTCCATCTGGTTGGAGTCTCCAACTCCGATCAGATGTCCGCATTTCCCTGAATAATTTCTCTGGCAAAAAAGTGATATGCCTCATAGTTGTCTAGAAATTTGATGAGAGTTGTGCAAGTTGAGAGTTGAGCTGTTTGAATGGAAGCCTATGCCTGAAAAGGTTAATGCAAGATATAACAATGTTCCCTTATCTAATGGAATAGTAATAAGTTAATTTTTAGGAGGTATAATATGCTTAGGTATATAAATAATATTAATAATAGTACCTTTTATAAACGACGGCTGTCCGTGGACATCCTGTGTACCAGGGCAAAACATTAAAAAATCACATGAGGATAGTTTGTGTAGTTTAGAAATAAATAGGAAAATTATCCGTGCATTGCAACTGGTGTTGGTGACGGTAGAAACATGACAACATTCAATTTCTATTTTAGAGCATCTCTAACAGTCCCCCAATACCACCCATCGACCCCATAACACTGTCTTCTTGGGGGCGACGTGTCACTTTTTCTTCTCCAGCAGTCCCCCGATACCTCCCCCAATTTTTGGTGGCCATCAATATCTTGCCCATCTCCCTTCAAATTAAGGGGGAGTTGTATCTCCCCCAATAGCTGAGACCCACCTCCAACCGTCAGTCTCCTCCATCCTCCTCCCTCTCGTCTATCTCTCTACCATGGCGTCGAGAACACTTCGGCCACCGCTGCAGTCCCCAGCCAGGCTTGAGCGCTACTCATCTAGGCACGGCGTGGCCATGGCCACCACCAGTGACAGTCTAGGCTCGGGCGCCACTCACCTCAGCCCACTGCGACCATGGTCGCCACCTCCCTCGGCTAGACCCGAGCAACTCTCCATGGGCGCGCAGCCATGGCAGCTCCACGGTGAACCTGCATCGCCTCCGTAGCAGGCCCTGATCAGCTCCATGGCAAGCTCGCATTGGCCTCCAATGCCTGCAAATCTCGTGGGGAGAGAAGAGAGATATGTGGGCCCTCAGCTGGGATCTTGGGCACCATGGCTAGGGGTGGAAGGGGAGGAGATCGAAAAGGGGTACATGGCCATGGCCATGGCTGGAGCAGAGGTATGCCATGGCCTAATGGTGCTGAGGGACGCCATGTCCGGCTGGGAACAAAAGGTCACAACAGGCAAGGGGAAAGATGACTGGCGATGGCCTCAAAGGTGGGAAAGAAAAGAAAAATATAAAAAAATATAATCTGACATGTGGATCCTATTTAATAGGGGGATTATTGGCCGGTGTTCTATTGCAGCGTCTCTTCCAATAGTCTGAAAAATAATATTGGGGTACCCCCATTATCAACTTATTGGGGAGTTGGAATGGGAAGCTGCTGGAGATGCTTTCTTGAGCCAATAACCTATCATAGTCCATTTATTTTGTCTTGATTTTGTATGTAATGTCGTTGGTTGTACTTTAATTATTGGAAGCCTTTATATATAAGTCGACAGATTTTCTGTATACAATCTGTCGACTTTTTGGAACTAGCAAGACAAACAAACATCCGACAGATTTGGTGGCCAGGAAATCAGTCAGATTCTACTAACGGGCAAAACAACAGATAAACCCGAAACCCATTAGGTAACCCGTGACCATCCATTAAGAAAGGTAAGCTACTTTGCTGAAGCATCTCTTTTGTCTTCTCGTGCTATCTTGTTGAGATTTCTGCCATCTTGTGCTATGAACCTGTTTACAGACTATCTTCTGCCATCTCGTGCTTTTCACTTGTACTTGCTGCTTTAGAAACATGATGAGTTGAACCCCGTTTAGAGCCACCTGATACCTGCTTGCATAATTCAGCTGCAGCAAACTCATTCAGAACCTGGAAAATTTTTGGCAATACATTGAAAAAATTGAAAAAGGCCAGAAATATAATGCCCAAAGGTCTATAGTGCAGGCTATGATCATGGAACCAAATTAAAATCTGTAGTGCAGGATAACAACTTCTATAGTTTTGATTTCAGCTTACAACAAAAAGGCTTCCAAATCTACAACTACTCATTCAAACCTTTCAATTATGACAAAGTGAATACAACAGACAATGTCCACATCAATGTATGGTAGAGCCACCCCATGACAAGTGTAGCTTGCCCAAAGGTGACTCATGGCCACACACACATCAGTTTGAAAAAGATGCCAATGCCTAGGTGACACACAAGTCACAAAAGATAGCTGGCATTCCTCACAGTGGAAAAGGCAACAAAACAAACAGGAGGCGATTGATGTTACTGGGTACTTCCAAAAAGAGGGGGATTACCTTGATTTTCTGAGATAGCTCGCACAGGACAAAGTTAGAGATCTTTAGGTTCCTTATGAATCAAAGCACAGCAAGTATTATAGTTTCGATTATGAAAATAGATTTGCAAGTATCATAGTTACAATAATGAAAATAGAATCCATAATTGCAGAATAACACTCACAACAGAGAAGTGGAGCTCGCTTTAAAAACATGCAGTCCTAAGATTCTTGATTTCAGCCAAAGAGCAACTATTCCCACCTCAATTTTTGTAGGTGCAAATAAAGTATGCTTAGTCCCTGTATAGCAGCATCACAATTTTTAGACATGGCTGATTGCATTTTCAACGAGCAAAAGTACAAAAGGACAATTTGACCATGTTCAGTCAATAATATCTGTCAAATTCTATTACAGACCATACAGAATCAGAAAGTCGGGACAACATCATGGAAGTAGTGCACAATACTTGCAAGAGGACAGGTGCTTGAACAGGTACTTATCTATACATCATTTACTTGTGTTTTGGTCATACAAAAAAAGCATAAAAGCAATTATCACATGGTTTGTTCCCCCCATTGCAGAAAACAGGTATAGAATATGAGGTGGCACAAATAAGTTATACCCAGCCACAATCCGATGTTACAGCTACTGCATTAGATTTGGATGGAGAGTTAGTTGATATTCCTCAAATGAGTTGCAGATATTCCTCAAACGGCCTTGTAATTCACGAGTAAAAGTAGATATCAAATCACAATCAGCTACCATGGGTCGTCTCCTCACTCAGCTGTTGGCACACAACCCAGTAGTATCAGCTAGCAAACTGCAGTCAAATGCCCACTCAAACACAGAATTTAGGGCATCCACACAATACAACCTCTAGGTAACTCTTTCAAGAACAATCTACACACATAGAATAGAGCAACTTATCTAAGAATTCCTACCGTCAAAGACATAAGCTTGGATCTGGGACCTTGTGTTGCTCAGTTTGTAGAACGTGTCACTTGCTTAGTTATCCAAAGCACGATACTGGATAGATGCCACCACATTGACAAAGGCATTGTCCTGCACAACTTCAGGTGTTAGCAGCATTACCATAATTAGCTACATAAGACACAAAGGACACAAAAGAGTAGTGCAGCTATCAAATCATATTCATCTCAAAATAGCTATCATATAAAAGTGCAGCTGCACGGTCAGCCCTCAAACATACTTCTCTACAGTAGACTTCAAGACAAGAAAACTATAACTGAAAAACCCATTGTACAACCTTTACAAAAAGCGAGTGAGAGGGTGAAAGAGAGAGATAGAGCTCTACACAATTTCCACTGACCGACAACCCATGGCTGACTAGGACTAAAAGACACATTCGTGAACCAAAAAGTTCAGACAAACAACCAGATTAGGCCTTTGAAAGCTACTGCACAGGGTTCTGAGTTCCCCGCAGCTGCAATGAGAAGACAACGGCCCACTCAAACAAACAAATCTTGACTACATAAGATACAAAAGACACAAAAGAGTAGTAGGTTCAGATCTCAAAAGATGATAACACTAACAACAACAACAACAACAACAACTAAGCCTGTCAGTCCCAAGCAAGTTGGGGTAGGCTAGATTTGAGACCCAACAAACCACCCTCGGTCACGGTTCAGGCACGTCGATAGCCAATTTCCAAGCACTCCTATTCAGACACAGATCTCTAGGTATATCCCATTCTTTCAAATCTCTTTTTATTGCCTCCTCCCATGTCAACTTTGGCCTTCCTCTGCCTCTCCTCACATTATTATCTTGACTTAGAACTCCATAATGCACTGGTGCCTCTGGAGGTCTCCTTTGGACATGGCCAAACCACCTCAACCGATGCTGGACAAGCTTCTCTTCGATAGGTGCTACCCCTAGGCGATCACGAATATCATCATTCCGCACTCGGTCTATCCTCATGTGACCACAAATCCAACGCAACATACGCATTTCTGAAACACTCAGTTGTTGAACATGTCTTCTCTTTGTGGGCCAGCATTCTGCTCCGTACAGCATGGCGGGTCTAATCGCTGTTCTATAAAACTTGCCTTTTAGCTTTTGTGGTATCCTCTTGTCACAGAGAATGCCAGAAGCTTGGCGCCACTTTATCCACCCAGCTTGGATTCTATGGCTGACGTCCGTATCAATATCTCCATCCCTCTGTAGCATCGATCCCAGATACCGAAAGGTATCTTTCCTAGGCACTACTTGACCTCCCAGACTCACGTCTCCCTCCTCCTGTGCAGCAGTGCCAAAGTCGCATCTCATGTATTCGGTTTTAGTTCTGCTTACTCTAAAACCTTTAGAGTCAAGGGTCTGCCGCCACAACTCTAGTTTCCTATTTACCCCCGCTCGGCTTTCATCAACTAACACTACATCATCGGCGAACAGCATACACCAAGGGATATCCCCTTGGATGTCCCTTGTAACCTCATCCATTACTAAGACAAAGAGATATGGGCTCAAGGCAGACCCTTGATGAAGCCCAATCTTAATCGGAAAGTAGTCTGTGTTACCATCATATATGAAAAATATATGGTAGTCGAAAGAAGGAAAAATCACTAATAAGTGAACTCAAATAAATAATATCATATCATATCATATCATATCATATAGTAATGAATCAACTTTGACTATGCCTAGATAAGCATCAAGATTCAGGTCAACTAAAACAATATGAACATATCAGCGGGATCAGAGACAAAAAGATGCAACTTGAGAGAAATAACAGCCAGATAAACTACCTTAGCCTCCAACTGAATCTTCTCCGTAGCTTGATCCTTCTACTCCAACTTCATATAAAACTACAACCAAAGCATGAAAACACCAATTATAAGAACACTGTCCCTTTACCAAGGTTCACATTTTTTACAACTCACACATGATATCTGTACTGGAGTCACAGCTAGGTGTTGTAAGCTTCAGAGTTCAGTAGGAAATGTCATAAAAGAGCCTCATTGTCAAAGAACCATGGACTCACCAGCATTCTCAACTAGCTGATGGACAGATAGTGTTTCAAGCTATGTCTCGACAACAGTGTCTTTGACATTGGGCGAAGGGAAGACAGAAAAGGTGAGCATCATCCGATCAGAGTACTCCTCCCTAATCTTTGAGATGAGAAGGGTGCCAATTCTAGATCCAGTGCCTCCTCCAAGGGAATGACGAAATTGGAAGCCTGATCACAGCAAGTTAGGGAAAAAAATCAGCTGAAAAATCGACTCAAGTAAATAGTCCGAGACAACACAACAACAAAATCAACTCAGCTCAAGTGAATTGGCCATTAAAACTCAAATATAATCAAATTCAACAGCAATTTCTCAGACCAACAACTACAGCTCAAGGAGTTAGATACACAAAAACACAAAGACGCCAACAACTACAGCTTAAACAAATAAACATATGGACAGATATAGAAAGAGAGATGCTCTACTCAACTATAGTTGCATTCAACTCAGTTAAATAAGCTAAAACTCAAAAAAAAAAAAAAAAAGCTACAACTACAACGACCAAAGCAACAGATCAACTAAATTGGCAACTTGCTCTACTACAGTTGCATTCAACTCAAATACAACTCCAAAAGCAACCACAATGACAACCCCAACTTCAGATGCAATCAGTTCACCTCAAATGGACAGATACATACAAAGAGAGATGCTCTAGTCAACTACAGTTGCATTCAACTCAGTTAAATCAACTAGAACTCCAAAAGGAGCTACAACTACAACGACCAAAGCAAAAGATCAACTAAATTGGCAACTTGCTCTAATACAGTTGCATTCAACTCAGTTAAATCAAATCAGATCAACTCAACTCAGCTAAACTAAATTGACCTAGACAACTCAAATCAAATCAACTCAGCTAAACTAAATTGACCTAGACAACTCAAATCAACTCAACTCTCCAAAGAGGAACCAAAAGCTACAACAGTTGCATTCAACTAAGTAAAATAAGCTACAACTACAACCACCAAAGCAACAGATCAAACAAAAAGCCAATGAAAAATCATAACCTAAAGTGAAGTTGTTACTTATACTAAAAAATCCTGAAATCAAAACGGTGCTTGTGTTATTAGGTCTAAGCATCTGTATATTTTCCAGTGGTCCTTACAAAACATCAATGTGTGCTAAAAGCCAGCACAATATCATTCAATCCATAACAAAGAGGGGGGAGCATTACAACACACCAATGTGTGCTAAAAGCCAACACAATATCATTCAATCCATAACAAAGAGGGGGAGCATTAGTTAGATCAGGTATGCAACACATCAGCATAGTACATTCAGAAACACAACAGCATAGTAGGTTCAGATAGAAACACTTCATCATAATAGTTTCTTCTCTAGATAAATTTGGATTGATGGAAACAACAGCACTGTAGCACATTTATGCCAAAAAAATCCATGCCATCAAATAGATAAAATACTATGCAGACCACATTAGAAAATGACACTAACTGAACAATTCATAGTTCAAATACTGTGTCCATGGGGTTTATAAGCAGACGTTAAAGTATCTGAACTTACTACTAGTAGAGATGAACAACTATAAAGGAATGATTGGCACAAAAGATAATGTCCCACAGCCAACAGTTTTGCATTATGAAAAGAGTTTGACAAAAATCAATGAGAGAAATTGCAAAAGACATCTAAGATACTGAAGGCTTACAGGGATTCTATCAGGGTACTCCTCCCTAATGTGGTTATCCTCACCTTGTCCTCCTTTTCTGCGACATATAAAACAGACGAATGGTGAGAAATTCAGTCATTCATACAAAGATGAAAAACAGACAAATATACATGAGAGGGGCCGGCGGTGGAGAAGAACTGGACAATGGTAAGACATGCACAAAAGGTGGTCAGTGCTCTTCCTCATATTCTATAGCTGGAATATCTGTTTATTGGCAACACATTCTCCAATATAACCAAGACGGAGTCCTTATAATTGACAAAATAAACTAATTGGTCCAGTGCTGGCTACACATTAACTGAACTCAAAAATTGTCTAAACAAGATGAATAGACACATATGCACTTATTTAGAGCGATACTCACTTATTCAGAGCAACCATAGTCTATTTTTAGAATAAATATTCAAATTATTCAAAACAAAGAAATTACAACAGTCAACAGCCATGCAACATTCACTTGTTCAGAGCAAACCATAGTCTATTTTTAGAAGCCAGCAAGGGACGACATAGCCGGCTAGTGGGATCAATTGAACACCCCAAATTTGTAGTTGAATTGAATCTACGAGTAGTGCGCACTAGAAAAATCACAATCACAGAAACACAAATAGAACGGGAAGAAAATGGAGAGCAGAGTGCGTCATGCGCACATCCCCTCCCCCCTGACATGACATCCACTTCAGCCCAAACTGCTGCGCCACACACCTACGCCCGGCAACACACAAATCGGCGATGCCGTCCCCTCGCCAGAGCACTGACTACCGCGTCGACCCACCCCCTCGCACTGGCGCCCTGCACCCCCCCACCCA
>CM041647.1:23735265-23900937 GCA_023333625.1 Bothriochloa decipiens | reverse complement strand
CGAGCCCCCGCGCCCAACAGCACGCACACGAGAAACACAAATCCAAATCAAGTACGGGGGTCACCGGATGTCACAAAAACACAACGGAAAAATAGATCCTCAAATCAAACAACAAATTCTGCAACACATCAAGTATGGGGGGTTCACCGGAAGGCACATCTCACCTTCGACAGGCGTGGGCGGCGTGGTAGCGCGGGGGCTCGGCCGGAGGGTCGGCGAGCAGCGCCACAACGTCGGGGACGACGCGCGCGAGAGCCTAGCACGGGAAGGCGTGCGCGGCGAGGCTGGCGCAGGGAGGGCGCGCGGCGAGGTAGCCGGGAGCGCCGGCGAGGAGCGGCGTGCCTGGGCACCGTCCGGCTCCGGACATGCCCGTGAGAAGCAGAAAGAATTAGGGAAAGGCACTGGAGATGGAAAAAGACAAGTGGGCGCGGATTTAAAAAATAACGGGTACAAGGTTTAACAGATCCTGGTTGCGGACCCGTTAGACAGAACCGTTCAGTTGCAATTTCAAACCTGAAAAAAAAGAAAAACAGCACCAATCAAAAAGCAAATATCAACGCACCATAATTAGACAGATAGAGAAAAAACAGTCAACAGATAAATAACAAATTCTTTAATTATTTTGCACAACCAAAAAAATTTATAGTTGTTATGGACCAATTAGTAAATCTTGTTTTTTTCCGACGAACGGAATCCACCTGTGCTTTTCAATTGGCTTTGCGTTAGCAATTGAAATTCTTCGGAGTTGAGACTTCGTTGGACAGTGGTCAATCTCAAATCAATTACAAAGCAGATTTTGTTATAGCCTGATGTATAACCAATGACATATGCAAGTGCGAGGTGCGAGGTGCACCGTCCCCATTAAAAGCTTGTGCAAAATGTCCGTCCCTCGATAATTGGGATATCATCCATATCCAAGCTAATCTCCACTATGTTAAAGCTTGTGCAGATCGTTCGTCCCTCGATAACGGGGGTATCATTCGTATCCAAGCCGATCTTCACCATGTTCACTTCGGTGCTGCTTGAAAAGAACCTATCCATTAGGTCTAACTCCATCGATTGGCCAAGTATCTTTGTAACCTCCTAGAGATGGGCAGGAAGGAGTAATATGTTACTACGTAGTAGGTATTAGCGTCCATTGGCACATTATACCCAGTGAGCTTGCTATCCACTAATGCATGACAACCTGGATAAGCGAGAAGCACGTACTATACGTGGGTGCGCATGCGCTTTATGTGTAATTCCTTCATTGGGCTCATCTTGTGAAGCAAATGACATAAATGAAAAATGAGTCAACGGTTATTTGGCACTACTATAAAATTGATTTTAAGAGATAGGTCGTTTTATAAATAAAGGCATGCAAAAAATATACATGACATGCCTTCCAAAATAACTTACAAATTTTGATGGCACGTATTTTAAAATCAGACTTACAAAGGCGACCTCTTAAAAAGTAGGCCTCTATCTAAAAAATTGAGGCCCAGCCCGTTAACAGGAAATCATAGAGACATCTAGGCAATAGGCGGTGTGCTTGGAGCTTTGCTGTTGAGGGGCAACGTTCGTTCACGAGTAGCGGTGGCTAGCTTAATGCCTTGTTCTCTGGGTGAAATGGCACGTGTCGGTGCTTATCGTAGTTTATTTGTTTTCGTTTTCCTGACTACAGCCTCCTATGCCTAGTCATGTTTTTTTTTTGGTCCTACACAGTATTACGATTTGTCTTCAGATTGAGCAGAGGATTATTAAGGCGGTATTTGATTTGAATACTACTGATTGTGCATATGAAAAATTAAAAAATGGGCCTGTACATGTATTCCGATGTTACTACCCTGACCGGGTAAAATGGTCACCGGTCACCGCTCACCACACACAAAATTAAGCGGTTTCAGTAGCCTGAAACCGTGGGCAAGTTCTACCGAATTCACGAACTGCACCGTTTCCAAACATCTGACGCCATGAATCTCCCTCAGGGCTCAGGGTACGGATGATCCAGCCTCTCCTGATTTTACAGCCACGGCCCACTGCATGCAGTGCAATGCAATCACCCGCACTGTTGTCGTCCACGTCTTCTGCTTCTGCCTGCGCCCAATCGCCGCTCTTCCATCGGCAACAAGGCAAGAGCAGTACGTGTTAAAAAAAATATACTGCCAGCGGTTAGAACCTTCTCCTCTTCGTATCTTACGATGAACATAGTAGATAAAAGTAGAACAAGTAGACATAAGATGCAGAGAGACTATTATTTATTTCTCTGAATATTGATAATTATAACATAGAACTCCCACATATATATATATAGTCCGATTAAGACCTAAGAGTTTCGGTAAAAACCTATATACAAATGGACTAGGGTTAAGATTCCTCCTTCTTCTTTCCTTTTAAGATAGAGTCCGTATGTTTTACAACACTTTCCCTTGGCGATTACCATGATATACACATGTCTCATCAAAAACTCTATCCGAAAACCCAGTGAAAAAAACGATTCTTGAAGAAAAGAGGACATCACATTCGTTAATTGCATTGCACCATGTTATCTTATTAAAAACCTCATGTGAGAAACCTTTAAGTAAAAACTCACATAAAAAAAGAGTACAACATTTAACCTTCTTATGTATTCTTTAGGATACATTATTCTTCATGAATAGATGTTGATCTTCATGATCTATGCATAAACTTCAGTATTTTAGTAAATATGATCTACTTGATCTTTGTATTATAGTGGATAATTACCTTCAAGGTAGGTTGAATCAAATTACTCCTCCTCATAAAAACCATCATTTGAACTTCATTGTTTAAAAACACAATTTTCATAAATGTGTGCTTAATAAATGATATGTAGTACCATAAAATGTTGGCTCGTAATTCTTCTATTAATTATATAGGTATAACCAAAAGCAATATGATTCATGCAAAATGACCATTTATTAGTTGTGTAAAACAAATAAAAATTTATCCTTTAGGGTAATAATTCCTTTAAGAGGATTCTAGGTAAATAAATATTGAATATCTTCTAGATAAGGCATCAAACTTATACGAGTTTGAATACTTTATAATTCTTCTTTAGTGGATTTTTAACTATATATATTCTACAAATCTTCAAGATTTTGATAGTACCACTAAATAATAAATCCAGTCTTGTATTTGGCATCTAGGAGATAATATAAATACCAAGTCACCATTATTATTACCTTCTATGGTATTTAGTGGATGATACAATTTATTCCTAGCATTATACTTTCTGAGTGTTTGTATGACCCCTTTATGGTGTTTAGAATTCCTCATTCTTTCTCTCGAGTCTATATTCACTTCAGGGATCAATGGTGTTTTCTTTAAGAATTGACTGGTAAATCATCCTTCAAGGATGTTCTCATTTTCTAAGAAAAATTCTCTTCTATGAGATACATTCTCTACTACATGAGAGATTATTATGTGATATACACAATGAGATAGTGTTATTCATTATGAAATCATTCGACGACTCTTTTCCTTCTAGGACATGCTCTTCTTGAGACTTAAATATTCATTCAGGAATATATTATACCTTAGACATTTTGATACTTTGTATGAGATTTTATTTCCATATGTTGCGATTTATATTCTTCCAGAACTATATGGATCTTTGTTGATGGTAGTTAACTCATGTTTTTAACCGTCAACTAAACATAAAAATAGACCTATATGCAAACATCTGGTGAAATAGGGTTATCACTAATAGAATTCCACTAGTTTTGGTGATTGTCTATTTCTACAGGGGGCTATCGGAAAAGAACCAAAAGAGGTCCACATGTCGGATTTACATAGAGAGAATACCACGTCCAGTAACTCAAGAACATTCTAGAGGACTCAAGGAGGCCCCATGCAGAGCTGGGCCCACTTGGCAGCCTGCAGTGCGCGGCCGCCCAAGCCACGTGGGTGGCCACCCGACCACCTGGACCAATGAGGTTCAACCTCGCGGATCCTACCTCCACCGACTTTGAGGATGAATATTAACCGTCTATTTAGGTGGGTTTGATCCGAGGGCTGTGGTGCATCCTAGAGGGCTATATAAACAGGGCTCCTAGCCCCCGGAGAAGAGAGTTCAGAAACCCTAATTCATATTTTCCAGAGGGAACTAGCTAGGGAGGGGTCCCTTGAATGGATCCTCCTCTCTAGGGTTAGCAACAAGAGAGATTAAGAGAGTATAGGGTGGAGGTAGAATTGGAGGAAGCCTGGCCTGTCGGTGTCTCCTCTCCAGTTGTATCTGCAGAATCAAGTCTCCTAACCCGATGCTTGGTTCTAGGATCATTTGACAATTCGATGTCTAATACTAGTAAGTTTATTGTTCTTATTGTTCTTTGGTTTACGAGTTTACTTTATTCGCTTCGCGTAGGGAATAGAGTAATCGTTCGTAGCGTAAGCGTGGTGCTTGGGCTAGGAATACTCGTAGATACCCCCTATCTGGCCGGATAGGTGGTAGCAGTGGGAGAAGTGACAGTTCCCTTGTTGTCTCCGTTTTCCACATCCCTTCAGGAGGTTTGGTAGGAATAGTAAACCAGGGTTAAGCATTCTCTGTGGTGTCTTTTCCCTAGGTATCCCCCTTGAACAATATTAGCACAGCTTACCATAGGTTAGAGGAAGATTGATGGAGTAATCCTTTCTATATCGCTTAATTCTCGCTATCTTGTCCTGTAGCCCAGGGGTAGTAGTAAAGACCGGGTTAGTCTTTAGCACGTTTTCTCCTTGCGGATAAATAAATATGATACTCTAGATTTACCTCCTAGGCGAAGTGCTCACCGATATCTATGCGCTTGCGGATCCTATCTTATCTTTCGTGTGCGTAACTAATATCAACAAGCATTTCTAGCACCGTTGTCGGGGAGAAAGACGGTCTGCTTAGATAACCTAAATCTTGGTCTACCTTGTACCTATACTTTTATCTTTTTCTGTTATCTCACCTTTTCTTTCATCTTATCTTTTTATATCCTTATTTATAATTTAAATTCCATTCCTATCATTCAAGTTTCCGCACCCACGGAGACAAGCCTAGTGCCATGTGAGTCATCACAACTCATTCTATCACCTAGCTATAGGCTGAGTCCACGGTCGATTGCGTTGGTCCAAAGCCTATCCTTTTAAGGAGAAGGAGACGAAAACCCTTACCTTCACATTAGAGACTTTGAGCAAACATGTGACTGTCTTTGCATAGAGGGCATGTCCGACAAAACTCTCCATTCGAAGCTATTTCCTTTCTCATTAAAGGGAAAAACTAGACAATGGTATAATAGAGCTGTAGGTAAGCAACAAGGATATTGGGGATCCTTATGCTCCAACTTTTGCTTACACTTCTATCCCATCTTCCAAATCATCGACCTTAGAGTCAAGGTTCTGACTATCAAGCAAGAACCTGAAGAATCTTTGGCCTCATCCTGAAATCATTTCACTACACTCTTAGCATCAGGGCTAGACCTTAGTCTACCAAACCCTATTCTTCTACAACACTTTTATAAAGGTCTATGTAGAGAAAGCAAAAAGTTGCTCGACACAACTTCTGGAGGATCCTTCTTGCATGTCTCCTCTAAGAAAGCAAGATTAATCCTAGATCAAATTCTTTCCACTGAATTAGATTATTCTCTAGAAGAAGAGCCAGAACTCAAGTAGCTGAAACCAACTCTCTGCCAGATGTACCATCTACTTCAGCTAGCCAGTGTCTTATGCAAGAAAAGGAAGAAATTCCGTTTCTAGAGTTTATGCTAGAAATAGAACCTGATCTCTTTTCCGATTTTGGAAATGTTATGAATTACCATTCTATGATGAAAACACAGAATAGGAAATTTCATAAAGAGCTTTTGAATACCTTTGAGGATATTCCCTTTGGAAGAACCTTAGGAGAATTAATATCTATTATGAGTAATGAATGGTTAGAAGAATCAGAGCTTTCCTCTGAAGTAATCCGTTTGGATTCATCTTCTCTTTTGATCCATTGCATAATCAATACAGATCATATAGATGCTCTTTACAATCCCGTTGTGGGTATAAATATCATGTCTATGTCTCTTGCACAATATTTATTGAAAGACATGACATTAACCCCAACAATGAAATTCATGAGAAGTCTCTCAGGGCATATCATCCCTAGTTTAGGAATTCTATATGTCCTACCAATTCAGATAGAACGAAACCCAGTTCATTTGAGCTTTTATATCTTTGACACTTGGGACTTCGACCTGTTGATAGGACAACCATTTAGAAGACTTCTCTATGAAGGACAAACCAGGAAATTGAACATCTCCTTAAGCAAGAAACTTCAGTTCCCACTGTCCATTTCACACTTTAAATTCTAGGACCGAGCCCTGCCCACAATATGACCCTTTAGAGGAATTTAGAGCTGCCTCCTTAGACTTTTTAGCCAAACCAGACTTAGAAGATGAAGCTAGATTCTTCATAGAAGAAGAAGCTGACCCTTCTGAGGATGTACCTTTAGATGAGTTTGCAGTTCCACCTAGGCCTCCTATAGAGCTCAAACCTTTACCATCTGGTCTTAGATACACTTTTCTAGGCGATGATCCAGAGTCTCCTATTATTATAAGTGACAATCTCACTCAGGAGCAGACTCTCCACCTAATGGCTGTTTTAGAAAAACATCGTTCAGCTTTTGGCTACTCGCTACAGGACCTTAAAGGAATAAGTCCTGCTCTTTGCACCCATCGCATTCCTACAGATCCTAATGTTCCACCATCTAGAGAACCCCAATGTAGACTCAATAATGTGATGAGAGAGGTTGTTAATAAGGAAGTTTTGAAGCTGTTGCACGCAGGGATTATATATCCTGTACAACAGAGTGAATGGGTAAGCCCTGTTCAAGTTGTGCCTAAAAAGGGAGGCATGACTGTTGTTCAAAATGAGAGGAATGAGTTAATTCCTCAGCGAACTGTCACAGGATGGCGGGTGTGCATAGATTATAGAAAGCTCAATAAGGCAACTAGGAAAGATCACTTTCCCTTGCTTTTTATAGACGAGATGCTAGAACGATTAGCTGACCATTCTTTCTTATGCTTCCTAGATGGATATTCGGGGTACCATCAAATCCCTATCCTTCCAGATGATCAAAGCAAAATGACCTTTACATGCCCTTATGGAGCCTATGCCTATCGTAGAATATCTTTTGGGTTATGTAATGCACCAGCTTCTTTTCAAAGATGTATGATGTCTATATTTTCTGATATGATTGAAAAGATTATGGAAGTTTTTATGGATGATTTTTCTGTTTATGGAAAAACCTTTGATGATTGTCTTAAAAACTTAGATAGAGTTTTGCAAAGATGCAAAGAAAAGCACTTAGTCCTTAATTAGGAAAAGTGCCATTTCATTATTAGAGAAGGAATAGTGCTTGGTCACCTAGTGTCTGAAAGAGGCATTGAGGTAGACAGAGCTAAAATAGAAGTAATTGAGCAGTTACCTCCTCCTGTTAATGTTAAAGGAGTTAGGAGTTTCCTTGGCCATGCTGGTTTTTATCATAGATTCATAAAATATTTCTCGTTTATTGCTAGATCTCTTACTCGTTTGTTGGCCAAGGATGTTCCTTTTGAATTTGATGATGCATGTTTGTAAGCTTTTGAAATTCTTAAAAAGGCGCTTATTTCTGCACTAATCATTCAACCCCCTGATTGGTCTTTAGCTTTTGAAATTATGTGTGATGCAAGTGACTTTGTTGTGGGGGCAGTATTAGGATAGACTACAGATAAGAAGCATCATGCGATAGCTTACGCTAGTAAAACTCTAATAGGACCTCAGCTTAATTATGCTACTACTGAGAAATAGCTCCTGGCTGTTGTTTTTGCTATCGATAAGTTTAGATCTTACTTAGTAGGAGCTAAAGTGATTGTTTATTCTGATCATGCTACTTTAAAATATTTGCTTACTAAGAAAGATGCTAAACCTCATTTGATAAGATGGATTTTATTGCTCCAAGAATTTGACTTAGAAATAAAAGATAAAAAGGGAGTAGAAAATTCTGTTGCCATTCACTTGTCTAGAATGCAGTTTGAGAATCCGCAGGAACTGCCCATCGATGATTCACTCCAGGACGACATGCTTTATGGAATCAACAGATCTGACCCCTGGTATGCAAATATTGTTAATTTTATGGTTACAGGTTATGTACCACCAGGAGGCAACAAAAGAAAGCTCATCCAAGAGAGCCGTGCTCACATATCGGATGAACCATACCTCTTCTGAGTATGCTCTGATGGCCTACTCAAAAGATGTGTGCCTGCTGAAGAAGGAATCCAAATTATTAAAAGATGCCAATCATCACCATATGGAGGACATTATGGGGCATTCCGTACGCATGCAAAAATCTAGCAATGTGGATTCTTTTGGCCAACAATGTATGAAGACACAAGAGAATTCATTCGAAGGTGTGGCCCGTGCCAAAAACATGGCAATATAAATTCATGGGATGCCCGGGCCAAAAACATGGCAATATAAATTCAAGGGATGTCATGCCACTCATAAAAAATCTCCAGATTGAGCTCTTTGATGTCTGGGGATTGACTACATGGGGCCGTTTCCACCATCGAAGAAATATGAATATATCCTGTGGCAGTGGATTATGTCTCCAAATGGGTTGAAGCCATTCCATGCAGAAAGGCTGACAATACGCACTCTAGAAAAATGTTTGAAGAAATAATATTTCTAAGATTCGGAGTCCCAAGGATAGTGATAAGTGATGGAGGATCACACTTCATCGACAAGCGCTTTGAGCAATACTTGTCGAAGCATGGAATCCATCACAACATCGCCACTCCTTATCATCCGCAGACAAGTGGCCAGGCAGAGACATCAAACAAGCAAATCAAGAATATTTTACAGAAGACAGTAAATGAGATGGGAACAGGATGGAAGGACAAGCTTCATGATGCACTTTGGGCATATCGAATAGCATATAAGACACCCATTGGTATGTCACCATATCAGCTGGTGTACGAAAAGACTTATCACTTACCAGTCGAACTAGAATTCAAAGCTCGTTGGGCCATAAAGAGATGGAACATGGACCTAAATGCATCTGGAGAAAATAGGAAAATGCAACTCTCTGAGCTAGAAGAGTGGAGAGAGAAAGCTTATCATAATGCCAAGATCTATAAAGAACGAGTTGAGAGATGGCATGACAACACAATCCCGAAGGAGGAGCCTGAGTGCAAAGCCATCATCCCAGTCAATGAGCCTATGCCCCTCGCCGCCATTCCACCTAAGCCTCGCAGCTTTGGCAGCTCCTACTTTGCTCAGCCTGTTCTCACCGCACCACCTAAACCTCTCCTCTAGAAAGATGCTCCGCCGAGGGACCCCATCGTCAAGGTGCCGCAAGGAACCAAGCTCCTGCCTCCTAAGCACAATGAGGTGCTCATGGGGGTGAAGACCAACAAGAAGGGAGAGATCCTCTGCGCTAAGTACAGCACTGGAGAATGCACTTACTTTGAGGGAGTCCGTGCTCACCCCAACAAGGTCAAGTTCGTCCCGCCAAAGGAAGCTCCCAAAGGCGCCCTTGTTGCATCCGAAACTCCATGCAAGCATCGCAAGACCATGGCAGATCTAGAGAAGGAGCTTGAGGCTCAACGCACCATCATCGCCTCTCTGGAATCGTGCCAGCGTCTCCAGGGTAGATGCATTATCCGCACCGATAAGAGGGTGTTAGATTTGGAGAGAACCGTCAGTAGCACAGTTAAGAGGGGGAATGCTCTAGAGCACCCTAATAATTAGTTTATCCTAGCATCAGATAGGGCATGAGTGAGAGTTAGAATAAAGTTTGCTTAATTCAGTTTGAGTCAAGTCCTTTGTAATTTATATGCCCTATATGATGATGAAATAAATAAATATTATTATTAGATGTGTTTTCCTTCTTTTGTCTCCATCATGTTGTGAATGAAGGATAACAGGAAACAAGTGTGGGGGAGACACCCGATGACGTAATGAACAGATTTTTGCGCAACAACTAAAAATTTTGAAACATTGTAACACGATGACCGTGCTCGGCGAAGTGGACCCCGAGAGGCCACCGGCAGCGGGCGGCCGCCCAACACCCTTGGGCGCCCGCCCAAGGAGTGGGTCCACTCGGCCCCAGCTTTGACCACAGTCAGGTATGATCCCCTATGTTACAAAATTTTATCCTGATCGCGCTGTTTCATCCTGGTTTAAAATGCTTAATAAATAATCCTGAGAAGGTAGATTATTTTAATCATGACCCCATGATAGACTCACACTATGACAATTCCTGGAAATTCCTGTTGCTTTTGGGAACTCTTTTAAGGGACGCCATTTTACTTAGATTGTTGTAGAAAGTGAGATAGTATGGATCATGAGAACCTGAATTCTAATGTCTGGTCATTTGAAGAATTTCTTTTCAAAAATTTAAATTTATTAGCTATACTTCTCCTTTGTGGTAATGAATGCCTATAGAGCCTCGTCGACAAATTAAACTAGCACATAGGCTACTGTTTTGTGTTGAGTTTTGGTCAAACCGTGTGAGACCCTTGTTGAGAGGAGGGTCATGCTCATTAATATCAAGATCACTTACACCCAGATATATTTTTGCTACTCCTACACTAGGAGTACGCATAAACATGGTTTCCACCTTTTATCTATCTCCTACACCGGGAGAAGATATAACCATCTATAGGATTCTTGAATAAATGCTCCAGGCATATAATATCTCTCATTACAAAAGTTTCTATATTTGTATGGTATACATGAGGCTATGCAAGATTCAGTATTGAAAAAAAAGAAGAAGAGAGAAAAGAAGAAGAAGAAAGTGAAGAAAGAGGGGAATCAAAAGAATAAAAACCCCTAAGAAAAAATAAAAGATAGCCCATGGATGTTCTAAAAAGTCTTACTGTTATCCATTGATCTCAAAAGAGATAATCCTGATCAAAGGAGCAAAGTAGAATTAGGATTAGCCACCAAATATACCACACACATGCACATCTTGATCTAAGGGTATGAAACTCCCCTCTGAGGATCCCGTTTTGACCAAGCAACATATGCAAGGTGAGTATGTTATTTTCTTGAAATACCTTCAACTCCATATAAGCTTTTATAGAATAGGATACAGCATAAGGCATACATCATACATGCCTCAGTGAGTTCCACAAATACCACATATAATGAGCTACTCGAGTGTGCCATATGATGGAGAAGGGTAAGCTAAGTTTTCATTGCAAAAATATTATAAAACTCCAAGTGACAGGGCTGAAGGGAAAAGGAGCTCCACTTCATGTTGTTCCATCCTCAACTTCCCAAAGTCTTTTGGTAGACACTTTGAATCCCGCAGTACAGGTATGACTAGGGATAATCTACTGTTGATGCCTTGGTTTGAGGTTATGCTTAAAGTAATTCCATCGTTTTCCTCGAGGACGAGTAAAAGACTAAGTGTGAGGGAGCTTGTTGACGGTAGTTAACTCATGTTTTTAACTGTCAACTAGGCATGAAAATGGACCTATATGCAAACACCTGGTAGAAATAGGGTTATCACTAACAGAATTCCATGAGTTTTGGTAATTGTTTATTTCTGCAGGGGGTTATTGGAAAAGAACCAAAAGAGGTCCACATGTCGGATTTACATAGAGAGAATACCACGTCCAGCAACTCAAGAACATTCTAGAGGACTCGAGAAGGCCCCCTGTAGAGCTGGGCCCACTTGGCAGCCTGCAGTGGGTGGCCGCCCAAGCCACGTGGGCGGCCGCCCGGCCACCTGGACCAATGAGGTTCAACCTCGCGGATCCTGCCTCTACCGACTTTGAGGATGAATGTTGACCATCTATTTAGGTCGGTTTGATCCAAGGGTTATGGTGCATCCTAGAGGGCTATATAAACAGGGCCTCTAGCCCCTGGAGAAGAGAGTTCAGAAACCCTAATTTATATTTTTCAGAGAGAACTAGCTAGGGAGGGGTCCCTTGAATGGATCCTCCTCTCTAGGATTAACAACCAGAGAGATTAAGAGAGTATAGGGTGGAGGTAGAATTAGAGGAAGCCCGGCCTGTTGGTGTCTCCTCTCCAGTTGTATCTACGGGATCAAGTCTCCTAACCCGATGCTTGGTTCTAGGATCATTCGACAATTCGACGTCTAATACTAGTCAGCTTATTGTTCTTATTGTTCTTTGGTTTACGAGTTTACTTTATTCACTTCGCATAGGGAATAGAGTAATCATTCATAGCATAAGCGTGATGCTTGGGCTAGGAATACTCGTAGATACCCCCTATCTAGCCGGATCGGTGGTAGCAGTGGAGGAAGTGGCAGTTCCCTTGTTCTCTCCGTATTCCACATCCCGTCAGGAGGTTTGGTAGGAATAGTGAACCAAGGTTAAGCATTCTCTGTGGTGTCTTTTCCCTAGGTATCCCCCCTTGAATAATATTAACATAGCTTACCGTAGGTTAGAGGAAGACTGACGGAGTAATCCTCTCTATATCGCTTAATTCTCGCTATCTTGTCCTGCATCCCAGGGGTAGTAATAAAGACTGGGTTAGTCTTTAGCACATTTTCTCCTTGTGGATAAATAAATACGATACTCTGGATTTACCTCCTAGGTGAAGTGCTCACCGATATCCGTGCGCTTGCGGATCCTATCTTATCTTTTGTGTGCGTAACTAATATCAACAATCTTCATAATCTATTATTAACTGCATATTTCATCTTCATTCATTTCATTTGCCAGAGATATATAGCAGAACATTTATTTATTCTTAGTAGGAGATTCAACGTCAATTGCTTTTCTTCATTTGACCCGATATAATCGCTTCAGGCGACTTTGCCATGGACTTTGTTTTGGATCCGGGTTCTCGTAAGAGAAACATTTGCAATTATAGAGGTAGCATTCTTCTCGTAAGAGAAATATTTGTAATTATAGAGGTAGCATTCTATTATTTTCTCCTAATGTTCTCATAATATGAGATTATTCTGTCTCTGTCATTTCCTAAACAAGAGATACTTTATTGTTTTATGTATCCAACACTAATGATGTGCGCGCTTAGTGTGTTGGATTTCATCTTCATAATGATCCTCTTCATGAGGTGCTTAACCTTCTTCATGAGGTGTTCTCTTCATAAGAATGGAGAAGTTTCATTCTATTTCTATTCAACAAGTATATGCTAAACTAGAACCCACAGGCGTCCCTATGAATTTTATCTTTATAGTATACAATATTATTTACTACTAGTAAATAAAACTTCAAGTTTATATTTCAAGTTACTCCTCTCATTTTCAAAATTATCGGGCATATGCTCCACTTCATGCTTCACAAGAGCATTAGTCAAACTATTAGTTGACTTAGTGCATGATAGTATTCCTACTTCAGGCTTCAAGAAATTTTTCTACATCATTTTCCTTCTCTGGTAATAATATTTGGCATTCAAAGTAGGTTTTCTCTCCCCCTAATGACAATATTAGATCTTTAATAGAATACTTTAATATATATCCCCTTTTATGGGCTTAAAATAATTAAATTCATGTATACATAGTGAGCTAGAATATATAAAGTGCATTTAAGAATATTCAGCATTCGTACAAACTCAGGGATGTTCTCCCCCTGATCTGTACATAACATAGTTTAGGAAATCATTTCATTGTCTAGCTTCTTTATTATTCTAAAATAATTGACCCAAGTACTCATACATCAAAGTGTACCATATATACTTCAAATATATAAAATATGCTTCACCCAATTCATATGAAATTTCTTCCAGAATTTTCTAATTGCCATTAAAAAAAATTCCCTTTATGCCTTTTCTTCATAAATCCCAAATCATCATATGTGTGTTATCCACCATCTTAATTTCACTATAATTCATCCCATTCAAATGGGTCACTTCTCCATTGAGCTAATTTCAGATTAACCAACTCCCCCTGATCTTAGGCTGCTCGACCATAGACCAATTTATTGCTTATGCATGCAATGCATTGAAAGTAAAAATATTTCTTAGTTCAACGAGAACTGTATAGATATAGCATGCTAGCTAGCCATTCTGATTATATGGGAAATGCAAAAGTAGCTACTAGCTACAATTATAGCTTTGATGCTAATATTAATGCAAGAGTGGAGAAAAATATAGCTCAACGGGAGGACAACATAGTGATACACATGTGCAGTGTGAAAAATGTTGGTATTCAATCCAACATGATATATAACAATAAGATGCAAAGCTACAAGCTTACTTGCAATTAGTGCAGTAGAGAAAGTTAACTCGGTCGGAAGGGATGCGGGCAGAACTTCAAGTCTTCATACATGCACTTAAAGATAGATTCAGTAAGGCTATGCCTATTAAATATATATTACCCACATTTTTCTTATACCTTCACCCAAAATTCCTCCCCTTTCATGCCATAATTACTTCAAATAGTAATATGCTTCTTGCATCATCTATGAATAATCACTTCTAGTGCTCCATAGAATCCAATCATTCTTCTAGTATCCGTTAGTTATGGCATGAAAATATTCACATATCTAATGTACTATTCAGTGTACAACGAAAGAGTCAGGGTAGGATATAAACTTCTAGTTTTTGGGCTAAAGTATTAAATACTTAGTTTTAGAATTATACTATTTCTTAGCTAAATTTATCGTTCCAGGAGCAATTCATGCGCCAATATAGTCCAATTGTATCTAGTGCTTCTAGAATATGCATTTTTCCTTCTACCTACATGGCAGTGGTGCATAAAGAACTAACCTTCATGGTTAACTGAGGCTTCTTTGTGGATAAAAAATGCAAAATTATTCAGATACACAATAGGCAATTGTTTATATGTGAAACATATAAATCTAATTTATTACATGAGAAATTAGCATATATTACTTCAGGTAACAATTGCAACTAAGAATATTAAATATTTTATATTAGACTTCAAGCAAATAAATTATTCATATAATTCAATGGGAATTAAACTTAATGTACCCCCATCACTACTATCAATACTTTAAGATATGAATTCAAAAGAAACAAATTTATAAGCACATGATTTAAGTTCTTCTTCAAGAGAAACTTTAAATTCTTATCCATTCTTATATGTCTTAGCTTCAACACTTGACATTTAGCAGCTTCATGCTTGCTCGATCCTTCTAGGAGTATGATATATGTAACACATATATTCAAAGTTAATTCAACTGACAATATCCTGGTTTATAACTATCTAAAACAAATCCAACTCAAATTCTATTGAGTATTTTTTTTATGGTAAATTCAAATACTTTATGTATTATATTGCTCTATGATATTCTATACACAAGAGATATTTCTTCGAGAACAGTGATAAAATCTTATTTACCATCTTGTCTTGTAGACATTTGATCCAAAGTTTCAAGCTATTGTTTATAAAGCAACATTATATCTTGACCATATACTTATTTTAGAGAGTAATCAAGAAATATATATCCTGAGTTTACTACACTTCAATGGTAGCAAAATATCCTACATGGATTTAATAATGACCATAATAAATAATAATATTCTTTAATGTAATTCTAGGATATTTCTTCTTCATAAAGGTATGCATATATCATTATATCAAAATTATGTGCATATAGGTTTACTACGTGTAAACAAGTGTAAGGTGCAAAAAGATAGTGAATGGCTATGCAAAATTTTTAGAAACATCATAGCATTTTTCAGGATTATGGTATATGCAAACTTTCAGAATTAATACCAAAAATTTGTTCATCCCAAAAATTTATTATGCTAGGAAAATCAAATATGAGCCTCTCACGGGTGATAAGTCTAAGATCTGCAGGATTTAAAAAGCTCATAGACCTTATATCATATTTTCAATGTAATCATTTGAAGAATAAAGGCCCAAAAAATACACATCAAACATAAGATTTATATATATACTTACTCTTATACATACGGGTATAAAACATACATTACATATGCATAAACAGAGGGTTTAGGGTTAATTATGCAGAAAATTACTGTAAAAACTAAATTTCCCAACGGTCGTGAAGTACATGATCAACTCTACAGGAGTACAATTCCAATTCAATGCTTGGATTAACTGAGCCGTGTTCTCCTATAGTTTTGTTAAGTCCTGCTTGGACTTTTTTCTAAACTTGGTAAGGCTTACTCAGCCTAACTTCACCCGAAGTATATACGAAGGCTTGCAGGCCTTTATCCGGATTCAACTCGAGGAGGACGGGAAGCACAAATCTAGGCACGATTGGCAGCCACTGCTGGAGGCTGGATCGAAAGTAACACAAAGTGTCAGGGTACGTGCAAGTGCAACGATGGCGTACAGACCACACCGGTGTTCATGGACGCAACCAGGAAACGTGCAAACAGCCAACGGCACACGAGCCGATTACGGCTAGCTGCTCAGCTGCAGGCCGAGATGGATGCAAGCAGACAACAGAAGTTGGGTTGTAGGATGTTACGAGCTGTTCGACCGGCAGAATTCGGTTCGGGCCGTGGCTAGGCATACGAGAGAGACGATAGCGTACGGGCAACGGCTGAATTTAAAAGGCATGGGGCCGTGGACTGCAGGTAAGATCTGCAATGCGTCGAGTTCTGGCACTAATGTGTGACTGCGATCCTCAGATGTTTTGCTGCTGCAGGCAGTTTGCGATACTACTCGATTTCGGATAATTACGGCATACAGGCCTCGAGTAGGGTCAAGCTTCCGGCGGTCTCGGCGAGACGGTGTACTACGTCAATGTATATGCCCGTTGCTACAATCCTACATGCATCGCTCTTGGTGGTGCACATGAGCATACATGCATGGTGATGTAGGTCGGCGTTCTAGCCATCAAGTTTTTTTTTAATTAACCCTAAAGGCAAACTTCGTAAATTTATTTCTATGTAGTATATGTACTTCGAGTATATAAGTACTTCCTGTACGATTCAACATGCATAGAAAATATACTAGCAGCTCGATGGCCGATACAAACAATCTGCATGATGCGTTTCATTCATACCTGGAAGAGGATGCCAATTTGATCTGCCTCACATGTCGCGTAGGACAGTGATTAGTAATATATACCACGTAGGGCGTTTGACATTATCGTAGACCTGCCTGCTCGATGACGATGGTACATGTCGATGCAGGTAGAGATAGCAAATCGGTTCCGCTAACAACGTTCGGATGTCAACGTCGTTGAAGTAGTCGTGGAAGAGACGTCGTCGCCACGGTCGTAGGTGTTGAAGAACGGCGGCGGCTTCAACGGCGATGTCGACGTAGAGCTTGTCGTGCTGATAACGTGTTATAAAACATGTTGCCAGCGGTTAGGACCTTTTTCTCTCCGTATCTCATGATGAACATAGTAGATGAAAGTAGAACAAGTAGACACAAGACGTAGGAAGACTATTATTTATTTCTCTGAATATTGATAATTACAATACAGAGCTCTCACGTATATATAGTCCGATCAAGGCTTAAGAATTTCGATAAAAATCCGTATACAAACGTACTAAGATTAGGATTTTTTTTTCTTTTCGTAGGACAGAGTCCGTATATTTAACGACAGTACGCAACGCACCAAAGTAGTACGCAACGCATCAACTCGAGCCGTTTCCCCGTCCTTGGACCTCTGTTTTCTAACTGTTGGTTGCTATAGTACGAATACGTAGAGGTACGCTCCAAAACCGTGATGCTTCCAGAACACGAGAAATCGAGCCCGTGACACCCTAGGCCTGTGAAACTCAGAATTGGAGCTCTTTGTTAATTGCGGCGCAGGCAAAAGGGTCCAGATGCCCCTCACATGCCCTTGTTTCTTTGTGAGTTGGCGGGATGTGTGTCCTCATCCTCTCTCTTTAAGAACTCACCTCACCAAGTCACCATGCCATGCCATTCTACTCGGCCGCACTACATTTCCCTTGCTCAATGCTCAGAGGGCCTACCTATCGGTGGGAGCTGTGGTTGGCATATTGACACTCGATGCCTCTGCTAACAAGGCTGAAGTGGACGTGCTAATGTACTTAGCGCAATTCAGTCAATTGGGATATAAAGCAGGAGGTGCTCAGGCCTATCAGGCTATCAGCTTCTTCTCAGCTCTCACACGGGCTCTGTGTGAAGTGAAGATGAGGAGGCGCTGCTGCGCCATGAAGAACCAGCAGCAGCTGCGGCTGCTGCCTCTCGCGTTGGAGATCCTGGTGTTGTTTGCCGCTCTTCTTGGCAGTGCGCGATGCCAGAGCTCTCAGTCTCAGGGCGGCAATGGTGGTGGTGGTGGCGCCGCCGTCGCTAACCTCACGGTGGGGGGCGCCGTGTTCTGTGACGCCTGCTCCTCCAGTTCCTTCTCCAAGAACAGCTACTTCTTGCCAGGTACTTCATCCTTCAGAGTTCAGATTGCCAATGTCCAGCAATGTCCACTGCACCATTTATCTACGGATATGAAGCATAATATACTTTTAAATTAAACGTGTGTCGTGTTCTTTCTTGTAATTACAGGATTCAGTTATTGTAAATGTTTCATTCAGAAAAGTGGCCATATTTCAGAACTTCAATCCTTTAAATACCGTCAGCGAATTTCTTGTCTAAATATATACTCTGTTTTCCTTCTGCCACGCTTCATAATTTCCTGCTGCGGCTGCTGTGAACATGAACACATTGTTTTGCTGTCAGCAAGAATTTTCCTTTCCATCTTTGCAATAATTGTTGAAGAGTTTCAAAAAAAAAAAAAATTGTTGAAGAAGCGACGAAGCGTTCAACACAACTGGCAAGCCTGTCCTGGTTTCACAACCCAACAAGGTAAACTGGCAAGCCTGCCCTGGTTTCACAACCCAACAAGGTAACACAGCTAGGATGCACGATTTGCTTAACTTAATGTTAGTAGCAGGGATCAACAAAATCAAAATGGATTCCCTCAAAAAAAAAATCAAAATGGTAACGTTTCTTCAAGGATCAATCCATAACACAGCCCAACCTGAAGCGTTTACTGAGACAATTACATGGCATAGAAATGCTAAACTCTGTCACAATTACATTTGCGTATTCTGAGTTCTAACTATAGCAGATGAAGCACAACTTTGAATTGTACTAATCAAATTCTTGGCATGCTTGAATTCAAACATAAACACTTGCAAAATTTTCGCGGAGCATCAACAGCTTTACTCATCTGCAGTTAGCATCTCTGTATGAATCTACCTCTGAAGCCATTCTGATATTGTATAAAGAATCGATCAGTCATTGTATTTGTATCCAATATTCTGAATTTTTCAGCACTCCTTTTTCTTCTCTTCATTCAGGTGTGAAAGTCCGACTGGACTGCATGATCAAAGTGAACTCGAATTCCAAGGAGGAGATCAAGATCACGGCCGAGAAGGTGACCAACAGCTACGGCGCCTACCAGCTGGACATCCCGGCGATCGACGGCTTCGAGTGTGCCGCGCCCGGCGCGAACGCCGCTGAGTCCTTCTGCCGGGCGGCCGTGCTGGACAACCCATCCGCGCTGTGCAGCGTGCCGGCCGTGACCACCACCGTCGGCCACATCTTCTTCCCTAGCCAGGAGCACAACGCCTGCCTTTACAGCCTCAACTCGCTCTACTACCGCCCCAGCAAGCCGGGCCCAGCTCAGTGCGACGGCGGTGGCGCCGGTGCGTCGCCGGCGGCGCTGAACACATCCCTGTTCTACTGCCCGCCTTGGCCGTGGCCGCCTATCCCGTTCTGCACGCCGCGGCCGTGGTTCCCGCCCATACCGTTCTTCACACCGCCGCCGCCCGCGTTTCCGTTCCCACTGCCACCGATCCCGTTCTTCAGCCGGCCGTCGCCTCCACCACCAGCGTTCCCTTTCCCACTGCCGCCATGGCCATGGACGCCACCGCCGCCTCCACCGTCACCGTCATTCCCGTTTCCTCACTTACCGCCGATCTTTACAACACCATAGCCTCCGCCACAACCACCGCCAAAATTCCCGTCCCCTATGTCACCACTGCCGCACCTGCCTCCTCTCCCGCATTTTCCACCACTACCATCATTGTATTCATCGCCACTTCCTCCACCTCCACCACCACCTCCCCCGCCGTCGTTCCCGTGGACGTTTCCGCCGTTACCTTTCTTCCCTCCTGGTTCTTCAGGGCCATCTCCTCCACCTTTGAGTCATTCTCGTAAAGATCCAAGCACTTGGTCTCCTTCCAATAAACAACCATAGAGTAAATAATAGTTGGCTCCTTCTAGGAAGGATAATGTGCAAAGCAAAAGAGTGAAAGACTATGTATATATGTTATATCCCCGGAGCTGTATGGACACGAATCTAAGTTTCTGCATGCGCCAAATACATATCAGAGAGGTAAAATTTATAGGTTCTGAACGTAGGACTTTATGCAAACAATGCAATGCAAACTTGCCGTAGCTTATTCAGTTCTTTATTATTTGTTTTGGACTTGTTCAGTTGTTCTGTCTTTGGCAGTGTGCAATCAGGACTCACATGCAAACTCAAAGCAGATTATACAAGGCCCAAGCGTCTGACGGTTTTCACAATTTCATTTCGTCATATTCTGTAATATTATGGTCGGTCAGACCTATCAGAGTCGGAACGGCGGAAGAGAATCCGTGGCTAAGATCATCGCGGGGACTTGGCCAACGCGCGCGGGTGCGCAGTCGCCACGGCAGGCACGCATGCGGGCATGCCAGCAGTGCACGGTCACCAGAGTCCAGAGTTCCCAGTTCCCACCCAACATAGGGTCAGATCAGGATTAGTTCAGTTCTCCTAAGAATTGTAGGAGTCTTTGATTACATATAAAATATGTAATGCAAACTAGCTTGGTAATAAGAACTCAGCTGGAGATTGATTTCAGTCTGTCCCGCTCTCTAGCCTTGTCATGCACACGCTCATGGACGCTGGCTAGCAGGACGGCGTCTCAGCCTCACCGCTGCCACGAACCCAAGCGCCGGCCTCCCACTTCGCACGATTGCTACCTACGCAGCCTGACCGGCTCCAACACATTCCCAAACCCATTTATGTTCAAATGGCCCTAAGTGTTCATACAACATAGTTGATTAGTACATCCACCATTACGACCGATCTTACTGATCGATTATAGATGGAGATATGATTGGGTTTGGACTATCCAAGAATAATTGGATTCGTGTTAATTTGACTTCTTGCATTCTGAATGTTAATTGGATTTGCTTCATCACAGTATTTTTGTGTTTTGGATGTTAATGGGCAAAGCATTGGATCATCCATGGCGTACGCTATTAGTGAACATGAGGTTTATTATCTAACTTTAAAGTTGAGGGGATTTTATCCTTAAAGCTCCCCCAACAGCTATTCTTGTTTTGGAGACTACTTTAGAATTTGCATAGCAAAAAATAATCTCAATACATGTATTATCTGGCTTTATAAAATAGGAAAGTGGCTATCCATTGATTTTCGTGTCCATATAAAGCCAACCATGGACGATAGCTATCTAAAGATTAGCAAGGTTGTTGTAGACCTCATATTTTCAAGGACTTCTGTATTTTATAAATTGCCTAAACTATAGAATTTGGTTACTAATTTTAGTCAAGTTGTTGGAATTACTCTTACATCATCTCCAAGACTTTACAAATTTTAGTTATAGCTAAAAATAATTCGGAGCAGTAAAAGAGGGTCTGTCCAACCTTATTATTTTAGAGGTGCCCGCTGGAGGGGCCCGCTATTATTTTAGAGGTTGCCTTCTAGTGATCTTTAGACAATGATATGCATTTTTTGGTACACCTGGGTCTCATAATGATTTCAACGTGCTTCATTGTGGTCTTCTTTATTTGCAAAGCTGGTAGAGGGTACTGCTCCTAAAGTGAACTATAGCATAAATGATCATGATTGTACAATGGATTATTATCTAGACGATGTTATACCTAGTATGGGCTACTTCTGTGAAGTCAATGCCAAAAGAATGTTAAAAGAGCTTTTGGAGTGTTCTTTAATCTAGGTTTGCTATTGTTCGAGGTGCAGCTCATTTATGGAACACAAAAACATTAGGAAACATCATGAAAGCTTGTGTTATTATGCACCATGTGATTGTCCAGGATGAGGGAGTAGTTGACCCTACCGAGCGGTTTGACTATGGTGGCAAAACTGTTAACCCTTCTCATGAGCATCATCGTGCAAACGATGAATTTATTGATGTACATAAAAAGGAATAAAGACAACAGTGTTCTCATAAAACACTGTTGAATCAGCTAAAATAAGTCGACTTTTCCACCAACCGTACAAGGCCGAACGAAACCGTTACCAGCTAAAAGAAGACTTATGGCAGCATTTTCCTGATAGGTTTTTATTTAACTTTTATGATCAGTATGTGAAGTACATTTGCATTGCACATTAATTAGTTAGGATCAGTAGGTGAAGTACATTTTCCTGACACACTGTTTTGGCTTGATAGCTGGATCGATGGAGTTTCCATCGGAGCAATGGTACCGCCGCTCATGCAATTTGTGCCCAGGCGGATCACATTAATTGCGACGGCGTTGGGGTGACACATTCAGCAACAGCCGGAGGGAACCATGATGGAGTGGTGGGAGAGCTGGTGAGCGCTTTGGCCTCAAGACTGCAAAAAAGGGGCCGATTCCTTGTTCCCCCGGCCCTCATCACCTGGGAGCTATAGAAGGAGCGGAACGCACGATGCTTTCATGGAGCCACCTCCCAGCTCAACGCCATCAAGGATCAAATCAAGCGGTAGGCCGAGCTCTGGATCATGGCTGGCGCCAAACTACTGGGGAGTAATAGTAGGATAGTCAATCTAATCTGCGGAGAAGCACTTAATCTAAATTTGTAAACCCCCTGCTGTAATCAAACTCTTCTCGACTTAATGAAAACACACGCAAGCCTTTTACGTGATTGAGAACAAAAAATTAGTTAGGATCAGTATGCTTTTTTCCACAAAGCATAATCAGCACATTTGGTTTTGCATAAAGCGTGATCATTTTTTTTCCACAAAGTGTCATCAGTACATTTGTTTTTCTTTGAACTGTGATCATTCGGCCCTGGTGAAGGAGATCGAAACTACGCCTGCATCACGCAGGTATGGGGACTTAAAGGGCCCTCCGGGCATTCTCCATCTACAGGTTAGTGCAAATCTAAGTACAATTAAGTGCTAATTTAAGTACTGTATTCTGCTGCAGAGGTAGCCATTAAAATCTTTGGTTAAGACTACTTAGTTCTAAAAATTTATCTATATGAACACCTACAATAAATTAGGTTAAAAGATCTTATGATCGATAAAGTTATTATATTATTATACATCATTCACCGCACTAAAATAATACATAGTTAAAATACGAGCACCTTATGTTAGTATTCATGGAAGATCAGACAACTTTGGCCGGTGGGCGGTGGGCCTGCGCCCTCCACTCTGGGTGGGCCCTTGCACGAACACATCCTATGAGTGGGGAGGCGCGGTGGCCAGCGGCGGTCTGGCTCCCCTCCATGCTCCTACGGACGGCGGAAGCCCACTGGTCCGCCTCTCCTTGGGTCAGATCTGGACTGGCCAGGGCTCGCGGCTGCCGGTGGCGGTTTCGGCTCACCCCCTTCTTTGGGTGGGTGGCAGGACAGCGGGTGGCCCATCCTCGGCCTGCCAGCACCCTTGTCGGCGGCGCAGGGGCGGGCCCTTCAGTGCGTGTGCCCTAGGAGCTGGGAGGTGTGGTGGCCAGCGGCGTTATGGCTCCCCTCCATACTCCTGCGCGCGGCGGCTAGGCGGCCCTTGCACGCACACACCATAGGGGCTGCCGGCGGCGGCCTCACCTGGGGCTAGACTGGCCGCGTTCGTCGCGTTCACCAAGGCATGGAAGTAGCGGGGTCGGCTCTGCCCCGGCGTGGAGGTGGCCGGCATCCCTCGTCACCAGCAACAGTCCATGACAGCACAGGTGAAAACCTCATGCCCAGGCTTCGCGCCTGGGGCCGACAACGGTGGCATGCCAGAGTCATCACCTTCTTGAAGGCGTCGTTGCTATCTATGCTTGTCGACTTGCAGGAGCAACACTAGGAGCAAAAAGTCCCTCCGGTGAGCATCTCAACAAAGTTGGTGTCTGCAGGCGTCATCTCCTTCCCGAAGGCTCCGTTGATGCACCCTCGATGCTCCCTCTGCGCCAACCGATGTTGTGCCCTGCCCTTGCCCTAGTTATCTTGTTGTGCCCACATTGTGTGAGCTTCTACTCTATCGTCGCTTTGGCCCCCCAGCTTGGTTGATGGTGTTGTCATCGTTGTTTAACGTCATTGTTGTTTGGCCATCCATGGTCACCGACATCGTGCTTGGCTCCACCTTGGGTGGTCGCCGCCGAGAGTGTGATTCCCCCTCGCTGATTTTGCATCGGATCCAGCGATCATGTCATCTTTCAGTGGGCTCTAGTGCCACTGCGGTTACATCTCCTAAGTTGGTGCCTTTGCAATGTTGCACCTTGCCTTGCAAGGTTGCGTTGTTGGGCTGTTGACGGTAGATAAGTTTCATTTTTAACCGTCAACATAACCTGAGAAAGGGTTAAAAGATGAACACCATCTAGTTATTGGGGTTACACTAACAGAATTCTAAGAGTTTTGGTGATGGTCTATTTCTGCGGGGGGTTATCAGAAAACAACCAAAAGAGGTCCACATGTTAGGTTTACATAGAGAGAATACCCCATCCAACAACTCAAGAATACTCTAGAAGACTCGAGAAGGCGACCCTGCGGAACTGGACCCACCTGGCAGAGGTAGGTGGGCGGGCGCCCATGCCAGCCGGCGGCCGCCCGGCCACCTGGCCCAATCAGAGGCAACCTCGCGGATCATGCCTCCACCGACCTTGAGGAGCAATCCTAGCCATCTGTATAGGTCGGTTTGATCCAAGGGTTGTGGTGCATCCTTGGGGGCTATATAAACAGGGCCCTTGGCCCCTGTAGAAACCCTAATTCATTTTAGAATTCATTAGCTAATTCATTCAAAAAATCAAGAGAAGCCCTAAAGCCACCATCTCAGTTAGAGCTCCATAGTTTAGTAGCATAGCTACATAGGAATAGATCTAGAGGGAGTCAAGCCTAGCTTGGAGTCCGCATCTGTCAGAGTTCTTGGTAATTTCTTATTCTTTGTCATAATATTCATCATTGTTCTTGCTACTATAAATAGTACTTTATTCTATTCTAATATATCAGATATGACTTTGCTCTACTTATTTATGTTCTCAATTATATTGTTCTTAGTTTACTTTGATTATATGCTTAGCATAGTTGGATTAGAATTATGTTTATACATAGGATCGTATAGCGCTTGCTCATTAGATCGATGGGTGAGTGATAAATATTGTGTAGGCGGGGTGCCTAGGTTGTATTTATCTATAATTACACCCTATATTTCGGATCGTGAGATAGATCACGGGAGTGACAGTCCTGTTGAGTCCTTCATAGTCCTCCTCCCGAGTATAGGACTAGTAGAACACCACTATTATATGGAAATGATTGCTCTGTTCCTGATCTTTCATGGTAATATCACTATGCATAGATGTAACCTTTTCCCGCCATGATTGTTAAGTGTTCTTGCACTAATCATTGTATGCTTTGGCTTTATAGTTAGAATAACCTAGGATTTTTTCTTGTAGATCATCCTAGTCCATGCTAGTGTTATAAACTTAGAGTACTCTATTGAGATGTTTATCATTATTTTTTGTGGCTATGTGCTCTCATTTATCTTTATCATTTACCATTCATTCATATCATTATTATTATTTTATGTGACACTTACCCTGTATGAGAAGATAGATAAAGACATGTTAAGCTCTCCATTATCACATGTAGTGCTCATTGCTCATATATATCCATAAGCATCCCTTCCCAGTGGTAAAAATATAAATAACGATACCTGGATTACTCCCGGTTAAAATGCTACATCGGTATTATCTGTGCGCTTGCGAATCCCTTATTCATTTTTAAGAAAGCATATGCATTTAATACCAGCACCTGTGGCACCATGCTGGGGATGATAACCTAGCTTATGTGGTGTTAGAGGTGTCAACATGGGCGTGGTAGAGGGTCCTTTCTATGGTCGTGTTTGTTTAACCAGTTTCTCAGTGGTTATCTTGTGTTGTGTTGTGTTGTATCCATCATACTTTTGGCCTCCCTTCTTCTTAATGAGAAAACACATGTGAAATCATGTTTGAGAAAAAAATGGCAAACCACATGTTGAGTTCTCTCCTACTAACATTGTAGTAGCAAGCAAGTGATGGGGTTAATACCCGAATGAAAGTGAGTTAGATATCCCTCGCGCCAAAAGATAGTGACATTTCAATAAGGTTTGAAGTAACTATTTAAAACTTTAACCACTTGTTGAATCTAATAGAAAATGATAATGCGATCTTGAATAATATTTCAGTAATGCTCACTGTCTTATGTCCTAACCTTAGGACAGTGTGGCAACGGCCCAGTGGGCTGCGTGCTCCCCTGTTGCGCGCGTGATACCCACCGGCCTGCCGCAGACGCCCACACCATGTGTTGCTCGCCCTTCACACACCCACTCCCATTCTCTCTCACCCGGTCACCACTCTCTCATCGTCTCCCTCTCTCCCTCGGTTGCTCTACCATCCCATTCCAGATCCTCTCCCCTCCACTTCTCCATGGTCAAGCATGGGGCGAGCCACATGCGCTTCCTCGTCCGGCACCCTGCTTCTTCTCCCCATGACCTCTGGCGAGCACTTGCGCTCGGTTGCCCGCTGCTCCTCACCGCACATCCACTACCTGGCGTGCTGTCGGATCTGGCTACGGCGGCGATGGTCCGCCAGATCCGACGGGGGTGGACGCGGATCCGGGGGGCAACGTTCGATCCGGGCTCCATCTTCTCTGGGTGCCAGCTTGGGTTCTAGGAAGTGGAGCTCCTTCTTTTGTCCCATCTTCTTCGTGGAGGGTGGCGTATAACCATGGGGCTAGAAGTTGAGGGAGACGACGGCAGCTTTCGGCGTCGAATCTGGGTTGGGGTGGTTGGCGGCAGTGGATCCATGCAGATCCTCCCTCCTCCTCCTGCTCTCTTTCCTCCCTTTTTGCACAGATCTGGTGGAGCAGCATGCAGGCGATGGCGGATCTGGCCCAGTAGGTGCCCTCCTCTCCTCCGCTCTCCTGTCTCGTCTGTCTCCTCCATCTCCAGTAGCTTTTGCTAGGTGTTCCAACGAGCTCATATCTCTTTTCTTTTCTCCAACTATGATTTTTTTGGGTTGTTTCACTGCATTCTGGTGTGGTGTTTCAACTGTGTACCGGTGGGTCATTTAAGTATATTCTTGTCGGTTGTTTCAATTTTTCAATAGTATGCTAGACAATGGGTTTCAATAGTTTCGTCTATTTGTTTTAGTACTTTTTTCTTCTTTGTTTTAGAAGAACTGCCAATGTTGTTTCTGCGGTCCTGCTTGAGTTGGTTCAGTATCCTCTTTTGAATCTATTTTGTTTCAATGCTTTCAGTCGTTTTGTTTCAATGGTGTTTTCTTGTTTGGTTCAATTCCATACTCACCGGTGTTTCAGCTCCTTTTTTCCAATGTTGTGGTTTTTTGTTTTGTTGCAGTTTCTTTCCCATTTGTTTTTTGTTTCAGTTCTATTTGTTCTTTGTTTTTGTAAATTTTTTTGTGTGTTTCTCCAACATTTGTTCTTTTGTTTCACTTAATTCAACTATTTGGTTCACTTGTACTCGATCTATTGTTTTTTCTGCCAGCTATTTTTGTTTCACTATTTGTTTCTGGTTTGTTTCAGGAGGAGGGGCGAATTGACCGGCGGTGGATCTCTCACTCGCGCTGTGTGTCCGCGAGATTGGGCGTGTGTGTGCGCGCAGGGCTGGGGGGAGGAGTT
This sequence comes from Bothriochloa decipiens, assembly GCA_023333625.1. Classification (NCBI taxonomy): domain Eukaryota; kingdom Viridiplantae; phylum Streptophyta; class Magnoliopsida; order Poales; family Poaceae; genus Bothriochloa; species Bothriochloa decipiens. Next base: position 23,873,221 of record CM041647.1, on the reverse strand, counting down.
GGGCATGTGTGTGCGCGTAGGGCGGGGGGAGGGGTAGGGTGTGTGCGCATAGGGCGGGGGTGCTATGCGTGTGCGGCGGCAGGGCGGTGGGGGAGTGTGTGAGCATGTATGTGCATGCTGGGCATTGGTGGGTTAGGCTCGGGTGTCCTAAGCTTAGGACGTCCGAGCGCCAATGCGACCCATAATATTTTGCTATATTTGTAGCTCGATTCATTTCATTTAACAATAGGCAAACTCTGTGAATGCTATAGTCAGCCTGCCATATTTGGTTCTAGGGTTGGGACTGGGAACATGCCAAAAAATATTATCTCTTGACGTGTGGGATCACTTTTTTTAAAAAAACAAACAAGTTAACCTCAACTTTTGAGAAAGCCAACATATGTTCTTACATCGTCAGCTGGGGACACCAGCAACATGAAAAAGCATAGAGATGCTAAAAGAAAACATCCACTCAGGACTGCATGTGGGATCACTCTATCCCTTCGAATTAGAGAAATAGAGATACGACGGCGGCGAGAGTGGGAACGTAGGCTCGGAGGAGTAGCCATGGAGAGATGCAGCACCGATGCCCGTGCGAGCATAGAGAAGCCGCTATGATGGCTGTCGCGCGCGTTTGAGCGGCGGTGGTGACCACACCGATGCAATAGGAGCAGCTGCAATGGCGATCGCACGCAAAGGAGCTAGCGTGCGCAAAAGAGATACCAATAGCCATTGACACCCAAACTTGTCTAGAAGGTGTAATGGATGTTATCATCATGTTTCTATTATCAACCAGACCGGAGAGCAACCTCGGATCATAACATTTGGTGCTTGGGCGGGGAAAACCACTTTTCGGGTGCTGGATCAGCTAAAGTCGGCTTAGCCAGGTCCCTAAGTCAGCTAAACCGACTTGAATAAGTTCCTAAAATGCAAGAATTGATATCACTGTTGTGTTCCTCTTGTCTAGCTAATCGAAAAATATATATGGTTTGCCCCGTTTGGAGTCCGGATGAATTAATTGTGAATTTTAGAAGGTTTCATACAAAATTTTTGCCTGCCAGTGGGCTTAACCGGGTTGCCAAGTGGGCTAAGCCGATTTTGGCTGCAGCCTGAGAAACCGGCTAAGCCAATTTGGAAACCGTACTAGCCAACTTGGGCCTGTTTTCATGCCGGTTTGGCTTCCAAATCAGTTTTGGACATATTTTGGACGTGGAAAAACATGGAGATCGCGTATGGGATGTGTTTCCTATTGGGATAATAGCACCCCCCTCTATATATATAAGAGGATCATGGCCGATTGATCTCATCCTATCAATCGTAAAAAATACAATACAATTACCTCTCTTTACCCTAGATCGTCAAGTGGTGATGAAGATAGGACTGATATTAGCACCAAGAACATCTTGTGTCCTCAAAATATGGATGAGTCACCCGATGAGTGTAACAGAACCACCCAATTTATATAAGCTTAAGTCCAAATTAACCTGCCAGACAGCTAAAGTTGCACCTAAGCCCATACAAACCCGGTAATCTATGAAATCATGAAGGATTTCAAACCAACTTACAACCAAGATCGTACATGATTTAGTAACCACAGTCCACATGTTACATAGAGTTCACAAATAGCTCAAATCCATCGGAGTTTAACAACACCTCTTTAACTAAAGGATAGCGGAAGCAAAGTACTTTGAAAACACTCAAATTTTATTTAAATACAGTGCCAGCTTAGAGTCAAATCCAACAAAAGCATCTGAGATGGGATTGACCGTGCCCATTGTGTACTAATCACCATATCGGGGTAGAAACCCTCTTGTAGCCACTGTTAGCGTTTCTTAGCATACCACTAAAGATGGACTATAAGTCCATCCTTAGTAATAACACTAGAAACGTGTGTTTACATTCCTAACCACCATTACTTTAGAAAGGTAACCCTTGGCCCTTAACGGCATCGGCCTAGGTAGTGTAGTCTGGTAATAACAGTTAGAAGTGCCTGATTGGCCCTCCTAACCATCACTACTTATGATATGCAAAACTGCAGCACGACGCCTTGGGGTGCAACAAGAATTACAATCCTTAAGTAACGGTACTTAGGAACGCCAATCGATAGCTCAGTAAGAAATAAGAATGAATCTATAAGCGCATAGATCTATCATTGTAGCATTTCAACCAGTCAGTATTCAGGGGTGTCGCATTTATAATTTCCCTAGGAGGGCAGGACGAATGCATCAAGCTTTGGTATAAACATGATCACTTATTGAGTGCATAGGTAGGCATAGCATAGGCAGGGGTAAATCATAGTTCAAAGATAGTGGACACACATCTGAGCCAACCTCAAGGATAAAAGAAAAAAAAGAATAAAAGAATATATCTAACTGAGCATTCACTGGTCTTATACAGCTATGCAAAGAACTATTAGTAGAAATCTAACTAGCATGTCTAGCATCAGGACTAAGTCTGGGATGACAAGGAGATCCCCGTAGCCGGTCTGCCAGCCGATAGAGACTTTACGGACTCCTACTGAATACCCAAACGTGGGGGAATGCTAGGGATGGACAGGGTTGTCATCACCTGCCCACCTACCCCTCTGCCCGTGGGGTACCCACATATCTGCCGAACTCCGCATACCCGGGCACCACACCCGTGTAATTGGAAAAGACTCCTAACCCCCTAGGACCCCACCCCTTCGGAGGGACAGGCTAGGTTAAGAACAACCGAGAAGGCATGATGAATTGTCACCACCTGCCTGCCTACCCCTCTGCCCGTGGGGTACCCACATATCCGCTGATCTCCACATACCCGGGCACCACACCCGTGTAATTGGAAACGACTCCTAACCCCCTAGGACCCCACCCCTTTGGAGTGATAGGCTAGGTTAAGAGCAACCGAGAAGGCATGATGAACCATCACCTCATCCCTAGTTCTTCCTCTATTCATACTAATTCGATGAATGATGAAGAACAATGATGAATATTTCAAGAACATAACACATAAACTATATGCTAGTTCATATATCATGATCATAACTTGAACAAGACTATACTCTAGTTCATATCCATTGCTATATAAATAAGATAAGAACTTGAACTTGGAAGAGAACTACATTGTATTCATACTGAGGTGTTCCTTCTTCTTCCAAGGAGACAACCTCTCCTTGCTAGCTCTTGCCTTGCTCTAATACTAAAACTAATCTAAAGAATACAAGTGAGAGGTGAGGTAAATGGCTCCAAATGATGGTGTGTGTCTTGGAGGGGAGCTCTCCCTCTCTTTTGTAGCCCAAGTAGGATGGTTCGGGCATCTCCAAGTATGGAAGGAGGTGAAACCGCCTTGAGGGAAACGACCCAAGCACCGCCTGAGAAGACTGGGCCCGGGAGGGCCCACCGGACAAACGGCCGCCCCCGGGACCGGCCGCCCCCTGGTGGGGCCATGTGGCCACCACTTTTGGGTGGTCAGTTCCTCCCTGGGCCTGGACCTCTCCTGCGATTATGATCAGGCCCAGGTATGCACCGAAGGTGGGCTCCTCTCTTTGTCTTGTTTGCGCATTCCTGAATTTGTCTTTCTGCTTTCGCGCTTTCTTCTAGTTGTTGTGCATTTCCACATGTCACACCTGCAAGTCAAATATACACCAAAACTTGTGGAATTATTAGTTTAAAGCCCTACCTACTATTTATTTTAGTAACATATTGGTGGTAGAAAATATGCTCTAAGGACCGCCAACAACTCCCCCACACTTAGTCCTTTGCTTGTCCTCGAGTAAAGGTTTGAAGGACTAAGCGGGTTTATCTCCTTGATTTAAAATCTGCATACACGTTATTCCAAGCTTCACCTGAACCTATGAACTTCCAAGTGTCTACCAAGTCATCTTAGGCAATTGAAAAATGGAATAGCCTAGATTCAAATCTTCTTACTCATATCCCTGCTCAGAAACTTGGGTTTTTGTAAGGTTTTGAAAACATAAAGATAGCAGTTGTTCCTTGAATAATTCTCTCAAGTCACTCATACATCTGTAGGTGGTTCCTCACCAAGGCATATATAGGGATTGTCTTCACTTGATCATCCTACCTCTAAAAATGTTTATCTAGAGCTTTAGGTAGGGATGAAAATTCTAAGGCATACTTACCTTGCATGTATTGTCAAATCAAATCCCAGACCTCACCGGAGGGAAGCGTCATACTCTTAGATTAGAATGTGCATGTGTGTGGAAAGAATATGGTGGGTATTTATGGTGTCTAAACTAATTCTACTATGCTCTTTGAAACACATCTCCCTCCTTATTAGGACTAGAAAAATCTTCTATGACGGCATGAGCTATCTTTTATATATATATTTTCTCTTCCTTTTTTCTTCTCCACTTTTTTCTCCACTTTTTTCTCCACCTTTTGAAAATAGCCTCCTGCTTTTATTTGCAACAAATACTTTAAGGGAGATGTGAACAAGGATTCAGAGCATTTATTTGGATGCAACCTAATAAGTATATTTTTGGTTCACCCCCAGTGTAGGAGTAGAACATTTTGGGTGGATCAAGTGGAAGGTATATTTTGCGCCTACTCCCAAGGTAGGAGTAGTGTAATTTTTTGGTGGATGGATGAATGAATGTTGTGCGCAACTCTCAGTATAAGAGTTGTCAACTTTATTTGTGGGTGCATGAAATCTGATCTTGGGACCATGAAACTTCTCTCACCAGGGGTCACAAAACTTGACCAAACTCAACACAAAGTAAGAGGCATATGTGAAAGGTTTTATCATGAAAGATCATATATGGCCTTTGTAGGTAATTTCATATCATTCAAGGAACATGCTATATTGATTTTTGCTTTGTAAAAATAAATCCCAAGTTCTTTGCAAGAAATGAGCAAGCGTCATGTCATCCTACAATATCTCATTCGTCAATCACTTAGACAAAATGGGGTCTCTATGATAAGTGTTCAGAAGAAGTAGGAATATTGGCAAGGAATAAAGATTATGTAAACTTTAATCACAGGATGTCATGGAGATGGAGCATCAAATGTTTTGTCTTTTCAAAAGTGTTCAAAGTTAAATTTCAAAACTTTGAAAAGAGCGGGGATAGAGTTGCACAAGCCACCGTTGAAGATGAAGGAACTAATGGAAGTCATTTGTCTTGTCCTTCTGTACGATGGGTTGCTCAATGTATGTGCAATGTTTTAGGGAGATCTCGAATTTGTTGTAGTTATGCTTGAGAGATCTCCCCCACATTTATTTTTTTGTACCTGCTTTTATTATAACAAAGAAAATAAAACAAGAGGGACTACAACAGGCAAGGGTCTTATTGGCTTAAAAGATCAAGAAAACAAAATTTTATTATTTAGTTATTTTATTAGAAACTTGTTCAACCAACTTTTATTAGAGCTCAAACAAGGTTGATATAAAAGATACAACGGAAACATAGCCAAGACTTATCTCCATATCAAATCAATGCAATTGTTTATGAAAACAACTCAAGGTTCATTAATCAAATTTCAACACCATGCCAAAACATGATTAAAGAAGACTATTTCAACCTAAGCACTATGCTTAATTTGAAAACAGCCTATGGATGTTACTCATGAGAATACATCCAAACAAGAGCATATGACATAAACAGGGAAGCATGAATTTGAATGATCATAAGGAGACAAGTATGAGTGAAGGGGTTGGTGAAAATTTATTACCTTTTGCGTACTTGAGTGTTCTTACCAGCAGCATATGTGGATTTCTTTGAAGATGCTGCACTAGTGGCGTGGATGTACAGGCTCCAACTCAGGTGAACCATCAGGCCGGATCATATACACAACTAGTGTGTATGGACCTTGGGCCTTATTGGTAGCAAAGGTATAAAGGAGTAGACTCCTTTTCTTTTCTCTTTTTTTTATATTTTTTAGAAGATAACTACCGATGACCTTCGGCAAGGGCTCAACATTTATAGTCTATTGGCAAGACTTCCCCCTCTTCATTGCTCTGTAGCTGCATGAACAAACTCGGGAGAATTCTTGGGTTGCCCCAAGATTTTTCCCGTATTGTTGACAGGAATAGAAGTAGCAATTTGAGCAAACTGTTTTTCTATCATTTTATTGAAACTCAGTTGGTTTTTAATAAAATAAGATAGAGTTTCAAATTTAGCATTTATAGATTCAAACATTTTATCGCTAAAGGAAAGCTTTCTAGCAAGATCTGCATTAAACTTAGCTTGCCCTAAAATAAAATCTCTTGAGGAAGTTTGATTGATATTCAATTTGAAAATTGATTGAGATTATAAGAATTACCTTGTGGGTGGTTATGGTTGTTCCACCCATTATTACCTGGTTGTTGTTGTTGGCGAAACCCATTGTTGATGTAGGACGCTTCTTCCTGGGTTTCGGGACAGCTGTTCCCCGAATGGCCAACATTTCCACAGACTTCACACGTCATGTGTGAGTCCATGGTTTGGATGATGCCTATGGTAGGATTAGTGGCACAGTCGTCTAGCCTCTTCATTAGGAGGTCTATTTTTGTGGCAAGCATATCTGTCTCCTTCACGGTATGCATGCCTTTTTGTGTTTCTCTTCCTTCTCCATAGCTTTGGTTTGCTAGCATCTTTTCGATGAGTGCAGTGGCATTCTCGATGGTGAGGGAGAGGAATGCCCCTCCTGTTGCGGCCAAGGTGCCCCTTTGACATGGCTATCCGGCCCTCGTAAAAGCTCTGGAGCACCAGCCAATCTTCTATTCCATGGTGAGGACAGGCTCGGACATAGTCCTGCAGCCTCTCCCATGCCTCAGGGATGGACTCGAGTGATGTTTGCTGGAAGTTGGATATCTCCCCCCTTAGAGCAATGGTTTTGCTCATGGAGTAGAACTTGACGAGGAACACCGGGGAACATTTGTCCCATGTGTTGACAGCTTCTTTGCTCTGGTAGAACCATTGTCTCGTCTTCCCCGCAAGGGAGAAAGGAAACAGGTGAAGCTTGATGCTAGTTGGTGCAACATCTTTGATGATGATGGTATCGCACAACTCAAGGAAGTGTTGAAGATGAGCATTTGCATCCTCGTTTGGCAAGCCACAGAACCGGCTTGCCTGCACCATCTTGATTAGGCTAGTACGGAGCTCAAGGTTTCCATTCCCAATATTGACAATGGGCCCAACGGGCACGTTGGCAACAGCAGGGGTGGAGTAGTCACGAAGTGACTTGGCTATGATGATAGTAGCAGATGATGCATAGTGAATGGTTCATCTGTCGGTGGAGTAGCAGAAGAAGAAGCGGTACGGGACCTGTTCTTCCTTAGGAGTGCCTCCGGATCATCGATGAAGTTGTTCGATAGGTTAAAAACCACTCATACACTATCCTGTTTTCTTTCTAATAAAAAGAGGAAGAAAACAAGAGAAGTTAGCCTGTACAAACTATGGCTACCATTGCTTATTCTACAATCAATGTTTATGCCAAGCTAGATGTTTTTATTTCCTTTTCCCTCCCCAGCAACGGTGCTAGAAATGCTTGTTAGCATTTCTTAGCATCACCACTAAAGATGGACTATAAGTCCGTCCTTAATAATAACACTAGAAACATGTGTTAACATTCCTAACCACTATTACTTCAGAAAGGTAACCCTTGGCCGTTAACGGTGCTGGCCTAGGTAGTGCAGTCTGGTAATAATTGTTAGAAGTTCCTGATTGACCCTCCTAACTGTCATTACTTACGATATGCAAAACTACAGCACGGCGCCTTGGGGTGCAACAAGAATTACAATCCTTAAATAACAATACTTAGGTATGCCAATCGATAGCTCAATAAGAACTAAGAATGAATCTGCAAGTGCACAAAACTATCATTGTAGCATTTCAACCCGTGAGTATTCAGGGGTGTCATATTTATAATTTCGTAGGAGGGTAGGACGAATGCATCTAGCTTTGGTATAAACATAATCACTTATTGAGTACATAGGTAGACATAGCATAGGCAGGGGTAAATCATAGTTCAAAGATAGTGGACACATATCTGAGCCAACCTTAAGGATAATAGAGAAACAAAGAATAAAAGAATATATCTAACTGAGCAGGCACTAGTCTTATACAGCTATGCAAAGAACTGTTAGTACACATCTAACTAGCATGTCTAGCATCAGGACTAAGTCTGGGATGACAGGGAGATCCCCGCAGCTGGTCTGTCAGCCGATAGAGACTTACAAACTCATACTGAATACCAGAACATGGGGGAATGCTAGGGATGGACAGGGCTGTCACCACCTGCCTACCTACCCCTCTGCCCTTGGGGTACGCACATATCTATTGATCTTCGCATACCTGGGCACCACGCCCATGTAATTGGAAACGACTCCTAACCCCCTAGGACCCCACCCCTTCGGAGTGACAGGCTAGGTTAAAAGCAACCGAGAAGGCACGACGAACCATCACCTCATCCCTAGTTCTTCCTCTATTCATACTAATTCAATGAACAATGAAGAACGACGATGAACATGCCAAGAACATAACACATAAACTATATGCTAGTTCATATATCATGATCATAACATGAACAAGACTATACTCTAGTTCTTATGTATTGCTATATAAATAAGATAAGAACTTGAACTTGGAAGAGAACTGCATTGTATTCATACCAAGGTGTTCCTTCTTCTTCTAAGGAGACAAGCTCTCCTTGCTAGCTCTTGCCTTGCTCTAATACTAAAACTAATCTAAAGAATACAAGTGAGAGGTGAGGTAAATGGCTCCAAATGATGGTGTGTGTCTTGGAGGGGAGCTCTCCCTCTCTTTTATAGCCCAGGGAGGACGGTTTGGGCGTCTCCAAGTATGGAAGGAGGTGAAACCGCCTTAAGGGAACCGACCCAAGCACCGCCTAAGAAGACTGGGCCCAGGAGGGCCCACCGGGGGAACAGCCGCCCCTAGGACCGGCCGCCCCCTGGTGGGGCCATCTAGCCACCGCCTTCGTGTGGTCGATTCCTCCCTGGGCCTGGACCTCTCTTGCGGTTGTGATCAGGCCCAGGTATGCACTGAAGGTGGACTCCTCTCTTTGTCTTGTTTGCGCATTCCTGAATTCATCTTTCTGCTTTTGTGTTTTCTTCTAGTTGTTATGCATTTCCACATGTCACACCTGCAAGTATACACCAAAACTTGTGGAAATGTTAGTTTAAAGCCCTACCTACTATTTATTTTAGTAACATATTGATGGTAGAAAATAGGCTCTAAGGACCGCCAATAGCCACACATGTGTATCACATACCTGCAATAATGGGAATAAGACCCTGAGTACGAGAATGTACTCAGCTAGACTTACCCAACAGGAGTAAAATAAAAAACTCTCAAGGATATGCAAGGCTTGTTTGGTGGAGTTGAGTGGATAGCATAACTTTTGCGAAAAGAGCATTACTATTGTAAATCCATACTTTTAGTATTTTAGTCTATATTTTAGCATCCAGTTAAGCGAAGCTTATTATAACTAGATTAGCACCTAGTCTATATCCATCACATGATTAAGATTAAGCAATCAATAATAATCATATCAGGTTTAGAATTTTTGTCATTATTCTTAACAACCATAATACATCATTGAGACCATCCTTGTGTTACTTAATTCTTATCACGCGGTCGAAGCTCAAGTCAAGTACTCACTGTCCAGGAGTGATGGTGATTCGAATCGATTACTAACCAGCTGGTGATTTATTCCCCACACAAACCGGGCATGCTTTGCAAGGGCAGCCTTAGTCACCGTTGGTACTATTCGGGTAAAGTCGTGGGACCGCTATGGACCATTCACACCTAGAGGTTATCCGGTGCCAGGTAGCTCAAGACATGCCTGCCCATAGTAACACATCGGGGTAGCATGGCTGCCCACGGTCTACTCGGGCCTCTGACCACCCCCCTCCATTCAGTGTTATGATTACATTTCGTTCAACGGCCCAAATAGAGCTACTAGGCTTCGTGGTCAGAACGACTTATCCTTCCAGCTAAATATGGGGCATGCGTTCAACATGACTTGGGGGCCGACAACGATAGCATCCTTAAGCAACAGCACAGGATAGATAAGCACCCAAGACCTCCATGCCTTGATGCATCTCTATCACAAACCCGTCAGGTCTCCATTTATCCATTACCACTCCACGATAGCAAATATAGCCAATCGTGATCAAGATATTCACCTATATCTTGCAGGTGATAGAAATCACCTGACGTCTACCAGACTAAGCATGGCTAAGCATAAATCGTTATACCAATACTAGTAAGGATCCAGGTAAATCCATAGTGGACAAGGTAGGGAGTATGCACCAATGGTTTCATCCAACTCCTAGCAACCTAATGCACAATACAAGATTATACTCAAAGTGTATTTTATAAAAGAGAGGGTAGGAGGCTTATAATGCTCTGGGGCTTGCCTTTTTCCAAAGCACTAGGACAGTGGTCAAGACACTTAGGTAGATCCCCTTCCTGCTCCTGCTCTCCTAGAAGCTCCTACACAGGCTCCTCATACACTGCTACTGGAACTGGGTCCTGCGATCCTGTATGATGCGTATGCAAGTATAAGGACAACGAATGCACATGTGGTTCAAGGGATAGATGTTGATGGATGATTGTATTCAAATGAATCATGTTAACATCAGCAACCCATCACAACTATCACTACTAACAATCATGCATAACAACATCAACAACCATACACATGTATAAAGCAATTATATAAACTTGCACACTTTTATCGGAATTACAGAGGATGAGTATAATCTAACCATCAAACTGAACCTGATCAAAAGAACAAACAGATCATACATACTCCAAGCACACAAAGACATATTATAGTTTACCAAGAATAAACTTACTAGGTTATATTATCCATGTTTTACTAAATAGGTAAAATAGGAACTGCTATTTAGACTGCCCAGAAACATCTGATAAAATTACAGAAGCTTAAGCATACCTCAAGAAGCCTACCATAAAACTTTCAGATCAAAACAATAAGTATTTAAGCCTACACGAAAAAACAAGACAACACATTTAAATGGGCCTAAAATGCTTTGTACAGCAAAAGGTGTGAAACAATAGATCTAAGAACCTTCTTAGCTTATTATTAGCACAAGATCCGTCTACAAAAATTATCAAGCATTTATACCACATATATTATTTACTATAAATTTCTAAACACATAACTATAAATAGAGCCAGAGCTAAACAGAGCAATATTTACACATGATATAGCTAGTAAGTATTTTTCTCAGATTAAGCATCTCATCAAAAGACTAACAAAACTAGAACCATATTTTTCTGATAAACATAGAATTACTTATGCATTTCTAAATATATAAACATTATTAGGAATAAATAAATCTACACAGAAATGTATGACAAAAGTTAAATCCCATATTTTTCGTGCATAGATCTGAGCAATACAAAAATACTGAAACTTGAATCAATCAAATCGGATCAATAACGAGGGAGATATGGATTTTACAAGATCAAACATGATTTCTAGAATCATTTTCTTTAAAAACAAACTAACCTAAACCGCTATCTCTTAATACAAAAGCTGCACCAAAAGAAAGCCAACCAGCGTGGCCACGTCGCCTGCTTTTCTCGGCCGTCCGATCGGGCGGACGGAAGGCCTAGATCGGGCAAGTCCTGGCCATTTTGCAAAAAAACCCTCAAACTTTATAAAAATCAAACTGCGGTCCATCCTCCTCTCTCAAAGAATCTTGCACAGAAGCCCTCAAACTTTGCATAAATATAACCTACCTCTTCCTTGCTCCTTCCTCCTTCGTCCGAGCCAACCGTGTCAGCTCGTCGCCGTCGCCACTGGCAGAGCACTCACCATCGACGCGGTTGCTGCTGTGGGTTCTTCGGGTCGCCGGGCAGCACCCGTGCGGGGAGGCGCCACTCCACCAGGTCACCGCGCCCGCGCCCGCGCCCGCGTCGAGGGGCGGCAAAGAGAATACAGAGGAGAAAGGAGGAGGGGGCGCCACTCGCCGTCGGCTTTCCCATGGCTGCCATGCTGGGGCTGGGGCTCGGCCCTCCCCGATCTACTCCTTGCCAGGTGCAGACAAAGAATGGAGGACGGTGAGGGAGGCAAGAGCGACGGCGGCTCCTGGCCAAGGCCGCGGTGGTGGCGCTGGCTCCAGCCTGGCTGGGAAGTAGAATGGAGGAGGATGAAGGAGGCAAGAGCGACATCGGAGGAAGTCAAGGGCGACGGCGACTCCCGGCCGAGGCAATGGCAGTGGCGCCGGCTCCAGCCATGGCTGGGAAGTGCTAGCGGCGCCGCACTTTTATACAGGCCGGTGGGGTGGCACACTTGGGCCACTTTGGCATCCTCGGCCCAGGTTGTGGCACATACCGCACCGCCCGCTGTTGCTGTGCTGGTCTGGGCTCACCAGATGCTCGTGGGCTGAAAGCCCTTCCTCATGTACTTTGAGATGAATAGTGCGATTTATGAGTTATTTTTAGAAACTTATTTGATGAGAATTCAATTTGAATGAATTTTAAATTGAATTTCGATGCAAATTTTTCTATGCAATTTTGTCCAATGATATTTTGCTCCGAGAGCCCAAAACTCTGAAAATTTACCATGGTTTGGCTTTATAAAAATATATCAAAATATGACTAAATCTAGAATTTTGCTATGGTTTAGGTCTGAAATTTTAATATGAAAATATACCATGCTTTGGGTATATGAAAATATGACATCCTCAATTAATAAATTAATTCAAGAAAGAGTTCACGGTGGATTTTTATAGGAATCAAAAAAACAAAAAACAAAATTTAGACTCCACGGTTAACATGTACAATGATCCACAAATGATAATTCCCAAATAATACGAATAAAAACATTATTGCATAAGCAAAAATTAAGCTACCTACCATTATTCATATTCATATACCTAACGACGACAAAAAAATAGGCCAATGGCCATGCGCGGCAAAGCCGTGCACCTTTCTAGTGGGTACCCAGATCTGCACACCTAGAGGCGCTGGCAGCTGGGTCCTGGGGTCAAACTGACCCCAGCATCATACCCACAGAGCATGGGCTGCCATTGACTGGCTGTAGGTCACCGGCGGCGAACTTTTCGGCGATGAGACTAGCACCATCTGACTCGTCTCGTCAAGACGCATCTATCGGGATAGGTCACCAGGAAATGTTTCAACATCTACGCACATGGTGGCGGAAGAAACCTTTGGCAGCACTGTACGTACAGAGGTGACGCTTTGTAGTGTTTGGCTTGCCGTCTCCAGTGAGGGCAGGCTCGGTAGAGGCCACAAGGGCTTCTGCACTAGCTTCGCCCTACCACTGCGATAGATGAATGAGAGAGATAGAGGGCAGAGAGGCAACGATGAGAGCGAGCCACAGACGAGCACGCATCCATGGCCATGGCGTCCGCCTGGTCAGAAATCCGGCCAAGGGGCTCACCTACGGACGATGCGCAGCGCGTCTAGGGCGGAGACGAAGAGGAGAACATGGCAAAGCTGTGGTGGCAGTGAATCGAAGAATGGCACAGTGGTAAGCTATGGCGGAGGTGTGAGTTTATGGTGGCGCTGTTTGCCAGTGCTGGGAAGGAAGGAGAAGAACACAGAGGCGAAAAGGGCGAGGGAGAGAGTGAATGGGAACGGGGAACGAGTGGGTGAGGCGCTATAACGCGTAGTCGGCCACGGCACCGCCCATCCCCGCCGGTGTACGGGTGCCAAGTGGAGCGCGGCGCTTGGCCATGGTCGGGCACGATATGAACTGAAATTTTCAGTTTGAACTCGATTCAGTCCAAAGGAATAGCCTGACGGCCCAACTTCGATGCACTATATCTCCCAAACCGTCGAGTTTTGGCAAAAACTTTGACTACGAGTTTTGAAGAGCCTCATGTGTAGATCATTGGGTTCCATAGAAGTAGGAGCTAATTTGGCCTGGTTTAGAGTGTACAAAGTGCCAAAGTAGGGTACCTCGAAACTAAAAACTAGTTTCAGACTGAAAATTTGTCTCCAAACAGCCCCAAATTCTGCCTTTTCATACTTTTTGAATATGTTAGGCATATTTTCAGGATTTATGACCAAAAACAACTTTTGTACCTTATAAAATTATCATTAAGATTGTTTAAGGGTGCACAGACATGCATTAACTCTAACTAGACATTCAAAGCAGGTCAAACTAAATCACTCCAAAGGTCAATTTTAGTCAAACTAACCATGCAAGCATAATTAGCCAAAGTCATTAACCTAAACATAGGTTCATTTTGTGCCCTAAGCATATCTAAATTATTTTAGTGAACAACCATCAACCACTTGAGCATTCTTATCATGTTTTCACAAAAGACAAGCAGTTACCTTACTAAATTTAGCATCACAAACATTAATGACATGATTTATGCTAATGCTCATGCATAACAATGCTTATGCTTATGAATGCAAGTGTTAATGCCTGATTAAAGAAAGCTTAACACCAGGGGTGTTACAATGAGCTTTGTGGGAAGCTTCAGAGCCAACTTGATGCCATTTGCAAGGCTTTCTTTGAGAGCTGCTCTAAGAATCGGCATGACAAGGAGAAGCAATTCAAGGAGCCCAACTAGCTGAAGCTTTGCTTGCTGCTTCTAAAAGCACCCAAATGAATTTTGATGAACAACCCAAGTTTGATGATGATCCATATCATACTCATGAAAATTATGCTGCTATGTTAGATGGTCATAAAAAGGCTGTTGAAAATAATTTGTTGACTGCGGTAAATATGATTACGACTAGATTTGATAAGTAAGAAGGCAAAACAACCGATATACATCAATCGAGTGTTGAATTTGCTTCTCAATAATATGAATATATTCCTTCTAATTTTTATGGGAATCAAAGTTTATACGCAGCAACAAATAAAGGTAAATCGGCTCTTCGGCACAAGTCGATAAGAATGAGTCTACTAATCCTAGACAATCTAATCAAATGGTTGTTTTTTGATAATCGGGTCATACTACATGAACCGATCAACGACCAAAGACATAGAACTTCGGTGGGACAAAACACCATTCTTCTGCATCCGCCGAAGTTGCCTAATGCTATCCCCACGCAACAAAGTGCTAATGCAGTCTGTAACATCCTGGGTTTTTGAAGAAGCAAAAAATATGAAGCATGTAGATGATAGGTCAAACCTAGCTCAACTAACAACAATTTATAAATAAATTGTTGCATACATATAGAATTGCTTTTAGGGTTTCCTGGAGTTCTTTGTTCGAGTTAGGGTTTAGTGTTGGAGAGCACAACTCCATAGCAACCACTTTCCTTCCTTGTGGATCTATCTCGAGTTTCCTCTCTACTCTTTCCTCATTCTCCTTATACTTTTCCTCCGCCCCTACGAGTGCCTTCCATCTTTGGAGCACATATTTGCCAGGAGGAAAAGCTCCTTACCTATTCTTCTCTCTCATCCCTATACTCTGATCCCTCTTATCCCCTACACTTTGACTTCTTGCTTACTTCCCCAAATCGATGACTCATCACCTTGATATCTCTTTATTCCCTATACCTGTGCCGTCCTGCCGCCACTAAACCACTGGTGAGCTTGTCTGTCCTTCCCTGCTCACCCTCCCTTTTGCTGCCAAAGCAACCCCGCATTCCCATCACCCCATCAATCCCTAGGCTTCATTAGCTCCATGGATCGGTTCGCCAAGGTCTAGAACACTTTCCTGGCAAGTTCTTGAAGCACGACATAGACCAAAGTGGGGGCATCGATTTGCCGCCCTTGGTCTTCCCGGACTCCCGACCGCCGAAGTGCTGCCGTGGCTCTCGCAGCCGCGCGCCCCCGACGCGCCTCCGTTAGCCGCACCAGTAGCAGCATGGAGTTCCTAGCTACTTTGAATGTAGGAGGAGGAAGAAGATGGAGGTCGATTTGATAGTTTGCCGAAGCCCCCCCGCCATCGACGCTGTCCGCTGCCGCCGCGTCCTCGTCGCCGTCCTAGGAGCCCCAGTCCAATTAGTGCACTGTGCGCTACTCGCCTTGGACACACGAAGCCGTAACACACGGCAAAGCCGCCTCCCATATGTCCCAGCGCCCTGCCGCTGTAGCCTAGCCATGCGGCTCCACCACGGCACGTGCACCGATGAGCAAGCCCACCAAGAGCTTGCCGCACCATCACCGCTGCCTTCGCCCGCCCTTAGCGAAGCCAAGGACGCAGCCCTGCCAAGCTCGAGTCGACCATAGCCGCTCATCACTGACGCGGCAACGCCGTCTCCACCGTGTCGCTCCGCTTGTCGTAGCCTATCCATCGGCTACCAGGGGTGCCTAACTGCAACCCTAAGCCCACCGGCAGGTCTGCCGCAGCCGCACGATCCCCTAGCGTCCCACCGCAGCCTCGCCTTGTCACTGGATTGCGCAGCCACACCGACTCACCACCGACAGCAGTCCATCGTGAAAAGAACAGAGGAGGATGGGGAATAGAGGAAGAGGAGTAGCCGTGGACCTAGTCTACCATGAGCCATAAGGAACAGAGGAAGAAAAGGGCCTTTGGTCCACCATGGACCGACGCCCATAGACCGCAGCTAGTTAGAGGCCCAACTAGCCACGTGGATGCCCTATCTGCTTGACACGTGTCAGGGCTAGCCCGACCTAGACCGGCTCGAGTCCAGCCCTGTATAGGCCTGCCACAACCCAGTTCAGGCCCAGACATGGTTGACCATTGACCAGTCAACCATTGACCGTTGACCAACCCCACATGTCAGCGACCGACTCCACTAGACCACACATCATGGACCAGATTGACCGGTCCCACCTGCCATTGACTGCCACCGCATCAGCCAATCAGAATGTGCCACGTGTCAGCCCCTAGATTATTCTAGCCTTTTTCATTTTGAGAATATGAATTAACCTTCAAAAATTCATAATAAATCTATCGTAGTTCTAAAAATTATGAAACTAGTTTCATAATTTTTCTAAAATCAAGCTCTACATCATTTCCTAATTCACCAATGCATTAGCCAACCTTCATTTTGCCCTTCTTATTCGTGCCCTCACATATCTGCATCTCTTCTTGTCTTGCAGGAAGCTTCTACTCTCTTCCGCTATGGAAATGTGCTACTCCTTTAGTCGTGTCATGACAGTTTAGTTCTTTGGTTGAGTTGTTGGCTCTTACTGTCATGTTGATGGGTCTTCAGTAGTTGTTGCTGATGTACTATGAGTGTTACGCCCAATCCCCATCCTTAGGGCACAATCGCTACGGGTTTGAGGCTAATGTTATTATTGATGCGGATCCTAACCGCACGCTTAAATCCTACATGACCTCAGCTAGTGGGATACGAATAGGGATAACTCCCATAGACCAACGGGCGCCAACTCGCTTAGGTCAAAGCTCATGGTCGCGAGTCGCCTCACCATGACCATTGAGTTCTACCTTCTTTTGCACTTATGTTTGTCCTAGCCTACTCGTATGTTTGTACCACCTTGACTATAGCATTCCTTCGGATCTAGCGGTGACAACCGCCCACTACGAGCTGTAGGAATAGCCCTGTGCCATTACGTTGCACGGTCGTGGTACCCTACGGGTAAGTTTGAATCGTGAGAACATGTCTCTTTCTCTCCACCTTCGTCCGTTCCATGACGAGTTGGACGAAAGGGTGCGGATCTCATTCTTCTCTTTTGGTTCTCTTCTCGTTCTTCTCTTTTGATTCTCTTGTGCGAAGCTCCTTGCCAATGCCTCGAATTCTCTATAGCGTTGGTATTGGGAGAAGCTAATCACTTGTTGTTTTCCTTTTCGCTTAGCCCGTCCCTCTATTTCTCGTCATCGTGATGCTTGGATTGGGAGGATGTGAGCCGTGGTGTTTGCCAAAGATGAGTTTAGGTCTATGCCATTATTTTGAAGCGATACATATGTCAACCCAATCGACTCAGGAAGTATGAGCTAGGCTATGACTTAAGCTTTTGCTTAGTGAATAACCACTCTTTTTCTTTGACCCAAGGATCGAACATCCGTCGATAAGGCTAAATCGTGCTTTGACTATTCTCTTGCTATGTGTGTTGCTTCGTGAGTTAGCCGCTTCAAGGAGGATGAGGACATGATCGACAACAACTATTGGAGAGGACTCGTTGATCGACTACATCAACCTGTACCACTACTACCTTGATCGCGCAGGTGTCATGGCAGCACCCTTTACTTAGAGAATCCTATTAGACATTGCAAATGAGTAGAATGGCTTAGCTATTCCTTTGCTAGTATATCGATGCATGCTTTTGCCTGAGCCATATCTACCTTGCATGGAACTACTTTACCCTGACTAACCTACCTCGTGCTCGCACTATATCTATGCCTACCTGCTTGCTTGCATATTACTTCACTATATTTTACTCCACTTTGCATTATGTCTGGGATGTGATGCGGGTGGAGAACCCTGGGTGGGCTCAGCTCGGGATGCTGGATTTGGTGATCATATGGGTGTCTCTAGATAATATAACCTATTTAGGTTGTCTGGTGAGGGTTGAGTCAACTGGACAGGATCTACGATGAGCTTTTAGAGTGAGTCTTGCCAAGGGGGTGCAACCTGGGCACCCCTGTGTTCTGAGTACTTGTGGCGGGTACATTGTGACCCATTTGAGGAGATATCTTGTCTGGTCCCTCCTAGGATCTGTTGTCTCTCGAGAACCGGAACCACGGACCCCTTCCTACACACCACTCGCCCTAGATGAATAGGGGACAGATGATTTTAGCTACCTAGGGTGGTCCCACTACTACTAGGAATATGTAGTGTAGGAAGGTATGGGTAGAGCTCACACCCTTCCGAGCGTAGGTTCTTGACTTCACAGTGTCAGCCACTCCAGACTCGACTTGGGGTGTTCCAGGGCTGAGAGGTAGGGTGGCATTCTCATAGTTAGGGGGTCATTATGATATCAGCCTAGGTGTTCACGAGCACCAATGACGGTTATCTTGTGGATGGTCGGCATTAGCCAGTTACAGGTGTATACATTTTGTAGAGTTGTTTCGAGTCTATATATAGTCCATGGCCTTGGTATGGCCATTCCGTGACCCATGCTTCTCTTGAGTAGTGAGAGGAGTCCTTTCTACCTCCCCCAAGTGATGATGTTGTTGTTGTTACCCTATGGCATGCTGGCCATTTAGGCAAGGATGAGAGGGAGTTGCCCTTTGCCGCCCACGTATTGGTTGGTGGTACAGGGGTGGATGGGAATGATTAAAACTTGATGAACTATTATTATTACAACTTACTGCTTCACATGCTTTAGGATGCAAACCGCAGCCAAATAATAGGATCGCCAGATCCCCTTATTTTTGCTTTCCACCAAAGCTCATTGGTGTTGACCATGACCTGTACATATCTAGCAGTGTGCAGACTTACCTGCCTTACAGAGAAGTTGAGATTAGACGGATTAGGAGGTCTCATGCCTACGCTCAAGTTTGGTTCAGAAGGGAAAGTCTACGCCATGCATAGCCTACTCTGACGGATGCCATGAAGGAGTCTTCACCAACTTTCCTCTGATATTCTCTTAGATACGATTCCGCTAGAATAACCATGTAATAGGTATGATATCATGAGTTGTATTACTTTGTAAACTTGTAATCTTATGATGTATGATATGATATCAGCTGATATATGATAATGTGATGGGATGACCTCTTGGGATTATCACCTTATTATAATTCTGTGGATTTTCTCTTTGTGGAAAATTGAGGATGTTTCAGTTAGTATCAGAGCCATACTTGACCTTAGGATGAGACCATTAGTACCAAACATTAGTTTAGGAGCCAACAATCCTGTCTGTGATAGGGTTATAGATGCTAACACTTGATTCCCACTCTCTACCTTGAATTCTCTGCTAACTAATCTTCCTTGCTCTGGAAAGTTGACCTCTAGGAAAGGATTCCCATTTACCTACCCATGATTAGATAGCTAGACATGTGAGACTTTAAAGGCTTAGGAGTCGCCTTAAGTCAACACTATGCATATAGGAGTTGTAATGCTGCTTGAGTGCCTGGATCTTATGCTTTTTATAACCCTTGTGTTTATATTGCTTGAGTGCAAGCTATATGATCTATTTTATATACGTATGGCTCTAGGACCCTACTGTTCTAACAGGCTAAATCCAAAGCCGCCCATGACTAGATAAGTGCCCCAGCAGTCAGAGTCAGAAGGACAAGGCCAATGCAGCATGTTTTACCACTCTATTTCTAAAACTGTTTTTGGCTTCCAACTCAATGCATTTTTCAAAAAACGCTTACCCTACTCTTAATTCAAAAAGTCCCCCTTACTTTCCAAGCAACTCCCTTTCAAATATAAAATCATTCCAAAGATGTGCTAAAAATGTTTTGGTTTCCTTTCCTACCTGCTCTTGATTTCAAAAATTGTTTACCAAACATTTTGAAAACAAGTCTCCCCTTTTGAATGTGTTACAAAATGTTCTTCCATTTTCAAAATAGGGTTTCAAAACTAACCATCTTGAAAACTTTGGACACTTTTAAAGTATTTTCACCAAAATGATTTGAAACTTCGCTACTTGCTATTTCAAAACCTCCTTATTCAAAAGACTACTTAAAAAGGTGTAAAAAAAGAAAGAGGATTTGATTTGTTTGAAAAGATTCTTTTCACACTTTTCTAAAATACCCCCTTCTCCCTTACTTGGAATATCCAGTCGATGCTAGTAACTGAGGGGGTAGAGTTGTGATCATGATCCACTGTGCCGTTACGAAACTTGGGGCCCCATGTGTGATGCACCCGCATGGCTTGCTGCTGGGCGTATGCAAGTATCGTGGTTGTGACCATGACCACCCTGATTGGTATTTGAGAATGATTGAAATTCCACGTTTGGCTCTATTAAAACCCTTTTTAAAAATAATTTAGCAAATCAGTGGAGCTTTTCAAAATCTAGTTTTAAAATATATATAAGAATATGCATTTGTGTTTGGAAAAAAAGGAGTTTCTCAAAAACCAAGTTTGATTGCAAAAATATTTAAATTTCAAAGGAATAAAAGAATTTAAAACACTTTCAATCTAGTTTTGATTAAAAGGGGCAATGATGCTTTGTTTCCAAAATAAACTAAGTTTCAAAATATTTTGATTTGAAGTATTTCTAAAACAAAAAGGGGGTGTGTAGATTGATTGTGAACAAAGGCCCTTCAAATATTTTGTCTTGGAAACTCGTATTTATTTTCAACCCTCCTCAAAATCTATTCGAAGGCTTTGCAAATCCCCTCAGTTATAAAAAGGAATTTGAAAACTATTTTGAAAACCTTTTCCAAAAGCTCCTTTGAAAAAAAATTAATGAGGCTCTTGCAACGAATGGTCTTGCAAAAAATCTCATCCACTCTTATATAAATAAAAATTCCTTTCCAAAGATTTTATGTAAACATCATTTCTAAAAACTTCTTCTTCAAAAGCTTGCTTGCAAAACCTAATGCATTGTTGCATATAGTTGGCCACAACCCTAGGTCTGCAAGACCTATCGGAATACTTGGATACGAATCAGGATTGAGTTATCAAGGAAAGCAAGAAGGGCGACGATTCCTTCCTGGCATAGTTTCATGGAACCACTACATCGATCAAGGAGCAACACAACAGGAGTAAGGACTTCAAGAACAACACCCACATTGTCTCCACCAGAGCAATACCTAAATCTTGGGGATGAGATTCCTTCAAGGGTAAAGGACTGTAACATCCCAGGTTTTTGGAGAAGCCAAAAATATGAACTTTCAAAAAATTTTCTTGCAATTGTGTGAAGCATGTAGATGATAGGTCAAACCTAGCTCAATTAACAACAATTTATAAATAAATTATTGCATACATATAGAATTGCTTGTAGGGTTTCTCGGAGTTCTTTATTCGAGTTAGGGTTTAGTGTTGGAGAGCACAACTCCATAGCAAATCCTTTACTTCCTTGTGGATCTATCTCGAGTTTCCTCTCTACTCTTTCCACATTCTCCTTATACTTTCCCTCCGCCCCTATGAGTGCCTTCCACCTTTGGAGCACATATTCGCCAGGAGGAAAAGCTCCTTACCTATTCTTCTCTCTCATCCCTATACTCTGATCCCTCTTATCCCCTACACTTTGACTCCTTGCTTACTTCCCCAAATTGGTGACTAATCACCTTGATATCTCTCTATTCCACAAGTCGAATAATACTTTACCTTAACTCCCTTTCAATTTCCCTATTCATACCTCCTTTTACCCCAAGTCAAATAATCCTTTTAACTTGATCTTCGTTGTTGCCAATCAATGAGCATGGACCCCACACCCCTAAGAGACCCCTAGTGGACCACCAAGGTTATGTATATGCTTGGCAACACATATATGCATACACATGTGCTCAAGGAGTAAATAGGATGGAGAAAATAAATAGAAAAGGGAATAGGAAGAGAGAGGGAAGGGAAAAGGCCAATCTGGCCCAAGTTCCTCATGCCAGCCTTGTCCACTCCAGCTTGAAGCCCAGCTCACCTCCCTTGCCTTCAGCCCATGAGCAAGCCTGTAGCCCAATTGGCCTTGTCCTTGCCCCAGCCCAGCAGCAGCGTCACGACCCATAGCTGCTTGCCTTGCTCCTGCCCTCGGACCACGCGAAGGGCCACAGCTGGCCTAGCCCATGAGAGTGGCCAGAAGCCCAGCTAGGCTAGCCCACTGGCTCCCCTCCACCGGCCTTGCCAACCAGCCCGTTCATGCCTCAAGCCAAGGAAGCCAACTACTATGTTTCTATTACGCCGACAAGTGGGCCCCGCCATCGTCATCTCGTTCCTTTCTCCTTTCCCGGCTTCATGACAAAGCAGAGTAGAGTGCCGCCCTGATGTTAGAACAGGGATCCCAAGGCACCCTGCCCATCACAGCCATCCCTTCTCATCCCACGCACACTCGGATGGTTGCCACGCTCTCGATCCATGCCTCGCCTGCCCCCACGGCCCCTGCCCAAGCCAGCGCACCCATGATGCCATGGCTGTGGCCCATGCCACTGATGACGCCCCCACCTCACCATGTCACTGGCCGCCACTCACCAGCGCACCCGTGACCCCGAGTAGGGCCATGGAACCCTAGAGCTCGTGCATCAGGGCCCTCCGATTGACCCCGACGCCAGCGTAGCCGCCCGTCGGCCGCCATGGCCGATGCTCCGGCTATAAAAGCCACCTCTCAGCACCCTAGCTCCTTCCATGTCCACATCGCCACTCAGTAGCCATGCCTTGCCACACCCAAGCTAGAGTATAGGAGGAAGAAAGGAGGGAAGAAGTGGGAGCAGAGTAGATCCGAGCCTGCACTCGCCGGCGTCGCTCATGGCCGTTGCAGAGGGTGCTACCGGTTCATGCACCGTCGCACCACCACCGTATCCTGACACAGTCTGCCTTGGCATCCGGAGCTCCATCATCATGCTGAAGTGCCTCGCGACACCGGCCTCAGCTCCGAGCGTGTCCACCGTGAGCATGCCATCGTCCTTCTCTCTGGGCCGCGACGCCGAAACCACGGCACCGCCAAGCAGCCCTGGACCACGACCCTAGCCATGACTACCTGGCAGCGCAGCCTACCTCAACCCCTACTTGCGCCACCCTGCTACCACCGAACTGCTGGTGAGCTTGTCCGTCCGCCCCTACTCACCCTCCCATGGCCGCCGCAGGAGCACCCCCGCGTTCCCGTTGCCCTATATTTCCCTAGGCTTTATTAGCTCCATGGATCAGTTCGCCAAGGTCTAGAATGCTTTCCTTGCAAGTTCTTGGAGCCCTACATAGACCACAGTGGAGGCGGGCCGCTTTTCCACCCTTTGTCTTCCTGGACTCCCGGCCACCGGAGCACCGCCGTGGCTCTCGTAGCCGCGCGCGCTGCCGTGCCTCCGTTAGCCGCACCGGTAGCATCATGGAGTTCCCAGCTACTCCGAACATAGGAGGAGGAAGAAGATGGAGGTCGATTTGATGGTTTGCTAAAGCCCACCACCACCAACGCCCTCCGCCATCACCGCATCCTCGTTGCCATCCTAGGAGTCCCAGTCCAATTAGTGCACCGTGCCCTGCTCACCTTGGACACACGAAGTCATAGCGCACACCAAAGCCGCCTCCTGTACGTCCCAGCGCCCTGTCACCGTAATCTAGTAGTGTGGCTCCATCGTGGCACGTGCGTCAGCGAGCAAGGCCACTAAGAGCTCTTCGCGCCACCGCCATTGCCTTCGCCTACCCTTAGTGAAGCCAAGGCCGTAGCCCTGCCTAGCTCGAGTCGATCGCAGCCGCTCATCACCGATGCAACAATGCCATCTCCATAATGTCGCTTCGCTCATCGTAGCCTATCCACTGGCCACCAGGGTCGCCTAACTGTTCCCCTGAACCCACCAGCAGGTCTACCGCAGCTGCACGATCCCCTAGCGTCCCACCGCAGCCTCACCTTGTCACTGGATTGCGCAGCCACACCGACTCAAGTCCATCATGAAAAGAACAGAGGAGGATGGGGAATAGAGGAAGAGGAGCAGCCGTGGACCTAGTCCACCATGAGCATAAGGGGCAGAGGAAGAAAAGGGACTTTGGTCCACCATGGACCGACGCCCATAGACCGCAGCCAGTTAGAGGCCCACTAGCCACGCGGATGCCCTATCTACTTGACATGTGTCAGGGCCAGCCCGACCTAGACCCGCTCGAGTCCAGCCCGGTATAGGCCCACCACAACGCAGTTCAGGCCAGGACATGGTTGACCGTTGACCGGTCAACCATTGACCGTTGACCGACGCCACATGTCAGCGATCGACTCCACTGGACCCACACATCACGGACCAGATTGACCGATCCCACCTACCACTAACTGCCACCGCATCAGGGATTAGGGTTTAGGGAGTTGGTGCCTGTTGGTCTACCCTAAGGACAAGAGAATCAAAAGAGAAGAACGAGAAGAGAACCAAAAGAGAAGAATGAGATCCGCACCCTTTCGTCTAACTCATCATGGAACAGACAAAGGTCGGGAGAAAGAAACACGTTCTCATGATCCAAACTTACCCGTCGGGTACCACGATCGTGCAACATAATGGCACAAAGATATTCCTATAGCTCATAGCAGCGCGGTTGTCAACACTAGATCCAAAGGAATGCTATAGTCAAGGTGGTACAAACTTACGAGTAGGCTAGGACAAACATGAGTGTAAAAGAAGGTAGAACTCAATGGTCATGGCGAGGTGACTCGTGACCACGAGCTTTAACCTAAGCGAGTTGGCACCCGTTGGTCTACAGGAGTTATCCCCTATTTGTATCCCACTAGCCGACGTCATGTAGGATTTAAGCGTGCGGTTAGGATCCGCATCAATAATAACCTTGGCCTCAAACCCGTAGCGATCGTGCCCTAGGGATGGGGATAGGGGGTAACACTCATAGTACATCAGCGACAACTAGCGAAGACCCACCAATTTGCTTGCATATTACTTCACTATATTTTACTCTGCTTTGCATTATGTCTGGGATGTGATGTGGGTAGAGAACCCTGGGTAGGCTCGGCTCAGGATGCCGGACTTGGTGATCGTATGGGTGTCTATGGATAATATAACCTGGGCAGGTTGTCTGGTGAGGGTTGAGTCGACTGGACAGGATCTACGATGAGCTTTTGGAGCGAGTCTTGCCAAGGGGGTGCAACCTGGGCACCCCTGTGTTTTGAGTACTTGTGGTGGGTACATTGTGACCCATTTGAGGAGATATCCTATCTGGTCCCTCCTAGGATCTGTTATCTCTCAAGAACCGGAACCACGGACCCCTTCGTACACACCACTCACCCTAGATGAATTGGGGACAGATGATTTTAGCTACCTAGGGCCGAGCGTAGGTTCTTGACTTCACAGTGTCAGCCACTCCAGACTCGACTTGGGGTGTTCCAGGGCTGAGAGGTAGGGTGGCATTCTCATAGTTAGGGGGTCATTATGATATCAGCCTAGGCGTTCACGAGCGCCAATGATGGTTATCTTGTGGATGGTGGGCATTAGCTGCTTACAGGTGTACACACTCTGCAGAGTTGTTTTGAATCTATATATAGTCCGTGACCTTAGTATGGCCATTTCGTGACAAACGCTTCTCTTGAGTAGTGAGAGGAATCCTTTCTACCTCCCCTGAGTGATGTTGTTGTTGTTACCCTATGGCATGCTAGCCGTTTAGGCAAGGATGAGAGGGAGTTGCCCTTTGCCGCCAACGTGTGAGCGTGGTTTGTTGAGTGAGATGAGAGGTTGTTGGTTGGTGGTATAGGGGTGGGATGGGAATTATTAAAACTTGATGAACTATTATTATTACTACTTGCTGCTTTGCATGCTTTATGATGCAAACCACAAGCAAATAATAGGATCACCAGATCCTCTTATTTTCTCTTTCCACCGTGCTGACCATGACCTATACATATCTGGCGGTGTGCAGACTTACCTACCTTACAGAGAAGTCGAGATTAGACGGATTAGGAGGTCTCGTGCCTACGCTGAAGTTTGGTTCAGAAGGGAAAGTCTACGCCACGCATAGCCTACTCTGATGGATGCCGTGAAGAAGGAGTCTTCACCAACTTGCCTCTGATATTCTCTTAGATACGATTCTGCTAGATTAACCATGTAATAGGTATAATCTCATGTGTTGTGTTACCTTGTAAACTTGTAATCTTATGATGTATGACTATGATATCAGCTAATATATGATAATTTGATGGGATGACCTCTTGGGACTATGATCTTATTGTAATTCTGTAGATTTTCCCTTCATGGAAAATCAAGGATGTTTCACAGTCCCTTCTACCAATTATACAGATCAATTTAATTAGTTTAAGAAAGAATTGACTAAGTGTCTTGAGAAAAGCATAGTTGTGTCAATTAAACCTAGACCACCAACCACAAACCATAGCCTACCCACTTTTATTATTTGAAGGCTCCTGATGGCTGGAAGGTGCCAGATTTCCAAAGTTTAGTGGAAATGACAACAAAACTTCAATGGAACATGCACCACTAGCACTTGGTCTCAATTAGAAGAGAAATTTGATATTCACTTTTATATCAGAGTCCAAGAAACTAGATTATCACATCTCACATTGGTTCGTCAAGGGCATGATGAAATTGCTCTTGATTTCTTTAAAATGTGTAGGTAGATTAAGAACCGATGTTTCCACTTAATATTTGGTTCAATAGCTTGCATTCTAGCATTCAAGATAAACTTGAGAATGTTCAATTCAATATTTTAACCATTTGGTTGATAGGACCATTTTTTGGGAATCACACCTTAAAGAATCTCATGATACTCATAGAATGCATTGTTTGAATGTACATGCTCTTAATAGTCAATTAGATTGTTTGGATGATGAAAGTAGAGAGTGTTGGCTACTGAATTTAGGTGGCCAGCAAAGAATGAATGAACTTGCTACTTGTCCTTCTCTCAAGCCGATTCAAAAGAATTGGAGCGAGGAAGTAAAGTTTACCTTTGATGTTTCTTAATGGACCTCATTTTTGATTAATTGCCCAAAATTGGATACTTTAGAATTCATTATACTATGCCTATTCTCATGCCACTAATGATTGTAAATACCATAACTCTTATTCTCATGCCACTAATGATTGTAATATTTTCTGTCGGCGTGTCCAATTGGCCCTTAATGAGGGATGATTGAGTCCTACTGACATGCAAATCAACAAGAATCCTTTTCCAGCACACAGGAATGTGGTTGAGCAAGAACACCAACTATTTTGATCTAACCCAAGCTCGCTGATAAAGCTCAAGGCAAGAAAGTCATTATCGGTGAACCACGTGTAGGACCGATTGTTCAAAAGAATTTGGGGCGGAAAGTGGTGCTTGAGAAGGACCAACATGTCAAGGATAAAAGCTTACAATCACCAATGGATTAGCAGAGGCATTGCGAAGGCAAAGATGGCATGAGCTGCAAACGGCACAACACAGGTCGGCTAGGCCGACTGTCTCAGTCTTAGTCGGCTAGGCCAACCCCTGTAGTACCCAACCAAGTCGACTAGGTTAATTTTTTGTTGGCATTTCTTAACTTTGTTACTATAAGTAGCAACATCATGAAGAAATACGTCAATGATAGTTCTAATTGTCTATAGAACAAGTCCACAAGCGCACAGAATTATCGTGGTAGCACTTCACCCGGGAGTATTCGGGCATCGTTCATTTATACTTTCCTGTAGGAAGGCATGGTGTAACAGTGTTTTGTATGGACATGAACAAGACGACTGTATGATAGACCAATACTCAATACAGGGGTAAGTCATGATAGATTTATGATAGTGTGACACACATTCGAGCCAACCTCAAGGATAAAAAGAAAACAAAAAATAAAAGAATATTCCTAAGCTGAGAACAAAGAATGAAAGAATATCCTATGCAGAGCAGGCATGTTCTAATATAGCCATGCATAGAACCAGCTAATGTCATATGATGTACAGTCTAAGAAATGTGTCAAAGTTAAGAGCAACAGGGAGATCCTGACAGCTGATCTGTCAACCGATGGGGACATTTATGAACTCCTACATGACATACGAACATGGGGGATTACGAAGGATGGACGGGACTAGGTCACTCCCCACCTCCTACCCCTCAACGGGGCATGCCTTCATATTTGAAGGCTCCCTCGTATCTGGACACCATGCCCGCATACTAAGGAAGTACCTATATCCCCCTCGGACTCCCACCCTATGGATGGATGAGCTAGAACATAGACAAACCGAAGGAACATAGAACCATTACTTCTTTCCCATCATTATCTCTCATCTTGTAAATCACATGAACAATGAAGAACAAGGATGAACATGCTAAGAAATTCTCATATAAACTATATTCTACTTCATACTCATCAAATATAACATGAGCAAAACTATACTCTAGTTCTATAGCATAACCAGAACAAAATGAGAGCAAGAATATAATTGTATTCATACCGATAATCCTTTCTTCCTAGTACAATCTCTCCAATGAAGCTTTGCCTTGCTCCAAAGTACTACTAAAACTAATAAAGCTACAAGAAGAGGTAGTAAGGTGGCTCCAAATGAGTTATGTGAGAGAGTGCCTCCTCTCCTCCTTTTATAGGTTGTTGAAGGTGGTTCGGGGGCATAATCTTCCAAGTGCACAACCGCCTATGCTCCACAAGGAAGGCACAAACCGCCTCACCAAGGATGGGCCTGGACAGCAACCTGGCAGGGGCGCGCGCCCGATTTCGGCGCCCTCCACTGACCATCTTTGGTTGGTTGGCTGCTGAGTGGGCTTGGATCATGGTGGCATGGTGCACTCGGTCTAGTTTGGTCCCAAGGTGGACCTCTTCCTTCTTCCTTGGTTTTACGCTTTTCAAAAAGTGTATTTTCTAAGTAAAATGTCTTGCACTTGGCGTGTATTCCTACAGAGTGACAATTATCTCAGTACAAGTGGAATTAGGTTAATAGTAAAAGTATATGTGCATGTAATATATAATTCTCCCCTTTCTGGTCTATTATTGGTGGTATAAAATAGACATTAAGGACTACCAACAAGATCCCCCAAGCTTACCCTTTGCTCATCCCGAGTAAAGCTAGGCTTTAGTTGTTGATCAGGAGTTGCTGCAATGCCGATCATATTTCAAATTTACCAAGGTTATAACAAAGTTTTCAACTTCAATTCAAATGAATAAACATGCTTTCTGTAACATCCCCAGTATTAGGCCTAACCAATCTTGCATTACATTGCATAATCATCTCATGAGCATCTCATTTGCATGGTGATCACACAACTAGGCCGTATTATTTGGTGCTTGCTTGATTATATTTCAAATAGGATATTTGAATGCTAGGTTATGGTTTACTATGTAATTGATGCTTGGATTGATTTGAAACATGTTTATAATGTCATTTGGAGTCATGTTGGTGTTGGTCATATAACCCAAAAATTGATTTGGTTGAGTTTTGACCGAAATGCCCTGGATGTGAATTCTAGCCCTGTTTAAAATGTGTTAGTTACATTGCTTATTTCAAGTTGGACCTTTAATAAGACTTGTAGATACAAATTTAGGGAACAAAAGTTGTTTGATGTGCATCTCATGAAAATCCTTTTAAGGTCTTCAAAAATTCCAAAAATAGTTGCATATATGTAAATTATTATTTTTAAATTGATTTTTCATTTTTCAAATATAGGCTGAATTAGCCAAAACTTTCTATATATAAAATATTCTACTTGTCGAGAGGAACATTTTTCGTATTCAATATTTTTCTTGATTTGGGTTTGTTTGCAAGCTACAGGCCAAAGTTGTTTGCCATTCATTGAATGAATGGTGGACCCACCTGGCCCCACACGTCATCATCACCCTCCCCTCTCTTTCCTCTTTTCCACTCTATTTTTTCTGCTGCTGAGCACCAGGGCATCATCGACGCCGCTGCACTGCTACTGACTCGCTTCGCCGCTGCCCTGCCCTGCCTCGCCTGCCGCTTCACGACGAGCGCCGCTACCGCGGAGCTCAGGGCTCACGTGGCCTGGCCGCCTCGGGCCACCGTGAGCCAAGCCGGAGCCACCCGCGGGTGCGCATGGTCCTCCCGACACTTAGCCGCAGCCCCGTGGCTGCCGATGGGCCCCCATCGGCCGAAAGCGCTCCTCCTCTGCTCCACCTCCCGGCGAGGACCTCGTCCCAAAATTGAAAAAAGTCAGGGGTGTCCGTGCTTAATGGCCAGACTCATGGTTTTATAGATCTAGGCCTGACCAATTTGAGGAAAGTTCAGGGACTTTTCTATAAAGTGTCTATCCTTTACTGATTTTCAATTCAATAACAAAATAGATTTTCAGAAATCTATAAAATGCTTTAGAAATTCATATATCTTAAAATAATGGTCCAAATTTTGTGAAACCAATTTTGTTAGCTTTCTTGTGAAGTGTACTACCTAGTAAAAATATAATATGCCATATTTGGGATACTTTTATGTATAGTTTTATTTAAGTTGATTTATTTACATTAAATGCTTATCATCTTTAGAAATGCATAATTAAAATGTGATTCCAGTTTTGCTAGTCTTCTTTTGTGATTCTCTATCTATGAAAAAATATTTGATGCATGCTTGCTGTGTAAAAATATGAAGTTGTAGTTCAAGTGTGATTTTTGGGTTATTCATGGAATAATTCAAAAATGCATTTTATGGACCTAGTTTAGGGTTGATAATTTTGTTGGGCTACTTATATGTCGTAAGATAGCTCTTTATTTAGTGAAACATGAGGTTTGACATAATTCACAGTACAAAGTATTTTTAGGTCCCCAATTATGTGTTGCCTTGTCTTTTTTGTGTAGAATAATAGGCTTATCCAAATGAGGTGAAATTTGGAAGGCAGCATAGAATTGATGTGTAATATCCCTTGTAAATTTTGTAGGTTTTTATGTGAAGTCAAACTAGGTGTTGGAGTTATAATCTATTCATAAAGTTGTAATTCAACCTTGCTTAGCCTTGTCATGCCATCAATAATGTTTCTTTAGGCATGCATAGGGTGTTTAATCTGTTAGTGTTACTATGCAACTTTAATTGATGTTTAAGATACATTGCCCGGTGTAAACTTACTAGTAGTGTATTGTGTGTGTTTGAATGGAGTTGTGGTAGTGATTAGCACATGATGAATGTGTTGAGATGGCTATGCTTAGTACAAGGGTCTTTAGCTTTACTGGCTTGTCTGCTAGTGATAGTAGGATGGTTAGTTGCTTTACCAACTTGTTTACTGGTGATAAGTAGAAAGAAGATTCACCAATAGGCTTACATCGTTGTAGTAGAGAATGCTGTAGATTACATGTGATTAGGGTACATGTTCTTAGATGATGTTGGTTACCTTATAGAAAGAGTATGCAAGCATTCATCATCATCATACTCCATCATCATACCATGTGCATTCCTCGTAGTCCTACATGCATATGCACCATACAGGATCTCTAGGAGAACGGAACGTGATATGAAACGAGGATCCAGAAGTTGAGTAACCGAGTGCCTAGTGCTTCAACCTTGCCCGTTGGAGGAAGGCAAGCCCCGGAGCATTCCTCCCTATAGTTTTACAAATAACTTAATTTGCGTCCTTTATTGTTTATTATGCATTAAGTTTATAGGAGTTGATCGATACCATTGATGCATTATGATTACCCTTGTCCACCTGAATTATCCATACACCCTGTTAAGTCTAGGCTCGCTTATATGCTTAGCCCTGCCTAATTAGATCGATAGAAGTCAGATGATTTCCTGTCATCCGCGAGTGATAGGCGGTGATTCATAATGGTGAGCTACATTGTTATCTTGGAATAACCATGAGAAGTAATAAATCGAGACCAGGCGGGATTGGTGTTGTGGACAGAACTGGAGGTTCTATGTTGTTTTTATCCCGTCTGTGTTGAACTAGGACCCGTCCGATGTCTCAACCCTCTTGTCATGTTGAATGCAACCCCACACTTAGTTGGCATTATGGAAACCATGAAGCCTAGTAGCATGTTTGGGCTGGGTTTTGACCTGCTGAATGCATCGTATTGGAGATGGCGCAGGTGATTACAGGGGCGCGAAGAGTAAGCTTGAGGTCAGCGTCTGACTAGTATGCAGTCGGGCGGCCCCTGGGTACGATGGTTCCTGTTGATCCCACGACTATCTTTTACCCGAACAGTGCGAACGGTGACCTAAGGTGCCTTCGGCCGGCATGTCTGGGTTTGTGTGGGGAGTATTTCACCAGCTGGTTAGGAATCGATTCAAATCGTCATCACTCCTGGATAGTGAGTACTTGACTTGAGCACCGACATCGTAGTAACAACTTGAACAAAGAGATGAGATGGTTATGATGTTGATGTTGAAAGATGCTCAACTAGAATTGGTTATTATTCTTGCTTGATAATTTCACCATGCTTGTTTAGTCCAGGTGCTAATCTAGCATGATCATGATAATGACTTGAAAATGCAAAGCTAGAGGGTTATAATAATTGCTCTTAATAAGCTCAAGCTTTTATGCAAAGAAATGAGTCAGCTAGCCTACTTATAAAGCCTTGCATACTCCTTGGAGTCACTTTATTTTTGGTTTATGACGGGTAAGTCTAGCTAAGTACATTCTTGTACTCAGGGTTTTATTCCCACTTATTGCAGCTCATAATACTTTTGCTGTGGCAACAAGATGGACTTGTATCCCACTACGGGAGGATTAGACCTTGGGCAAGGTCATCTCTTATATCTCGTCTAATTGCTGTTGTTGGATGTCGACCCTGAACTGGAAACGTATTTCAAATCATAGGTGTGAGTATATGCCAAAAAAATATTTACTGCCGCTATTTATTTGCCACACTAATTCAAAAAGGGTTTATGTAAAACCGGTGATGTAATTATGCTACATGATAAAGGTAAAACAGGTGAATGGTAATTGCTGAACTGTGCGATCTTGGTGTTTCATTGGAAAAGTTTGAAATCCTTTGAGATTTCACGGACTACCGGGTTAATATGAGCACAATGTGCTGACTAAATTGCCTCGGTGATTTACTTAGTACCTTAGGTTCATATTAATTGGGTGGTTCTGTTACAGCTGGCATCAGAGCAATGGTTTAGCTATTACTATTTATTTGGATATTTACTAAACGAAGAATTTGTTTTACAAAACTTTTTGCCAACTTATAGTTATATAGGTGTTTGAAAACTATGAGTTTGAACTTAAGAGTGTGCCAGTGGTCGTATCCTTTATGCCTAGTTAGGACTCCAGGTGGCTTATTTAAGTACTAACTCAGGGATTGCATCATATTTTCTATTTGTCGCGCTCATACATGATGAATATGTATGGGGGCCATTAATTTGAATGGTTATGTATGAATCATTTTGCCTCTACGCCAAGGTAAGGTTGGTTTGACGCTAAGTGTGAGTTGTGAGAGCATGATCGGATACACTGCCGATCTAGGGGAGTGCTTAGATGGTGCTGAATTATATACATGTTTACACATGTGTATATGAAGGTACCCCATTTGTGGGATCGTCTTCTGGAGATTTGTTTTGAGTAGCATGCATCTACATATAGGGATATCTATGGATATACCTGTGTGGCGGGGGGTGTGAGTAATCGGTGTTTTCACCTTGTTCCGAAGGTGCATGGATTTTTCGTCGCTTGCATCCATTGGGGGTTTGGGCTGAAATGGAAATTTTTGCTGGTACACCAACTTTGCGAGATCGTGTAGCTCGACTAGTTATTGCTATATGAGAGCATGTTCCGTATGCCACCACCTAGAAGTTAACTATTATTAATTTTAGGAAGTGAGGACGTACGTAACGTGCATGCATCATGGCATATGCTCATCTCATATCAACTGCATCACTTCTCTCCTTATAATAAAATATTTCTCTTTTGATAAAATCACCAATTTAATCTCCGTCTCATGAGAGTTGTAAATTAGTTGTACAGATGGCACGTATGAGGTGCATCAAGTCCAAGACAACCAAAGGAAAGGTTTTGCATCAACAGCTTGCCACCCGTGAGCTACATGGTGCCAAAAAGTTTCTAAAGGAATATGGAATGCCTTCTTTGCTATGGTGAATTCTGCACTCTGTGGGCTATCCCATGGGTAAAGAACCTCGCTACCAGTGGAGTAAGGAACTGGAGAGCCAACGCCCAAGTTTGCTCCCTATGGAAGTAGTGATTCCTGCCAAGAGCAAAGATGCGACACTCTGGTGTGGACATCAGTTGATTGCTCAAGGTAGGAACCCTCGAGAAGGTGAAAATGTGGTTGCATACAAGGCCTTGAGGGATTTGCTTAAAAGATGTCCAGACGAGGTTGCTCGTGCCATTGTCGGTGTGTTTCCCCATACCATGTTGTGTGGTGTCAGCTTAGTGAGACTACAATTGTTGGAGGTAAAGATGAGGCTGAGAACAGCAATGGTGCTGCTAGTAGAACCATGTTTGCTATGAGGAAGAGCTACTCTTGCCTGGAGGATGCATTTGAGTCCCTTAATCATGACTTCATCTATGTCACCTCTAAGAAGTGTGAGTTAAAGAAAGAATATGAGGAGGTAGAAAGGGTGACCATGTTGCTTGAGTAGATGACGCTTTTCAAGGATTGGGCTATTCAAAGAGAAAATGCTGCTGTCCATGAGACCTGGTCAGTAGCAACAGGCTTTTGATACAGTCGTGCAGCAACGGAATGAAGCTTGGAACGAGGAATACCACCTGAGAGACCAGGTGATTGCCTTGGGAATCATTAATGGTGCTCTACAAGGAGAACTGCAATGGGTCTACAACTAGATTCACCACAATCCTCCTAGAGCTGTTGAGGAAGGACCTCAAGTAGTGCCTAACATTGATGGTGCTAATGCTGGGACTACATGTAGTGTTGTGAACATGGACCATGAACATGAGGAGTAGGCCTGATGATGCATCTCTATAGGATGGATGCCTTATTTTGTTGGACCTTTATGTAATGGCATATAATACCAAGCAGTTGGTACAATGGTATGAGGGTCAATGAATGTGTATGACGTAGCATACCTCGATGAAGTATCTGTCCTGTGTAGCCTACAAGAACAAATACTAAGTGCCTCTAATATTGTGAACTAGAACTACGTCGTGCTTCAATTTGGTTAAATATTTGTCCTTGTAAATTCGCTTTTATTCCTCTTGGTCTATGATGATATGTCGACATTGGTTCCTTGTTGTCTCATACCTAGACCAATTTTAAGCGAATACTGCTTTTTATCATCTAGGTGAATGACTTGACGATAAAATACGTGGTAATTGCCATACTCGTTCCCGAACTACTCTTGCTATCCTCGATTTTGAAATCCCTGGTAACTCTTTTACCTTGTCTTGTGCACAGAGCTTAGTTGCACAAGGCATCCTGATATAATTCAATTATCTAGAGAATTATTCTATTGGTCGTAGTTGTGGTAATGTCATCTCGATTAACAATTTATAGTGCCACGACAAGAACCTAGACCATTTCGGTGGACGGGCCTGGATGGATTGCTAGGGGACGCGCTGGTATTGTAATTATTGATCGTAACCCATTATCTCGACTACAATCCGCCAGCACTCACATCATGTTATCAAGGATATGGCGATAGTACGTTTGTTGGTGGTGATCTTTTGTCACCTTTGGTACATAAAAATGTTGCCCCTCAAACTCCTCAAATTAGATAACATATGTTAATAGAGAGATGCTCCCTCAATGGTGACATCAACCAACTTCGGTCTTGGGAGAATTACCCATAGCTACGCTAAGTTTTCTCGCTAAGCCTCGCACCCAGGGATGGATACGGTACGTATGAGACGTGTTCTCATGTATGATATGCCATACCCATCCAGTTGACCCTTCCATGTTATTTTGTGACCTTATGACTATCTTTGTCTTCTCCACCTCTGTCTTGCACGTAATGCCTATTCATGCAAGAACCCCCTTAGCATGTAAATTAGTGTCTTGAAAGCAAGCTCTGTAGTAGTATCTTGATTAATGACTGAAGGTGCCGTGATAAAACCGAGAGCACCCTGTGGGTGCACACACATGGTTGTGCTGCTCGGCAAGCGCAGGTATCATGGTTATTATTCTTGACCTATTAAGGAAATTGCCTCAAGGTACTATTTTGTGTGACCCTACCTTGATTATCTTCTATATTCGTTGACTAATCAATGATGGCTTATCAATGATGACTTTCCCTCCTGAAGTGTGAGGGAAATCAACTCAAATAGCATGGGTCGTTAACATTAATAGTACTTTGACTACAAGAGATGGTAGACAAAGGACTCTACCAAGTGTTTCTCCTGGAATCGCACTATCTCTTGAAAAATGTGTGTTTTTTCTATGGCTTGATTAGAGATACACCATTTTTGCGTTGGATGAGTCTTGGGTGAACATTGAGCTAAGTGAGAGCCTTTTGGAATGGATTATGTTTAAGACTGAGTGAATTTTCATTGTTGTCTGGTCATTTTATCTACTTGTCTCTGAAGCACTTTATCAGTATGAACACGGAAGTCTTTGGAGCATCCAAATCAATATTAATTGGATTATAGGTTTTGTCCGATCAGTGGAACGATTCCCTGTCCCATGGTACTTCTCCTAAAGGAATTAGAACTCCTCTGCATTCGTGAGATCTTCTAATGCCTTATGGAGTATCCATCATTTATGGGAGTCAATGAAAAAAATTCTTCAGACGAAAACCTTTACTTAAACATTCTCGAGAATTGTCCTGACGGGTGTCATGACCTTGTGTTTACAGCTCAGTAGTGTTCGACCGTTACTACTATCCCTATATGAGCACCTAACGTGTCTTGCTTCTAAGGCACTAGGTATCCTCTATGGGCTGGAGGTTGGCAGCACTATTGGGATTGTACCTGGATTGTATCAAATCACCCATATGCCAGGCTCGATTATGCATTGGATATGCATTGTATGCACTATTTGGTATAACCATGGGCTTGCCAAAGTGCTTGTCCTCAAGTGTCAAGCAATCATCCTTTGAACATGAGATTTTGGTTTAGTTGAGGTACCCTTGGATTGAGAGATCGACAGGATTACCTTTGGGAAAGTGTTGGATGACAAAAGTTAGCAAGACCAAATTATAAGGATATAGGTCTTAAGCTAGATTGGTAATCTTAAGCCCTTTTCTCAACGTATGTACTTGGTTAGCAATCCTACTTAGTGGAGAGAGTAAATTGGAGGATTCTGCTAAGTTAGTGAGTTGTTGACCTAAGAACTTTGATTTCTACATGAGAAGATTTGGATCTCTCTGACCTAAGAACTTTGACTTCTACATGTAAAAGTTTGGACTCTCTCAGTCCAAGTTGCTCATATCGGCATTTTATTAGTCAGTGTTCCTATGAAGGGTTATGCCAGTGTTGAACTTGCTTCAAGGAATCCTATCACCTAGGTTCTAGGGGATATTATAGATAGTATTGCCGGTGCTATCCTTGTTGATAGCAAACTTGATTTGGATTTAGCTTGGTAGGTGTTCAAACCTCTTCTTGCCCTGCTTCTGAGTGACAACTCCTTTAGGATTTTGAAGCACCTTTTGATATATTTGATGGTGTGAATAGCAAATTTCCTCACATTCAACCCTTCGGCACCTCCAGCATGGGAAGTTGTCGATCATATCTTGTGATAACCTTCCCCTGTTGATGCAAAAAGGCATTGGATCTGCAAACACACTGGGCTAATACCCGAGTTCGATATCAAGGCGTGCCAGTCGATTTGACCTGTTAATCGACAAGGATGATAAATTTGAATAAAACCCGAACGAGACGACAGCGATACGCCCGGACGTCAAAGCTCAGAGGATATTCGATAACTGTTGAACAGATCAGACGAGACGACAGCGATAGGCCCAGACGTCAAAGCCTGAATCGTGCTCGGTAGACGCGGAACCTGCAAGGTCACCAGAGATCAAGTTGATGCAGCCCGTCGATTCTTGAAAGAACTCGTTGAAAAGGAAAAGGTACTGGTGACGAAGTCGTCAAAAAGTAGATTGCTTAAAAAGTAGATAAAAGTAATAGATTTGTTGTATTTGATTGATTCCCCTTTTTACATTGCCTCCCGGTACATATTTATACCCTGGTACTATGAGTCCTAAACAGACACGACAAAGTATTACCTAAACAAGTCTTATCTCTAAGGAATAAAAAATAATGACTCGTACCAAGGTCGGACTCAAAAGTAAACTATTAAAATATTGGCATAAATATTGCCAGTTTCCTTATCCATTGCTTACGATGAAACCTCTATCGGCACGCTCCTCATCTCTGTAGATTCCATCGGCAAAACCCATCGATAACGATTCAGCTCTGCTTTCCACGCTCTTCAGCTCTGCTTTCCATCGGCAACCATGCCTCTCACTCCATCGGCAACAACCCTCTGCTCTCATCGGCAAAATCATATTTAACCCTCATCGGCAACCATCTGTCAGCCATACTTTTAAGCAAAGTAAGCTTAAAAGCACAACCACTCCCTTGCCGATCGGCACAGTTTTTGGCTTATATTGACACGTGTCAAAAATGGTGTCAACACATGCCCCCCAATTACGGAGTATAAAATACTTTATGCACCGAAATTTCCTCCAGGTCATAATTGCCCAAACCGCTTGAACTTCTCCTCGAGAGTTGCGCGTGCGGTAGTGGAAATCCTGTACCAACAGGCCCATATAATGCTTTCTCTACCGCGGCCCATTTTTCATCTGCGATTCAAACCCTAGCTTTTCTCTCTCCAGCGACGACATCAACAGGCGATCCTTCGACGAACTCGATCATTGGCACTCTTGACGGTGATCCTTAGCCTCCATTAGCATTCTTTGCCTTCTCCATCTTCGTCACGGCCATGGCTATTTGTTTTGACGTCCCCAAGGTTAGTCTTCTTCTTTTGCCCGTCCTCTGACATTTCGTTTGTCCTTCTCCGCGCAGTTCATGACTCTTCCTTATTCCCAATCTTTAATCTCAGGAACTTTGCAATAATCTTCTCATTCCAACACATCAGAATCACTTTATCTACCTAGGCCCAATGGGAAATCCAGACCCAATCGACATCATAAACACAGAAACCAATCGAATCCCCTTTAGAGCTTAGAATTTTGACTTGGGATTCTGGACTGATACCTTTTGATCCTAGCCAAAAACCACCAAGGGATGGAAAGATTGGTATTTGAGAGTCGCCAGACCAATGGAGCTATATTGGGCGGAACGCAAATTAGAACAGTGCATCAGAATATCTATTGCCGATATGGAGAGGAATGAGTCATTGTTAATTGCCACCTCCTATTTCTGGTCTGATACCCTGAATGCCTTTATCTTCAAACATGGGCCAGCTTCTCCAACCCTTGCCGATGTGTACATGCTCACTGGCTTGGACATCTCATCTGCCGATGACAACTCACTGTTCCAGCGAAAACCTGAGCATCGGCTGACTACCAGGAACATTGGTGGCTGGACTGGTTATATCAGCGAGTATAAGAAATCTGGTTCAGTCAGTCACAGGGAACATTCAGCTTTTTTGAATATGTGGCTTGAGAAATTTATTTTCTGCGGCAGAGCAGTTGGACCGACCAACATGCACCTTCCTGCAGCAGAGCTGTTGGCTAGTGGCGTCAGACTCCCACTGGGCCGATACCTTCTTGGCTCGGTCTACCATCTCCTTCACCAAGTGTCACAAAGGCTGCTGCAAGGCAAATCCATCGGCAATCTGGGGGGCCCTTGGTGGTTCATCAATATGTGGATGAACGCCCATATGCACAAGTACTTCCACATTGATCTGTTCGCCCAGCAATTCCCTCGAAGTCTTCCTGAAGATTATCAACTCGGGGAAGAAGAATCGGCAATGCGCCCTCCTATCAACTTTGGAGAAGCACTGGCAGTATTACTAGGGGCAGAGGCAAACAGAGTCCTGATCAGCAATCTCTTCCACAGATTCTACATTGGCATCCCTTCTAAGCTTCGGGCCTGGGTCCCGTATGTTGATGAAGCAGCAAGATTCCCTCTTTCCTTTAACCTTACCGATGAGGCTTTGAACTAGGATGCCAACATTCTTAGTGCAATAATCACCCCTCGTGCCATCCCGGTCAATATATTTGGAAGCGGGAAGAACATTAATCCCACATACGAGTTCTATTATCCATCGGTAGCAGCAAGACAACTAGCTTTTGGACATACCCATCAACCTCTGTTTTGCCGATGTGATTAAACCGAGAGAGACTATTGCGAATCGTGTGGATTGGCACAAGATTGTCACTCTCCTTCCCGATGCCGATACCTCTAATGTTGATCTAACTGATTGGGTACCAGCTTCTTTTGTCACCGAGTCCTTCAAATTATGGTGGCAAGAATGGAAAGAGCAACTATTCTTTGCATCTCCTCATCTTTACTGGAATCTCATTGATTCCGATCATGCCATCCCTGCCGATGCGGTAAGTCTGACCCTCTGCACTTCTTTCAACTCCCCTTTAATCCATCGGCAACTTAACCCCTTTTAAACAGGTCGATGACCCAGTTCCAACATTAAGTAAGAGTGGCAAGGTCATACGGCTGCAGCCGATCTCCCGGGTATCCATCATCGGCCATAAAGCTCCCTCGCTAGATGCTCCAGTGGGCCGTGGTCGTACCAACAAGAGCACCAAATCAGTCACATTCTTGGCACAGACATCTCAGGTAACCACCTCACTTTCTTTTGCAGATGCCAATTGCTGTGATTTACCGATTTCACATTTCAGGGCGCGAGTTCTACACCACTAGAATCTTCATCGGTAATTCGCCCTTCGTCTCCACCTTCAGCACCTTCATCGCCCCACCTTGTTGTCCTTGATGACTCTCCAGAGGTATTCTTTATTCAAACCTTGATTATTGGATCGGCACTTTTACTCATCTATCTCTCTTGCAGCACCGAGTAATTGCATCAGCAACCGTCCCAAGTGTACCGATTCCTCAGCCATCCATTGCCGATGCCCCCCAGCCATCCGATGCCGATATCTTACAGCACAAGCATAAGGCTTCATCGGGCGAAGAATCACAATCCAAGCGGGCAAGACTTACACCATCTCTGTCAGCGTCTTCGCCTCACCAGATATCGCCTGACGTATCTGTGCAGACCTCTCCATCGGCAACTGCTCTTCCATCGGCCATTGTACCCATACAAGGATCTTCATCGGCATCGGTGTCACAGCAGCAACCAATCGAGGTACCAACACAAGAAACGTCATCGGTAATTGTACCTGAGGTTGTTTCTCCGAGCCAAAGGCGAGAGATTTCCTTGAAACAGGTGAGTTAACTCTCTTAGATAACCTTTAACACTTTGGGCTCTTCTGCTGACATCATCTTTTCCTTTTTAGGAGCAAGATTCCCCCGATAGTCTATTTTCCTTCTCTATTAGTGGGATTGTTCCCGATGATGAAGATTCTGAAGAAAGCTCTGCTCCAACCCTTGGAGTTCTATCACCTGAAACCAAGTCAAAGCTGGAAACGCTATTATCCTTGCTGCAACAGGAGTCCTCTTTACTAATCCAGGATTCTGATTCTGCAAGAGCAACTTTTAAAGGAATTCGAGGTCATATTCCTGCCGATGTCGAGGAAGCACTCTTCCAAGCTGCACATTTGGAGAGTCGGCAGTTGCAGTATCAGAGGGCTGCCCAGCGGATTGCTGATAGAGCCACTCAAGCAAAACTCCAGGAGGACATGATGAAGCATAAGCAACTTGCCGATGAGAAGCACAAAGACATCGGTAAGCTAGAAGCCTCCTGTGCAGATCTGGAGGACAAGATTGCTCAACTATCGGCAAGAAGAGAAGCCCTGCTAGCGGAGCTGAGACAGATTGAAGGAGCCTTGGACGCAGCAAATCATGAGAAGGCCCAAATGCCCGAAGCTGTCAAGACTCTTCAGCAAGAAAGGGACAACCAAGTCCTCAAGACGCTGGCGCTCAAGAAGAAGATCAAGCCAGTTGAAGGCAATGCCGATGAAGATGCAAAGATATTGGAGGAAGCTGACCAAATTCGCCTGCGTGCGATATCAACTATCCACTCATTGTTGAACTTGTAAACCTCCCTTTTCATCGGCAATGTGATGTACCGGTAATTTGTAAAACTTCACATTAACGTA
The DNA here is from genome assembly GCA_023333625.1 of Bothriochloa decipiens. Taxonomy (NCBI): domain Eukaryota; kingdom Viridiplantae; phylum Streptophyta; class Magnoliopsida; order Poales; family Poaceae; genus Bothriochloa; species Bothriochloa decipiens. The sequence goes on along the minus strand of CM041647.1, from coordinate 23,830,849 downwards.
GTACCGATACATTCTTTTTGAACAAGCACTTTATCTATACATATATTATTATTATATTTTTTTTATTGGCAAGTGCTAAGAATCTCAGCAGCAATAGGAAAACCATGTTGATGTCTGCCGATGGACCTTCACTTTTGCGCTTCAGCCGTCATACTTGAGTTTTTGCTCCATGGGAACTTTCCTCTTTGTGCTCACGTTGCATCTTCCTCTTTTGAGTCCTCGTTAAACCTTTAGGGCACCATTAAGGAAGCTTCGTCTTCCAGATGGGTTGGTAAATTTTTGCACTTGAACCTAGGCAATTTGTATTGGGATCCCTGCAGAGTATTGTTTTGTCAGGGACTCCTGCATTGGTCATCTCCTCGAGCTCCTTTTGATTCATCAGCAAACAGTCAGCATGCCTGCCCAGCCTTTCATGTACACTGGTCCTGCCCCCCAGCCGATCATGTACCGATACCCCTTCTCTGATCGGCTTACCGATGTATCTGCTCCGATCACCATAGCGCGGCCTTCTTTCTACCCGATCGGTTCGATCATAACCATTGCACTCGGGGCAACTATCAACAGTAGGCAATTTAATGCCTTCTTCCCAACAATAGATGAAGAAGGGGCATCTCCAATGGTCTTTGTGCCGATGCCACGCTTCCCAACGCAACTCCTCTTGCTGATGCCGATAGCGGTTACTTGGAATTCTGTACGAAGCTGGTCTAGGAGGCCTTCTTAAACTACTGCTTTCTTCAACTATCTCTTCCCCTTCAAGTCATCGGTAGTTGCTTGATTTTTAGGATCCACCGATGCTCTCCTCTTAGCGCTTACCGACGTCAAAACTTTGGTCTTGTTTACAGCCTCCACTATGTTTGTTGGGAAAGGATGTTGATCAATCTTCATCGGCCTCTGAGCTTCAGAGTTGTCAAACTTGATCCTCCCAGATTCAATTGCCGATTGCAACTGCTGTCTAAAAACCTTGCAGTCATTGGTACTGTGTGAAGTTGCATTATGAAATTTACAGTACCTTATCTTCTTCAGCTCATCTGCCGATGGAATCACATGATTGGGTGATAGCTTGATTTGGCCCTCTTGAAGTAGCAGATCAAATATTCTATCAGCCTTTGTGACGTCAAACGTGAATTTCTCTGGCTCTTTCTGACCAAAAGGACAAGATAAAGGTTTTTTACCTTTTACCCACTCAGCCAGGCCGATAGTTGGTTCTTCATCTGAATCTGATTCCTCTGCCTCTATGTAGGACACCTTCTTGTTCTAGCTCTTTCTATGTTCTGGAGCTTGAGCACTTTGATCAGAGACCCTCTGCACAATATGACTTAAACTTTCAAACTCCTGAGCATCGTATTTGTCCCTGAGATGCGGCAACAAACCCTAGAAAGCCAAACCAGCTAACTAGCGGTCATCAAGCACTAGGCTGTAGCACTTGTTCTTCATGTCTCGTACCCTTTGCACAAAATTCTCTACCGATTCGTCGCTTCGCTGTCTTAATTTCATTAAATCGGTAAGCTTCTTTTCATGGACACCAGCAAAGAAGTACTTATGAAATTGTCTTTCTAGATTGGTCCGAGTAAGAATAGAGTTCGGTGGCAATGATATAAACCATGCGAATGCTGATCCAGACAAAGAAGACGAGAACAAACGGATCCTCAGCTCATCCCTGTTCGCTGCTTCCCCGCATTGGATAATGAATCGGTTGATGTGCTCCATTGTTGACGTATCATCTTGCCCAGAAAACTTAGTGAAGTCTGGCACCTTGTACCGATTCAGGAAAGGAATTGAATCATAAGATGAAGGGTATGGAGTCCGATAAGAGTAAGTATCGATCTTGGGCTGAATCCCAAATTGTTCTTTCATCACTTCTGCAATCTTATCGGTCAAGAGTGCATCATGATCTTGCTGATGCACTAGCTGGATCTCTACTGGAGGCGTTGGCTGATATGCTTCTACATACCCCTATGGTACTTGGCTTGGATAAATTGGCATATTCACGGCACCAATCTACGGAGTAAAGTTCATCGGCTGTTTTGTCGATGCTTGTTCCTGGAAAGTTGTCTGTGGACTATACCGTTGAGTCCCTATTGCTTGGTAGCTTGGTTGAATAGCAGGTTGCTGAATTGGCGCTTGCCCTGGCCAATTGAGATTGTAACTCATCGGCACCTGGCTTGCCGATGGCTGATAGCTTGCATACAATTGATGCTCTTGTATAGATGGATGATAGCTAGCATAATTACCCTGAATTGCAGGTAATCTAGACTGAGATATGAATGGTACTACGGGCTGCTCTACAGTGGAAGCTCTTTGTTGAACTGGTGGAGGATTAGTCAATGGATTCGCATAAGATATCTATTGTGGAGGTGCGTAGAATCCCATTGACAATGGCTGTATAGCAGGAGGTACAGTAGAATAATGCGACGCTTGAGCCACCGGCCAAATTGGAGTAGCCGATGTCATTGGACCCTTCCCTGCTACATCATGCACTTGAGGCAGTCCAGAGTTGGCAGTAGATGGACCTAGAGGCATACCGTATCCCCACCAATTAGCAGCAGTTTGACTATGTTGACCTGAAGGACCTGACATTGCCGATGCCGATAGATCTGTGCTCAACTGAGTACTAGGCCTCTCCTGAGATATTAGATCTGATCCTATCGGTGTGGCTTCAATGACGGATGGTCCTGATATAGCTGAAAGAGTAGGCGCTTCCATACTCTCAATGGCTGGAGTTGCCAATGGAGTGCTGGTAGATGCCGATCCCGGCTGATGATATGCCGGCCCGACATACCCTGGTGCTTGTCCGTCCCTTAACGTTTGCACAACAGCATTGTAGACAGTATTGGACAGCACGGTAGAGTGGTTGATCAAAGCTTGATTTAATGCAGAATTAACCATCTCCTATAATTTACCAGGGTTAGAGTCAAAGGTTACCTGCCGAGGCAACGGCAGTTCTTGCTTCTGGATGACTTCTCCTCCCCTATTCATGCTGAAAGACTTCAAGCAGAGCTGCCTGTAATCCTCCATATCTTTCTCCATGGCTTGCCTCTGATCCTCCTTGAGATCTGATTCTGATATCTCGATGATGTTTTCTGGAGTGATATCAGTAATATTCTTCATGATAAATCTGTTGACTTGTTCCACCGGGCGTGCCAAAAGATGTGTTGATCCAAAAAGGCGTTGGATCTGCAAACACACCGGGCTAATACCCGAGTTCGATATCAAGGCGTGCCAGTCGATTTGACCTGTTAATCGACAAGGATGATAAATTTGAATAAAACCCGAACGAGACGACAGCGATACGCCCGGACGTCAAAGCTCAGAGGATATTCGATAACTGTTGAACAGATCAGACGAGACGACAGCGATACGCCCGGACGTCAATGCCTGAATCGTGCTCGGTAGACACGGAACCTGCAAGGTCGTCGGAGATCAAGTTGATGCAGCCCGTCGATTCTTGAAAGAACTCGTTGAAAAGGAAAAGGTACTGCTGACGAAGTCGTCGAAAAGTAGATTGCTTAAAAAGTAGATAAAAGTAATAGATTTGTTGTATTTGATTGATTCCCCTTTTTACATTGCCTCCCGGTACATATTTATACCCTGGTACTATGAGTCCTAAACAGACACGACAAAGTATTACCTAAACAAGTCTTATCTCTAAGGAATAAAAAATAATGACTCGTACCAAGGTTGGACTCAAAAGTAAACTATTAAAATATTAGCATAAATATTGCCAGTTTCCTTATCCATTGCTTACGATGAAACCTCTATCGGCACGCTCCTCATCTCTGTAGATTCCATCGGCAAAACCCATCGATAACGATTCAGCTCTGCTTTCCACGTTCTTCAGCTCTGCTTTCCATCGGCAACCATGCCTCTCACTCCATCGGCAACAGCCCTCTGCTCTCATCGGCAAATTCATATTTAACCCTCATCGGCAACCATCTGTCAGCCATACTTTTAAGCAAAGTAAGCTTAAAAGCACAACCACTCCCTTGCCGATCGGCACAGTTTTTGGCTTATATTGACACGTTTCAAAAATGGTGTCAACATCCCCTAATGGGATATAGTCTTGGGTTTAATGAGAGAGTATATCATACTATTCTTTATCATCTTCATACTTCAGATTGATGAAAAGGATTTGACATCACCTTGGGAGTATGGGATAAGTTGAAAAATGTCTTTGGATGGACATGTAAGAAGAAAAAGTGATTTTATATGCAATTAGATAGTTCGAGTGTCGATCGACAGATTAGGTTTAAAAGCCGATCACCTTGTTTACTCAGCATTTTAAAATCCTACTGAAGCTCAAACAGTTGCATCAAGTCAACCCAGGTGAGGACAGCTGCATCCCTGGGGGACCCATTTGAGCACTGTTCCCGTGTGATCGTGGTGCCGCACTCGCTGCACCTGCACAGAGGCCCTCCGCCTTGTTTTGCAGCTCTGTTGGCCCTCGCGCCTCATCCTCATCCCCATATTGGGCCCCCTCTTCTTCTTCTTGCTTTTAGGCCTGAGTGCTTGCACGCCTTCCCACCGAGCAAATCCATCTCACCTTTATCTTCTCCACGCCCGAGCTTGAGCACCAGAAGCGTGCCATAGCCTGACTTCTGCCTGCTTGGTGACTCGCTGTCGATCCTCTTTCACCAATGTTCCCTTCTGGAGTGCTGCAACACCACCTCTGCCACTCCGCTACGGATGCCATTTTGCGCATCTCTTCTTCTCCGCACCCCAAGAATCTGGAGCAGTGCTCCAAGAAGAGAAACCCGAGGAGTAGTCCGGTTAGAAAGAGATAGAGCAATCAAGAGCAAGTTGTAAGAAACTAGTGATTGCTCATGGGTCCAGAGTCGCCAGCTTGCAAGGGAGGAAGAACATGTATTTCATGGAAGAAGTTCTCATCTGCTTTGGATTGATCTTGATGGTCGGGATCACAATGATTGAGTTCACACTCGCTGTGTTCTGGATCATGTGGACGTTCTTCATGTTCTGGATCATCATTTTCTTGTTGTTCCTCCACTATCCCAGCCTCAGTCAATATCTAGATTAGGCTACTAGGTATTGTGTTGCTCATAGCCATGTTCTTTCCAAATCCTAAATGGCTTGGTAATCGAAGTCGTGTAATCCTCGATGTAATTCCAAATCTATGAAATGAAATTATGTTTCTTATCTTTCCCCACTTCTTACTTCAAATCTCAGGATGAGATTTCTTTAAGGGGGCTAGGCTATAACATCCCCAGTATTAGGCCTAACCAATCTTGCATTACATTGCATAATCATCTCATGAGCATCTCATTTGCATGGTGATCACACAACTAGGCCGTGTTATTTGGTGCTTGCTTGATTCTATTTCAAATAGGATATTTGAATGCTAGGTTGTGGTTTGCTATATAATTAATGCTTGGATTGATTTGAAACATGTTTATAATGTCATTTAGAGTCATGTTGGTGTTGGTCATATAGCCCAAAAATTGATTTGGTTGAGTTTTGACCAAAATGCCCTAGATGTGAATTCTAGCCCTATTTGAAATGTGTTAGTTACATTGCTTATTTCAAGTTAGACCATTAATAAGACTTGTAGAGAAAAATATAAGGAACAAAAGATGTTTAATGTGCATCGCATGAAAATGCTTTTAAGGTCTTCAAAAATTTTAAAAACAGTTGTGCATATATATAAATTATTATTTTTTAAATGGATTCTGGACCTAAATTTATATTTTCAAATAAGCCGAATTAGCCAAAACTTTTCATATATGAAATGTTCCACTCATCAAGAGGAACATTTTTTGTATTTAAAGTTTTTCTTGATTTGGCTTTATTTACAAGCTACAAGCCAAAGTTGTTTGCCATTCATTGAATGAATGGTGGACCCACCTGGCCCCACACGTCATCATCACCCTCCCCTCTCTTTCCCCTTTTCCCTCTGTTTTCGCTACTGTCGAGTGCTAGGGCGTCATCAACGCCACTGCACTGCTGCTGACTCACTTCACCGTTGCCCTGCCCTACCTCGCCTGCCTCTTCACATGAGTGCAACCCGACGCGGTCGTAGGCAATTGAGTGAATGGAACCGCATTGGGAACTGTGGCTCCACCTTTTCAAGGGTGAGCCCTACACCAAGTGAATCTCAGAGGGGAAGAGGAGGATCATCCGCATGGGCAGCTATAGCCTAGTGCAGAAGAAGTCCGAGCTCTATATCGGGATGGGCTTGTCTACCAACCATAGCCGTTGGTAGTTCGGGTGGTTCTACATCTGTAACGACGATGACCTGCTACCCGCCTACACTGGGCACATCATCGGGGCGCGTCTGGGGCACTGGCTCTGGGGTGTGGCCCAGCCTTTCCAGCGAAGGCTGAATCCCCTCCTCGATGCGCTGCGCACCTTGTCCGGGCAGGGTGTGCATGCCGTGTAAGTCGTCGCAGGCTTCCATAGCCAAAGTCCTCCCTATGATGGCGCACCCATTGTGCTTAGATCAGATGGGGCCTGAGGTGCTTCCCGAGCAGCTCGAGGGGTGCCGGATGTTGCCCGTGGACCTACCTCCCAAGGACGTCGCGAAATAGGTTAGGAGCTCAGTTGCCGGTGACTTTGGGCCATGGGACGTGGATCGTGTCCCGATGCTATCGGATCCTCATAGCATCATCTTGGTAAGTCCCTCAATCTTACATCCTCAAGTTTCTCCCTAGTTTTTTGGCTTGTCTTGACATTCTGGCTGTGATTTCTAGCACAGGGTAATGTCGACTACAGGGTCTCGGTGCCTCCGGTTTGAGAAGACGACCCAGATCACCATGTGAGGCGCTTTGACTCTCAACAGGAAAAGAAGAGGAAAGACCCAAAGAAGAAGAAGAGGAAGAGGAAGAACCTCGCATGCCAGGCGCTCAAAATGTGCCGGGCTAAGCAAAAGCGAGATGGGCTTCCTATCGAGGAGTCCACCCTGAGGAGATAAACGTGGAGGATGATGACGATGATGGGGAGTGGCGGGGAGTCTCGAGCCCCATCTTTCCAGCCTTCCTCGAGCTGATGCACCTCCTACGCAGGAGGACGTCTTGGAGCCACCGCAGGAAAGAAATGAAGGGGGTTCCTTGACACATGCAGGGTCCTTGTCTCGTCACCAGCGCGGTGGCACTCTGCCGGCCTCGTCCTGGGGTCCGTCCAGCGCCTCGCCACATCAAACCAGGTCCTCGATGCTCTAGGCAAGGACCCGAGGCCGAACAGGCTTGGAGGAGCAGGCGACACCACCCTCGGCGCATGACTTGCGGGAGGCGGCCCCAGTGGAGCTCGAGGTGTCCAGGTCCGAGCCAGTTGCTCCGCACAGTTCTAGCTTTGGATAGGATCTGGTTCGGAGGGGGCCTCTGAGGTGCCTAGGTAACTTGAGGGGGCCCGTGTCGGTCGTCATCCCTTTAGGGTAAGCTTTGCCATCCAAAATTTTCTTCACTTTTCCTGTGATTTGCAGAATTTACTTGATGTTCTTGCCTTTCCCTATGTTGCCCATGCTCAAGTGCCAAGTGGAGGAGGCAAACCCTTCGCCGGCCAAGTGGCTCAAAGTGCACGCGGCCATGAGGATGGCGGCAGGAGGGGCAGGTGTGATCTAGAGGACCCTGTCAACATCAGAGGCGGCCTGGCTATCACAAGCCCAGGCAGTGATTATTCGAGGCAGACTGATGGGCTCTGCTCTCATTGCAGGCTCAAACGGTGCGGGGGCCATGGTAGGTGGTAGCTCCGACTGGGGGCAGATGCTGGAGAGCAGGGTTGGCAACCCGGTCTCGACGTCCATGGCCCCTAAACCTGGCTAGGTCGAGGCCCTCGCATCTGAGGGGGAGCCCTTGACAGCCGCAAGCCTGGGTCAAAAGATGCCCCGATCGTCCTTAGGGATGAAGAGGCCATGGTTCCTTCTCCCTCTGTTGAGGAGATGGTGGAGCACCCCTAGGAAGTAGGAGCGCCACCCCCTTAGCAAGAAGGACGGGAGCCGTGGCCGAAGGGCCTGCACGAGGTGGAGGTGCAGCGAAAGCGAGAGTAGGAGAGCCTATGGAAGGAGGAGGAAGACTGGTCGCAGAAGCAGAAGGACAAAGAGGGGCTGGCCGAGAACCTGCCTGAACAGTAGCAAGAGGTGGAGAGGTTGGCATCGAGCCAACCGGAGCAGCAATGGCCATAGCAGCAGCAGCAGTACCAGCAGCAGCAGGAACAACAGCAGCGCTAGCAGACACCGCCAGAGGACGCAACGCCTTTGGACCCATGGCCTCAGCGGTGGGACGAGTTGTTGGGGGAGCTGGTGATCTCGAGCCTCCCTTGGCAGCAAGGGGACACCACGATAGCCTCAAGCCAACAGCTGTTGTAGCGGAGCACGGCGTAGGAGGTGTTGGTGGTTTTGCTCGTGCAGTGGGAGCAGCCCAGGGAGGTGGCTATCGAGAGCCTGTGGCTATCGCATCGGCATGAGGAGGAGGGAGACGCCCTTCTTCTTGCTAGAGCGACAGTTGCTCGGGGTGCCCCTCGCAGCCCTGGCTAGTCCGACCCTGGCTCTTTTGCCCTGGCAGGGTAGGTGAGCGAAGAGTCTGAGTCATCAGTGGCCAGAGCGGGGGTCGAGCCACCGTTCCCCACCTTGGCCAATCAGATGGCCCGTTATAGCAGTTTGCCTGATGTAGTGGAGCACATCGGGTCGTCGGTGCGAGAGAGGGCCAAGGCGGCTCTCCCTTCATGACGTAGGGAGCGCCTCCCGCTCCAAAATCTGCTGGAGCCCAGTGCCCCTTGATCTGGATGGATGACACGATGAAGATAAACTGCTAGGAGGATGCGAAGGAGTATCGGGCATGGATGGCCCATGCTCTAAAGCTGGCTGTTGATGTCGCCACCAAGGATCTGGGTCGGGTTTTTTTGGTAACTGTTTCTCCGAGTGTGTTGAGCTTGGATAACTTCTTGATTTGATGCCTGATTTCTTGCTCCTTGTCCTTTGGACATGAGGAGGCTGCCAAGGCCAGGGAGGACACTGATGCGGCTCGAGTGGAGGCGGCTTGAGCCAAGGAGGCAATGTCATGGCAGAGGAGGAGGCCCAGAAGGCTAAAGAAGAAACCGTTTTGGCCAAGGAAGAAGCCGAGAAGGCTAGGAGCGACATCGGACGGGCCCTCGAGGAGGCGTGGTTGGCCCTCAAGACGTCGCTCGAGGGGGAAGCTCAAGACATCGTAGGGCGCATCAAGGGAGTTGAGACCGATGTTGCTCAAGTCTCGAAGGCCCGCGACGCCCTCAGCATCTCGGTTGGGTCAGAGAAACGTCACGTCGATGCCCTTGTTGCCAAAGTTGTTGAGCTAAAAGTGGCCCTTCAGGAGAAGGAGGGGTCCATCGCTTTGGTCGGTAGGATGATCGAGGACCTGTAGCTCAAGAAGATGAAGGCGGTCCACGCTTTCAAGTAGGCCCAGAAGGAGCGTGATGACGTAGTGGACGTACGCGCGACCCTCGACACCCACTGCACCAGTGAGTTCTCTTTTCTAGCTCTAAGCTTCTTGTCTCCACCTGATGCTATTGACTCCCATTTTGCCTGCTAGGTCTCGAGGCCGAACTACTCTCTGTCCATATGGCATTGAAGGTGCTTCAGGAGGGCCTTTTGGCCGAGGCGGCATTGACCGATAGGCTCCGCACCATGATTAATGGTCTTTCCGACTCCTGGCTCATCAACTGGCTATACTACCTTGGGTCCGCCATGAGGGATCGTGTCCGAGACGCACTTCATATTGGCGTGAAGCAGGCGATGGCGGTCGTCTATTATGGCTTCATGTATAACATGGACGTCATCTCTCATGGCTTCATCTCTGACCTTACCAAGACAGACGCCAAGAACGAGGAGAGGTGGTGGGGCTTGATCCATGCTGCTGAGGAGCCGAGTGAGAAGCTAGCGAAGCTGTTCGAGCCCGAGGTCCTTCCTTTCAAAGGTGAAGAAGGCGCCGTCGATGAGGGTGGTGGCGATGATGGGGACAAAGGCCTGTGAGCCAGATCTGGGCAAAGAGGCCCATGTAATAGATTAGTTTTTGTGAATCATGACAGTGTGGCCCTGGTGGCCTTAAAACATTATGCATGTATATATTTTGCATATTTTAAGTCCTTTTCTTTCTTGCATGCCCTGATTGTGTTTTTACTTAGTCAACTTGATGCACGGTCGTGTCCCTCGAGGGGGGAGTGAGTGGAGGTACCATAGCGCAGTGGCGTAGGCAAGCTCCCGGCTCAACAGCCCTCGACCCTCAGGACACTTGTGGCATTTTTGGCTAAGTGATGACACATATCGAGGCACGTAAGAAAGGATAGACATTTAGTTTTGAAAAAACATGCTAGTTTTTTAGGACTTTGGGGGGCTCCCCTCCCCCGAGGGAGGCTCGACTCTGAGGGAGCAGAGTCGAGGCTACCTTACATGAACAAATAAGAAAGTATGCTGAATTGAAGTTGTTTTTCGTTTATTCATTCATGATGCCATAGTTGTACAAAATATGAGAAATGTACAAGGCCTCGAGGCCCTAGGGGTAGAAGTGACATAGTTGTTCGATGTTCCTAGCATTGGTGAAGGTTTCACCTTCACCGTTCGATATCTTGTATGTTCCAGGTTTCAGCACCTCAGCTAGGTCTATGGGCCTTCCCACGGCGGTGTCAACTTGTGGCACCCCTTCTTGCTCTGTCATCAATGGAGGACGAGATCACCAACTTGGAGATCCCTCTTGCACACGTGTTGTCATGGTAGCATCGAAGCTTTTGTTGGTACCTTGCGGAATGGAGGTGGGCCATATCTCGAGCCACCTTGAGCTAGTTGACAGACGTTCATGAGGCCTCCTCGTTCATCTGTTCATTGTAGGCCTTAAGTCAAGGGGACCATACTCAAGGTCGGTGGGGAGGACGGCCTTGGACCCGTAGACCATGAAGAACGGAGTGAACCCCGTGGCTGAACTAGGCATTGTCCTTAAGCTCCATAGGACCGAGGGTCGCTCAGCAGCCCACTTCTTGCGATACTTCTTCAATCAGTTGTAGATTCTTGGCTTGAGGCCTTGAAGGATCATGCCATTGGTGCGCTCGACTTGGCCGTTGGTTCGAGGATGAGTGACTGTGGACCAATTCACACGAATGTGATTGTGGTCGTAGAAGTCCAAGAACTTCTTGCCAGTGAATTGCATGCCGTTGTCGGTGATGATGACATTGGGGACCCCAAAGGGGTGGATGATGTCAGTGAAGAACAGGACTGCTTGCTTGGAGCAGATATTGGTAATGGGCAGAGCTGTGATCCACTTGGTGAACTTGTCAACTGCTACCAGCAAGTGCGTAAAGTCCCTGGTTATTTTCTTCAGAGGCCCGACAAGGTCAAGCCCCCAAACAGCAAAAGGCCACATGATGGGGATCATTTGCAGAGTGTGGGCAAGTAGGTGCGTTCGCTTGGCATAGAATTGGCACCCCTCGCATGAGTGAATGAGGTTGATGGCATCGGAGATGGTGGTCGACCAGTAGAAACCTTGCCAGAAGGCATTGCCGACGAGGGTCCTCGGGGCAGCGTGATGGTCGCAAGCCCCGAGTGTATGTCCTCGAGGAGCTTCCTGCCTTCATCGATGGTGATACAACACTAGAGGATCCCTGATGGGCTTCATCGGTAGAGTTCCTTGTCATCATCACAGATGACATAGGATTTGGCCCGTCGAGCTACCCATCAAGCCTCGGTTCGGTCTTCTAGGAGCTCCCCTCGAATAAGGTAGTCAAGGAAGGGAACACGCAGTCTGGTGGTGGGCTTGACGGTGGAGGTGACCCCTCGATCTCCATGACCTCGGTCCCGGTCGAGGTGGCCTCATTCAAGGGCGGGGGATCGAGTGTTGATGACGTGATGCTAGCACCCGAGCGTAAGTCGACAGAGGGCTTGAAGAGGTCCCTCAAAAACATGTCGGGTGGGACAGTGCCAAGAGTAGATGCGATTTTGGTGAGCTCATCTGTAGCTTCATTGTACCGTCGAGTGATGTGGTTGAGCTCAAGGCCGTCGAACTTATTCCCCAACTCGCGTACCTTACTACAGTAGGCTTCCATCTTGGGGTCATGGCAGCTCTAGGCTTTCATCACTTGGTCGATGATGAGTTGTGAGTCACCTCAAATGTCGAGGCGTCAAACCCCAAGCTCAATTCTGATGCGCAGACTATTGATGAGGATCTCATACTCCACGATGTTGTTAGAGGTGGTGAAGTGGATGCGGATGACATAGCACATATGGACTCTGAGGGGTGAGATGAAGAGCAAGCCCACGCCTGCTCCTGTCTTCATGAGCGACCCATCAAAGTACATCGTCCATAGCTCGGCTTGAATCCGTGCTGGCGGAAGTTGGGTGTCGGTCCATTTGGCAATGAAGTCTGCCAGCACCTGAGACTTGATGGCCTTGCACAGCGCATAAGTGAGGGTCTCACCCATGAGCTCAATCGACCACTTAGCGATCCTTCCCGTGGCCTCCTGGTTTTGGATAATCTCCCCGAGGGGAAAGATGAAACCACGGTGATCGGGTGACTGAGGAAGTAATGTTGGAGCTTGCGGCGCGTGAACATGATGGCGTAGAGCAGCTTCTGGATTTGTGGGTAGAGAACCTTTGTTTCTGAGAGTACCTCACTGACGAAGTAAATCAGCCGTTGGACGGGCAAGGAGTGCCCTTACTCCTTCCTCTCGATCACTATGGCCGTGCTGACCACCTGGGTGGTTGCGGTGACATAGAGGAGAAGAGGCTCGGCTGGATTGGATGGCACAAGCATCGTAGGGGAGGTCAGCATACTTTTGAGTTTAGCGAGGGCCTCCTCGGCCTCGGTGGTCCATGCGAAATGCTCAGATTTTTTTAGAAGATGATACAGTGGCAGGGCCTTTTCTCCCAGGAGCGAGATGAAGCGGCTGAGGGCCGTGAGGCAGGCCATGACCTTCTGTATGCCCTTCAGGTCTTGAATCGGCCCCATCTTGGTGAGTGCCATGACTTTCTTAGGGTTTGCCTCTATACTGTACTGAGAGACGATGTATCCTAAGAGCATGCCTCGAGGCACGCCAAAGACACATTTCTCGGGGTTGATCTTGATATTCTTGGCTCGAAGGCACCTGAACGCAATCTCGAGGTCATCGATGAGGTTTTCGACCTTCTTAGATTTGACTACGATGTTGTCAACGTAGGCCTCGATCATTGTCCCTGTATGTTCACCAAAAACATGGAGCATGCATCGCTGATACATTACCCTAGCATTTCAAAGGCCGAAGGGCATGGTAATGTAACAATACATGCTGAAAGGGGTGATAAAGGAGGTCACGAGCTGGTGGGACTCCTTCATCTTGATTTGATGGTAGCCGGAATAAGCATCAAGTAACGAGAGGGTCTCACATCCCACAGTTGAATCAATAATTTGATCAATATGTGTTAAAGGAAATAGAACTTTAGGACATGCTTTATTTAAACTAGTATAATCGACACACATCCTCATTTTTCCATTCTTTTTCTTAACTAATACAGGTTTAGCTAACCACTCGGGGTGATGAACCTCCTTGATGAACCCGGCTGCCAAAAGCTTATGCACCTCCTCGCCGATGATCCTGTGCTTCTCCTCATCAAAGCGGCGCAGGCGTTGCTTCACTGGTCTAGACCCGGCCCGGATCTCCAAGGCATGCTCGGTGACTTCCCTCGTTATGCCTGGCATATCTGAGGGACTCCACGCAAACATGTCGGTGTTCATGCAGAGAAAGTCAATGAGCACTGCTTCCTATTTGTTGTTGAGGGTGGAACTGATCGTCAGTGCCTTCCCATCGGAGCTGCTTAGGTCAAGGAGGATCTTCTTGGTATCCTCTGCTGGCTCGAAGCTACCTGCATGATGCTTGGAGTCAAGGACCTCTGCGGTGAGGCCCTTGAGGGTCAAGGCCAGCCTGATGGACTCCTCGACGGCCTCTCCATTCTCGACGCACTCGACATTGTAGTCGTATGTGTGCTCGTAGGAGGAGCTAATGGTTATGACACCCTTAGGTCCTGGCATCTTGAGCTTGAGATATGTGTAGTTGGGGATTGCCATGAACTGTGCGTAGCCAGGTCGGCCAATGATGGTGTGGTACGTGTCGTGGAACCCGACTACTTCAAAAGTGAGGATCTCCTTCCAGAAATTTGAGGGGGTGCCGAAGTAAACGGGGAGGTCGACACGACCGATGAGCAGGGCCTTCTCCCCCAGCACAACTCCATGGAAGCCCCCGGTGCTGGGCCGAAGCTGCGACCTCTTGACCCCCAGGAGGTCAAGGGTCTCGATGTAGATGATGTTGAGGCTGCTGCCCCCTGTCCATGAGCACCTTGGAGAGGCGGGTGTTGATGATGATGGGGTCAACGACTAGTGGGTAGACTCCTAGGTTGACGACGTGATCCGGATGGTCATCACGGTCAAACGTGATGGGAGCATCGGACCAGTCGAACGTGTAGCGACTCAGACGGAGAAGACCTCTCAACTCTCTCTCTTGCATTGTCGAGGTGTGAGCTGGGTCGAGGGGCCTCCATAGATCATGTAGTAGTTGAAGACCTCGGGGAACTTATCATCCTCCTTGTCACTACCCTTGTCACTGCCTTTTTCCTTCTTTTGGTCATCCTTCTCGATGCCCAAACTCTTGTAGTAGTTCCTGAGCATGTCGCAGTCCTCGAGGTTATGATTAGCCCCTCTCTTGTGGTAAGGGCAGGGCTCCTTTAGCATTTTTTGAAGAGGCCCCTTCAAGGGACCTCGAGGCTTCTTGCGCTCGACCGCAGCTACGAGATCATCATCCGCAACCTCGTACTTGCCTTGCTAGGTATTCTTCTTCTTTTTGTTACCCTTCTTGGGGTCCTAGCTTGTGCCCTCGCTGTGGGCCACCTGTGCCTCCCCTTTGTCCTTCTCGTTGCCGAAAAAGGCTCCAACCGCTTCCTTTCCGGCTGCGTAGATGGCAACGATGTCCATCAGCTCATCGATGGTCCTGGGGCAATTACGCCCCAGCTCCCATACCAAATCCTTGTAGGTGGTACCCGAGACGAACGCCAGGATGATGTCGTGGTCAGGGATGTGCGGGAGCTCGGTGCATTGCTTAGAAAAGTGTCAGGCGAAGTCACGGAGGGACTCCCAGGGTTGCTGCTTGCAGTTGTGGAGGTCCCAAGAGTTGCCAGGGCATATGTATGTCCCCTTGAAGTTTCCCTCGAAGACCCGCACCAGGTCAGCCTAGTTATGGATTTGTCCAGGGGGAGCTCCTCGAGCCACCTTTGAGCGGTGTCGGAGAGGAACAGGGGGAGTTGGCGGATGATGGCGCGGTCGTCGAGTGCCCCGTCCAGCTGGCTGACCAATCGAAAATCGACTAACCAGAGTTCGGGCTTGGTCTCGCTGTTGTAGTTGACGACACTTGTGGGGGTCAGAAGGGGTTCGGAAGTGGCGTGTTGTAGATCGCCCTGCTAAAGACTCGAGGGCCCAATGGCTCAGGGCCCGCCGGTCCTTATCACTGTCGTAGCATCCCCCTCAATGGGCGCTGTAGCCTTGATCTTCAGCATCCCCGCTCTTGCACCGTCGGTTCTCGATGATGTCATAGCGCGTGTCTTGGGCTTCACGGTTGTCGACGATGCAGTCTTCGATGGGGGTCGCCTTCTTTGCTCGGGGGCGCTTCCTGGTGAACTGAGACCTCCCTCGATGTCTCAAGGCTGAGCTCTTGGCCTGCTGTGCAGCCGCGACTTTGAGGAGGCCCTCAACCTCGTCCCGTATCCACCGAGCTTGAGGGTTTGATGGCACAGGTATATTATGAAGAAGCATGGTGGCCGCGATGATGTTCTGACTGGCTCGGGGAAAATGATTAACGACAGGGTGCTCGGGTCCCCCGTCTTCAACAATCTGTCGATTGACCTCTCGGGCTCTAGCTCAGGCCCTTCCGTCGGGAGGGGTCGGCGCTCCTACTCGATGGTCCCCTCGAGCTGACACAGGCACTCCCAATCCTCGTCTAGCTTGGCTCATATCTCTCGAACCTGCGTGAGCTGAGCATCTTGGTTATCCAGATGCGGGCGTTTTTCTTGGGGCAAGCTGGCGGCTACTCCTCCGGGTCCGCCACGATAAGGGCCCTTCCTGTTATGGCCGTGGCTGCTGCTGTGGCCATTGGGTCGATGGTGTCATCGTTAGACATGACTCCGCCCTTGATCTGAAAGCACTCGCGGGTGGGGTCATAGTGGTCGGAGTCAGAGTCAGGGTTGTCAGAGTAGAGGATGGGGAAATGCCCGCGCTGCTCCTCCTCTAGCCAACATTGCATCGTCCCGAGGGTGTACTGCCTTGGGCTAGGAGCTCGCGAGAAGCCAAGGTCCTCGAAGGTTGGCAAGACCGCTGCCAGGTCCATAGTAGCACGCAAGAGAGCCCCCGAGCAGTCCTCATGCGTGCTCATATTGGAGCACATCGTGGCAGAGTTCGTCTTGGTGGTGTTGTCTAGACCGAATGGGAACTGGCGGCGGTCCCCAAATAGTCCGTGCGGTAGCAGATTAGGGGGTGATGGAGCTATGCCCATCAGGGGAACCTTGCCGAGCTCCCCTGATGAACACATCATGAAGGTGAAGTTGGGGTCTCCATAAAGCCCTGCTGGCTTGTTTTCCATTCCCAGGCATGGGTCAGACAGGTCCCCAACCAGGGGGCCTGCGCTGCTCGCCAGGGACGAAGGAAACATGGAAGAAGTCAACCTAGACATGGGCTGATGATGATGGTGGTGCTGGTTGCGCCTCCTCCTAGGCACGAATGCGTGGTGACGAGACCAGCGTGCGACCCCTCCTGTGCGTGGGGGCTCGCTATGGCCTCTGCTCGGATCTTCGACCGAAAGCAGGGTCATGTCATAGCTGCAGCCGAGTAACATGAACTCCAGGCTCCCGAACCAGATCACCATGGCTCACAGAAGTGGCTAAGCTGAGTCTGTCATCCAAAGAAATGGCAGGAAGTCGTCGGTGACACACAGATCCCCTACCTGGCGTGCCAACTATCGGTGTTTTGACCCCGGCAGCCAAGCACCAATGAGTGAATATGTACTACATGCTCCCTAATCTGGATGGTGATGCAAGAAGGACACACGAGGTTTATCTTGGTTTGGCCAACAGAAGGCTCTACGTCCTGTGGGGGGAGTTTGTATTATCTTGCACCGAAGTGCTTGTACAGAGGTGAATACAAGCGAGCAAGAGTGGTTGGCTAGGACTTGAGCACTGCCAGCTCTGGCTTCCCTCTGTTTTAGTCGAATTCCCCTTCCTATGCTACCTCAGCATCTCCTTTTTTAGGCCAAGGAGATGTACGGGTGTACAGTGTAACCCTAGACAGATGCTTGTAGGGCTAGCATAGGTTATGACGTCGAAGGAGATGCCGATCAAGTCGCTGTTGCTATAGATGCGTGCCTCGGGCATGACTCACCCTGTAGCGACATGCTTGGAGATGACGGCCATCCTTCCCATGCGTGTGATGATGTCGTAGATGTCCAGTGAAAGACCGATGCCCATGCATGGGCGTGTAGATCCCTGTAGCCATAACGTCATGAGTGGTTGGAGCACTGACTGACGGCGTTGAAGTCTTGCTTGAGGGGGGTGGTCGAGGGGGCCCAATATAGTCGAGGAGGTCGAGACCCAAATGAATAAGACCATGCCCTAGGAAATGTGGCGTTTATGTTGACGAATGCATCTCGAGGGGGTGCCAAACGGGGCACAGTGCATGCTATGGTGATACAGTACGATACGATCCGCTGGTTTCCTGGGTATGGGCAGTAAAGGGAGGATTTGACCGGTGTACTGTCCGCTGTTACCACAGCTGTAGCCATGAGGTTAGGCGGGAGCAAGTGAAATGCATTAAATGTCTAGGGAATCATACGGGAAGTAGGCGGGTTGAGGCGGTGCGCGATATTCGATGGGTGATCGTTTGCTCGGGGGAGTTCCGTCACTCGAGGGGTGATCGTCCCCCCCAAGTGGACAGCCTCAAGTCGAGAGGGTCCCGTCAAGTGAACAGTAGCCCGGTTTGTCGAGACCTGTTCGTGGGCCAGCCTAGCGTAGTTTGATACTTGGATCGAATATCTTATGTACTTTTGGGTTGGGGGACAATAATGGTGGTTTTGGGTTTGTTAATGCAGGGATTGAGTTGATTAGTTGAGGGTTAAGGGTACCCCTTATTCAGGTACCCGACATGATGACATCAGCAACATGGAGGTCAACGTGACATCTTCTGACAGCGAGCCTAGGTGGGGCCCAGGTGTTGGCCGGGCATAGCAGATGCTGTCCCCCATGGGGGAACCCACATCCCAGCGCTCCAATCAGGCGACGACACAAGGCGAGCCCAAGGCCAACGCTTACACGCATGCACCTGAACGTGAGGAGGTGGGCGCCTTGGTTTTTGTGGGTCCAACAGGCGACATGGTGGCCTAGGAGAGGCCCACGGCTGGTTTGCTAGTGCAGGCATGTGAGGAAGTAGGTGGACCATGGTTTTTGGGATGGTTTTGGCCCAACTGTCTAGTCTAGGTGGACAGAAGGCTCCAGAAGACTCCAGAAATGCTGACAGCACCCAGTCTTGATGGTTCGGGTCTGGTTCCACCACCTAGAAGCCGGTTCTTACCCAGTTTCTTCTGTAGGAAGCTTGGGGACGACTCCAGAAGATTCCCCATGAGTTTCCATGTTTGTACAAGGTTGGTTTGATCCGACGGTGGCCCAAAGTTGATGTATGGATCCAACGAAGAGTTATAAACACAGTATAGATCGATTCCTTGCTTGCTACTCCACCTCAGGACTATATAAGCAGGCTCCCAGGACCCACAGGAGCCTATCATCATACACCATCATGGAGAAGTAAGGTGTCCCTCGAATGGATAATCTTTCAACTCCAGAGAGTTAGGGATAGACCTTCCAATGTAGTAGATTAGTTCTAGATGGGAGTTAGGGAGAGCAGAGCTACGCCTCGATTCTGGAGAAGTCTTCAGGGTCTGGTATATCTTTGTATCTCTTCTTTGTAAGACTTATGCTTTAATATTTATTCATCTTCTCAATTTACTTTTATGCCCTTATATAATATGTTTAGTATAGTTGTTATACCTTAGCATGGGATCTTCGCTCGCATCAAGTGCTCTAGTTTTGATGAGATTAGAGTAGTAATTGATAGTGTAGACATGGTTTCTAGACTATAGGTTACCTGAAATTGCACCCAATCTTGCGGATTGTTGTGGTAGCCCCAGGATCATGACAGTCCTGACGGTCGACGTATTCCACCACGTTCGGATTGGTGTTTGTAGGACCGTAGTTAGAGCTTCCTAGCCCCCTTCTCATCCCTTTCTGTGGTTAGTGTTTTGATGTCCCGAAGTGTTATTGTGTGATTGCTATATCTATCCCATGTTCCTTAGAACTCAAGTAATAGAGAGGTATTTAGGAACCTTGACCTCTCACTTCAGCTGTCTACTCATTTATCATATAATTCTCCAGTGTGTGATTAATTATTATTCATAATTCCTATCATATATTATTTACCCCTGCTTTAGTCTAGTTGGTTTATTAAGTCAGAATCTTTAACCCTAGCTTCCCTGTGGTAAAATATAAATAATGATACCTGGAATACTCCTGGTAAAATGCTACATTGATGTTCTGTGCGCTTGCGAAAATCTTTCATATTTTATTTGCACTAACGAATGTCAACAAGCATTTTTGGCGTGGAATAAATAGGGCATCAGAATGATGTTGATATCTGCTAATTAAATGAATCACTAGTTTTAGTAGGATTACCCCTTGTTCTGTTGAGTGTGGAATAAATAGGGCATCAGAAGCTGTTTCGACCTTCCGGTAGGATTCCACAAGAAAAAGAAAAAAATTGAAGAGCCAAGGATTGAAGAAAAGGTCGTTGTCACAAGAATTCAACTCATATCCCAATTGATGAACA
The DNA here is from genome assembly GCA_023333625.1 of Bothriochloa decipiens. NCBI lineage: Eukaryota > Viridiplantae > Streptophyta > Magnoliopsida > Poales > Poaceae > Bothriochloa > Bothriochloa decipiens. The sequence goes on along the minus strand of CM041647.1, from coordinate 23,811,002 downwards.
TAAAGAAGTTGCACTACTCACAAATTTCCTCTTGTGAGTTATGGTAAGTATGATCAAGAAAGGTGAGATAGTCTTGCTCATGGACTTTAAAATTTATGAGTAGTTACCTTTTAATTTCTTACATCCCACTGCATGTTTATTTTCAATTCATGCATTCACTCTATTTAGTTTAAGTTTCTTTATATTAATTCCATTGCATGTTTAGTTCCTTATATGCATCCATGTCACCTGCATCTAAAATTAAAAAATATATAATAAAAAAATATGTTTATATTCCTCACCATGATCATTCTCTTTCATCTCTAATTCAGTAAATCTCTATAATGCTTTTCATGCTACCTTTATCTGCTATGATATGCTTTTGTTTGGAAGTGCTATGTACTATAGTATGGGTGCTTCTAAAGGCTTTTAAATTAAACATGGAGCTTAGGTTAAAATGTCTTCCTTAATTAAATTAGACATGGAGTCTAGTTTGCTTATTGAACTAAAAATTGCTAGAGTAGACACTAGATATTTTATTGGACTAACCCCTGCAGAAAATTAGAAAATCAATTTGGGAAAGTTATGAGATGAACTCACACAAGAGATGAAGCAAGGCACATGATGAACTCCACTTAATGCAAAAGACAACTCATTCATCGTAGAAGAACTGTAAGTGTTGTCCTTTGCTACAAGTTACCTTTGCCTTGAACCATGCTAGAGTGCCACAAAAAATGAAATTAATAAACAAAATAAAAATAAAAATATATATAAAATAATGGACAACAACTCCTACATTAAATTTGTGCAATCCTTCGGGTATGTGTCCACTAATATTTTGCAGGAAAAGTACAAGACACACATGTTCAAGGCTTGGCATGAACCTGCCAGACCACCACCTCAAAGAGCAAAGTAGGAGACACCATATAGAAGATCTTCATTAATAACACTCACTCAAGGAAAGTGGATGAACAAGGCAACAAGTCATGAGCATTGTGTGAAGATGACCTAGCATCAAGTTTTCCCCAAAACTCAAACTAGGATGCCAGTAAAAAGCAAAATGCAAGGGGAGAGATCTATTGTTCAACGGACCTAAAATCATTGAACCCTCGTCAGTGAGGTAAAGTTGGTAGTTATCCATATTTCCCTTTCTCATCATTGCATAATTTATTTTCTCTTTAGCATGTTTATTTTCTTGCATAAGCATAATTAATTTTGGTTTCATAATTAATTTGTTGCATCAGCATTAGAAAAGAAAATAAAAATATTCTTGCATTGCATCCTAAAAATGGTAAGCCCCATGTGAATACTTCTATGGCATGTAACAACCCACGAGAAAATCCACCGTGGTGGCATAAAAATAAAAATAAATATGCATTCATCTTGTTGCATTGTATTTACATCATAGAAAATATATATAAAAAAATATTTGAGAAAGAGATCGTGATTTGTACTTGAAACAATAATCATACATGAAGCTCTGGGCAACCATGACTTAGGTGGACAACCACTAACGCTTAACCAAGTTCCATGAGTTTTGTTGCCTATTTGAGCTCTATAGGATTTGAAGGATCAAGAACAGCTGACAAACAAGTGAATATTCTGTCCACTGTCAGAGTGCTGTCTCAACAGTCACCAACATTGACACTCCACGAGAGAAAGTACAACTCCACAGCCAGTCTGCTACACTTAAAGAGTGAATGTCTATGTTAACATCCAGCTTGGGGGAGGGCATCCCCTATGTATTAGGCTAAGTATTTATTTCTCTCTATAGTTATTAGTATTGAGTTTTTTTGTTTAAAAATTAAAAAGATGAATAACCAAAAACCAAATAAAGATTTATTTTTATAATTATATATATTATGTGTGATCTTTAATTTTGAAATAAAATAAAAAGTAAGAGTATACAAAGGTTTGCCTGCTAAAATGAATTTTGGAAATAATCTCTGGTATGAAAATGATGAATAGTTGCTCTGCCATAATTTCTTTTAAGTACCTAGTTTTCAGCTTCGAATTCTCCTGAGTTTTGGGAAATGATTGTTTTGACCTAAGATTTACTTTGAACTTGAAACTTGTGGGTTACAAATGCTTGATCTAGGTCTAGGTGATGACAGATATGATATGAGAAGGTCTGAGCTGCTGTTTATCTTGTTCCTAATGACACTTGAGTTCTGGAGATTTATCTTTTGAAAAACTTTAAAATGCCACATGGTGAGTTCCTGTAGACAAGAGCTTAAATTTCTACCACAGCCATATATGCATGCTTAATAGAATAGGGAAAACTTTCACATTTATCTACTGCTTGTGTGCATTGAGTTTGGTCCAGCTGTGTTGACCCTTAGGAGCTTTTTATGCGGTTAAAATCAAGATTTTACACACACTATACACCCTTTCCTACTTCTACCCTGGAAGTACGCACCACCATATTCACCCATTTAGATCCACTCAAAAATGTTCTGCTCCTACACTAGGAGTGAACACAAAAAAAAATTTCCATAGGTTTTCCTTGTCTGCTACCCCAGTTCTAAAGTAAATGCTCCAAGTTGTCATCATCTTTCTCTCCAAAGTTTTATTATAATATTTTTGGGCTACAAAAAAGTGAAAAGAAAAAATATATATGAGAAAAAATATATAAAAAAGAAAAAAATATAAGAGAGAGCCCTAGTTTCTTTAGTTCCTCAAAGTTGAAGTTATCCTTTTGTAAAGGAGCATTGTAGAATTAGTCTTTCACCCCTTCTACCTTCCACAAATATTCTCCACCATATATCTTTCGTTTATGTTGTAACCACACATGCACATCTTGATTTGATTGTATGACGAGTTTCTCTAGATCCATGGATGGATTAGGCAAGATATGTATTGCAAGTATGTATGAGCTGTTTCTTTCCCACCTATGAACTCCACATATACTATTAGTGAGAGAGATGAGGCACAATGTTACTCTGCCTTATTCCAAAAATACCACATATTCTGAGTGAAGGCAAAACACCATTAATACCTTGGTAAGGATCCACAAATATCACATATGAGAGACTTGAGAGGGTCATACAAAGGAATCTTTGAGTTTTATTTTGAAAACTTACAAAAACTCCAGAATAAAGGTTGATCAAAGAACTCGAGACGCAGTGCTTGACTTGATTGTTCTATCTTTCAAATTGCTCAAGACTCAAGTGAAAGCTAAAAGCTCCATAGTTGAAGGTAATATGGGTAAGTTTGAAGTCAGAATAGTTTGCTCTAATTCGGAGGAGTATTCTTGTTTGAACGCATGTGTATTTTTGAGGCGTGAAGGAATTGTAGCAACTCCTGATCTATTATTGAGATTAGCTTTGCCCAGGGACGAGCAAAGGATAAGCTTGGGGGAACAAGTTAACGCTAGTTATTGTCAATTTTTAACCATCAACTATTACATGATATGATATGAAATACATCATAAAGCATAGTTGTAGGGTTTGAAACTAACAGGTTCCACAAGTTTTGGTGCTCTGAATTATTTTGTAGGAATCTCAATTTTTCACTGAATAAAAGTATCTCAAATGATGAATTAGAGTACACCATTATGAAGGTCTTGTTGTGCTGATCAAAATGGATATATTGCTTGCTGTATTTGGAGTCTGGAATGAAAAGATATCAAAGGAAGAAGAAATTGCATGAAATGATGACATCAGCAACGTGGAAGTCAACGCCGACATCTTTTGACAGCGGGCCCAGGCAGGACCCAGCTGCCGTCCGGGCGCAGCAGATGCTGTCCCCCATGGGGGAACCCATGTCCCAGCGCTCCAATCAGGTGACGACACAAGGCGGGCCCAAGGCCAACACGCACACGCACGCGCCTGAATGTGGGAAGGCGGGTGCCTTGGTTTCGGTGGGTCCAGCAGGCAATGTGGCGGCCTAGGAGAGGCCCACGGCCAGCTTGCCAGTGCAGGCATGTGAGGAAGCAGGTGGACTGTGGTTTTTGGGCTGGTTTTGGCCCAACTGTCTAGTCCAGGTGGATAGAAGGCTCCAGAAGACTCCAGAAACACTGACAACACCTGGTTTCGACGGTTCGTTTCTGGTTCGACCACCTAGAAGTTGGTTCTTACTTGGTTTCTTCTACAGGAAGCTTGGGGACGACTCCAGAAGATTCCCCACGAGTTCCCACGTCCGTACAAGGTTGGTTTGATCCGACGATGGCCCAAAGTTGATGTATGGATCCAACGGAGAGTTGTAAACGCAGTACAGATCGATTCCTTGCCTGCTACTCCACCTCAGGACTATATAAGCAGGCTCCTAGGACCCCCAGGCGCCTATCATCAAACACCATCATGGAGAAATGAGGTGTCCCTCGAATAGATAATCTCTCAACTCCAGAGAATTAGGGTTAGACTTTCCAATGTAGTAGATTAGCTCTAGATGGGAGTTAGGAAGAGCAGAGCTCTGCCTTGGTTTTGGGAAGTCTTCAGGGGTCTGGTATATCTTTGTATCTCTTCTTTGTAAGACTTATGCTTTAATATTTATTCATCTTCATCAATTTACTTTTATTCCCTTATATAATATGTTTAGTATAGTTGTTATACCTTAGCATGGGATCTTTGCTCGTATCGAGTGCTCTAGTTTTCATGATATTAGAGTAGTAATTGATAGTGTAGATATGGTGTCTAGACTAGAGGTTACCTGAGATTGCACCCAATCCTACGGATTGTTGTGGTAGCCCCAGGATCGTGACAGTCCTGATGGTCGATGTATTCCACCACGTTCGGATTGGTGTTTGTAGAACCGTAGTCAGAGCTTCTTAGCCCCCTTCTCATCCCTTTCCATGGTTAGTGTTCTGATGTCCCAAAGTGTTATTGTGTGATTGCTATATCTATCCCATGTTCCTTAGAACCCAAGTAATAGAGAAGTATTTAGGAACCTTGATCTCTCCCGTTGTCCTCTCACTTTAGCTATCTACTCATTTATCATATAATTCTCCTGTGTGTGATTAATTATTATTCATAATTCCTATCATATATCATTTACCCCTGCTTCAGTCTAGTTGGTTTATTAAGTTAGTAGATACATGATGGAAAATTATCAGAATATTTAACCCTAGCTTCCCTATGGTAAAATATAAATAACGATACCTGGAATACTCCTGGTAAAATGCTACATTGATGTTCTGTGCGCTTGCAGAAATCTTTCATATTTTATTTGCACTAACGAATGTCAACAAGCATTTTTGGCGCCGTTGCCGGGGAAGCAATCGGTGATAAGATTTTGATAATGATCTTGATATCTGCTAATCAAATGAATCACTAGCTTTAGTAGGATTACCCCTTGTTTTGTTGAGTGTGGAATAAACAGGGCATCAGAAGCCGTTTCGACCTTCCGGCAAGATTCCACAAGAAAAAAATTAAAGAACCAAGGATTAAAGATAAGGTCATTGTCACAAGAATTCAACTCATATCCCAATTGACGAACATAAAGAAGCTGCACTACTCACAAATTTCCTCTTGTGAGTCATGGTAAGTATGATCAAGAAAGGTGAGATAGTCTTGCTCGTGGACTTTAAAATTTATGAGTAGTTACCTTTTAATTTCTTGCATCCCACTGCATGTTTATTTTCAAGTCATGCATTCACTCCATTTAGTTTAAGTTTCTTTATATTAATTCCTTTGCATGTTTAGTTCCTTTTATGCATCCATGTCACCTGCATCTAAAATTAAAAAAAATATATATAATAAAAAAATGTATATATTCCTCACTGTGATCATTCTCTTTCACCTCTAATTTAGTAAATCTCTATATTGCTTTTCATGCTACCTTTATCTGCTATGGTATGCTTTGGTTTGGAAGTGCTATATACTATAGTATGGGTGCTTCTAAAGGCTTTTAAATTAAGCATGGTGCTTAGGTTAAAATGTCTTCCCTAATTAATTAAACACGGAGTCTAGTTTGGTTACTGAACTGAAAATTGCTAGAGTAGACATTGGATATTTTGTTGGACTAACCCCTGCACAAAATTACAAAATCAATTTGGGAAAGTCAAGAGATGGACTCACACAAGAGATGAAGCAGGGCACATGATGAACTCCAACAACTTTATGCAAAAGACAACTCATTCATCGTAGAAGAACTGTAAGTGTGTCCTTTGCTACAAGTTTCCTTTGCGTTGAACCATGCTAGAGTGCCATAAAAAAAATGAAATGAATAAACAAAATAAAAATAAATATATATATAATACATAAAATAATGGACAACAAGCCCTACATCAAATTTGTGCAATCCTTCGTGTATGTGTCCACTAACATTTTGCAGGAAATGTACAAGACACACATGTTCAAGGCCTGGCATGAACCTGCCAAACCACCACCGCAGAGAGCAAAGTAGGAGACACCATATAGAAGATCTTCAATAATAACACTCACTTAAGGAAAGTGGATGAACAAGGCAACAAGTCATGAGCGTTGTGTGAAGATGACCTAGCATCAAGTTTTCCCCAAAACTCAAGCTAGGATGCCAATAAAAAGCAAAATGCAAGGGGTGGTCGGCTCTTTGTCAACCTACTCGATGAACCAATATGATCCTGTGGAGCCCTTCTTAACTGGTCGGTAGACCAGCCATAAGCTCCAACAGTTCGAGTGATAAGATCAACCATGCAAGACCTCAAGCCTCAGTGGTCGGCAAGCATCAACATGGCATTTCCTTAAGATACATGATGCTCGGGGACTAGCTGTGGGGGTATAAGCCCCTATACCCTCACGGCCACCGTTGGGCCTGCTCGGAGATGGTGGCCCAATCCACAAACTAAGATCGGATTAGGCTTTGGGCCTGGTTGGAGTCCTAGGCAGACAAGCATGAAGCTACTTAGCGTCCAAAGAAGCTTAGTCGGTAGGCAATCTGTCATATCCACCTTGGATACAAGATCTTGTAACCGACCACATTGGGATCTTAGGATTTGTAGCCCTACCCCCTGTGTTATACAAGGCGGGCTGGGACCCCCTCAAACACATCTTTTGCACCTAGCAATACAATCGATTAGAATGAAGGACGTAGGGTATTAAGCACCTTACAGCCCGAGCTAGGATAAATCTCACGTCTTGTGTTCTTGATCACGTCTAGCTCGTAGTCTAAGTGCACCCTCACCAATCATCTACTATCATGGGTATACTCTTGGTAGACTGCCGCTGATATTTCATCGATAATGGCTTCTTTTTTAGGTTATATCGGTCCTCATATCTTGACACATCTCCTAAGTAGTTTTCCCATCAATCCTTGGTGGCTTGTTTCTTTTGGCACTGAGAGCAGCGCCTCCTTGACTTGTTCTTCTAGAAATTGGAAGAGGATCTCTCCTAATTTCATGTAGATGATTGCGCTAGTTGTATTGATGAACGGTCTTCCTAAAATGAGGTGGACCTCATCTTCATCTCCCATATCCAAAACCTAGATAAGGTGGAAGACGGCCATGCTCAAGGCCTTCTTTTTGTTTCTCTTTCTTCTTACCTTTTTTTGCCCTAGCCTGTGGCGGTTGTAACCCGATCCCTCTCCATGGAAGCTATAAAAGGGGGAGGCCGAGGCCTGTCTTAGACAAGCAAAACAAATCAAATAGCAAATAAACCAAGCATCTCATACACACAAACACTATGGCACAGAGACAGGAGCCACTCCCTCTCTTGCTAGCTTGTAAAACCTACTACAAGCACTCTAGTGTAAGACAGCATAAGCCTCGGGCCATTGGATATAGGGACGTTCTACCCAAACCAGTATAGATCTTGTGTCTGCTTTACACACCATCCTAACCTAGACACATGGATACAAATTCACTTGTTACTCTGCCTAAAACCTCGGTTCCAGACATGGACAAGGTGACTACGACAATAATAATTCATCAGATGCATGGTTGTCTATTTCTAAAAGTAGGTGGATGTGAGCAAGTGCATGGGTCCTAATACGTAGTTGGATTATTTATTTTGCTCTAAGTGCATCGAGATAAATGTTGTCTAGATTTTTATTTGAGCCAATTGTCACTATTACAAAAATGAACTTCCATAGCGTCTCAATTAAGCCCTCCGTAGCGGGCTCTTTTTTTGTCCGCTGTGATAAATCCCATGATTTACCGCAGTGGGCAATTTTTATTTACCGGGGCGGGCATTTTTGCCCGCTGCGGTTAATTGATTAACCGGAGCGGGCATCTTAAGACGCCCCCACGGAAAATACCTATTTTCTGTGGCGGGTGTTGGCGTTCCTTAGCGCCCATTTTTACCACCAATATTTTATATAGAAAGTATAGTGATAGGGACTTATAACTAATATTTCCATGAGTTTTGGTATTTATATGTTTTACAGAGACAAACTCAGAAAACACCAAAACACGCTTCCAAGAAGGCATATTTTGGCACAAGTAAAAGGAGCCCAATCATGTGGACAATTAGGGCCCTATCAAATGGAGAAAGAAACCAAACATAAGCCAAAGGAGCAAAGGCCAAATAAAGCTCAAGCCCATTTCAGGAATGCACGAGTAGGCCCGAGCAAAACAGTTGCTTCGAGCTCATTCGAACTCCATTTTAGGCGAACCACCAGGCAAAATGAAGCTAATGAAAAGATCTATGGGCTCATCAAAGATGGGCTTGAGAGGGCCTAGCTAGGGGGCCACTGCCCCCAGGATCGGCTTCACCCCACCAAGCCCAATCGGCCCACACTTTGGTCGGTTTGCAGATCCTACCTCTCCAATGCCGGTTTTGCCTGCTTGCGGTAAAATGGAAAGTGGGAAACCACCCTATGGAGGTCAGTTTGGATCGTTCCATATGGGGATGACCATTTTCCAAAGAGCCCCCTCCTCTCCACCTATAAAAGGAGGCTCTCTCCTCCTCAATGAGGCATCAACACATCAAGGGATCAAGAGCACCACTTTCGTATCTGTGTATCATTCCAAAGGGGCTATGCCCTAGTAGCTACCTAGAGTTAGAAAGAGAGATGTGAGGGAAGAGAGCAGGGAAGTGCCAGACTTGTTGGTGTCTCCTCGAGCTTGTACCTCTATGAACAAGTACTTAGCTCCTTCACTGGATCTTGGCTAAGTATGTGTTCGTGTTTCTTATAATCTATTAAGTCTTTTGTTTAGTTGAGCTTTACCTATACTAGTTTGTGGGTTCATTGTTCATCCTTGTGATGAGTGCTCTAGTAGAAGGACCCTACCCATTGGGTAAGCCTTGCTAGCACACTAGAGTAGTAGACCATAGCGTAGATGTGGTGTCTAAGCTATCATCTACCTTTGTTTACCTTGTATCTCGAAGGGCAGAGGGGTAGGCGGGTAGGTGGTGACAGCCCTGTTCGTCCCTTGCAATCCCCCATGTTAGAGTATGATGTAGAGCGGTAGGCCGGCAATGCTTGGTAGACCAGGTGTTATCCGATGCCCGAAGTGAGCAAGTAGAAGTTTGGCAACTCTATTCTTAAGACCACTTGAGAGAATTCTTTTGAAGATTCTTTTGACCACTTGGGAGAATTCTTAAAATAATGAATTCTTAAGACAATGAAGATTCTTTTGACCACTTGCAAGAATTCGAGGAATTGTGTTCATTCCTAAGCATTCCTGGCATGACACAAGGAACTCTTAATTGGAAGTTGTTTTCATCCTCCCTCAAAGGGGAGGTGATGCAATGGTTCATTAATGCCATAGAAGTATGAATGGGGACTGGGAAGAACTCAAAGACAAGTTTTGTCTTACATTCTTTCCTATGTCCCGTATCAACTCTCTACCAGGGGCAATCCTTGATTTTAAGCAAGACAAGGAGGAATCTATAGGTGCGGCCTAGGCCAGGTTTACAATCTTATTACATGCCAGCCCAGATTTGTCTTTACCCGACAGCATGCAATTGCATCTCTTTTATTCGAGTCTAGACATAGATGCTGCCCTATGCCTTGACACGACTGCCGGAGGGATGTTTTCACATCAAACCACAACGGATCAGAGGAAGATCCTCAATCACATCCTAGAGAAGCACGCTTCCACCGTCATAGAAACCCTCTAGGACATAGTCATGTCAAGTGTGGGGGAGTCTCCGTTAGTCGAATATAACCATGTACCATCCATATGTTCGACTCATGAGCCCCCACCCGAACCATGAACGCGGAAGGAGGTAGTTCTCCATCCTTTGGTGTTCTTGATCAAAAGTAAACATTTCCTTCTAAGGAAGTCTTGGCATGATATGGAGCCATCAAAAGAATGGTTGTTGTAAGTGAAATGTTCTCCTGAAGCAATTCAAATTCTTTCACCTTCCACGACTATATCTTTGTTGTTAGGAGGAACTTCCATAGATGCCCTACACAACCTCACGGTTGGCGCTAATGTCATGACACAATTCCTTGCAAATGCCCTTTTGGGTAATATGCCACTAGTGCCGACCAACAAACTCTTCAAGAGTTCATCAGGATTCATCATTGAGTGTTGTGGGATTGCTAGGGCCATGCCAATAGAAATTCATGGGACCAAGGTTTGTGTATACTTCCACATCTTTTCCATCCTTGAGTTTGATCTTCTCATAGGATATCCCTTGGACATACTTGTTCAAGTAAAATCTCCCAAGGGAGCCCTAATGAGAAGTCTAGGAAATCTGCTCCCACCACTCACCTAGAAACACCAATGGTGGAGCATCTTCCTAAACATAACCTGTTCGAGGAAGCAAAGTTTAGTTCTCCATTCAATTCTCATACTTGTGAAATGAAACATCCATCATCGCAAGACATTAGGGTACTCATGAACTACAGGCTTCCTCAAGTGACTTCTCTTCAAGGGAACACAACATGGAAACATCTGTCCCTTTGTTCGGCTCACATCTAATCCGGCAACCACTTGGATGGGTTATATCCACAAATCTAGGTGAACATGATATCACTTCTTATTTTGTGCTAACCAATCCATCCCTAGAATGACGTCTAGGCCTTCGAAGGGTAGCAAGGTAAGATCAGCAAGAAAGATAAGACCCTCGATCGTGATACTCAGTCCCTTACATCTTTTGGTACAACAAATATTGTCGATACCCTGGAAACAGGCATCCCAGACCCCTTGCTTAACAAACTAAAGCCCCGCAAAATCAGCATCTTGAACCCTCCGATAATCTCCCGCGCTAACGTACGAAGGCCCAAAGGCTGAGACGTATCGGACTGGCCCACGAATGAACAACGACGGCCCGAAACCAACGCTCGCTCGAGAGGTTATCGAACGGACCAGTGGTGTTCATCAGAGAGGGTACCGAACGGACAAGTACTGTATGCGCGAGGGTACGATTCGAGCTATCCCTCGAGGACGGAACTTCGTCCAGCGAACGAGCCGGCCCTCGAGGACGTAACTTCGCCCAGCAAACGAGCCCCCCCTCGAGGACGGAACTTCGCCTGGGCGAATGGTCGGCCCTCGAGGATAGAGCACCCCTCGGCCACCAACTCCCCCGTACGAATCCGCGTGCATTTAATGCGATCTATCTACCCCCGCCTAACCGCATGGCCACAGTTACGGTAACAGTCACAGGCGTGGCGGTCAAATCTACTTTTACTGCCCATGCCCCGGAATCCCGCAAGTCATATTACACTGTTGCGCCATACCGAGCGCTGTGCCACGACCCGTACCGCCTCGAGACATATAAACTAACCTGTTTACCGTGTTTTTCGGGATTCGATCTTATCCAGCGAAGCTCAACCACCTCAGCAAGACCCCCTCGGCTCCAGCCAGGACCCTCGACCGCCACCCCTCGACTTCACCGAGCGTACCCTCGAGCTAAACTTCAACAACTCCCGATGCGACGGCTGCAGGGCCTCCCATACCGACGTACATCACTACAGCGGCACCGACATGATCGGCCTCAACGTCGTACGTCATCAGCGTCATGTGGACTCGAAATACATGTACACCTGCGCCCCTCCTTCGTCTATAAAAGGAGGCGCCAGGGCGTTAGAAAAGAGGAGGAAGACCGAGAGGATCTAGAGCATAGGAACACTAAGGCCCTAGATCACTGAACGACACCGTGAGCCTGTGGAGGTCGAGAGCAAGGCGCCCGCACGCCCCAACTCCGCCTTTCACTCCTCACACCAGCTTGTATTTTCCCCTGTACTAGCACTTCGGTGCAGAATAACACGAATCATCCTCCCCCCGCTGGACGTAGGGCCTTCTTTGCCCGAACCAGGATAAATCATTGTGTCATTCTTGCATCACCCACCGGATTAGGGAGCACGCGGATACAATATTACTCGTTGGTGTTAACCCCTCGAGGGTCAGAACACCGACAAATATTGCCCAAAGGAGAACTGGTGTATAAGGCTTCTTTTCATGGAGTGATAGGTATATGGTGCTCTCGTGCAAACTTGGTGGATATATAAGAACATGTAGCACCTAAATCAAATAGCACAGAGGCCTTAACTCCATGCACTAAAAACATACCGTACACCACGTCGGGGGCGGCCTGGGTAGTCTCTGCTGTGATTTGGGCAAGGCGGCCACGGGGTGCTCCAGATGGCACCTGCTTGTACGGGGTGCCTTGGTTCTGCCTAGCGGGCACTGGTGTAGCTGGTGCAGTCTTGTTCGGGCACTCAGCTGCCTTGTGACCCGGCTGGCCATAAGCGAAGCAAGTGTAGGTCACGCCACCTATGGGGGTTGGCGCGGCGGCCCTCCACGTGCTACCGCCTGGTGCCGTACGAGCGTATGCTTGGCGGTCCTGAGCTGGGCGGGGGTAGTTGTTGGTGTGGGTACCACCGCCCTGGCTCGAACTATGTGTAGCTCCCTGGGCGAAGAGAGAGCGGGGTGGCTGAGACGCCTCACCACGCGACCTCCATGGTGTAGGTGCATGGGAGGTGCCCTCAGCATGATGCTTTTTGGTCTTGCCAAGTGCCTCCTTCTCCGCGAAAACCTCGTCGTGGTCCTTCTCAATCTCCATTCACCTGTCGATCAAGTCATGCAGGGTGTGGCTCTTGGTGCCTAAGAGGGAGAGCCGGATACAGCTAGACAAGCCCTTGCGGTAGTAGTACATCTTCTCCTTCTCAGAGTTCACCACTGAGGCAGGTGCATAGCGCAGCAGGTTAGTGAAGCAGGTGGTGTACTCATGCACCTTATCAGCCCCTATGGAGATGTTGCGGAATTCATTCTCCTTCTTCTCCAGCGCACCCTCCCGAATGAAGAATGCGCAGAACTCCTCCATGAACTCGTCCCAGGAGATGTTAGCAGGATCCTGGTGGGTCTCACAGAGGCTGTCCCACCAGGATCGCCTAGCACCCACAAGCTGGTGAGTTGCCAAGCCAACACACTCCTCGTTACTGCAAGTGGTCAAGTCCAGCTTCTTCTTAATCTCCCTCAACCAGTCATCAGCAGCGATGGGGTCAATGCTGGTGCCATCGAACGTCGGGGGCCTTAGCTTGAGAAAGAACTCTAGCTTCTTGTAGAAGTCATCGCGTGGCTCCCTGTGGTGGGGTGCAACACGTTCTCAGCTAAGACTGGAAGAAGCTCGGTCTGCTGAGCCATCACATCCGCCAAAATTGGCAACGGTGGTGGTGGCGGAGCTACATCGCCTCCAGCGACAGGCTCAGGCTCAGGCTCAGCAACAGGCAGTGGCGGTCCTCTAGCTATGCCTCTAGAAGCTGGTTCTGGTTCAACAACCGGCGGTGGTGGCGATAGGTGAGCAAGATGTGGGGTGGCAGTGCGGGGTGGATCCTCAAGGTTGAGGGGTATGTAACCAATGCGTCCATGACCACGACCCTGACCATGATCGCGTCCATGGCCCCTAACGGGCGCAGGTGTAGGGGAGCAGTTCTTCAGGCAGCTGGTATGATGAGTGGACAACCTGCTTAACATAAACCTCAGATTAGGGCACATGTGCATGTGATATATCTTGACACTAATGATGTAATAATTAAGATAGCTTAATGATTTAAAAGAATTTAAATCTATCCAACACTCATACAGAGAAGCATGAAGATCCATAAAGATGCGATAAAATTTGAATCATCCATTACATCAAGTGGGTACATGGCGATACCTCTAGCAGCTATGCTAGGAGACTCGCGAGAAACATACTACACGCAGGTAGTTCTAGCAAAGGTGGTGGAGAACTAATCAACAACATGGTGAGTCTGGTCATTCGGCCACACAGGGCCCATCATCTCTTGATCCTACTCTACACTAAATCATCCCTAGGGACTGGTCCAAACTATAAGCTGTGGGGGAATACCAATGCCAGAAGCTTGGATCTGCTCATCAGTCATCCGAAGGCGAGAGACGTAACAACGGGCCTCCTCAAGTTGTGGGGTGGACACCGACTGTCCGCTGAGTCTAGTGGTGGGGCACCCACTCAAGTTGAGGCAAGATTGCCCTAACTCAAACGTCTCAACTCTGACCTTCTTACGGGCTCGTAAGGGGAGCTCGTCCTGCAATTCCTCATACTCCCCGACTCTCTTGTGATCTAACCTCTTCCAAGCCTCCATGGTGCATTTGAGCTTGTCCATGAGGTATGCTGTCTTGTGGACATAGTTAATCAGGTGTCCCTGGTTGTAGTCGGCGAGGGTGCGTGCCTCCATCAACCACCTCTCATGGAGTGCACTACACTGCTCATGAAGTCTGTCCCTATAGAGGGCATCATCACTCTGCTTCTGGAACATCTTCGCGTAGTCCTTGTTCTTCTCTACTAGAGTAGTCTCAAGATCCTAGATCTTCCTGTTGAGTCGGCTATCATGGAGCTGAAGCTTCTCCATTTCATTCGTCAGCCTGGCAATCTGGTCCTGGTGAGTGTGCTCCTTGCACGCTAACTCACGCTCTAAGTCTGCAATCTTCTGCTTCCATGCTGCCTCCTTGCTCTCTGACTCGCGGATCCTCTCGTCAACCTCCATTAGGTAGTTGCGGTCACAGTGTCCCTTTCGCTCCAGCTCGACAATGTACATTTCCTGGCACTGTAGGTACATCACAGAGGTGCGATGGCAAGGGTTGTGGTCAACTCTGATATTCTGCTCGGTGTAGATGATCTCCTCCCAAGTACCCTGCTGAACATCGAGGGCACGAGAAAGCAGATGAAAGCGACTCTCCTTCAGGTAGTCAGCCCCGCTGTGTAGCACAGAGTGAAGTGTCTGGCGCAAAATGGTCTGAACACACATACTGGTGTTGTTGTCGAAGGCAAAGTCGATGAAGGCAGCAACTCTAGGCAATTTCATGCTTGCAAGCATATTGATGCGGACTGCCTTGTAGCCCTCTATGCTCCTCCTAGGGTGGGCTTGCCATGGCAAAGGTACTCGACGTTCTCCACAGGAACACCAAGCTCAGTGAGAACCTCACGAAGCATGTGAGCGTAGCCACCATACTCCATCCCATCGAGTCTATACTCAATGACATCCATCGGCGGCAATGGACTAAGTGGTAAGTTGGGGTCCATCTACAGGTTGACACGAGAATGGAATTAGAAAAGTTGCAGAGAGAGATAAGCCATGCATAAAAGCGTATGCAGTGGTGTGTGTATAACCGAGAGATACCAAGGTTCTCCTAATTCTATCATCCGATCCTATGGGTCTCGTCCTAGCGTCAAGCATGGCTCTGGTACCAATTAAAACATCCTCAATTTTCCACAAAGGGAAAATACACAAAATGGTGAATAGTATGATAGTTCTAAGCTCAAACCATCATATAATCCAATAGCAGTTGATACAGGATCCATACATTGAATAAAAAGAGTACAATTAGGGGGAATTACATAAATAGTCCATCGCCACACTAGCGGAAAACATCAAAGTAGCAGCATCTGGAACAGCTACAGAAGGTAGAAGCAACAACAATTTTTAGTATCTCCTCCAAAAGAAGCCTGAGCGTAGGAACGAGATGTCTACTCCTCGTCGGTGAAGTCATAGTTGGGTTCACCTGCTAAATAAT
This sequence comes from Bothriochloa decipiens, assembly GCA_023333625.1. Classification (NCBI taxonomy): domain Eukaryota; kingdom Viridiplantae; phylum Streptophyta; class Magnoliopsida; order Poales; family Poaceae; genus Bothriochloa; species Bothriochloa decipiens. The sequence continues at coordinate 23,795,182 of CM041647.1, read as the reverse complement.
TTTTAGTACAGTTTGTATTGGCCATATCTCCCACCCTATGCTTTACTTTTGCTATGTAGTATTTGGTGGGATACAAAGGATATAATCAAAGCGACCTAATATATGGCTGCGGTTTCCTATGCAAGTAGTGACCAATAATATATAATATAATTCATCAAGTTTTAACCCATCTCATCCACATATCCATCCCATTGCATCACCATCACACACATCTCACCCTCTCACACTCAATCGATAGGTCCAACTCCCTCTCGGAGCCTGTCTCTGCGGCTCATAGCCGAAAGGGTAACACCAGGGGGAGAATAGAAGGACTCATCTCACTACTCCTGAGAAGCGTGGGTCTTAGGAAAAAGCCATACCAGTGGTTCATGGACTATATATATAGATTCATAAACTCTGCAGAGCGTGTACTTCCATAACCACAAGATCACTATCCTCGACAGTGCCCCGCCTAAGCTGATTCTGGTTGCTTTCTAACCGGTGCGATGCCACCCTACCACTCAGTACTGGGACATCCCGGATAGGTACCACCGGCACACTGAGACTGTGAGACATAGTACCGGACCCCCGAGGTCACTATGTTGTCTAAGGAGGGTGTGGGTCCCAAAGCCCGTACCTCCCGACACTATCTACTAACAACCTAGTAGTAGTGGCACCATCCTAGTTAGTTAGACATCCGTCCCCCGCCCATACAGGGGCGAGCGGTGAGCATGTAGGTCCCAAGGTTCTGGTCCTCAAGAGATATCAGGTCCTAGGGGATCAGACAGGATTATCTTCTCATAGGGACTACAATAGTCTGTGCTAAAACAACACCTCCTACCCAGGGCTTTGCTCCACGAAGGTTCTCACCCCCAGGATCACCATATACCTCACAATGTGCCCGCCACAAGCACCTCATATGGGAATGCCCAGAACACATCCCCCAGTAAGACTTGCCCACAAGGCTCATCTTAGAATCCTGTCCGATCGACTCAACCCTCACCACACACCCAAGACGCACACAACACTCTCCCCGAGTAAAGTGGCACCACGTGCCTTAACCATATAACCATACTCTCCACCATGCATCACATCACATAGATATAGGCGTAGTAGAAGTAAAGCATCATAAGTAAATAAACATGCGTCTAGCCTATCAACGGTGTGCAGGAGTAAGGTTGCAACAAGGTAAAGGCTCATCAAGCAAATCTACCATGCAACTTATCATCAGGTGATATTCACAAACAAGCACTAGCAAACTAGATATTATGCCATGCGTAATAGGATCTACGAGGTTGGGTGGGGTGCAGTTTGAACGGCGGATGCACGGGGCTTGGCCAAGATGCCGTTTGAACGGCGGATGCACGGGGCAAGTAGAATGGATGGCCAGGGCAGCTCCAAGCTTAGGGTTGGGGTTTGCACGGCCGAGGCGGACGGACGGCTACGGCGAGCGCGGCGGGTCACGGGGCGAAGCGGACGGTGGAGATGCCTGATGCCCATCGGGCGGCTGGGGCTGCGCTGAGCTAGGGTTAGGGCTTTAGGGGCGTGCGGTGCGAGCGGACGGCATCTGGGCGGCCATGGGCACACGCGGTGCGGGGCGAGTGGCGGAGGTTCTCTGTTTCCATTTTTGGAATGGCGAACGTGATCGGCGGCAGCTTGAAGTAGATGCTGACAGGTGGGGCCCACCTGTCAGCGTCTGCGGGCGCGCGTGGCGCTGGCAAGGCAGCGGCCTTGCTGGGCCGTGATGGCCTGTAGGGCTAAGCGCATGAGGGAGGCTGGCGGGCGTGGGCAAGCGGCGAGAGCGGGCGGCCGACTAGAGCGAGTGCTGGGCCACGCGGAGAATAGGCTGGGGCAGGCCGGTGGCAGTCGCGGAAGGCAGGCTGGACTGGGCTGGCGGGTTGCTTTGGGCCGCTTTGGCCTTTTCTAATTTCTCCTTTCTCTTTTCTATTTTCTTTTTCTATACCAGGCATTAATTATCCATGCTAATGATCCTTGTTAGTGTTAAACATGTTAGTGACCAAGATATACTTGGTAGGTCCCCTAGGGTCTCATGGTCTTGTTGGAAGCCAAGTCCATGGTTATTGGCACATATATACACACATGTGTTATAAAGTTTATTTGGTTTTATTACATCACATAAAATCAAGTAAAAAGCAAATCATCCTTTGTTATAAAAATGCAAATGCTCCAACTAACACTAGGTACTATTTGTGCAACAAAGGATGTTTCCCTACATGACACTCACCATCCATAGGCCATTTTAGAGAAAAACAATTTTGTTGGTTCTGATTTTTGGTGTTGGGAATTTTAGGGATGTTACAAGCGTAAAGGCAAAATGCGAATTTAGGAAATACGCAACCAAAGTTAGCAAAGGAGCCCACCTTTAGTGCATACCTGGGCCTGATCGTAACCACAGGGGAGGTCCAGGCCCAGAGGTGAACCGACCATGAGAAGGCGGTGGCCATTTGGCCCTACCAGGGTGGCCGACCCCGGGGGCGGTCGGTCCCCTGGTAGCCCCTCCCGGGCCTAGTCTTTTGTGGCGGTTCGTAGGACGGTTCACCCACAATGGTTTCACCTACAATCAATACAGATGGAAAGTGAAAACTGCCCTTTGGAGGTCGGTTTGGGTCCTTCCATGTGGGGATAGCCCTTTTGCATAGAGCCCCCTCCTCTCAAGCTATAAATTGAGGCCTCCTCTCTTCATCATACATTCATTCACCAACACAAGAGGTCACAATGTAGAAGAGGAAGAGCAAGCTCCATTCCATTAGATTCTAGCTAAATTAGTATAGGGAGTGAGAGAGGGAAAGAGCTGGAGAAAGAGCGGAGTCAAAGCAGTTCTACCTCCGGATGGATGGAGTGCTGGGCTTGTTGGCTCTCGCTCCAACTCATACCTCTATGATCATCTTGCTACTTGAAGTAAGAAGTTCATGTTCAACTTTGGTTTGATTCATTAAGCATGTCTCTTTTATAAAGTTACTTGTTTGTGGGAACGTCGTTCATCCTTTCGACGGATGCTCTAGTAAGAGGACTCCTGATAGAGATGGATGTTCCTAATCACCGCTAGAGTAGTAGTCACCTTCGTAGACGTGGTGTCTAGGTTGGGGTCAACCTTCGTATGTTGCGTGCACCCATGGGCAGAGTGGTAGGTGGCAGGTGGTGACAGCCCTGTCCACTCGGACTAGCATTCCCCCATGTTCAGCCATGGAATAGCGCTGATGCTAATATGGCTTGGTAGACCAAGTGCGTCAGTGGGCCTAAAGCAAGAAAGTAGTGGGAAAGCTACCATCGCTTATATGCGTTTGACCTTAGAAGAACCTCTCTACTCAAGCTACTCTTCATCTTATCATTCTAGGAGAACTAGTTTAGAGATCTCTTATACCTCTGTTCCCTGTGAAAATATGATACCCTGAATACTTCCAGGTGAAGGCTATAACGGTACTTCCGTGTGCTTGCGGACTTTTCTGCTAACGCTAAGAAGCGCCAATAGGTGCAAGGGTGTATTTTGATATAAATATTTGTATGTTACTATGGACATTATGTTGACACTTGAGCCAATGTCACAGAATGTCTTGTAGAAGGTAACTCTCCTTGATCATACAATCTATGGTAGGTACTCTAGGATCTTCGAAACTTATTGAGGGAAGAGTCTTATCATGAGGTGGTTCAACAGTGTTGACCATCCAAACTGGTTCTTGAACAGGTGGCTTTGCTTTTCCCTTCTTGTTATTGTTCTTCGGAGTGTGTAGTATGCCTTCATACATGTTGACATTCTTCTTCACTTGGGCTTTCTTCTCTTGAATCTTGTTCTTCTTCATCGGGGCATTGTTCTTCTTTTCATCCTTGAACTTGTCAAAACTCAAGTAATCGTACGGTTGTTGAGGATGAACTTGATTGGTGTTCGTGCGATTCTTGAAATTAAATCTTTCCTTTTTCTCCCCTATGGTGAAACAAATCTTGGCACTATCGGCGTAGATGATGGCTTTAGCTGAGCTGAGGAATGGCCTTCCCAAAATGATTGGTGCTCTTTCATCTCCTCCTGTTTCTATCACCACAAAATCTAACAATAGAGACGAGTGTCCAACTCCTACAAGCACGTCTTCAAGGATTCCCTTAGGGTAGCACAGTGATTGATCTGCAAGCTGCAAACACATGGTTGTGCACAACAAAGGGTTACCATGAATCTTCTCATATATTACCTTAGGCATAATGTTGACACTTGCTCCTAGATCGTAGACAGCTTCTTCAAACTCATGATTTCCGATGTGGATGGGGATGACAGGTCTCCCTGGATCTCCCTTCTTTTCAGGATATCTGCCATCGGGCCACCATTGCGGTCTAGGTGGAGCTATGAAGTACTCTCCTGCATTGAAAATATCTACAAGATTCGCAGTTTCTAATTCTTTCGGATTCCCCAGAATCTTACCTTTTTTGGTCACAGGTACTGAAGCTGCTAGCCGAGAGAGTTCTGATTCCATCATCTTATTAAAGCTAAGCTGATTCTTTATGGCAGAAGTAAAGCTATCCATTCTATTATTTATATTTCAAGAACTTTATCATTGGAAGCTATCTTTCTAGACATATTCTCAATAACTTTATTTTGATTAGCAATCATATCTCTCAAAGGGAGTTGGTTAAAGTTATTACCTTGGTAGTTACCTTAGAGGTTACCTTGATAATTACCTTGATAATGGGCCTTGGTTGATTCCACCCTTGAATCTATTGATTCCATCCTTGGTTCTGTTGGGGACGAAAGTTAAAATTGTTATTGATGTAGTTGACATCTCCCAGAACTTCAGGACAGTTGCTTCCTATGTGGCCAGTGCCTCCACACTCTTCACAAGTCATATGAGAGTCGCGGATGTGCATAACTTCCTTCTTTTGATCTCTTTCGTCAAGCTTCTTCATGAGCAGGTCCATCTTAGCAGATAGCATGTCTACTTCTTTGACTTTGATGCATTCCTCCCCTCTTGCGTGGTTGAGTGTGTTCTTCATTCCATCCCTGGTTAGAAGCTATCTTTTCCACAAGAGCGGTGGCTTCACGAATAGAGTGACAAGAACGATCCTGCAGTAGCTGCATCCATATTCTCACGAGCACTTGTAGTTAGCCCATGGTAAAATGTTTGCATAAGTAACCAATCCTCCATGCCGTGGTGAGGGCATTCATCATACTGCTGCTGAACAGTTGAAATCTTTGCACGTAGGGCATTTGTTTTGCCTACGGGAAAGAATTTTTCTAGGAAAGCAGTGGAACAAGCATCCCATGTAGTAATTCTATCTTTGTTGGAGTAGAACCATTGCTTCGCCCTTCCCAAGAGTGAGAATGGGAATAGGTAGAGTAGGGTGGCATCTCTTGAAACACCTTTAATGCTGTAGGTGCTGCAAATCTCTAGGAAGTGTTGGAGATGAGCATTTGCATCCTCATGTGCTTTCCCACAAAACTGATTAGCTTGCACCATATTGAGCAAAGCTGGCTTGAGCTCGAATCCATCATCTCCCACATTAACTGTCGGTCCGGTCCTGATGTTAGCAGTAGTTGGAGCGGAGAATTCTCGGAGAGTCTTGTCAGCCATTGCTTCCAACAATGATGTTGAGCTACTTCCTGGTTGATCTTCTGGCAAAGTGGTTGGGATCTTTCTTTTTAAATATGCTCTAACTCTTCTAATTATCATCTCAGGATCGTCAACATAGTTTGTCGGACGTTCAAATCCAGTCATACATCACCCTGCATAAAAATATAAAAATAGACAAAAAGGGCAGGGTAAGCCTGTTTGAGTAAAGATAAATAGTATGTCTCAATTATCACATCTATAAGATTATTCCTAGATATTTAATTTTCTTCTCTAGACCTCCATTGCCTTCCCTAGCAACGGCACCAGAAATGCTTGTTGGCATTCCTTACACCTTTTAAGTTAAGTTGTCATCCCTAACACGATGTAAGAAATGTGGTTGTATTATTTCTAAGCACTGATATAGTAAAGGAATAAAAAGGTTATCTGCAAGCGCATAGATAAATACTCCCATTGTAGCATTTCACCCAGGTTAGTTCTAGGTATCGTTATTCATAATTCACCACTAGGAAGGCAGAATGGAGGTATTGAGAATAAAACTATAACTTACACTTGTGATAAGAGTTCTACTAGATCTCCTCGAAACAGGGATTAATCATATCTTAATAATAAACATGGATAAATATTCAACAAAGTCCAAAGGAGTTTCCACCGAGCATTTTCCTTCTTGGGCGTGATTCTAGAATGAACTAGGAAATAAAGATACATAACTCCTAGGGTTGATTATAACTATAGGTCATTGAGCTACGTCAGTTAGTGCAATTACATCTAGCTATCATGGTCAAAATAATCTAATATCTATATTCAAGCGACATTGCCAAGGTAGGTCAGGAACAAAGTAAGACATCACCCCGCAACTATAGGTCTTACTAAGTCCTACATTCGGGGAGTGGACAATAGAGGACTCAATAAAGCTATAATAGTCACCTTCGTGATCTACCACATGGCCTGAAACATAGGGTGCACTCGCAGATAAACTTAATCTAGGCACCACGCCTACATTAACTCTACCACCTACCCCTTGATCATCAGGATCAGCGCTATACGAGCAAGAGCATAAACACCAAACTACACCAACTAAACTAGACATATAACCAACATAGGCAATGAACATTATAATTATGAATATATTATTATTGCAAGTCATGGTGAGGAACAATAACATAAACATGAACAAGAACATGAAGAACTAGACAAGAACACGATGAACTAGAGACAAAAAACTGGACAGGAACATGAAGAACATAAGGATGAACTAGAAGCACAAAGATGAACTAGAAGATAAGCACAATGAACTAGAAACACAAATAGATTAATACCATTAAATACAAAGAGAGATACAAGACATTACCAAGCCTCCTTATGATTAGATCTGGAGCCCAAGCACTGCTTGCCTCCTCTAATTCCTATTATTATGTTCTAGCTATGCCCTAGATGGTGGATGCTTTAGGTTATCCTTTCAAGGGACTACCCTAAAAAATATGATTAATAATGATGTGATTGATGCGATGCCTCAGGGGGGTCTACCCTTGCTTATATAGCCCGGTGGGATGAACCGTGGCCCTTGGATCAAACCGACTTGAAACAATGGTCAAGATGTGTCATGGAGGTAGGTTAGAGATCAAACTCTAAAGAAGACTGGTAGGTGGGACCCACCTAGGCCGACCGGCCTGACCTAGTGCCAGGTCTGGTCCCGCTTCGTTCTGGTGTCCTCTAGAACCTTCCCGTCAATTCTTGCAAGAATCCGACTTGATTTGGTTCGGTTCCTTGATTCCTACTCTCTCTTAGCTTCTAGATAAGCCCCTAGAAAATATTATTTCACAGAGCTATGGAATCTTGTCGGTTTAGCCCCCTAGTCTTGCGATGATGATTTCTAGAGTCTTATAGATTCTTCCAAGTTGTAACTGTCGAGGACTTTTCTTTCGGTGCTCCAAATATAGCAAGTGGTATGCCCATCTTGATCATCTCGACGAGCTCTTCACAGGTGTGCTCAGATTCCTTACTTGAGGTACTTTTATGATGAAATATTTAAATATCCTGAAAAGCAAGTGAGAGTAACACAACTCATGGAACTCATTTGAATAAAGGGCAATTGGCTGTGGGACATGCAAAGTGAGCACCATTTGCTCCTGAACACATTGAAAAGACTGATTTGCTGGAGGACATTCTGGTTTTAGGTAAATTTGCCGCTGGACACTATGGTGAATAAAATATTAATTTGTAGTTCCTGAGGAGAGAGAACAGTAGGAAAAATGTCCGTTTTGCCCCTAACTCTTTCTTCAACCTTGGTCCCCTTCCTCTAGATTCTGGACACACCCATGGCCATGGAGATACTGCTACTCATGTGGAAGGGGGAAGGGGCTCCAGCAGGGGGCAGGCTAACCAGCGCGCTGGCCTGAAACGCCTCGACCCCACGATGCCACCGTCAATGGCAGCAACGCCGCACACGTCGCACACGTGTTCGATGGTGGCGGATGCATCGCCGGAGCCGGTGAACTCCGGCACGTTGCACCGGTGGGGCACCACGGTGCCGGCCTCCTACGACAACGCCAGCATGGCCAGCGCCTCATTGACGCGCTCACGGAGGTCCACGCCCGTGGTGATGCCGGAGGAGTCGAATGGCGCCGCCCCTACGGAAACGGCCGTGCGGCTGTAGAGGGCAGCGGGAGCGATGGCACGCGCTCGCTACCTCCTCTAGCGCTGCGGCGCGAGAGGCTGCTGATCCTATCCGAGTTGGAGTCGGTGAGGTCGGAGGCAGCAGCAGAGAGGAAGAGGAGAAGGGGGACGGTGTGGGCACAGGCATGGTGAGGAGCCGTGCTGGCGAGGGTGCGCGGCATCGCTGCCAGTGAGCTCGGAGCGTTGAGCCAGCGGGCATGGTGAAGGCATCGGCAAGAAATTAAAGAGTCAGGAAGAAGAAAGGGGAAAAATAGTCATTTTTCTACTGTTCTCTCTCCTCTGGCACCAGAAAACAATATTTTATTTGTCATAGTGTCCAGGAGCAAATTACACACAACCGGAGTGTCCTTCAGCATATCGGTCTTTTTTGTGTGTCCAACAGCAAATGGGGGTCACTTTGCATGTCTGACGGCCAATTCTCCCTTAGAATAAATCCTTACTACCTTACTTTATCATTTTAATTAGGTGGTATCCTGGATCAGTTGATGGTAAAAAATTGGTGTTAATTAACGTCAACACGCCGGTTGATGCTCTCCACCCGCTCCACGGCCGTTGCACCAGTAGCATTCATGGTACTGGCGAGATGAGCCACGGCGTCTTCAAGGGCCTCAAGCCTTACTAATAAATCTGCGGATCAAGATGACAATTAAAGAATTAAAAAGGATTAAGGATTATCAAGAAAAAGATAAAATTGTACTTACCAGCGGCTTGGTTCCTGGCAGCGTCTCGCTCTTGGGTGATCTTGGCGATGTCCTCCTCTTTACCTGCCAGGTCATTTTGGAGGTCCAAAATCTCACCCTGGAGCTTGACGTTTGTGCTCCCTTGTAGCTCGAGCCGCTTCCACGCCTCAGCAAGTCCAGAGCCAGGGGACGTCCACTCCCCACAGAGGATTATGGAGTATCATTGCCGTGAGCCCTACAAAGATTGGGTAATTAGAACTGAACTAATTTCAAAGAGTTTTTTGAATTGATTTACCTTTTTGGGAAGACCCAACACGAAGTTACCCCCCACTCAAACGGTTCCCCATTTCCTATGGAGGATTGTGATCTTCTTGGAAAGACCCGACGGGAGGTCACGTCTTCCTCCTCCGCTGGGCGCTTGCCGTAACCCGCCATTGGTAAGGTAAAAAAATTGAAGAAGAGTTCGCTTTTGAAAATTGAAGAAGGGTTTTCTGGCTAGAACGAAAGAATGCTTGAGAAAGGCATAGATTGAAATAGAACAAAAGGCTTCAACTTATAGGCCTGAAGGATACATTGGAAAGTGAATCGACGGGTGTCATTAATTGGAAACGTCGTGTGAATAGTCGGTCAAATCAAATCTGTTCACGGTTTTCTGGGAAGACGTTTGGAATTCTTGAGGAAAGTTGAATTTTGTCAAAGTGATGAATCGACTAAGATTCTTCCCGAAGAAACAAAATCAAGGATGTCTCAGCGAAAATGTAGGAAGAAGATATGAGATTAAGCTGAAAAGATGAAGAGGCCTCAAAAGATTGAAGAAAAGAATTTTGGAATAAATAAATTTATCCTAAAATTAGGGGCATGTGTTTGCACAAAAATATGGACTGATGGGCGCGAAGACAAAGCTTCTTAGAGAAGACGCTATAGAAATCGACTAAATGCTAATAACAGCCGAATGTTGGGGAATTGGCTAGATTGGAACAGATCGAATAAATCAGAAACGACTATCTGGAGGATTCACGAGCCACGTTGACTCCGGTTCAGTTTGGCAAATGACGATGCATCAGCGGGGCAGGACTCTATAGGATGGAATAGTAGGGCTCAAGTTATCTAGTTTAGGTAGTTTTTCGAGTCTTACAGTCTTTTCCTTTATTTACAAGTCGTGTCAAGGTAGAACTTGGTCAAAGCCCAGGGTATAAATATGTAAGCCTTGGCACCTGCAAGAACTCTCTCACAATCAATCAATACAATCTTTTGGCTCCGGCCACCAAACCTTTAGTTTCTTAGGATCTCGGCGAGTTTCTTCATCAAGTTAGACTGTATCGGGTCATCCGACCTCTGGTTTGCTATAAGTACCATCATGGCTTGTGTTTATGTTTGATAAGGCTGCATCAGTCCATCCGACCTCTTGTTATGCATTGACACGGCTAGTTATCGGCTCTATTAGGTTTGGCACCCTAGTAGATTCATTAAGTTGCCGATGTTGTTTATTTTACATTATTTATTTTATTGCAACAACGTCATTGCCCAATCAAGATTGGTAGGTTTGGCTTATATCTTCTTAGATTCGATTGTCATCAATGCTCATTATGTTTATTCTTTTATCTTGATGATCGGTCTCATGCTTACATTAGCTAGATCATATCAATCTTGTTCATGACATGTGGCGTGTTCTAGGGTATAGATGTCTTTATGATAGATCTTGTTAATCTCTTCTACTCTTAGTGGCTACAGCAGGTTAAGTCATCAATCTTGTTGGTGAGTTTTGTTATAAAGTTGTTTATATACCTAGTTCATTCCCTAAAGTTGTTTATATACCTAGTTCATTCCCTTGTCGGTATTGGAAAATTAGCCAATTCAACCAAAGCTTTGGCCATATCATCGCGTGCATGCGTCCGTTTAGAGCTAGTTGGTTTGCTAGGCTTGCTTGGGCGTGACTTGGTTCGATGATTACTTAGTCAGAGGATTTCAAATCCACGGGTTTAGTAGATCTATTAGTTTTAATCTAGATTATTATAACACATGTTGGATCTTTAAGTATCATATTGAATGAGCTGAATTGGCTAATGGCTTTGTTCCTCCACGCATATCAGAATAGACAATCTAGTTAGTTCTTTACCATTTCTAGCATGTATCATGAATGATCTGTACTTGCTCTTGTCTTAATTAATTACATCATGCATGATCGATTGCTTTATCCATACATGTCTATTTAATGCTTATTTACAATTGCATACTGGTTGTTGACTTTTTAGTCAATGCCCTTATCAAATCGGTTGTTTAGCCATACACAAGGAACTGTCTAGAATCACAGCCAGCAGGTTCCATGATTTGATTATTCTTTTCCTCCTTGTCAATTTCAGGGTCAAATTGACTGGCACGCCTTGGACTCGATCGACCGGATCAGTGGCTGGAGAAGGTCACAGGGATTGGAGAACTGTTCATGCTCTGATCCACCTGGCCTGCGAAGAGTCCCCGTTGGCGTGAAGATTCACATTTTTGCACCAACACTACCCTTGTGTTGTCCTTGGGCGAATTAGCTAGGAAAAATACCTCTGTTCCCTGTGGAAACTAAGATACCCTGAATACTTCAGGATGAAGGCTACAATGGTATTTTCGTACGCTTGCAGAATTTTCTGCTAATGCTAAGAAACGCCAATAGCGGGCATCTTAAGAGGCCCGCTGCGGTAAATTGATTAACCGCAGCGAGCAACATTAAAGGCCCGTCACGGAAAAGGGGCGAGGCCCAAATGGCCCAGTGCAGGCCCAATAGCCATCAGCATATATATACGAGGACTTAGGTTTCATCAGACATTTTACCCCCTTCTTCCTCCACTCAGCAGACCGAGAGTGGCGGCCGCCTCCCTCCGCGCATCGTGCATCCTCACCGCGATGTTGCCCATTGTCTTCCTCCACGCTCCTCCTTGTGAGTCACCACTCCTCCCTCTCTCTCCCTCCGAGGTGGCGAGGTCCGGCTACGGTGATGGCCCGATACAAATCTGGTGGAGGTGAGGGTTCCGGTTGGCATGCCGCTGCCTCCTCTCCTCTCTTCCCTGTCAGCGGCACAGCGGACGTGGCGGCAACCTCTTCATCTCCACCACGGCAGATCGGGCCCTTGTGCGTGCGGATCCGACGGAGTCTGCCTCCACACATTGGATCCGGCCATGGCATGTGCTGATCCGGTGAGCTGTGGCGCGGAAGCCCAGCCTAGCCCGCAGTCGTTCTGCTCCCTCTCCGTCTCCACCGGCGAGGAAGGCTCGTCTTCTCTCTCATACTCTCTCTGCATCTCTCCTCTATCCTTGACTATCTCCTTCTCTTAGGGCCGGCTGTGAGCAGATCCGTCTAGGTGGAGGCCAGCGGCGCGTGGATCCGGCGAGGTAGAGGCCAGCGCGAGCTCCATGGGGTGGTGGCGCGCGGCACAGTCAGATCCGGCACGGCACAGGGCACGGTTCTCGGCGTGGCACTGGGGAGTGGCATGCGGTGCAGCACATGGCGGCGCAGCCATGGATGGCCGATACCTGACGGCGGGATCCGGCGTGGAGGAGCAACGGCAAGGGATCCGGCGACCGCGAACTCCATGGTCTCTCATCAGGTATGCTTCCCCCATCTTCCTCTCTCAGATCCAGAGCTGCCCCTCACCTCTCCTTCTCTCTCAGATCCGCGGTGACGAGGACGCGGCTCGGCGGTGGGGCGACGCGGCTCAGCGGTGGGGCGGCGCGGAGGGACGAGGCAATCCGGTTCCAGGGCTCACAGTGGTGGGCGGTGGATCCAGGGGGCCACGTAGCGGGGCGAGCGGATCGAGAGCACCGGCGGCGTGGCGTCGGCGTGGGCTACTGGGCTCGGTGGGTTACCGGGCTTAGAGGGCTTTTTTTTAATTTTCTAAAATAGTTTGCCGCAGTAGGCAACATAAAGTGTCTGCTGCGGTAAATGGATCTTCCGCAGCCGGCAAATGCGCCCGCTGTGGTGGAGCCACGATTAACCGTGACATTCCATTCGCAACGGACGCCTTTGCCCGCTAAAAAAAACCCAAACTACCCGCTACAGAAGTTCTTTTCTGTAGTAGTGTGTAGCAACATGGACCAGAGGCTCCAAGTACAAGAGCAAGGTCAATAAGCTTGGCTTATAGCCAAGCCATGTCATATATACACTAGTCTTATAGCCAAGTTATACAATAACTCAGCTTCTTCACTAATATCAAAATTATTTTTAAATTGTGTGGGACCCACCACTAGCACCTTTTCCCTTCTCTCCCACCGTTCTCATTCGCATGCAGGAAAGGAATCTTGGAGCCTGTGAGTTAGTGACCTCAAGCCAGAAAAGAGCTTGAGAAAGTGTAAGCAGCCGGCCGGAAATGTCGACCAACTCCCCCTCTCCTCTTTTCTCTTTTCTCTTTTCCATGTAGGATTTTCTCTCCTCTTTTCTCTTTTTTACGTAGAATTTTGCTGAGTTATCTTAGCTATTAGCCAAGCTGACAGGGCTTATGATACCTACTCTGAGAGGGTCATGAAAATCTCATTAAAAAAATATGAAACTCGATTCCTGGGTTCTGCACGTCACGTTAGATGATGGTAACACGTGTCCACTGGCAAATTTGGCCTCCCATTAAACTTTATTTTTGACCTAACATAGAGGTAGAGGAAGCCCCGTCCGTGCGTCCGGTAACCAAACACAACAGAGACGACGGGGGTTGTGGCTGCCTCTGCCCTGAATACTGTGTTGTTCTTCCCCATTCCAAATCGGAGTTGCCGCATCGCTGCCCCACCCGAGTTGCCTACCTGCTGCAAAAAGGGTTCATTAGAAATCCATGGCCAAGTTCTCCTTTGACGACGCCGACGAAAACCCTCCCGCCTTCTCTTCCGAGGGCGAAAAGAGAAAGCGCGAAGACGGCCCAGTCGAAGCGGCGGCCGGCGTTGGATCCTCGAAGGCCCGAATTTTGGTGGTCGATGGCGAAGAGCAGGATGGAAGCGCGGTGGTAGGGGCGGAGGGCGCTGAAGGGAACGGCCCTAATTTGGAGACGGTCATTGGCGGAGAGACTGACGGGATTAGTGTGCGCATCGACCCGGATGTGCTTGATTGTTCCATCTGCTTCGAGCCCCTCCAACCGCCTCTCTACCAGGTAGCTATCCCCGTTTCAAAATCTCTTATATTGCTTGATTTCTGGTAGTAATTTAGGTAGGAATAGCATAATATTTGGTAGTTCTGTGTTTTGAGATGATACTCTGTAATGATATGTTACTTTGGTAGTGGCTTGTGGTAGAAGCCGGCGTAGTCTATATTTCTTAGTGCTTTCGGCTCTAGCTACTTCTAGCGTTTCCTAACTCTGTATTTCCGTGTCTTTTGGCTAATGGAAATGGGGATAGCTAACTCTGTATTCCCGTGTCTTTTGGCTAATGGAAATAGGGATAATATGCTGTTCATCTGAACGCAGTGATAATAGGCTGTAAAAGCATAATATGGTTAACATCCTAGTTTTCCAGAAATGTTTGAACAAACTTTAAGAACTAAGAAGCAGCACTTCGTACAAAATTGAGGATATGAACGGAATGGTAACATATAAATGTAGAGCCTGCGTGCGCCACTCTTGAGACAGTTTTCATTCATATCCTTCATGTATGCTTTTGTAGCAACCGTGATTTGAAGGCAGGTAAATAGCAACCGTGATTTGATGGCAGGTAAACGCGGTACTTAATCCTGACTATGACTTTCCAAAATGTCTGCAATTTAACCAATACTTATCTGTCTCAGACAGTTGGACATGACATTTTCTTTAGAAACAAGGGCAAGTAACTGTTCTTCTAACCACATGGATTATTAAAATCCTTAAAGTATGTCCAGCGGTCCAGCCATATATGGTGTCATTAATATTACTGAAGGAAACAATTGTGCACAAAGGGTTACTGACTGTACTGTACATCTTTCATAAATAGACAAACAATTTGATAGAAATATCTACTAAAATACCTCATAATATTGAGGCGTGCGCGTAAAAATATTGACAGCTCGCCTCCCATGAGCGCTCCCCACGGCCGACGCGGGGGGCTAGCCGCTCCACCCAGCCCTCCTCCCTGCCGCCACCTTCCTGGCCGTCGTAGCTGCCCTCCAGCACACAGCGGCAGCGACCCCAAAAAAAGGGTAGTCGTCGCAGCCCACCTCCTCCTCCTCCTGCCCCACTCCTCCACCTCCACCCTACTTTCTCCGGCAAGCCTTCGTTTGGTCGGCTGGCCGACACGGCGGATCCAGGCACCCAATGGCCAGATCTTGCCTCTCCCTCCCCGGATCTACGGTTTTGCACAGAGAGTCGCGTTTCTGCCGTCGTTGGACGAGCCACAGCATAAGCTGCTACAGCGACTGCGGCGACTCCTACTGCTCCGAGCCCTTCAGCGAGTGCGGCAACGACGACCTGTCCATCATGTCTGCCACTATCACAGGTATCCACGCCTATTGCTCTCGTGCGCAGCCGAGGCGTCGGAGGATGCCGTTGCCTCGTCCGTGGCCGAGCTGGTGGGTGCACATGCCGCGGGGCGCATCGCTTGCTGGTGCCGTCGAGCCCTGACTATACGCGCTGCTGGGCCTGCACCTTTGGACGTTTAACAACTGGGTCAAGCCTGGTTCTTCCAGGTCGACGGCGGTGGCGCAACGGGCGCGTTGTCGAAGTTTTTGTTCGTCAGGGCCAGTCAGGGTCGAAAGGCCTCGTGTGCTTCTCCCGACAGTGTTGGCGTCCGCGGTGTCAACCTGAAGGCATCGTTGGAGCTCTACTGAGCCCATCTTTCCTACCTGGAGTCGCTCGTCACTGTGCCATGCCTGATTGTGCTTCATGCTACCTGTCGCTTTGGTTTGCCCACGAGTTGTTCGGTGTTGCTACATTTGATTGTTGCTATTCATGGACGGATGCTTGTCTGTCATGTTGCCCGGCTGGTTGCCTCGCTGTTGGTGTCGACCCTCTCAGGCAGATGCTTTGCTGCTGTGAACGTGATGGCCCCCATCCTCGGATGCTTTGCCGCGTTGATGGTCGTCGCTCGGCCCCCCTCTCAAGAAGATGCTTTGCTGTTGTGAGTGTGTTGGGCCCCTCGTCTGCATATGCTTTGCCGCGTCGATGGTCGTCGTCTCTAGCGGATGCTTTGTCGCTGTTATCCTCTTCGCCGTATTTGTGGTTTCACTATACTACTGGCTACCATCGTGCGAGTATCTAAGTGTCAGTTTCAGTTGCTTGGGATTTTATGGTGCAGGTCCCCCCAATGTTTTCTTGCTACTCGTTTGTGTTTGTGGGATTTTTGTCGGTGTCTTGGATCGGGGGGTCGAGACAGAGTGACTAGTAATGTTTCTGCTCGTCTAGTCTACGATGGTATGCAAAGCGGACACAAGATTTATACGGGTTTGGGCGAAATCCCTACGTCTTAACACAAGAGGTAGATTGTGTTGCTCTGCATCAATATGCTTGTAGTAGGGGGTTATAAGAGAGCGGGAGAGGGAGTTGGATCCCAAGTCTCTGTGTGGAGCGTGGTGAAAAAGCGTGAAGTCTGTTCACTTGCTTCAGTGTGAAGCCTGGTGAACCGACCTAAGGAAGGCCCTTGTCGCCCCTTTTATAGTAACCAAAGGGGGCTAAGGTTACATTCGTGTAGAGAGATAGCGAAAAAGGAAAAAATAAAAGAGAGAAGGTGGGACCTCGGTCGTCCTTGTTCTCCACCTTCTCTGGATGGGCGGTGAAGTTGTTGGCGTAGTTTGAGATGGGGGTCAAAATCTTGGCCTCTTCGTGCACTGGCGCAACACGGTAAGCCATGCTTTGACTCCTGTGGTTTGTACCTAAGGAATGGGTGCAGTCGTGTGCCGCAATCCGCATAGAGAGAGTGGGAGTGGTTGGCATACTAGATGTAACCTTTGTTACTATGGGTTAGGCAGAATAGTGCGTAAGAATGACCGCGGTCACGTTGTGCCATACCCAGGTGCCATGCTTTGGTACACTGGCACGTTGTGTTCCATCGAGATTTTGAATTGAGTGGGCCAGCCTTAGTGTACGGCTGGGCCCGAGCTCCACGGCTTGGGCGTGGAATGGGTTTGCGTCCAAGCGTAGTCCCCCTCGGTAAGGATGAGGCAAAGGATAACGTCACGCCAGCTCAAGCGAGACGGAGAGGGCGCCCAAGCGGGCTGGTTTTCCGTGGTCCCACTGAGGAGAAGAAGGCCTTTTTGTTGGGCCGGTTTGGCTTAGGCATTTTGGACAGAGTGGTGGCGTATTTTGTGAATAGTTTTGCCGTCTTTTGGGGATACACGGTATATTTATCCCCGACAGTAGCCCCCAAGCTTGTGAAGGAATGGAGGATATTCCTTTACGGGCTTGTGTATGGCTTGGTTTTGTCGTGTTAGCGTGTGTTGCGCTCTTTCCCTTTAGTAGGAAATCGTCTGGCCGGTGCGCGCGAGCGCAGCTGCTGGGTGTAGCCCACGAGGTCTTGGAGGAATGAGTGCTCCTCCAAGGACTTAATCGTGCGGGTGCGGTGATATGTGTGTGTTTGTAGGAGACGCTTGGTCCCCCAAGCCTTTCTTATTGATTGTTCGTTTGATCGAGAGTGGGGACATAGCCCCTGAGCTGTTTGGCCTGAAGTTGTTGGCCTTTCTGTCTCTGGTGGCCTGATCAGGCAAACCCTCCGCGCTTGCTCTCTTATGCCCAGAGCCGTTAGGACGAGGAGCTTGCACACGCAGTATCTGCGCTAAACGGGTCGTGTCATCTCTGTAGGCCGGAGAAGGGAACGAGTAGGAAGGCTCTGGGCTATGTAGATGGATCCTAGCCCTTTCCGAGTTTCTTCATCGTGGACAGACAACCCACAAATGAAGGAGGGCCCATCTTCTAGATAGTTCGCTGCTCCCTGGTGTGACTCGTTGCCAAGGGTACTTCTGAGATGTTATTTGGACCCTTTGGTGGGTAAAAGGGCGATTCCCCTTCCCAAGTTGTGATATGAATCTGGCGCTGCTCCCTCGGAAGGCGTGTGGGTGTTTGGCGGTGGAGTGGCATTTAATTGCCCTCGGAGCTAAGCGATCGATCGGGGCTCTTTATAAACCGCACCGTGGTGCCCAAGCCAGATCACTCCTCTCCCTGTTGCTTTTGCTCGTTCTTCTTTCTCGCGCTAGGTCAGCCTCCGCCATGGATCATGGCGGCTCGTCCCAAGCTTCGAGGGCGAGCGGGAAGAGGCCGGCTAAGCGGGAGTCGCCGAGCCTTCCTCGTTACGGTTGTCGTCTCATTCCTAGCGCCATCTCTATGTCGGGTACGACTACCTCCAACTGGTGGAGCACTACTTCACTCCCGCCCAGCTGGCGGAAGCCACAGAGGCTCTCCCTGCCGCCGAGGTGGCACTTGTGCAACGCGTTCTTCACGGCATCGTCTTCATCAAGGGGACCGGCTCCATCGTCTTCCAGGCCAAGAACGGCGAGCAACGCGTTCTTCACGGTGTCTTCTTCATCCCAGCGCTCCGCAACTCCATCATGAGCGTGGGGCAGCTCGATGAGGGAGGCTCCAAGGTGGAGATCGAGCATGGTGTGCTCCGCATCTGGGATCGGCGCGGTCGTCTTCTCGCCAAGGTACACCGCGGGCCTAGTCGCCTCTACATTCTTCACCTGGAGGCAGCGAAGCCGCTCTGTCTTGCTGCCGGGAAGGACGACGAAGCAAGGCGCTGGCATGAGCGCTACGGCCACCTCAACTTCGAGGCTTTGCATCGGCTCGGCAAGCAAGCCATGGCTCGAGGGAAGCAGGTGATCGAGCACGCGGACAAGTCTGCAACACCTGCATCACCACCAAGCTCCACCGCAAGCCGTTCCCGCAGCAGGCGCAGTACTGCGCGCAGGCGCCCTTGGAGCTCGTCCACGGCGATCTGTGCGGGCCGGTGACGCCGGCGACGCTAGGAGGGCGCCGCTACTTCCTTCTGATGGTTGATGACGCCACCCGCACAATGTGGGCGGTGCTTGTCTCATCCAAGGACGCTGCTGCAGAGGCTATGAAGAGGGTGAAGGCCGAAGCAGAGAAGCAGAGTGGCCGTGAGCTCAAGGTGATGCGGACCGACAACGGCGGCGAGTTCACCATCACTGAGCTGGCCAAGTACTTCGCCGCCGAAAGGGTCAAGCGCCAATTCTCAGTGCCACACTCGCCGCGGCAAAATGGCGTGGTGGAGCGCCGCAATCAGAAGGTCGTGGCGACCACACGCGCAGCAGAGGAGTATGCCGGCCAAATTTTGGGGGGGGGAGGCGGTGATGACGGCACTTCACCTGCTCAATTGCTCGTCGACAAAGGGCTTGCAAGGCAAGACGCCCTATGAGGCCTGGCATGGACGCGCGCCGTCAGTGAGCCACCTGCGGGCCTTCGGCTGCGTCGCCTACTACAAGGATCTCAGCCAGCTCCGCAAGCTGGACGACCGTGGCAAGGCCGGTGTCTTCATCGGCTATGTTGAAGGTGCCAAGGCGTACCGGGTCCTCGATCCATCTACTGGGCGCGTGAAGGTGAGCTGTGATGTCGTGTTCGACGAGGGATTGGTCTACTCCGGCCTTCGGGACTTCAGCATTGGCTTCCAGTGACTTTGACATCGAGTTCTGGCCAGCTGATGAAGCTCAAGGCTGGCCGCGCACGCCGTCACCGCCTCCAGGGGAGCACGACAAGCCCGCGGCAGCCGCAACTCCATCACCAGCTCCGCCGCCGCCGTCCCCTGCTTCACCAATCGGGCTTGCCGAGCCCGTGCATCCGGTGGAGTTTGACACGCCGCTCGAGGATGACGATGAACGCCTCGATGCCTTCTACGACGACGAGCCGCTGCGGTACCGGACCATCCCCAACATCATTGGTGATGCGCCCACGCTGCCGCCGCCGCCCCGTCTCTTCGCCGAGCTCCGTCTCACGCACACCGGCGAGCCGGCCAATTACGCTGAAGCAAAGGATGATCTTGCCTAGCTGGAAGCCATGGAGCAGGAGATCAAGGCGGTGGAGCAGAACCGCATCTAGGAACTGGTGCCGCTCTCGCCCGGCCACTGGCCCATTACCCTCAAATGGGTCTACAAGCTAAAGAAGGATGAGCAGGGCGCGGTGACCAAGTACAAGGCGCGATTGGTGGCGCGCGGCTTCGTCCAACAAGAGGGGATCGACTTCGATGATGCGTTTGCCCTCGTGGCGCGCATGGAGTCAGTTTGAGTCCTCGCGCTGGCGGCTCAAGAAGGATGGCGCGTCCACCATATGGACGTCAAATCCGCCTTCCTCAACGACGATCTCAAGGAGGAGGTCTACGTGAAGCAGTCACTGGGTTTCACCGTCGCCGGAGAAGAGAGGAAGGTCTATCGCCTCCGCAAGGCCCTCTACGGCATGCGGCAAGCCCCGCGCGCTTGGAACGCCAAGCTGGACACCACCTTGAAGGAGATGGGGTTCCAGCAGAGCGTGAAGCGGCGATGTACCAGCGAGGAACAGGGGAGGACCTACTGCTCATCGGTGTATATGTGGATGATCTGATCATCACCGGTGGCAGCACTTAGGCCATTGAGGCTTTCAAGGCTCAGATGAAGAAGGTCTTCGACATGAGCGACCTCGGCCTCCTGTCCTTCTACCTGGGAGTCGAGGTGCATCAAGATGAAGCTGGGATCACTCTGAGGCAAACTCATTATGCCAAGAGGATCCTCGAGCTGGGAGGAATGGAGGCCTGTAATCCAGCCCGCACTCCAATGGAGGAGAGGCTGCAGGGACAGCACAGCTGAAGAGGTTGATCCTACCCACTATAGACGACTAGTGGGCAGCCTACGCTACTTGGTGCATACACGGCCAGACATAGCCTTTGCTGTGGGCTTTGTCAGCCGGTTCACGGAGAGGCCAACAACAAAGCATCAGGCATCAATCAAGCGCATTCTTCGCTATGTTGCTGGGACTCTTGATTATGGTCTACACTACACCAAGGCTCCAGGGAAGGCAAGGTTCATTGGCTACTGTGATAGTGACTTGGCTGGAGACATCGACACCAGCAAGAGCACTAGTGGTACTCTGTTCTTCCTTGGTAACAGTTTTGTGAGTTGGCAGTCGGTGAATCAGAAAGTTGTGGCACTTTCAAGTTGTGAAGCTGAGTACATTGCAACTACTACAGCTACAACTCAAGCTCTTTGGCTCTCCAGACTGCTAGCTGAACTCCTTGGTAGGCGTGTGGAAGTGGTGGAGCTCAAGATTGATAGCAAATCAGCTCTTGCACTTGCCAAGAATCCAGTCTTCCATGAGCGCAGCAAGCATATAAGAATCAAGTATCACTTCATCAGAAACTGCTTGGAAGATGGAAGCATCAAGGCGGAGCACATTTCCACCAATGTTCAGCTTGCAGACATCCTGACCAAGTCTTTGGGAAGATCCAAGTTTGAAGAAATGAGAGGAAGGATTGGTCTGAAGTTCATTACCTCCAAGGGACACAAGGCTAAAGGGGAGAACTGTTAGTGTTAGCCTAGTGTCAGTCCTATTACTATTCTGTAATTTGCTTTTTTCCTAGCAGTAAGAGTAGGTATGTGGCTTGCCTTGAGAGTCAAGTTGATCATGCTCCTTGGCAGCCAAGTAAGAGTAAGGAATCAAAGGACCTGCCTTTAGGCAGTTAGGAATATGCCCTGGGCTGACCCCTGCCTATATGAGCAAAGGGGTGGGCACTTGCTATTGTGACCAAGACATTTGCAACTTTATGCAATTCAATCCAAAGGCCATAGTGGGCAAACTGCCCTCTGGCAGTTCCAAGCTTGTGTCTTGTGTCCTAACAATACCTTCATAGCTATCACTGTGGCAAGATAATTAGTGTTGAATCAGAACCAGGATGAATTTTCTTTTCTGTGCCCTCTCCTAAGTTGCTTGGAATGGGAAATAAAACTGAGAAGATCTGTTCCCATGGCAAAGCCTACCTGTGCTCATGGAAACTTAATGGATTTCATATCACATATTCACATTACTGTTTAACCATTTTTTTTGTGTGGTTGGGGTCCCCCCGGGGGGGGGGGGGTGGTGTGTGGTGTGGGTTGGGGTTGGGTGTTAGTAGACTTATACCAGACGACTGAACCGTCTATCAAACTCAATTACAATTATGTGGAGCAGAAAAATGAGAAGCTCCTATCTGCACAACTTTTTTTTTCGCCATTTTTGTATTTCTGATTTAGGTTTCTCTGAGCTGCAGATAAATTGGTTCAAATTCCTACAAGTCATAAGATTCTGATTGTTATATTCAGATGTGACAATGTTTGCAACTAAAATTTGGTCCATGCTGTATGCCTTCTCATAATAAGTAGACCATTCTTATCAAAAGTCATATCTTAAGGCCGCCTTTAAATGATTGCAGCTTGTTTCTGTATTTTCCAGTGCCAAAATGGCCATGTAGTGTGCTTTTCCTGCTGGTCT
Source organism: Bothriochloa decipiens (assembly GCA_023333625.1). Lineage (NCBI taxonomy): Eukaryota > Viridiplantae > Streptophyta > Magnoliopsida > Poales > Poaceae > Bothriochloa > Bothriochloa decipiens. The sequence goes on along the minus strand of CM041647.1, from coordinate 23,772,911 downwards.
AGGCTCACCAACAAATGCCACATTTGTTCTCATGATGCTAACTTTGTACGAAACATTGCACTGGAGAAGGTCGTTGAGTCAGTTAAGTCATCCTGCTCATATGCCAAATGGGGCTGTAACAAGTTGGTCAGCTATGCATGCAGAAATGCTCATGAAGAATACTGCCTTTACGCTCCTTCAATGTGTCCTATTCCTGGTTGTTGGTACAGAGGATTCACTGGATGGTGGTCAGGACATTTCCTTACAAACCATAATAGTGATGGGGTGCGCTTCTCCTATGGTCAGTGTTTCAAAGTGAGTTTGGAAATGTCAGATCCTTTTCTGGTTCTTCTAGCAGAGGATGATCACCTATTCATTTTGATCAACAAGAACATGATTCCCTTTGGCCATGCGCTTTCAGTGTGTTGCCTTAGGACTGGCAATCTGAATTGGAATTTCTTCTATGAAATGAGAGCAACTAGTAATGGAAACACTGAAAACAGTCTGCAATTGAAGGCTTCTGTCACAAATACAAGAGAGCGGCGAGGCCTCAGTCCGACAGAAGCTTTCCTTTTGGTTCCATATGCCTTCAGCAAATCTAGCAAACTTACACTAAATGTCTCTATTGAGAGGGTTTATGCAAGGTGAATATCTGCAGTTTGTAATGTGTTGTAAAATGTAAAAAAGGTTGCAGTGTAATTTTGTCATAGAAATTGTTTTTTCACTGAGAGATCTTGCTAAACCCGACTCTATTCATGTGATTCAGTTGCTGCCATCAAGGTCTGTAACTGTATATGTATACTTCCATGTACTAAAATCTGTAACTGAGATGCTTGACGTAGGAACTATATGAACTCATGTTGCATTCTTGTGTAAATCCTGAATTCTTGATGTACATGCAATTGGTTAGTGTTTCATTCTGTTGTCAGGCCTAGGAATTTGGTTTACGTGTTTATCGATGTATTTAGATGCAAAGAAAAATGAATGTCGCCATCTATAAATGGTAGAATATATATTTAGCTATTATGGTCCAGTCCGTTGTGTTCCTGAGGTCGGCTTGTTCTGTATTCCCAAAAACAGTTCAGAATACATTTGTAGTTGTTTCAACTCATTAACTTATGAAACTAGGTGAATTTCCTGTGTTGCTGCGGGAATTTGAAGGAACAACCTCAGTTCAACACTGGATGAACGAAGCTGAGATGTCACCTATGTTGATTATTAAAGCCTACCATAGCATGGGATAATCTGAACTGAAGTTTTTGAAAAATAGTTGTCACCTCTGTACTGAACACCCTCAGTGCCTCGGCCATCTCTGGTGTGTTGCTGATTGTTGTCACCACGGAATGTTTGTAATTATTCATTTGATCCCACATTGCCACATGAGATGGAGGAAGTCGATGGACTCATGGTTTTGAGAACATACACGTGTAATAGTTATGAATGATTACGAAATGAAGTATTATGAACAAAACACTCAAATTGTTATTATGAAGCAAGTGATGGCAAAGTCAAAAAAATGGCACCTTACTATTATATAGTCCATAATTAAACTATGAGAACAACTTCTAGCAGCTATGCATGTCAGACAATGAGCAAGACCAAAGAGAGATTTCAGTCCATGGAATGGAGTTATGTGTGCAGCTCTAGTGCAAAATAATCTTTGTACCCTGAAAATAGCATAAAGAAATAATTTTTACAAGCATGGTTATGAAAATTCAGTATGAACGTAATTCAGGGAGGCAAACACGGCTGAAAAAGTAGAACAAGAAGCATACTTTTGGGTTGACAAAAGAATTAATTTTCCCTCCCGTGCCTGAACCTTACTGGGATGCAGTCCTAGCTGGTGAATAAATTAGAACATGACAATTCACAATGATAAGATGACCGGCTGAATAAACCAAAACATTCTCATTGGCTGAAATGCAGAAATTATTAGAAGTTTTGGGCCTTGGTTCAAATAATAATTTTAGATAAATCTCAAAGGCCCACTCACACATGCATGCTTGGTATAGTGGGGAACTTTAGTCCCACAGGGCTACTCCAAGAGGAGTGAGGCGAACTTAAATAATTGAGCTATTTTTTTTCTTGTTGAAGCTATTGGGGAGAGGAAAAGGAAGAAACACCCGCAACCGCACGAGATGCGCGTGAATGGTTCAGCGATTTCCCGCTCCGATCCTTGTGTGTGCGCAACTTTCTTTTGCCACTCATTATTTTTTGCATGCATGTAGAAAATGTGTCGGCCTATTTGGTAAGCAATTATTCTTAACGGCAGGTTAATTACTATAATGTTGTGATTGAGCGGTTAATTGCTTTCCTTAGCTACGATGCATGTATAAATATGGGGTGAGACGTCGTCGTCAGTACGCAGAGAATTCATCCCTTCCCATTCCATTGTGCTACGCTGCCGCCGTCTTCCCCATCCCGCCGCCGACGTGCCATCGGCACCAGGAGAGCAGGCTCCGAAGCCTACGTGTCCTCGTGTCCCTGCACGGGGAAGGGGCCATATCAAGTTTTTGGGAAGCATCGTCTCGCTAGACGTCTTCTTCCCTCTGCGCCTAATGTTTGCCAATCTCCATCGACGGTCTGCTTCATCTTCGTTCGCGCTATTGGCGTCGACAACCCCACTGTAAGGATGTCTACTCTCTCTTTGTTGTTTGTTCTCGCATCATTTCTGTTACTAGCTCTAGATGGCGTGACTTTGTCTTAGATCTTAGTGCTAGTGTTAAATCACATATCTATGGTTCATATTGTTGTTCTTTTTATCATTGTCGGAATTAATGTATGCATCGCTAAATTGTTATTATTTCCAACAATCCAAAAACCTGATAGGCATTTAGCGATGACTAAGGGATGTACTAATGCGATGTAATCGGAGAAATTCACTAGTGTGAATTTTAAGATATGGTAGACGAGGGCCCAGTTGTGGCTCATGGCTATAGGCGTGTTTAGGGTCGTGGGTAATGCTCCCGCACTACCTCTCGGATCTGAGAAAGAGGTTTCATCAGATGCGTCCTTAGCGTTCTCTCTGACCAACTGTGTGATGTTTATATGAACATCAAAAGTGCTGCTGAACTGTGGGAGGCACTTGAACACAAGTTCGGTGCTGCAGACGTTGGACACAAGCTGACTAGGTGTCGGAAGGTAGGAGTGCCGTCCCGATCCCGACACCTGCGCCTCTATCCCAGGTCAAGCCAGAACCTCTACCGCCTCGCTCGAGGGGGGTGCCTCCAACGGGCGTGAATTGGGGTCGGAGATTACCCCCATCGTGGAGGACGAGGAGGCCATTGCTCCATCCCCACCCGACGAGGAGCGGAAGCCGTGGCCGGAGGGGCTGCGTGAGGTGGAGGCGCGGCGCAAGCAGGAGAAGGAGGGCCCGCAAAGGAAAGAGGAGGAGGAGCCGTAGGAGCGGCCGGGAGAAGAGGGGCCGGCCAGGGGCCAGCCCGAGCAACAGCAACAGCAGCAGCAGCAACAACAACAACAACACCAGCAGCAGCAACAACAACAACAACAGTAGCAGTAGCAACAAACACCGCCGGAGGATGCGGCGCCTCTGGATTCATCGTCGCAGCGGCGAGTCGAGCCGTCGGAGGAGCTGGTGGTATCGAGCCTCCCACAGTTGCAAGGGGAGGCCGTGATTACCTTGGATGAGTTGCGCAGCAGCAGATATGGCGCGGGATGCGTCGCTAGTCCTGCGCGTGTCGCAGGCGCACGGGGAGGGGGAGCATACGGCGTCGAGTTGGTCGAAGGACGTGGTGATGTCGGACCTGCCACCTTGGCACGACGTGGCGCTGGGGGAGGCAGTGGTCTCGAGCCCTCCTCCACTGCAGGAGGTGATCGTGGCTGCCCCGAGCCAGCCGCCACAACTGCAGGGCATGCCATTGGAAGAGCCGGCGGCCTCGGGTTCGCCACAACGGCAACAGAAGGAGATGGCAGCCATAAGTCCTTCAGCGCTACTCCGGTGGGAGGAGGAGGATGAGGCCCTTCTGCTCGCTAGGGCATCCGCCACCCGGGGGTCCCTAGTCCGTCGAGATGGTCCGCCCCTGACATCAGGCCAGGCGGTGGCAAAGCCGAGTCGTCGTTCCCCAACCTGGCCGACCGGGTGGAGCGCTACGGCGGTTCGCGCAAGGCGTTGGAGAGCGTTAGGTCCTCAGTGTGAGCGAAGCTTGAGGCGGCCCTTCCATATTGGGGCCAAGAGTGTCTTCTGCTCTGAGAAACTCACGATCCCAGCGCTCCCGGGATCTAGATGGACGACCCAGCGGAGGTGAAGCACTGGGAGGACGTGGAGGAGTATCGGGCGTGGCTGGCGCACGCTCTAAAGTTGGCCGCCGAGATCGTCACCGAGGACCTTGGCCGAGGCCTTTCGGTAAATGTTTCTTCGAGTGTGTTTGGCTTTGGTTCCTCCTTAACTAGTGACTAATTTTCTGCTTCTTGTTTCTAGGACTTGAGGAACCGCTCCTACTCGAAGTCCCACTTCCTCCATGCGACGCACAACGGTCGGGAGGAGGTGCTACGTCAGCTCGAGGCTGGCCAGTCCGCCCGGGCTAGGGTGGCTCAGGTTGAGGATGAGGCAAGGCAAGCGAAGGAAGAGGCCGCCAAAGCGAGGGAGGATGCCAAGGCGGCTCGAGGGGAGATCACTCGGGCCAAGGAAGAGGCTGCCAAGGCCAAGGAGGGGGCCGAGAAGGCCTAGAGCGATGGCGCCTAGGCCCTAGAAGAGGCACGGAGGGCCCTTGAGCTTGTCAAGTCGCTCGAGGTAGAGTCTTAGGATGTCGCAGAGTGCTTCCGGAGGCTCAAGACCGATGTCGCCTGAGTCTCTGAGGCACGCGACGTCCTCACCATCTCGGCTAGGGAGGAGAAACGCCGCGCTGACACCCTCACCGCCGAGCTTGACATGATGAAGGAGACCCTTCGAGAGAAGGAACAATCCATCATTCTAGCCGGCCAGGCCCTCGAAACCCTACGGTTTGAGAAGACGGAGGTGGTCCGTGCCTTCAAGGAGGCCAAGAAGGAGCGGGACGAGGCTCAGAAGCAGCGTGACGAAGTGGCGGACGCCCACGAGGCCCTCAACACCCACTGCGCCAGTGAGTGTTGTTGCTTAGTTTTGAACTCCTTATCTCCGTGCACCATGACTGACTTTTGTTTCATTGTTTAGGCCTCGAGACGGACCTGCTCTCCGCTCAGACCGCCACCAAAGCACTACAGGACGGCCTTCTTGCTGAGACAATGTTGACTGACTGGCTCCGCATCACGATCAACAGGCTCTACGACTCCTGGGGGATCAAACCCGTCGAGGAGGCCAGTGAGGAGGTGCGCGGGACCGCGCTCGTCGACCAGCTGTACCACCTCGGGGCCACCTTGAGCGATCGCGTCTACAAGGCACTCCACATCGGCGTGAAGCGGGCGATGGCGGTTGTCCACTCCGGCTTCACGTACGACATGGACGTCGTGAAGCACGGCTTCGTTTCCAACCTCAGCAAAATAGATGACAAGAACGAGGAGCGGTGCCGGGGCCTGATCGAGGATGCCGAGGGGCCAGGCGAGAAGCTGGTGAAGCTGTTCGAGCCCGAGGTTCTTCCTACTAAGGACGCGGGGGAAGCCGGTGAAGAAGGCAGCGGTGGCGATGACGACCAGGGCCTGTGAGCCAATTCTGGGCAGTGAGGCCCATGTAATAAGTTAGTTTATGTGACATTCTGATGTCGTGGCTTTGGTGTCCTTAAAACATTATGTACTGTCTAAAATGCTCATTGGTATGTTTTTAGGCTCGAGTTCTCTTGTTTTTTTGCCTGAATTTTACTTTTTGACTAAGTTTTTGACATGGGCTCATATCCCTCGAGGGGGGAGCGAATGGGGGTACCTTAGCACATAGGCGTAGGGGAGCTCCAGGCTCGATGGCCCTCGACCCTTAGGGAGTTTGGGTGTTTTCTACTTGGTTGCAAAGCGTGTTCGAGGCATAGAAGAAGAGAGCAACGTCGAGTTTTGAAAAAATGTTCGGGCTTTTTAGGCTACCTTTATTATTTTCTGAACGAACAAAAGTACTGAAGTTGAGAGTCTTTTTATTCATTCATGATGCGATAGATGTATAAAATACGCGAAATGTACAAGGCCTCGAGGCCCTAGGGGTAAAAGCGACGTAGCTGTTCGATGTTCCAAGCATTGATGAAGGTTTCTCCTTTGTTGTTCGCTAGCTTGTATGTCCCAAGTTTTAGCACCTCAGCTATGGTATATGGGCCTTCCCACGGTGGAGTCAACTTTTGGCGCCCCTTGTTGCTTTGTTGTCGACGGAGGACAAGATCACCAACTTGGAAATCCCTCTTGCACACGTGCTTGTCGTGGTAGCATTGAAGCTTCTGCTGGTACCTCGCGGAGTGGAGGAGGGTCATGTCTCGAGCTTCTTCGAGCTGGTCGACGGCATTTGCGAGGGCCTCCTCATTCGTTTGCTCATTGTAGGCCTTTAGTCGAGGGGACCCGTACTCAAGATCAGTGGGGAGGATGGCCTTGGATCCGTACACCAGGAAGCATGGGGTAAATCCCGTGGCTCTACTAGGTGTCATCCTTAGGCTCCATAGGACTGAAGGCAGCTCGACAGCCCACTTGGTGCCATACTTCCTCAACCGGTTATAGATTTTTGGTTTGAGGCCCTGAAGGATCATGCCATTTGCGCGTTCGACCTGGCCGTTAGTTCGAGGATGAGCGACTACGGGCCAATTCATGCGAATGTGATTATGGTCGTAGAAGTTCAAGAACTTCTTGCTAGTGAACTGCGTGCCATTGTCGGTGATGATGACGTTCGAGACCCCAAAGCGATGGATGATGTTGGTAAAGAATGCGACCGCCTGATCGGAGCGGATTTTGCCGATGGTGCGGGCCTCGATCCACTTGGTGAATTTGTCGACGGCTACGAGCAGATGCGTGTAGCCCCCAGTTGTCTTCTTGTGAGGTCCCATGAGATCGAGTCCCCAAACGGCGAAAGGCCATGTGATGGGGATCATCTGCAGGGCGTGAGCCGAGAGGTGTGTCTGCTTGGCGTAGAACTGGCACCCCTCGCATGAGCGGATGAGGTTGATGGCATCGGAGATGGCGGTCGGCCAGTAGAAACCTTGACAGAAGGCGTTGCCGACGAGGGTCCTTGTCATGGCGTGATAGCCGCAAGCCCCCAAGTGAATGTCCTCGAGGAGCCTCCTGTCTTCTTCGATATTGATACAACGCTGGAGGATCCCAGTCGGGCTTCATCGGTAGAGCTTGGCCCGTTGACCTATCCATCGAGCCTCGATTCGGTCTTCTGGGAGCTCTCCTTGAATAAGGAAGTCAAGGAAGGGAACACGCCAGTCCGGTGGTGGGCTTGACGGTGGGAGTGACCCCTCGATCTCCATGACCTCAGCCCCGGTCGTGGGGGCCTTGGTCGAGGCCAGGGGGTCGAGTGTCGACGGTGTAGTGCCGGCCCCCGAGCCCAAGTCGACAGAGGGCTCGAGGAGGTCCCTTAAGAATATGTCTATGGGACGGTGCCTCGAGTAGATGCAATTTTGATGAGCTCATCCACGGCTTCGTAGTAGCATCAAGCGACGTTGTTGAGCTCGAGTCCATGGAACTTATCCTCTAGCTTGCATACCTCATTGCAATAGGCCTCCAACTTAGGGTCATGGCAGCTCAAGGCCATCATTACTTGATCGATGTTGAGTTGCGAGTCGCCTCAGACGTCAAGGCATCGAACCCCGAGCTTGAGGGTGATTCAGAGACCGTTGACGAGGGCCTCATACTCCACGATGTTGTTGGAGGCAGCGAAGTGGATGCGAATGACATAGCACATGTGGACTCCGAGGGGTAAGATGAAGAGCAAGCCTGTGCCTGCTCCTATCTTCATGAGTGACCCGTCGAAGTACATTGTCCACAGCTCAGCTTGAATCTACGCCGGCGGAAGCTGGGTGTCGGTCCACTCGATGATGAAGTCCGCCAGCACCTGAGACTTGATTGCTTTGCACGGCACGTAGGTGATAGCCTCACCCATGAGCTCGACCGACCATTAAGCAATTCTTCCCGTGGCCTCCCGGTTTTGGATGATCTTCCCCAGGGAAAGGATGAAACCACGGTGACCGGGTGGCTGAGGAAATAGTGCTGGAGCTTGCGGCGCGTGAGCACGATGGCGTAGAGCAGCTTCTGGATTTGTGACCTTCATTTCTGAGAGCACCTCGCTGATGAAGTAAACTGGCCGTTGGATGGGCAGTGCGTGCCTTTCCTCCTGCCTTTCGACAACTATGGCCGCGCTGACCACCTGAGTGGTTGCGGCGACATAGAGGAGAAGTGGCTCGGCTGGTTCGGATGGCGTGGTAGGTTGAGGCGGTACGAGAATTGGGGGAGGTCAGCATATTTTTGAGCTTACCGAGGGCCTTCTCGCCCTCGATGGCCACACAAAGTGCTCAGATTTCTTCAGGAGTCGGTACAATGGCAGGGCCTTTTCTCCCAGGTGCGAGATGAAGCAACTGAGGGCCACGAGGTAGCCCATGACTTTCTGTACGCCCTTCAGGTCTCGAATTGGCCCCATCTTGGTGATCGCCGTGACCTTTTGGGGTTGGCCTCGATACTGCACTCAGAGATGATGTATCCTAAGAGCATGCCTCGAGGCACGCCAAAGACACATTTCTCGAGATTGAGCTTGATGTTTTTGGCTCAAAGGCACTCGAACGTGATCTTGAGGTCCTCGATGAGGTTGTCGACCTTTTTTGACTTGACTATGATGTCGTCGACGTAGGCCTCGACTGTGTTCCCTATGTGCTCACCGAAAACATGAAGCATGCATCGCTGGTACGTTGCCTCGGCGTTTCGAAGGCCGAAGGGCATGGTAACATAGCAGTACATGCAAAAAGGGGTGATAAAGGAGGTCGCGTGCTGGTCGGACTCCTTCATCTTGATTTGATGGTAACCAGAATAAGCATCAAGAAAAGAGAGAGTTTCACATCCCACAGTAGAGTTAATAATTTGATCAATGCACGGTAAAGGAAATGGAACCTTAGGGCATGCTTTATTCAAACTAGTATAATCAACACACATCCTCATTTTTCCGTTCTTTTTCTTAACAGCACAGGATTGGCTAACCACTCGGGATGATGAACCTCCTTGATGAAACCGGCCACCAGAAGCTTGTTCACCTCCTGACCGATGATCCTGCACTTCTCGTCGAAGCATCGTAGGTGTTGCTTCACCGGTCTGGACCCGGCCCGGATCTCCAAGGCGTGCTCGATGACTTCCCTCGGTATGCCTGGCATGTCCGAGGGGCTCCACACAAACATGTCGGCATTCACGTGGAGAAAGTTGACGAGCACTGCTTCCTATTTGTTTTCGAGGGTGGCACTGATCGTCAGCACCTTCTCACCGAAGCCGCTCAGGTCAAGGGGGATCTTCTTGGTGTCCTCTGCGGGCTCGAAGTTGCCCACGTGGCGCTTGGGTTTGGGGGCCTCAGCGGCGAGGCCCTCGAGGGTCAAGGCTAGCCTGGTGGTCTCCTCGATAGCCTCTCCATTCTCGACACACTCGACGTCATAGTCATATGCGTGCTCGTAGAAGGAGCCAATGGTGATGATGCCCTTGGGTCCCGCCATCTTGAGCTTGAGATACGTGTAGTTGGGGATCGCCATGAACTGTGCGTATCCGGGTCAACCGATGATGGCGTGGTATGTGCCGTGAAACCCAACCACCTCGAAGGTGAGGATCTCCTTTCTGAAGTTTGTGGGGGTGCCGAAGTAGATGGGGAGGTCAATGCGGCCAACGGGCAGGGCCTTCTTCCCTGGCACAACTCCATGGAAACCCCTGGCGCTGGGTCGTAGCTGTGACCTCTTAACCCCAAGGAGGTCAAGGGTCTCGAGGTAGATGATATTGAGGCTGCTGCCTTCATCCCTGAGGACCTTGGAGAGGCGGGTGTTGATGATGATGGGGTCGACGACGAGCGGGTAGACTCCTGGGTTGATAACACGATTCGGATGGTCATCACGGTCGAACATGATGGGAGCATCAGACCAGTCGAGGTACTGGGGTGTAGCGACTCGAACGGAGAAGACCTCTCGACGCTCTCTCTTGCGCTGTCGAGGCGTAAGATGGGTCGATGGGCCATGTAGATCATGTAGCAATCGAAGACCTCGGGGAACTTGTCGTCCTCCTTGTCACCACCCTTGTCACTGCCTTTGTCCTTATTCTGATCGTCCTTCTCGATGCCCAGACTCTTGTAGTAGTTTCTGAGCATGCGGCAGTCCTCAAGGTTGTGATTAGCCCCTCCCTTGTGGTAAGGGCAAGGCTCCTTCAGCATCTTGTCGAAGACGGCCCCCTCGAGGGGACCTCGAGGCTTCTTGCACTCGACTGCGACAACGAGATCATTGTCCGCAGCCTCATGCTTGCCATGCTAGTTCTTCTTCTTCTTCTTATTGCCCTTCTTGGGGCCCTTGCTCATGCCCTCGGCGTCGGCTGCCTGTGCCTGCCCTTTGTCCTTCTCGTTGCCGAAGAAGGCTCCGACCACTTCCTCGCTGGCCATGTAATTAGCAACTATGTCCATCAGCTCATCAATGGTCTTGGGGCGGTTGAGTCTTAGCTCTCGTACCAACTCCTTGCAGGTGGTACCCAAGATGAACGCCAGGATGACGTCGTGGTCGGGGATGTGTGGGAGCTCGGTGTGCTGCTTGGAGAAGCATCGGGCGAAGTCGCGTAGGGACTCCCTGGGCTGCTGCTTGCAGTTGCAAAAGTCCCAGGAATTGCCGGGGCGCACGTAGGTCCCCATGAAGTTTCCCTCAAAGACCCGCACCAGGTTGGCCCAATTGCGGATCTGATCGGGATGGAGCTCCTCGAGCCACCTTCGAGCGGTGTTGGAGAGGAACAGGGTAAGTTGGCAGATGATGGTGCGGTCGTCGTGTGCCCTGCCCAGCTGGTAGGCTAGCCGAAAATCGACCAACCAGAGCTTGGGCTTGGTCTCCCCGTTGTACTTGACGACACTCATTGGGCAGCGGCATGTTGTGGATCGCCCTGCTAAAGACTCCTAGTACAAGCTCTCCAATGAAGCTTTCCTTGCTCCAAAGTACTACTAATACTACTAAAGCTACAAGAGGAGGTAGTGAGGTGGCTCTAAAAAGAGGTGCGTGTGAAAGAGTGCCTCCTTCCCTCCTTTTATAGGTTGTTGAAGGCGGTTCAGGGGTATAATCATCCTAGTGCACAACCGCCTATGCTCCACAAGGAAGGCATGAACCGCCTCACCAAGGATGGGCTCGGTCAGCCACCTGGCAGGTGCGCGCCCGCCCCCTGGCGCGCGCCCGATTTCGGCGCCCTCCACCAACCATCTTTGGTCAGTTGGCTATTGAGTGGGCCTGGACCGTGGTTGCATGGTGCACTCAGCCCAGTTTGGCCTCGAAGTGGACCTCTTCCCTCTTCCTTAGTTTTACGCTTTCTGAAAGTGTATTTTCTAAGTGAAATGTCTCTCACTTGGCTTGTATTTCTGCAAAGTGACAATTCTCCAAATACAAGTGGAATTGGGTTAATATTAAAAGTATGTGTGCATGTAATATATAATTCTCCCCTTTTTGGTCTCTTATTGGTGGTATAAAAAGTTGTTAAGGACTGCCAACAGTTAGTACATGGCTAGCAATGCGAACAGCTATACACCAATATGAGTTAGTACATGTAGCTAGCATATTTATTTGAAAAAATAAACAAAATGTAAACCAGATTATTAGTGTAGATCGCAACCCATAGGAATCAGGATAATAGTCGAGCACTCTGCATGCAGTGCACCCTGACGTGAGTCTGCCTGGCCGCTCAACCCCCTGCACAGTCCATCAGAATCCTGTTATTTGGGGAATCAAGACGAGAACATTCCTCCCATGATTAGGGGCACCCGCATGATTACTTTTTTGTTTTCCTGATGTGATCAAATGCTCAGTGGCCGCACCTTTTGGTGTTCTGAGTAAACTTTGATAGATACAGCTCATCAGTTCTGCATTAGTTATAGATGAGGACTTTAAGATAAACACCTCGTTGCATGGTTCCTGCAAGTTCAACAACTATTGTCAAAGACACGAGTTGGGTCCACACAGGGCCGATAAGGCCAAATTTATACACATAGCTCAATAGTCCAAACATCAATTCGTACCACGAGAAAGTCCGACCCATGCATATTTGATCTCGTAGTAATGTCTGGCCACTGTAAGTTTGGTTGCGTCGGACAATATCCTCTTAAATGTATTTTTGTTTGCTTTACTGTGTCATACATATACTAGTAGTATTTCACGTGGCCTACTTTATAGGAAGGTAGGGATGATAGTAAGATCTGCTGACAAACTGAAGCACAACGAGATTGTTTCAACTTAGATCAATGCCACTATGACCAATTGACCTGAGCCACACAATGCTCAACCGAGTTTCACCCACCTAATACAAAGCTCAACAAAAGTTTACATGAACATGAAAATCAGAGTTCACATTTCCATGTGCTTCCCACCGAAAAAACCTAGTCACTTGTACTAGGACTTTTGATACGTCCCACACAAATCAAGGGGCGAGCAGGACGCACATGATCCTCTCCACATCCACTATCGCTAAGACGGCGCTGGTGCCGGGCTCGACGCTTTCGATCAGATCAACGATCTCATTGATGTCTGATCCTAGTGGGAAACCCTGCTCTACCTCTTGGACGCTCGTCGCTCCATCATTATGAAGTTGGGAAGCCGCCAGTGCCGTGGCAGGATGACAGTCGAGCACTCTGCATGCAATGCACCCTGACATGAGTCCGCCCGGCTGCTTGACCCCCTAAACGCTCCATCGGAATCCCGTTATTTGGGGAATCAAGACAAGAACTTTTCTACCATGATGAAGGGCACCCGCATGATTGCTTTTTTGTTTTACTGATGCGATCAAATGTTTTGGGGCCGGACCTCTGGTGTTCTGAGTAAACTTTGACAGATACAACTCATCAGTTCTGCATTAGTTATAGGCAAGGACTTTGAGATAAACACCTTGCTGCATGGTTCTTGCAAGTTTAGCAACTCTTATCGAAGGCACGAGTTGGGTCCACACAGGGCCAATAAGGCCAAAGTTGTACACGTAGCTCGATAGTCCAAACATCAATTCGTACCACGAGAAAGTCCGACCCGCGCATATTTGTGGCAGAACCTTTTAAATTATATGACCCACATGCACTTATCATTGTCTAAACAGACTTCTGATAACAATGCATGTGTTCCATAAGACTTAAAAGGTCTATCGGGTGAATCCCAAATCATCCACGATTCTCTAAGCAGGATCAATCATTATAAAGAGACATTGCAGTATTGCAACAGTTTTATACAAATAATATATATCAGAGTAAGATTGCGGAAGGATTACAATAATATAAGTTTACAAACCATTTAGTTCAAAACTTACAAACCATAAGTTGGATTATTACAAACCATAGCCGTAGTGGAGTAGCTATAGATAACTTATTTACAACACCTTGACGGTACACTCTACCCAAGAGCCAAACTTCCTACTCGTCATCACCCTCTGTAATGACTGTCATGCAGCAGGATGCAAAGCAAACCTGCTCATGGGGCTCACCTGCAACAAGGGTTCAACAAACCCTGAGTACAAAAGTACTCAACAAGATTGATCCGACGAAAAAGAGGAGTGAAGACTCAGGAAATGCAGGATAAAGGGATAAGGTAAGGCTTGCAAGAGATAAGAATTTTTGCAGAAAAGCTCAACAGAAAGTAAAGTTGTCTTGCTCTAGCTCAAGATTATCAACCAACTCCATTTAGAAACCTTAACCATAATTCAAGTTGTTACTACGATGATGAACACCGATCGAGTCTTCTTCTCCGAGAAGCAATGGCTATTCAAATCCATTTTTATATACCTAGCTGGGACTTAGGTCACTGATATATAGGAGACTCTAACTCCTAAGCATATCAGATGACACGATATACCGGGATAACAACTGCAGCCATATATCAACCACATGATATACCAGACTCAAACTCCTAAGCATATCAATATACATGGGACTCTCAACCCCACAAGTATACCACACCAGGTGTGGGTGGCTATCTAAGTCTTGATATCACCAATTCACCATCGAACAGGACCTAGGGCATGAACAAACAAAAACACTACAGAGAGACTCCTTTCCCATTGCAAGTTATCCGTCCGGACTCAATTTATTAACTATCATCATGCTTGCAACAAGTGAAACCAATCTCATCTTTTTCATTCTTTTTCTTTTTGAAAACCTACTAATTAAGCAGGGCTAAGCATAACTAAGCATTTTCCAAAAATAGGTAACAAGGAATATGGAAATAAGACAGGTAATGCAATTGGTGGGTTATCACTCAACTCCTAGTACTTAATGCAACATTTCATAATTGTAAGCGATAAAACTTTTATAAAATCAAGGAAGGGTTTAAATGTATCCGGGGCTTGCCTTGGTGTTCGGGGTAGACGATCTCGGACTCTCGATCAACACCTGATTCCTGATTCAACTCTTCCTTGGGGTCTGGTTCAACAACGTTTAACTCTTCGTTAATGGAAGCTACACGATAATATGATATGTTTCAACATGATGGAATAGTAAACATGATGCTTGATGAATGCATAACCAGATTAAGGACTTGAGTACAACTTTTCTTCATGATAAAGTTGTAAGCCAACAAACTTACTAAGTTCATTAGGGTTAACTACTTCATTAATGAAATTCATTAAGCACATGAAATAACGTTAATTAAGCCCTAATGACATGATTAAGATAAGCGCAAACAATTAATTAAAGTACCAAAGGTCATTAAGGTTAAGGACCTAAGGTCATCAATCAATCCCAAAGTCAAACAAATCCTATAATGATTAAGCATGCTTACAAAGATTAATTAAAAAAGCATAAAATAAAGGCATAAAACTAAATTTATCTAAATGAGCTCAAAATTTTATTTTGAAAAGATCTTGGTCTAATTAGATGGAAAAACAAATTTCAGAAATAAAAGCAAATTATTTTATTTATTAAAAATCATTGAATATGCATTTTTCAATTAAAAGAGCTAATTTTAACTTATGCAAAAATTACACAAATTTGGCATTTCATATTTTTCCTGGGTAGAGAACATCATAAGAGCATACACATAAATTTTTAAAATTTTTGGAGCTATACATGATTTACTATGGTTTTCCAAAGAAAATAGCATTTAAATCATTTTCTAAAAAAAGAAAAAGGAAAATGGAAAAATCTTTCGCGATGTTGACCGCGGCGGCGGCGATTTTGACCGGCAAAATCTCGCCGGCGGTAAGGTCTCTGACGACATTGCTAGGCTATATGGCTTCCTCTCGACATGGCGAACACAGAGGTGGGCAGGACACGGTGGCGGAGCGGCAGCAGCATCGCCGGCGGCTATGGTGGCTCAACGGCGCGGCGGCACGGGGGCAGCGGCCACCGAAGCTTCTCTGGCGACGGCGAGGCTACCTACAAGCGCTATATACCCAGCGGACGTGTTGCACAGGCTAAACGAGCCAAAACTAGCGCCTGCCCTAGCGGCTACACGTGCGGCGGTGTTGACATGGTCGTGCCGGCAGTGACCCACGGTGGCCGGCCACGACAGGGCACCCTGGACCCAAATAACGACACCACGAGCACCAGAAACTCACCACGAACACATAGCGCACGAGGATGAAGGCTCGGCGAGGAGGGAGGTGGGAGACCAACAGCGGCAGGGACGACAGGGCTTGCTCCGGCGGCAAGGGTGGCTTTCTAGCATCACCTATGCACCAACGGACCAACCAGCGAGCGCATGAGAAGGGGCAGACCAAGGCGAACATGATAGGGAAAAAGATGGAAGAAAAATAACCCACGATGGCGGCGGTGGACAGAGGCGGCATGCGGCGGCTCTGCTTGTCGGTCGTGAGGAAGAAGATGGCGGGCCGGCCGATTTTTGTGGCGCAAGGCTACTTGAGCTATCTAGGGAGATGTGCAAAAGCGAAATGGAGCCGAAGGAAGAGAAAATGAAGGCGGGGAGCGGCAGGCGGCGGCGAAATTTGGTCAACGAGGACGAGCTCGATGGCGACGGCGGAACAGAGGAAGGAGAGAAAAACGGCGGCCACGGCGACGGCGAGGAACAGAGAGGGGAGAAGGACGATGATGACGTCATCAAGCACTGTAGCAGCTGAGGTCATTTAGCAATTTGCAAATTACTCCAGATTTTACATAAGAACTTGAAAATATCCCAAAATATCATTTGCATGATTTTTCAAGAGCTACATTTTTTATTAAACAAACATTTTAAAATTCTGCTTAGATTTTGAAATATGAATTCAAATTAAAAAGGAAAAAACTTAGAAACAAATATTTGAAATTACTTTTTATTTTTCAATAAAACTTGAAAATATCCAAAACTATTGAATGCTCAACTTTTCAAACCAAACATTTTTCATATACAAAGTTTTTCCAAAATGTGCAAAATTTTTGAATCTTGGGTTTAAAATCAAAAAGGGGCAAATGTAGGAAAACTGTATTTTCAAATGCATTAGAAATTCTTTTAGGAAACTTGAAAAACTTTGAATACCAACTTTGTAGCTCTTGTCAAGATCTACATACTATATTTTTAGAGTATCTCCAAATTCTATATAGATTTTGAATTATCAAAAAGTGATAAACAAGCTTTTGAAATAAAGGGTTTTTAAAACTGAATTCAAACTCGATTTGGTTTCTAAATTAATTGGTTGGTCATTATTGATCACAAACATCATCCAAGGACATTTTTAGGTCCATGACCCAATAGTACCCTTGGTTGACCAAGTTGACTTTTGAAAATTATTTTAAAAGACTCCCAATTTGAATTCAAATTTGAAAACCAAATCTAAATCCAAACTTGGAGTTTAATTTTTACTGTTAGACTTGACTTTAGACACCATGCCTGATACTAGTGTAAACATAGTTTACACCTCAAGGTACGTAGGGCATAAATCAAGTATTTGAGGTGTCATTCGAAATTAGGGTTTTATGATTTCATGTAACACAACATTTCAGAAACACAAACAACCTATGGAATGTAAACTTGTTTTAATTGATGCACATCAAAGGTGAACTAATCATGAATGCTTTGCAATGCATATGATGACATGGCAGGTTTTAGTTAATATAACACCAGGGGTGTTACAATATTTGATCTCGTAGTAATGTCCGGCCGCTATAAGTCTCGTCGCGTCGGACAATATCCTCTTTAACATATTTTCGTTTGCTTTACTATGTCATACATATACTAGTAATATTTTGCGTGGCTAACTTTATAGGATGGTAGGGATGATAGTAAGGTTTGTTGACGAACTGAAGCACCACGAGATCGTTTTAACATAGATCAATGCCACTATGACCAAACGACCTGAGCCACACAATGCTCAACCGAGTATCACCTACCTAATACAAAGCTCAACAAAAGTTTACATGAACATGAAAATCATATTTCACATTTCCATGTGCTTCCCACAGATAAAACCTAGTCACTTGTACTAGGACTGTTGATATGTCCCACGTAGATCAAGGGGCGAGCGGGGCGCGCATGATCCTCTCCACATCCACGGTCGCTAAGACAGCGTTGGTGGCTGGCTCGACGCTCTTAATCAAATCAATGATCTCATTGACGTCTGATCCTAGCCGGAAACCCTGCTCCACCTCTTGGACACTCGTCGCTCCATCATTATGAAGCTGGGAAGCCGCCAGCGCTATGGCAAGATGATAGTCGAGCACTCTGCATGTAGTGCACCATGACGCAAGTCTGCCTGGCCACTCGACCCCCTAAACGCTCCATCAGAATCCCGTTATTTGGGGAATCAAGACGAGAACTTTTCTCCCATGATGAACGACACCCGCATGATTACTTTTTTGTTTACTGATGTGATCAAATCTTCAGGGGCTGGACCTCTGGCGTTCCGAGTAAACTTCAACAGATACAGCTCATCAGTTCTGCATTAGTTATAGGCGAGGACTTTGAGATAAACACCTTGCTGCAGGGTAAGCAAGTTCAGCAACTCTTATCGAAGGCACGAGTTGGGTCCACACAGGGCCGATAAGGCCAAATTTGTACACGTAGCTCGATAGTCCAAACATCAATTCATACCTTGAGAAAGTCCGACCCACGCATATTTGATCTCGTAGTAATGTTCGGCCACTGTAAGTCTGGTCGCATCGGACAGTATCCTCTTTAACATATTTTCATTTGCTTTACTATGTCATACATATACTAGTAATATTTTGCATGGCTAACTTTATAGGATGGTATGGATGATAGTAAGGTTTGCCGACGAACTGAAGCACAACGCGATCATTTCAACATAGATCAATGCCACTACGACCAAACAACCTGAGCCACACAATGCTCAACCGAGTATCACCCACCTAATACAAAGCTCAACAAAAGTTTACATGAACATGAAAATTAGAGTTCACATTTGCATGTGCTTCCCACAGATAAAACCTAGTCACTTGTACTAGGACTATTGATACGTCCCACATAGATCAAGGGGTGAGCGGGGCGTGCAGGATCCTCTCCACGTCCACTGTTGCTAAGACAGCGTTGGCAGCAGGCTCGAGGCTCTCGATCAGATCAATGATCTCATTGATGTCCGATCCTGGCAGGAAACCCTACTCTACCTCTTGGACGCTCGCCGCTCTGCCATTATGAAGCTAGGAAGCTGGCAGCGCCGTGGCAGCCCTTTGACGAATGGCTTCAGACACCATAGCTTGAAGGCGAGCAAGAAGGGCTTAGAGGAGCTCCTCTGCAATGGCCGGATCACCCACTGCCTCGATGGGGAAGGTGGGGTTACAAGCGGCAGTTGCGATGGCAACTAGGTTCTAGAGCGCCGCCTGTACGGCCGTCTTCACTGGGTTGGCAACGGCAAGGGCGACGCGTGCGGCCTCTAGATGACCGTGCAGCTCGCCCTCAATGCCTCCAAGACCATGTTGTATGCGTGCAATAACTTCTAGAGATCATCTCTATCTCTGTTGCTGCCTGAGGGTTTGCCTCCTTCTGAAGATTTGCCAAATTCAGCAGCAGAGGGCGGTGCAAGGACAGACGGGTGCAACATGGCATGGAATCATGACTGGCAGCTCCCATCAGGGAAAGCCTCCAGGGGCCGCTTCCTGAGCATGACCATGAATGAAGCACCCAGATCTAGGGCCAACATGGTCCTCTGCAGAGGAAATGGACAATTTCCAAATACTAGTTGAAGTAAACGGCATGAATACAAATACTCTAGTTAGATGAAGATAAACAACATGAACAATGGTATGATGATTGTGCACCTCCGAAGGGGGAATTGGCATGATGGATACTACACCACTGAGAGGTCCATCTGTAGGTGGATGATTGCTGGTGTGGAATGCCTCCGGTGCCATGCCTCGGCCAAGATCCTACACACCTGGTCCCATAGCTGCCATCACCAGTTCGTCTAGCACCTCCTCATGGATGGGGGCGCTTGACTCGATTGTAGGGTCTCTCATGCCTAGGTACCCTCACTGTGGGTGGTTCCTCTGCTTCAAGGGAAGGTCCCGACGGGCCATGAAAGTACAGATCACCTCACCCCGTCAGGCCCCATTCCTTCAGGTCCTTGATCGCATCTAGAAATTTGGGCACAACCACCGCAACATCTAGGTCTGGCAGCATCGACCATTCATCCGGCGTGTCACCACACAGCCGGTCTGGAGAATAAGATGGCAACGGTGGCCCCTCATTGGGAAAATAGAACCACATCTGCTGCCATGCCAAGTTCATGAATGGGCAGCAGCGAAGGCTTAGGTATATCTCCTCCCATTCAGAGCGAAGCTAGATCGAGGCGCCCCTCATCTGAGGATAAAGGACCCCCTGGCAGTGAGTGAACCACTTTGAACAAAAACTTCCATAGAAAATAATGTGCATCGATACCTAGGAAGCCCTCACACAGCATGATGAAGACGGAGAGGTGGAGGATCCCTTCTGGGGTCAAGTCATGGAGGCGCGCAGCCCATAGTAGTACACCAACCACCTGAGTAAGGAGTGCGTCGGCAGCCCGAAGCCAAAGGCATGGAAATCGACGAAAGAGACGACCTCATTTGGCTTCGGCCTTGGCTCCACTTCCATTGTTTCTGGCACTCTCCACCCAATCGCGCCGGCGTTGTCTGTGATTACCCCCTAGCTCGTAGATCGTCCAACGTCTTCTAGTTGACAGATGACTTTGTCCACTCGGTCATTGTCCCCGTGAGGAGCATCGGTAGCGCAGAGGGCGTAGACGGGTGGAGGGCAAAAGCTTTGGGATGGAATTGAAGCAGGAGCTCTAGAGAGCCTTCCCCTCTCGTGGGCAGCGCAGAGGGCACAGTTTGGTGGAGGCGAGGCCCTGTCACATTCAATGCTGACAGGCAGCGAGGCGACGTCCCTGCTTCCAGGCTGCTGATGGCAGGTGCGCGCGCGCTTGTGCAGGAATCCTAGAGCCTACTAGACGAACGACCAACGCATGTCAATTCTCTTCACTCTACTATCCGAGTAGGACAGATTTTAAATGGCCAGACCTTGTGTGATCCTGTGTGAATCTCTGTCCAGACATGAACACAGTGTTGTGTGCCATCAATAGTAGTACAGTTTAATAAGATGAATAGTCAAATAGGAATCATAGAAGTCAAAGAATTGTGGTTTAGTATCTGTGAGACAGAATATTTTATTATGAAAATACGTTCACCGCTGCATGTCTACAGTAACAGCTGGTAGACTATGTGAGACATGTCCGACGCGGTCCGAGTTTCAATGAGCGGACATTACTATGAGTACGCCTGTAAGGTAAGACTGAAGATTTTTCTCCCAACCGCTGCGCGTAGCCTTGGGTGCCATCACGGTTTCTCAGGGGTTGCAACCGATGCTTTTATTTACATGTACCCCCACCCCACAACTAATGTTCTACAATGCGGGTTTGTGACAGCTCTAGAAACACAGAAAAAAATAAAGGACCCGCATGAGAGGAGAACATGTACAAAGGTACGACGGGGCAGCAAGAAGACATGGAAAAACCAAGCCTACGGGACATGGAGTGCTTCATGATCCTTCTTCCATGTATGCAAATGAACTGGAAAGCACTCATTATCTGTGCCCTCAGATCTGGTGGGGTTTGCAATCAGGAATGAATCACTCCTTATATTTGGCTATGCCTATCGCTGTGCATGCAGAAGCTGCCGTCTGAGATGGCCAAGGCTATCAGAGCTTGGCGGAAACTCGAGCTATGTTTAGAAGATGACTAGATCCAGGCATGGTGGGTGGTGGAGGTATTCCCTGTCATTGGCAGCTAGATGTACCTATGCCGAGGATGGAAGAAGGTCGCCGGCATCCTCGACCTCCGTGATGGGTACACTCTTGTATTGCAATACGATGGCTACTCATAGATTAAGTTCAAGGTCTTTGACCTTACCAGCTGCCGCAAAAAGTACAAGCACACCGACGTGGTCTCCTATAGAACTCTCTCCCTGCTAATCCCGAAGCTGAGGAGTTTTATAGTGATCCTAAAGAAATACCACCTCAATGCAAAGTATCTGGTGAGAACTCACGCCAGATGCAGAACTTCCAATGTTTCAGGTTACCATTGTCGTCCTTCACATCAATCTTTCTTTTTACAAGGTGAAGAACGTTCCTTTTAACTTCGAGCAAGTGCAAGGCTACAGGAATCTATCAGTGGTCGTGCTACATATGGCTGGGCAGTCCTTTGTTGTGGGCTTGAAGAGGAATAACATGAAGAACAATGTCTACCGCACATCATTTTGGTGGGGGTGGGACAATTTCTGTGCTACGAACCACCTCATGGTCGGGGACACCTGTTTTTTCATGGTCATTCACGAGTACACCTAGAGCGTTGAAGCTAATGAGATGTGGGAGACGGACTCGACAGAAGTGCTTGAAGCTACGCTCAAGGTGGAGGTGCGTAGGACAAACGGCGAATAGAGGCGGTGAACTAGGCACATGAGTTGACACCATTTGTATTTTGTTAGTTCAGCAGAAGTATTATCCGACCTATTCGTATTTGAGTATCGGATTGTCTCAGGCTTTGTTTGGATGGACTTCGACTAGTTAGCTTCCCTGATAGTTGCCACCACTCTATTTTGTTCGTTTAATCACAACTATTGTCCGGCTTGTTAAGATTTCTGTGTAGCAGACTGTCTTAGGCCCAATGTGGATGGACTGCTGACTAGTTAGCCTTTAGCTTGATATATTTTATTGTTTCTTCAAATATTATCTTCGGCTCTGTTTGGAGTTGGACTGTGACCCTAAAATCATCCAATTAGTTTGTTCATGAATATTTCTATTTATCTATTGGCAGATTGATACGGCCGTACCTTATCCCTCCACTTTAGTGTCTGACATTTTTTATTAACGGCTTGGTCCATCTATGGGTCGCAGGAAAAATTCAACAGCTGTGCATCCATCATTCGACGGATCCAGTTGATCCAAATCATAATTCAAGCAAGGATATATGGAAAAGTTATAGCCGAGTGTATATACAAACATATTATATATAGTAGACAAATGTGAAGTGTGATAGAAACCATGAATAAAGGTAGACAAAACTATATGTTGTTATATATTATGTAAACTTCTATATGAATTTGAAAAACCATGAATAAAGGTAGAAAAAACTATATGTTATTATATATTATGTAAACATCTATATGAATTTGAATTGAATGATATTATATTATATCTGATAAAAAATCGATAAGGTAATATAAAAAACAATAAAATATTTGATTATGTTATAAATGAGTAGGTGGTGAGACAAATAACGTATGTCGATGACTTGTGTGTTAATGGATTAATATTTGCAATATATCACATAATAGAGAACTCTAGAAATATACCACATAATAGATATGACATGAACATTTTTTGTAATTAATATAGGATGACATGGACTTAGTGGGGAATGATATGAACACATGGCATGAAGAGATAGAGCATTTAGTGGATCACATAGAGCAACTCGAATAGAGTTGGTAAATGTGGATTGCTAAACCTATGATTTGGTGAACCTCTAAAATAGAAAACCATGTAAAAAAAATTTAAAAGTTCAGTAGCCTTTATACTATGCCAATGATATATGGCTAGCGGCATATGCAAGCTATATTTACCATACGAAGATCTAGGAATAGCCAACTTTCTATTTTACAAAACAAGACAACATAGCTGTTGGAGTTTATTTTTTGCTCTAACAATCTAAATCTATATAGCATACAAAATAAGGATGACATCCCTCTTGGAGATGGTTAGTGGGGGATGATGTGGACACCTTGCTTGAAGAGAGAAATCATCTAGTGAGGTTACCTTTATAAGAGTTATAGTACCCTCCGTTTCAAATTATAGTTCATTTGACTTTTTTGACCTCTAGTTGACCATTCGTCTTATTCAACAAAATAGAGCAAAATGTAGTCAAATTTAGCTTATTCTCAAAGATATTTAGTTAATAAAGAAAGCCGTAATAAAAGAAATGATATTTTGAGCAATTTTTGAATAAGTCGAGTGGTCAAACTTGGGATAAAAAAGTCAAATGAACTACAATTTGAGACAGACTATAGTAGATATTAGTATATACGTAAAAGAGATCGAGAACACCAGTAAGAGTAGTAGCGTCGCCACCACGAATGTGCTGTCCGGCGCATTGTATTTACAGAGATGGGGACTTTGTCTTGTCGTAGTAAACATTTTTCTATTAAAAAATACGGAATATGTGGTGGTCTCTACTTGAGAGCATACGGGGCGGTCTCCTCGCCCGATGGTTTTAATTTGTGCAAAATTTTTGCTCCGTGCCCGCCAATACGTTGATGTGTCTGTTTTGCCCTTCCCCACTGAAAATATGTTCAACTAAGACAAGGGCACTTATAGTATTGTGTTGGCCACATAAAAGCACAAGGACGGGCTTTCAACGCCCCCATCTCCCATTCTCACAGCCGCACCAGTGTCTCTTCCCACTCCTGCCTCCCTCTCGACTTTCAAACTTTCAAGCAGTGCCTCCCACTACAATGCCCACCTCACTCCAAGCGCTAGGCGCCATCACCATGGTAGCTTAACTCTAGATCCGGATCCCCGGCCTCGGCACCCGTCGCCACCCAACCGAACCCTAGCCAAATCCGGATCCGGTACCCCATAGTCAACGCCTGCCGCACCAGCTCCACGACGACGATGAGACCTCGGGGCCGGCAGCGAACACTAGCTAGTCAAAGAGGAACAGTACCGAGATCCCTTTTTATGATGTGTACTGCACTGAGGTGGTTGAACCTAAGATTATTACAGCTGCACTTGCTTTTTTATTGGATCAATGATCTCCGCATAAGTTGTATTTTGGTGCTTATTTGTACACCCCTGCTCTGCCGTGTTGGCATTTGATATAATCGTTAGTCTTTAGTTTAATATAAGTGCCTTTGTAATCTAGATGAAGAGGAGCTAAATCCTTATGAACGAGCACAGAATGAAAACATCACGAAGAATCTTTTAGAGATGCAAGAATTTTTAGGAATAAATGTGGGCCCAAAACCTTTGATTCCTCCAAATGAAGAGGTGTCAAGCACAAAGAGTAGACATGGTGAAGATTTGGAATACATCCCTGATCCAATGGAGTTAGTTGATGGAGTTCCTAAATCAGATAAAACAGATTCATAATTAGAAGCTGAGCGAGAGCCTTTTACAGTTAAGTTGATTGTTATGTCTTGTATTTTTTATCAGGGGTGGGTGGGTGCAATACAATGCTACACTATTTGGATAGCAATTTAATTTGTACATGCTTGCTGCTTTTGTTTATTTCACCAATTTCAGTGTCAGGGTCTAGGAATGAGTATGAAGCAAGTTATGCCAACAGCACCAAAGTAGACTAGTTTTCCTACTCGGTCCAGTAAACAAAATTTGCTGGATGTATCCGGTGGAGGTGGACACAGTTCTAGGTCAGCAGCAGCAACCGACCATGGAGGAGAAGTTGGAGGTTGGTATTAAGTTATAAATGTCTCTCAATCGATTTGCCATATATTTTTAATATTTATATTACTTCTGTAACAATATGAAATCAAATTTATGCTAGTTGATGATACCCATGCCGGAGAGGGTCCTTCAAAGCAAGCTCCGATCAACCCCAACCCGTGGAACAATAATGAAAATATGCACGGTTGGTATTAACTTATAACTGTATATAATACAATTGTGCACTAGTTATTTGATATCCATGTTGCTTTTGTAACAATCTGAATATATGAAAACAATGTAGAAGAACCGTAGGGAATGAGGAACAAGAGGGGGAGAACTAAGGGAATTACATTGAAAAGATTGAGCAGAAAATGTGGAAGAACGAGGATGCACATCTCTATAGCTGAGGGGAAAAGACGGCCGTAGGATCCGCTGCAAGCCGCCAAGTTTGCCTCAGAGGCAAGTTTAGTAGTTGGGTCTTGCATACCAATTTTGACGCATTTCAAGCATTACAGGGCACCTGGCAGCACGGTCCATTTTGATAAGTTTCTTAATATGCTATTTGTATGTATCGGTATCCCTTCTTTACATTGCACCATGCCATGAGCAATTCAATTACTGATTTAATCGGCATTCACACTGATGCAGACAAATCAAGCCTTTGATCGACACCACCTACCAACAAGAGAAGCTTGCTGGATTGTGTTTCGGTGTGCTGTGAGGCAGGAACACTATAGGTTGAAGAAATTGTACTTCAATAGTATCCCTGCTAATGAGATCGCGACAAGCTCTCCTGTCCAGTCCATGAATAACAAGTAGCGGAAAGGCCTTGTCCAAACTTGGTCCAGTGTTAAGAGCAAGGTGTGTGAACTCAGCAATTTCCTGTCTAGTCTTCCTATTGTCTACATGTGCTACGGTCTAACACAGATGTTACAAGAAGTATTTGTAAAGAATAAGCAAAACTGTGCAAAAGTGAAGTTGTCAATGTCACAGCCCTGGGGGCCTAACACCAACAAGTAACTACATGCTACGTGCTCCCTAATCTAGATGGTAATGCAAGAGGAACACATAGTTTATCCTAATTTGGGCAAAGAAGGCTGTACGTCCAGCAGGGGGAGAGATTGTATTATCTTGCACCGAAGTGCTTGTACAGGGGAGATACAACGGGCGTATGCAAGGAAGTGATGAGCAGGGCCTAAGTCCAGGAATGCTAGACCTATGCCTTGTAGTGTACATGGAGAGGCAGAGTGAGTCTGAATGTCTTCTCCTGCCCTTCAGCTAGCCCTACGCCCCCTTTTATAGTCCAAGGAGGGGCATGGGTGTACAAGAAACCCTAGTGGTCCTGTGAGGGCTATCATAAGCAATGACGTTGAGCAATCATGTCGAGAGCACTGTAGGGGTGTATGCTGAGTGAAGTCAAGCTCTATAGCAGTGCGCATGATGATGAGATTCGCCCTCCTGAGATGTCACGATGAAGTCGATGACTGACCGGACATGATGATGACGCTGGTATGCCTCAGTGGCGTGGTGAAAGATGTGACCTCCTGTTAAGGGCGTACAACTTGCAGAAGACGGCGTACGAGGAGTGGTTGAAACATTGACCGGGGCCGCTGAGAGCTTGAGTCGAGGGGCGCCCAGGGGGCCTCGAGGCCGTGTGGATAAGAACGAGCCTCGAGAATCCTGGTACGGATGATGACATTTGTGTTTCGAGGGGGTGCCTAACGGGGCACAGTGTTTAGTATGAAGAAATAGTGGTTTGTGCGAATCAGCGTTTCCTCGGGGGTGGGCGGTAAAAGGTAGACTTGACCTCTGTACTTGCCCATCATTACCACCACTGTAGCCATAGGGGTTGGCAGGAGCAGGGACTCCCGTAGAGAGGTAGGTAGGTCGAGGGGGTGTAGCAGCCGACGAGGGGGTCGCCCGCCCGTGCCACGTTCCGTCACTCGAGGGGGTGGTCGTCCGCTTGGTCAGACTAGCGTTACTCGAGGGGTTCCATTGAGCTAGCGTTGGCTTGGGCTGTCGAGACCCATTCGTGGGCCAACCTAGGGTGGCTGGGTACCTGGACCTTATCCTTAAGCATGCGAGCCCGGGCTCACCAGGAATTATAGCTGGAGATCATGGTGGTGGATTTTGTCGATGATGTCGGGATTAACTCACTTGATCGAGGGTTAAGAGTACCCCATTATTCAAGTACCCGACAGTAACCCCTGAGTCTCTACACGAGTGCTGGCACTCACGCTGAGGTTCATGAATCGTAGCGCTTAGCATTTGCCGAAGGGTGCGCATGAGCGTACCCTTCGGGGGTGGCCCCCGAGGCCTCAGAGGAGTGGGTAGAACTCCTCCGAGGGCTTTATACATCCTTTGTCAAGGGGTGCCTAAAAGTTAGATTAACATGAACTGGAGTCATATTGCCTGGTCAAGGGGTATCTCGAGCCTTCGAGCCCCTGGGTGTATTCAACCCTCTTTCATCGAGTGGTGCCAAGCGTAGTCGAGCTCCTAGGCATCACATGGCCAGGCCTTTGCTAGCTTTGGGAAAGACATCCCACGAGTCCTTTCAATCGGATGTGGGGCAAGGAGCGCCATACTACCCTCGACGGGCGAGTCCTGACATCCTCGGCGAGCTGTTACTGGGAAATCCAATTAAGAACTCGTGCCCCATTCGATAGGGGTCGACTAGTCGCCACGGAGGCATTCTCATTAAAGTCAAACAAGCTAACACATGGATGCCATTCCCATTTGTTAGGGGCCGGTAGCTCGATGCCTCCCTTCGAGGGGATTCCATGAGTGTCTTTTTGTTTTGGCCTTGGATATGTCTGAGGGGGTCTCAAGAGTTCATTCTCGAGTGGGGCCTCGTGTTGGCTCCCCCTTGGTCACCCCCTGACTCGGGCACTCGAGAGCGGCTGTCAAACCCTGACCGAGGTCCAGCCTTTGCTTCCTCGAGGTTTGTTGTGGGGCCTGGGCCCATTTTCCTTCTCGTAGAAGGCATCTCCCATAGATAACTCCATCCGTCCGTTGGGCATGTCTTTTTAGGCGAGAGCCAAAGCAGCGTGGTTGTGGTGGACCCTTGCAACGGCTAGAAGCCATGTGGGCGGTGCGTGTTCCTATTCTGGGAATAGAGGGAACGGTTAGGTGAGCGCAATAAATGCCATCGATTCGCTCACCCCCTTGGCCGAATCTGCCCGTTGCTCTTCACCTTGACTATAAATTAGGGGAGGTGGGGTGCCATCCGTTTCCCACTTTGCCTTCCTGCCTTCTTCGCTGACGCCGCCGAGTGAGAGAGAAATCTCCCTATTCATTAATGCAAGATGGAGAAAAGAGACAGAGATTGGGAATCTTCCCCCTCGTCCTTCCACCGAGCAGATCCACGCCGTCGCCATGGTGCTTAAGTTTCTTTCCCCAGAGGACTGGCTCTTGTCGATCATGATGAGGCGGGAGTTGGAGGAGCTAGTCGATGACGGCCTTCTTCGCCCCATCACCTCGGCCAATTGGCTAGAGTGGAGGGTGCCGCCACGGGGAGATCTACAGCCAAATTTGCTGGAGGGCTACATGGTGAGCTTCGTCAAATTCCACAAGATGGGATTTGGGTTGCCCCTGAGCCAATTCATGCGAGCTCTTCCCCACTTCTATGAGGTCGAGCTCCACAACTTCTCTCCCAACGCCATCTCCAATGTGGCAATCTTCACTGCCCTCTGTGAGGGGTACTTGGGGATGGAGCCACACTGGGAACTGTGGCTCCACCTCTTCAAGGGGGAGCACTTCACCAAGTTCATCTCGTCAGGGAGGAGAAGCCTGGTCCACGTCGATAGCTACAACCTGGCGCTGAAGAGGGTGGAGCTGTACATCCCGATAGGTTGACCTCCAACCACGGCAAGTGACAGCAGCGGTGGTTCTACCTTCGGAACGACGATGGCCTTCTTCCTTCCTACACCGGGCACATCACCGTGGAGCATCCGGGGCACTGGCTGTATGGGGTGGCAATGCCTCACCAGTTGAGGTTGAATTCCCTCGTTGATGTGCAGAGGACCCTGTACGAGCAGGGGCTACACGAGGGGATCATCGCCTCAGCGTCCATAGCCAGATGGTCCTTCCTCTGATGGCGCGCCCGCTTTGCCTGGACCATATGGGACCCGCGGTGGCACTCGAGCAGTTCAAGAGGTCATGGATGTTGGCCGAGGATCTACCCCCCGAGGAGGTCGCCAGGCGGGTGAGGGGATGGTCGCTGGTCCTTTCGGTCTGTAGGATGCGAACATCATCCTGATGTTGCCTAATAATGACCACATCATTCTGCTAAGTGTTTTGACTTGTTGCTCTCAAGTTCCTTCTTATTCTTGCTCCATCTCATGTGTTTTCCACGTCTTCATGTGTAGGGCCACATTGGCTACAGGGTGTCAGAGCCCCCGGTCGAGGAGAATGCCCCCGACCGTCAGGTGAGGTGCTTTACTGCTCATCTGGAGAAGAAGGGGAAGGATACAGAGAATAAGGAGAGGAAGAAGAGAAACCTTAAGTGCTAGGTGCTCGAGCAGCGCTGGGCTAAGTAGAAATGTGATGGGCTTCCCATCAAATAGTCCCCCTCATAAGACGATGAGGAGGTGGACGATAGTGATGACGAGGAGGGGATAGCAGCACGCCTCGAACCTCATCTGCCCGACCCCCTTGAGCTAACGTGCTTTCCACGCAGGAAGATGTCCTAGAGTGACCTGCCCCTCAGGCATCGAGGGCAGCCTCAGAGCGATCTCAAGAGAGGAAGCTTGCCAACCCCTCGACGCGGGGAGGGTTGTCCTCTCGGCATGCGTGCGGTGGGACTCCACCGCCCTGGACGAGGTCCTTGATGCACGGCTCGTGGACTCGGGATTGGGAGGTGCCATCCTCGACCCACGGGGTGTAGACTCGGGGTCAGGTGGCCTTGTTTGAGCAGGGAGGCCCAAAGACATCATCAAAGGCCTCAGGCAGCTCTGGATCTGGGAAGGGCCCGACTCCTAGGGGGGCCTAGAGACCCTCGAGCAGTTCAAGGGGGCCCGGAAGGGCACCCGTCATCCCGGTGGGGTAAGTTTCATTGTCCTAAACCTGCTATCATTTCCTATAGTTTGCAGAATCATTGGATGTCCACCCCTTGCATGTTGCTTAGGCTCAAGCGCCCAGTGGAGGAAGCGAATTGTCGGGTACCTAGGAAAGGGGTACCCTTAACCCTCGATTAAGTGGATTAACCTTGGACATCAACAAACCAAAAACCATCACGGCGATTATCCTTCACCTAGCACAAGAAGCCTAATAGCCAAGTCATACTGGGCCCACCCACGAACGGGCCTAGGCGGTCCAGGCCGCTACCTACCCGACGGGTCCCCACTCGAGGCAGAGTAGATCACTCGAGGGTGCCACTCGGGCTACCACTCGGTGATGGAGATTTACCCGAGTGAACGGGCGCCCCTCGAGTACAGCACACCCCTCGATTACCTACTCCTGATATGGTTTTCAGGGCATTTTATGCATTCTACCTGCACCCGCCTAACTTCGTGGCTACAGTCATGGTAACAGTCACATGTATGAAGGTTAAATCTATCTTTTACCGCCCATATCCGGGAATTTGGAAAATCATACTGCACTGTAACGCCATGCCGTGCACTGTGCCCCGTTCGGCACCCCCTCAAGATGCATGTCAACATATTTCCTGTATTTCCCAGGGCTCGGCCTTATCCATTCAGGCCTCGACCCCCATTGACCACCTCTCGAGCTGGACTTCATCATCGCCAGTCAACACTCCAACAACTCCCGATGCGACAGCTACAGGGATCTGCACGACCGGGCATGGGCGCTTGTCTTTCACCGGCCATCGGCTGTGTCATCCCATGCATGAGAAGGATAGCCGTCATCTCTGAGCATGTCGTTTCAAGGCACGCCATGCTCGGCTCATGTCTCTACAGCAGCACCGACATGATCGGCATCACCTTCCCGATGTCAGCAGCAATATCCGCCCTAGATTCATGTACCCCTGAGCCCTTCCTTTGCCTATAAAAGGAGGTGCCAGGCACTAGTTCAGGGGGGTCAAGAGCGAGCTACCAGAGGCTGAAACGCTCAAGCCCCAGCTCACTCACTCACTTGCACACTTGTATTCACCCCTGTACAAGCACTTCGGTGCAAGATAATACAACTCTCCTCCCCCAGCTGGATGTAGGGCCTTCTTTTGCCCAAACCAGGATAAACCTTTTGTTCTTCTTGCATCACCATCCGGATTAGGGAGCACGCAGCACATATTTACTCATTGGTGCTAGGCCCCCAGGGTCGAAACACCGATAGTTGGCGTGCTAGGTAGGGGTCCTGCGTGTCACTAACAATTTGCTACCGTTTTTCCTGATGGTAGACTCAGCTTCGCCGCTTCCACGTGCTACGGTGATCTGGTTCGGGAGCCTGGAGTTCATGTCCTTCGGCCACGGCTATGACATGACCCTGCTCTCGGTTGGAGATTCGAGTGGAGGCCGCATTGAGCCCCCATGCTTAGGAGGGGCTGAACGCCAGTCTCGCCACCATGCCTCCACGTCCAGGAGGAGGCGCGATCAGCGCCGCCGTCATCATCTACCTGCGTCCAGGTTGCCACCCGCCGCATTTCCCCCACTCTTGGTAGGTGACAAGGGGCCCCTGGTTGGGGACCAATCTGACCCATGTCCAAGAACGGAGGACCAGCCAGCAGGCCCTACGGAAACCCTGACTTCACCATCGCGATGCGTTCATCGAGGGAGCCCAGCGAGGTTCCTCCGGTGCGCTCGGCACCGTCACCTCCCAATCTGCTACTGCACGGGTTGTTTAGGACCCGCCGTCAGTTCCCATTTGGCCAAGACAACACCGCTAGGATGAACTCTGCCATAATACGCTCCAATGTGAGCGCGCATGAGGACCACCCGGTGGCTCTCTTGCATGCTACCATGGACCTGGCAGCTGTCCTGCTGGCCTCCGAGGACCTTGGTTTCTCGTGAGCACCTAGCCCAAGGCAGTACACCCTCGGCACAATGCGGCATTAGCTGGAGGAGGAGCGGCGTGGGTAGTTCCCCATCTTCTACTCTGGCAGCCCCGACTCTGACTCCGACCACTACGACCCCACTCGCAAGTGTTTTCACATCAAGGGCAGAGTCGCATCGAGCGACGATACCAACTGCAGCAGGAAGGGCTCATGTTGTGGCAGACCTAGAGGAGCAGCCGCCAGCTGTGCCCCAAGATGAACACCCACGTATGGACGACCAAGACTCTCAGCTCGCGCAGGTCTGGGAGATGCGAGCCAAGCTCAACAAGGATCGAGAGCGCCTATGATAGCTCAAGCGGACCCTCGAGCAGGAGTGCTGACCCTCGCTTTGCGGAAGGGCCCGAGCTAGAGCCCGAGAGGTCAATCGAAAAATCATTGAAGACGAGGGACCCAAGCACCCTGTCATCAACCATTTTCCCCGAGCCAGTCATAACATCATCGCGGCCGCCATGCTTCTTCAGAACATGCCCGCGCCATCGAACCCTCAAGCTTGGTGGATACAGGATGCGATCGAGGGACTCCTCAAAGTCACAGCTGCACAGGGAGAGCTCGGCCTCGAGACGTCGAGGGGTGGCCTTAGAGCAACCTGTTGAACTCTCCTGTGATGAGAGGGAGACCTTGGTTCATCAGCAGGCACCCCCCAGCAAAGAAGGTGATCCCCATCTGGGACCGCATCATTGACAACCGTGAACCCCAAGACACGCGTTACGACTTCATCGAGAATTGACGGCGCAAGAGCAGGGACGCTGAAGATCGAGGCAACAGCACCCATCGAGGGGGACGCTATGACAGCGACGAGGACCGTCAGGCCCTCGAGCCGCTGGGCCCTCGAGTCTTCAGCAGGGCGGTCTGCAACACGCCTCTACCGAATCCCTTTCGACCGCCACGAGTGTCATCAAGTACAACGGGGAGACCAAGCCAGAGCTCTGGTTGGCTGATTTTCAGCTAGCCTGCCAGCTGGGCGGGCACGCGATGACCACGCCATCATCCACCAACTTCCCCTATTCCTCTCCGACACCGCCTGAAGGTGGCTCGAGGAGCTCCCTCGTGATCAGATCCGCAACTAGGCTGACCTGGTGTGGGTCTTCAAGGGACACTTGAAGGGGACCTACGTGCGCCCCGACAATTCCTGGGACCTCCGCAACTGCAAGCAATAGCGCGGGGAGTCCCTACGCGACTTCACCCGATGCTTCTCCAAATAGCGCACCGAGCTCCCACACATCCCCGACCATGACGTCATCCTGGCATTCATCTTGGGTACCACCTGCAAGGAGTTGGTACAGGAGCTGGGACGCAACCGCCCCAAGACCGTCGATGAGCTGATGGACGTAGTTGCCAACTACGTGGCTGGAGAGGAAGCGGTCAGAGCCTTCTTCTATAACGAGAAGGACAAAGGGAAGGCGTAGGCGGCTAACGCCGAGGGCACGAGCAAGGGCCCCAAGAAGGACAATAAGAAGAAGAGAACTAGCATGGTAAGCATGAGGCTGCGAACAATGATCTCATTGCCATGGTCGAGCGCAAGAAGCCTTGAGGTCCCCCCGAGGGGGCCGTCTTCGACAAGATGCTGAAGGAGCCTTGCCTTACCACAAGGGAGGGGCTAATCATAACCTCGAGGACTGCCGCATGCTTAAAAACTACTACAAGCGTCTAGGCATTGAGAAGGATGACCAAAAGAAGGACAAGGGGGCGACAAGGGTGGCAACAAGGAGGACGACAAGTTCCCCGAGGTCTACGACTGCTACATGTCTATGGCGGCCCCTCGACCCAGCTGACGCCTCAACAGCACAAGAGAGAGCGTCAAGTGGTCTTCTCCATCTGAGTCGCTACACCCCAGCACCTCGACTGGTCCAATGCTCCCATCACGTTCAACATTCAACCTAGGAGTCTACCCACTCGTCATCGACTCCGTCATCATCAACACCTGCCTCTCCAAGTTCCTCATGGACGGAGGCAGCAGCCTCAACATCATCTACCTCGAGACCCTCGACCTCCTTGGGGTCAAGAGGTCACAGCTATGACCCAACACCGAGGGTTTCCATGGAGTTGTGCCAAGAAAGAAGGCCCTGCCCGTTGGCCGCATTGACCTCTCCATCTACTTCGGCACCCCCATGAACTTCAAAAAGGAGATCCTCATCTTCGAGGTGGTTGGGTTTCATGGCACATACCACGCCATCATCGGTCGACCCGGATACGTGCAGTTCATGGCGATCCCCAACTACATGTATCTCAAGCTCAAGATGCCAGGACCCATGGGCGTCATCACCATCGGCTCCTCCTACGAGCATGCATATGACTGTGACATCGAGTGTGTCGAGAATGGAGAGGCCGTCAAGGAGACCACTAGGCTGGCCTTGACCCTTGAGGGCCTCGCCGCTGACGCCCCTGAACCCAAGCGCCATGCGGACAACTTCGAGCCACCAGAGGACACCAAGAAGATCCCCCTCGACCCGAGCGGCTACAGCAAGAAGGTGCTGATGACCAGTGCCACCCTCGACAGCAAATAGGAAGCAGTTCTCGTCGACTTTCTTCGCGCGAATGCTGACATGTTTGTGTGGAACCCCTCGGACATGCCAGGCATACCAAGGGAACCCCGAGCATGCATTGGAGATCCAACAGGGTCCAGACCGGTGAAGCAAAGCCTGCGACACTTCGACAAAGAGAAGTGCAAGATCATCGGCGAGGAGGTGCACAAGCTTCTGGCAGCCAGTTTCATCAAGGAGGTTCATCATCCCAAGTGGTTAGCCAATCCAGTACTAGTTAAGAAAAAGAATGGAAAAATGACGATGTGTGTTGATTATACTAGTTTAAATAAAGCTTGCCCCAAAGTTCCATTTCCTTTACCATGCATTGATCAAATTGTTGACTCCACTGCGGGATGTGAAACTCTCTTTTCTTGATGCTTATTCTGGTTACCATCAAATCAAGATGAAGGAATCTGACCACCTCACGACCTTCTTTATCACCCCTTTTGGCATGTACTGTTATGTTACCATGCCCTTCGGCCTTCGAAACATCGGGGCAACGTACCAGCGATGCATGCTTCATGTTTTCGGTGAGCACATAGGGAACACAGTCGAGGCCTATGTCAAAGACATCGTAGTCAAGTTGAGAAAGGTCAACAACCTCATCGGGGACCTCAAGATCGTGTTCGACTGCCTTCGAGCCAAAAACATCAAGCTCAACCCCGAGAAATGTGTCTCTGGTGTGCCTCGAGGCATGCTCTTAGGATACATCATCTCTCAGTGCTATATCGAGGCCAACCCCGAGAAGGTCACGACGATCACCAAGATGGGGCCAATTTGAGGCCGAAAGGCCGTACAGAAAGTCATGGGCTGCCTCGCGGCCCTCAATCGCTTCATCTCGCACCTGGGAGAAAAGGCCCTGCCGTTGTACTGGCTCCTAAAGAAATTCGAGCACTTTGCGTGGACCGTAGAGGCCGAGGAGGCCCTCGGTAAGCTCAAAAGTTTGCTGATCTCCCCCCGATTCTCATACCGCCTCGACCTGCCACGCCATTCGAACCAGCCGAACCACTTCTCCTCTATGCTACTGCAACCACTCAGGTGGTCAGTGTGGCCATAGTGGTCGAAAGGCAGGAGGAAGGGCACGCACTGCTCGTCCAACGGCCGGTTTACTTCATCAGTGAGGTGCTCTCAAAAATGAAGGTCCACTACCCGCAAATCTAG
Source organism: Bothriochloa decipiens (assembly GCA_023333625.1). NCBI lineage: Eukaryota > Viridiplantae > Streptophyta > Magnoliopsida > Poales > Poaceae > Bothriochloa > Bothriochloa decipiens. The sequence continues at coordinate 23,737,308 of CM041647.1, read as the reverse complement.
AAGCTGCTCTACACCATCGTGCTCACGCACCGCAAGCTCTAGCACTATTTCCTCAGCTACCCGGTCACCGTGGTTTCATCCTTTCCCCTGGGAGAGATCATCCAAAACCGGGAGGCCACGGGAAGAATTGCTAAGTGGTCAGTCAAGCTCATGGGTGATGCTATCAACTACACAGCGAGCAAAGCAATCAAGTCTCAGGTGCTGGCGGACTTCATCGCTGAGTGGACTGACACCCAGCTTCCGCCGACATAGATTCAAGCCGAGCTGTGGACAATGTACTTCGACGGGTCACTCATGAAGATAGGAGCAGGCGCGGGCTTGCTCTTCATCTCACCCCTTGGAGTCCACATGCGCTATGTCATTTGCATCCACTTCGCTATCTCCAACAATGTCACGGAGTATGAGGCCCTCGTCAACAGTCTATGAATCACCCTCGAGCTCGGGGTTCAACACCTTGATGTCCGAGGTGACTCGCAACTCGTCATCGATCAAGTAATGAAGGCTTCGAGCTGCCATGACCCTAAGATAGAGGCCTACTGTAATGAGGTACACAAGCTAGAGGATAAGTTCCACGGACTCGAGCTCAACCACGTCACTCGACGCTACAACGAAGCCGCAGACGAGCTTGCCAAAATTGCGTCTACTCGAGGCACCGTGCCCCCAGACGTATTCTCAAGGGACCTCCTCGAGCCCTCTATCGACTTGGGCTCGGGGGCTGGCACTACACCATCAACACTCGACGCCCTGGCCTCAACCAAGGCCCCCTTGACCGGGGCTAAGGTCATGGAGATCGAGGGGCCACTTTCACCATCAAGCCCACCACCAGACTGGCACATTCCCTTCCTCGACTTCCTTATTTAATGAGAGCTCCTAGAAGACTAAACCAAGGCTCGACAGATAGCTCGATGGGCCAAGACCTATGTCATCTACGGTGATGACAAGGAGCTCTATCGACAAAGCCTGACTGGGATCCTCCAGCGTTGTATCAGCATCGACGAAGGTAGGAGGCTCCTCGAGGACATTCAGTCGGGGGCTTGCGGCCATCACGTCGCACCAAGGACCCTTGTTGGCAATGCCTTCTGGCAAGGTTTCTACTGGTCGACCGCCGTCTCTGACGCCATCAACCTTGTTCGCTGATGCTAGGGGTGCCAGTTCTACGCCAAACAGACACACCTCTCGGCTCACACCTTACAGATGATCCCCATCACATGGCCTTTCACCGCTTGGGGGCTCGATCTCATGGGCCTCTCAAGAAGACAACCGGGGGCTACATAAATCTGCTCGTAGCCGTCGACAAATTCACCAAGTGGATCGAGACCCGCCCCATCGGCAAAATCCGCTCCGAGCAGGCGGTCGCATTCTTCACCAACATCATCCACCGCTTTGGGGTCCCGAATGTCATCATCACCAACAATGGCAAGTAGTTCACTGGCAAGAAGTTCTTAAACTTCTGCGACCATAATCACATTCCCGTGAATTGGTCTGCAGTCGCTCATCCTCGAACCAACGGCCAGGTCGAATGCACCAATGGAATGATCCTTCAAGGCCTCAAACCAAGAATCTATAACCGATTGAGGAAGTATGGCATGAAGTGGGCTACTGAGCTGCCTTCGGTCCTACAGAGCCTAAGGACGACAACTAGTCAAGCCATAGGATTTACCCTGTCCTTCCCACCGATCTCGAGTACGGATCCCCTCCACTAAAGGCCTACAACGAGCAAACTGTAACAACCCTAGAAATCCGTTCTCTAAAAATACGGGCTTTCAAAAATTTTTCTAAAGTTTACCAGTGTATGGTGGATGTCATGTAGGAAACCTAGTTGCACAAATAGCACCTGACGATAGCCCGAGCATTGCATTTAAATAACCAGAGTTTGATTCGCCTCTTATTCGATTTTATGTGATGTTAATAAAAATCGAATAACCTTTTATATGTATGTATACATATATGCCTGCTACCGAACCCCCCGCGCTGGCCAGCTCGTCCGCCGGCCTGTTGCGAGCTCGAGGCCCAGCTCGACCGCCTGCCCGAGCTCGAGGCCCA
>CM041647.1:23625677-23725265 GCA_023333625.1 Bothriochloa decipiens | reverse complement strand
CGCCATTCTGTGTATTTTCCCTTCGTGGAAAATTGAGGATGTTTCACAAACAAACAAGGTGGCCCTCGCAAATGCTGTCGACCAGCTCGAAGAAGCTTGAGACATGACCCTCCTCCACTTTGCGAGGTACCAGCAAAAGCTTTGATGCTACCACGACAAGCACATGCGCAAGAGAGATTTCCAAGTTGGCGATCTTGTCCTCCGTCAACAACAAAGCAACAAGGGGCGCCCCAAGTTGACTCCACTGTGGGAAGGCCCATATATTGTAGCTGAGGTGCTGAAACCTGGGACATACAAGCTAGCCAACAACAAAGCAGAAACCTTCATCAACACTTGGAACATCAAACAACTATGTCGCTTTTACCCCTAGGGCCTCGAGGCCTTGTACATTTCGTGTATTTTGTACATCTATCGCATCATGAATGAATAAAAAGACTCTCGACTTTAGTACTTTTGTTCATTCAGAAAATAGGCTAACAAGGGGGAACCCCCTAAGCTCCTAAGAAACCCGAACATTTTTTCAAACTCGATGTTGATCTCGTCTTCTATGCCTCGAACACGCTTCGCAACTAAGTAGAAAACACCTCAAACTCCCTAAGGGTCGAGGGCCATCAAGCCGAGGGCTCTCCTATGCCTCTGCGCTAAGGTACCCCCACTCGCTCCCCCCTCAAGGGATAGAAGCCCGTGTCAAAAACTTAGTCAAAAAGTAAAATTCAGGCAAAAAAGAACAAGAGAACTCAAGCCTAAAATCATACCAACAAGCATTTCAGACAGCGCATAATGTTTTAAGGCCAGTGGGGCCATGACATCAGAATGTCATAAAAACTAACTTATTACATGCGCCTCTCTGCCCAGAATTGGCTCATAGGCCTTGGTCTTCATCGTCACCGCCGCCTTCTTCACCGGCGTCCCCCACGTCCTCGGCAGGAAGAACCTTAGGCTCGAACAGCTTCGCTAGCTTCTCGCCCGGCCCCTCGGCATCCTCGATCAGGCCGCAGCACCGCTCCTCATTCTCGGCATCCATTTTGCTGAGGTTGGAAATGAAGCCGTGCTTCACGACATTCATGTCATACATAAAGCCAGAGTAGACAACCGCCATCTCCCGCTTCACACCGATGTGGAGTGCCTCGCGGACGCGATCCCTCAAGGTGGCCCCAAGGTGGTACAGCCGGTCAACAAGCGCGGTCCCACGCACCTCCTCCCTGGCCTCCTCAGTGGGTTCGATCCCCCAGGAGTCGTAGAGCCTGTTGATCACGATGCGGAGCCGATCGGTCAATGCTGTTTCAGCCAGAAGGCACTCCTGCAATGCTTTGGCGGCGGTCTGAGTGGAGAGCAGGTCCATCTCAAGGCCTAAAGGATGAAACAAAAGTTATTCATGGCGCATGAAGACAAGGAATTCAAAACTAAGCAAGAACACTCACTGGAGCAGTGGGTGTTGAGGGCCTCGCCGGCGTCCGATGCTTCGTCACGCTGCTTCCGAGCCTCGTCCCGCTCCTTCTAGGCCTCCTTGAAGGCACGGACCACCTCCATCTTCTCAAACCAAAGGTTTTCGAGGGCTTGGCTGGCTAGAATGATGGATTGCTCCTTCTCTCGAAGGGTCTCCTTCATCATGTCAAGCTCGGCGGCAAGGGTGTTGATGCGGTGTTTCTCCTCCCTAGCTGAGATGGTGAGGGCGTTGCATGCCACAGAGACTCGGGCGACATCGGTTTGGAGCCTCTAGATGTGCTACATAGTATCTCGAGCCTCTTCCTTGAGTGACTTGACATGCTCGAGGGCCCTCCATGCCTCCTCTAGGGCCTGGGCGCCGTCGCTCTTGGCCTTCTCAGCCTCCTCCTTGGCCTTAGCAGCCTCTTCCTTGGCCCGAGTGGTTTCCTCTCGAGCCGCCTCGGCATCCTCCCTCGTCTTGGTGGTCTCTTCCTACGCTCACCTCACTTCCTCCTTAGCCTGAGCCACCCTGTCCTGGGCGGACTGGCCAGCCTCGAGCCGATGTTGCACCTCCTCCTGACCGTTGTGGGTCGCATGGAGGAAGTGGGACTTCGAGTGGGAGCGGCTCCTCACGTCCTGAAAACAAGAAGCAGAAAGTCAGTCACCAGTTAAGGAGGAACCAAAGCCAAACACACTCAGAGAAACATTTAACAAAAGGCCTCGGCCAAGGTCCTCGGTGACGATTTTGGTGGCTAACTTCAAAGTGTGCGCCAGCCACACCCAACACTCCTCCATTTCCTCCCAGCGCTTCACCTCCGTTGGGTCATTCATCCAAATCCCGGGAGCACTGGGATCATGAGTTTCTTGAAGCAGAAGATGCTCTTAGCCCCAATGCAGAAGAGCCGCCTCGAGCCTCACTCGCACCGAGGACCTAACACTCTCCACCACCTCGCGTGAACCACCGTAGTGCTCCACCCAGTCAGCCAGGGTGAGGAACGATGACTCAGCTTTGCCACCGCCTGGCTCAATGTCAGGGGTGGACCATCTCAATGGACCAGGGACCCCCAGGTGGCAGATGCCTTGGCGAGTAGAAGGGCCTCATCCTCCTCCCACCGGTGTAGCGCCGAAGGACTTATGGCTGCCGTCTCCTCCTGCTACCATTGTGGCAAACCCGAGGCCGCTGGCTCTTCCAATGGCGTGCCCTATAGTTGCGGCGGCTGACTCGGGGCAGCCACGGTCACCTCCTATAGTGGAGGAGGACTTGAGACCACTGCCTCACCCAGTGCCATGTCGTGCCAAGGCAGCAGGTCCGACATCACCACGTCCTCTGGCCGAGTCAACGCCGTATGCTCCCTCTCCCCCTGCGCCTGTGACATGCGCAGGACCAGCGACGCTTCTCATGCAATATCATGCTGCTATATCAACTCATCCAAGGTAATCATGGCCTCCCCTTGCAACTATGGGAGGCTTGAGACCACCAACTCCTCTGACGGCTCGACCGGCTGCTGCGATGATGAATCCAGAGGCGTCGCATCCTCTAGCAGCGTTTTTTGCTACTGCTACTGGTGTTGTTGCTGTTGTTGTTGCTACTATTGCTGTTGCTTAGGCTGGCCCCTGGCCGGCCCCTGTTCTCCCAGCCGCTCCTGCGGCTCCTCCTCCTATTTCCTCTACGGGCCCTCCTACTCCTGCTTGCGCCACGCCTCCACCTCACGCAGCCCCTCTGGCCACGGCTTTCGCTCTGCAGTGGGTGTGGATGGAGCAGCGGCCTCCTCATCCTCGGGGATGATGGGGGTAATCTCCGACCCCAATTCATGCCCGTCGGAGGCTCCCCCTTGAGCGAGGCGGCAGAGGTTTCGGCTTGCCCTGGGGTAGAGGGCACTGGCGTAGGGATCGGGACGGCACTCCCACCTTTCGACACCTGGTCAGATGTCGGGGCCGTGGATGCTGGCACCAGGGCAGCACTTCCCTTCTCCTGCAACTACTCCAGCTCGGAACTACTTCCCGCCACGGCCCCTGAATCGCTCGAGCCTACAACAAGAGCAGAACCCATCAGCCTGCCTCGAGCCATAGCTGCATGGGCTTGAGATAGCCAAGCTACCTCCCATGGTGGCAGCAGTCTCGAGGTCACACCAGTTGCAGTGGCCACCATTCTCGCGGCTACGTCCACCCTAAGCCGCTTGGCCGGCGAAGGGTTTGCCTCCTCCACCCGCCGCTTTAGCCTGGAGAATGAGGAGGTGAGCAAAGATGCTTAATGGTTTGGCAGATCAAAGAAACAAGAAAGGAAACTTTGAAAAGCTTGGCTTACCCAAAGGGGACGATGACCTTCCCAGGGCCTCTCAAGCCGCTAGAGCACCTCGAGGCCCCACTCAGAGCTGCACCTCCCCCAGAGCTGAGGCCGGCTGATGCTTCTGACGACGTCGCCATGCCCTCTCGCTTCGACGAGGCTGCGTGGCCTCGAGTCCGCGTCTCGAGCATCGAGGACTGGGACCGGGTCTCCTGAGATGTAGCAGGAGGGGTCCCGCTGTGTTAGCATTGAGACGAGGACCCAGCACAAGATGAGGAACCGCCTTGACTTCTGCTTGTGGTCGCTCCAGAACATCCTCTTACGCAGAAGGCACGTTAGCTCATGGGACTGAGAGATGGGGCTCGAGACACGCTGCCATCCCCTTGACATCATCATCGTCATCTTCCTCCTCATCCTCCTCAGAGGGAGACTCCTCCTTAGGCAGCCCATCATGCCTTTGCATCGCATGGTGCTTCTCGCACTCTGTACGCGCGAGGCTTTTTTCTTTCTTCCTCTTCTTCTCCTTGTCCTGCCCCTTCTTCTGTTGATGAGTGGTAAAGCGCCTCACCTACCGGTCGGGGTCGTCCTCCCTCACCGGGGGCCTCGTTGCCCTGTAGTCAATTTCCCCTGCGTGAAAGCATCCGGGTGTAAGAGAAAAGGGAAGGAAGAGAGGCAAAGTGAAACTCGAAAGGCACAGCTCAAAGCACTGATAGGTCAAGATGGCCTTCTTCTAGCAGCATGGGGATGCGGTTGATGTGCTCCAGCCTGAAGCTACCGGTGACTGCCCTCTTTACCCGTGACACAATCTCCTCGAGGGGCAACACCTTAGCTGACATGTGGCACCCCTTGAGCTACTCGAGCATCACCTCAGGCCCCATCTGGTGCAGCTGTAATGGATGCGCCATCAAAGGGAGCACCCTCCAACGATGAAAGGCCAAGATGACGATCACCGCCATCAAACCCGCATCATGAAGTCTCCTTAGCGCGGTGAGGAGAGGCCTCAATTGAGGCTATAAATCCAACGCCACGCCGTGCGGCCAGTTGAACGGATGCTCCGTGATGAGGCACTCGGTGTACGGCGGGAAGTACCCATCATCGTTGCAGAGGTAGAACCACTGTGCATCCCACTGGGCATGGTTGGACATCAGCCCAGTGGGGATGTACTCGCGCAACTCCATCCCCCGACCTATCTTTAGTACTAGGTTGCAGGAACCAGCGCAGATGATTCTCCTCACGCCTTGTTCCACCGGGGCGGTGAAGAACTCCCCCTTGTAGAGGTGGAGCCACAGCTCCCAGTGCGGCTCCTCCCCTAGGTATCCCTCATAGACGGCCATGAAGATAGCAGCGTTGGAGATGCCGTTGGGTGAGAAGTGCTGAAGCTCAACCCTGTAATGGTGGAGCAGCGCCCACATGAATCAGCTCGAGGCGATCCAAGCCTATGCCGGTGGAACTTGATGAAGCTCACGACGTAGCCGTCCGGCGGGTTCGGCTCCTGATCCCTCCGTGGTGGTGCTATCCACTCTAGCTGATCCAGCATGGTGATAGGGTGAAGGAGCCCCTCTCACACCAGCTCCAACAGCCTTCTCTCCATCACGGTGGAGGGCGCCAGGCCTCCACAGGAAGAAAAGTGGGTGCCATGACGATAGCGGCGGCGGCGCAGATTTGCTCGATGGAGGGCGACCAGGAAGATTCCCAATCACGATCATGCTCACTAAACCCTCTTCTCTAGCGCTAGCGGGTAGGGATTCGGAAGCTCCAGCAGTGGAGGCGAAAGTGAGATGGAAAGAATGGAAGTGGACGACACCCCACCTCCCACAAATTTATACTCAGGGGAAGAGCAACGGGCGTATCCGACGGTGGAAAAACCCTGCATTTACTGCACCCACCTAACCACCCCCTCGATTCTTGCTGCAGGACACATGCTATTCGTCGGGCCCCTAGCCATTACCTAGGTCCACCACGACTGCATCATTTTGGCCCGCACCTCAAAAGGCACTCCCAACGGGCAGGAGCGCTACATTATCCGCCAGCGGAGTCTTCCACGAGAAGGAAAATGGGCCCCGGCCCTACAAGCCTCGGTTAGGGTTCGACAGCCGCTCTCGAGCACCCGAGTCAAGGACACCCTAGGGGAGCCACATGAAGCTCAGCTTGAGGATGAACCCTCGAGATCCCCTCGGGTGTATCTAAGGCAAAACGAGAGGACTACCATGGAATCCCCATGGAGGGAGGCATCGAGCCACCGAGTCCTATCGAATGGAACTGGTATCCATATATCTACTCGTTTGTGTCAATGAGGACACCTCCAGGCCACTAGTTGACCCCATTGAATGGGGCACAAGCTCTCACTTGGATCCCCTGTTATCAGCTCACAAAGAACATCGAGACTCGCTCAATCGAGGGTAGTACGGCACTTCTCATCTCACATCCGATCGAAAGGACTCATGAGATGGATGCCTAGGGCCAGCAATGCCCCATCTGCACAAGGCTCGGGGGCTCGACTACGCCTGGCACCCCTCGACAAAAGAGGGTCAAACGCACCCGGGGGCTCAACGACTCAAACCACCCTTTGACTAGGTGCTACAACTCTATTTCATTTTATCCTAATCTTCCAGGGACGCCAACTATGCCCAACTAGACAAGCAACTCCCAACAAAGCCCTCAAAGGAATCTCCTTACTCCTCCAAGGCCTCAGGGGCTACCCCGTGGGGGATGCTCGTGCGCCCCCATGGAAAGTCATGAACCACGCCTCACTCTCGAGTTATAATCCCCAGCTCAAGTGCTAGCACTCGAGCTGGGGCTCGGGGGCTACTGTCGAGTACCTGGGAAAGGGGTACCCTTAACCCTTGATTAAGTGGATTAACCTCAAACATCAACAAACCAAAAACCATCACGGTGATTATCCTTCACCTAGCACAAGAAGCCCAATAGCCAAGTCATACTAGGCCGACCCACGAACGGGCCTCGACGGTCCAGGCCGCTACCTACCTGATGGGTCCCCACTCGAGGCAGAGCAGATCACTCCAGGGTGCCACTCGGGCTACCCCTCGGTGACAGAGATTTACCCAAGCGAACGAACGCCCCTCGAGTACAGCACACCTCTCGATTACCTACTCCTGGTACAATTTTTAGGGCATTTAGTGCGTTCTACCTACACCCACCTAACTTCATGGCTATAGTTGCGGTAATAGTCACGTGTATGAAGGTCAAATCTAGATTTTACTACCCATATCTAGGAATCTGGCGAATTGTACGGCACTGTAACGCCATGCCCTGCACTGTGCCCTGTTCGGCACCCCCTCAAGATTCATTTGTCAACATATTTCCCGCATTTCCCGGGGCTCGGCCTTATCCATTCGGGCCTCGACCCCCCTCGACCACATCTAGAGCTGGACTTCTTCATCACCGGTCAACACTCCAACAACTCCCGACGCGACGGCTACAGGGATCTGCATGACCGGGCATGGGCACCGGTCTTTCACCGGCCATCGGCTGCGTCATCCCACGCATGAGAAGAATGGCCATCATCTCCGAGCATGTTTCTTTAGGGCACACCACACTTGGCTCATGTCTCTACAGCGGCACCGGCATGATCGGCATCTCCTCCCCGACGTCAGTAGCAACATCCGCCCTAGATTCATGTACCCCTGAGCCCCTCCTTCGCCTATAAAAGTAGGCGCCAGGCACTATTTTAGGGAGGTCAAGAGAGAGCTACCAGAGCCTAAAACACTCAAGCCCCAGCTCGCTCGCTCACTCACATGCTTGTATTCACCGCTGTACAAGCACTTCGGTGCAAGATAATACAAACTCTCCTCCCCCCGCTGGACATAGGGCCTTCTTTTGTCTGAACCAGGATAAAGCTTGTGTTCTTGTTGCATCACTATCCGGATTAGGGAACATGTAGCACATATTTACTTGTTGGTGCTAGGCCCCCGGGGTTGAAACACCGACACAAATCCTTCACCAGCCAAGCAGCTCAAGGTGGAGGTGGCCGTGAGGATGGCAGCGACGGTAGGTGGTGCGGTCTCGGGATCCCTGTTGATGTCAGAGGCTGCCTTGCTAGCACAAGTCCAGGTAGCAATAGCTCGGCGTAAGCTGATGGGCTCTGCTCTTGTTGCAGGCTTGAGTGGCTTGGGGTCTGCGGTGGGTAGTGACTCCGCCCGGGACCAGTGCTAGTGGGCGTGGCTGTCGCCTAGGTCCTGACGTCCGCGGCCCCTACTCCTAGCCAGGTCAAGGCTTCCGTCGCCTCGCTCGAAGGGGGAGCTGTCGATGAAACCTCCTCGGTAGTCTACCACGGGAGACCCCGAGGTAGTAGATTTGCGGTGAGGGCACTCTAAGACCTACGATCTAGATGTGAGACACAAGACAAACAACCATGACAACTAGGGTTTATCTAGGTTCAGGCCGCTCAGAAGCGTAATACCCTACGTCCTGCGTCTCTGCTACTGTATTGATGAGTACCGAAGTACAAGAGTTTAGATGTCCCAGATCATAGAGATCTGGGTTACAAGAGAGAGATCATGGAGATCTGCTCCCCATTGAGAGGTGTGGTCATCGTGACCTAGTCTGATGACCTAGTCTAAGGACCTCTGCCCCTCCTTATATATGCCAAAGGGACAGAGTTACAAGTAGAATAGCATATTTGGTACTATTACTAAATCGTGCGGTGCATGTCGTGTGTTGCATGTCTTCATCTTGGGCTGGGTCATCTTCGACGGTGTGGCCCAAGTATAGCCGTTAGGGTATATGGGGGTCATATCCCCATAGCTAGTCCCCGAGCACCATGTATCATGAGGAAGTCGTTGTCTTGTCCTGTGCGGAGCAGTGAAGATGCAGACCACGTGGTGCCGACCAGTGAAGATGCCGACCATGTAGTGCCAACCAGCGAAGATGCTGACCATGTAGCACTGACTAGCTTCATCCCGAGCAGTTCATAAGTCTACTCCTGACCATGGCTTCTTTCAAGGAAGGTGATCTGTCGAAAGATGCGTGGTGCTCCAAGGAAAAGAAAAAATCTTTTAACGTCTGTTGGCATTTCTTAGCTTCACTACTAAAGATTTACTATAAGTCCATCCTTAATAATAATACTAGAAATGTGTGTTGACATTTGTAACCACCATTACTTCAGAAAGGTAACCCTCGGCCCTTAATGGTGCCGGCCTAGGTAATGCAGTCTGGTAATAATAGTTAGAAGTGCCTGATTGGCCTTCCTAACCGTCATTACTTACGATATGCAAAACTACAACACAACACCTTGGGGTGCAACAAGGATTACAATTCTTAAGTAACAGTACTTAGGTACACCAATCATGATAGCTTAGTATGAATAAATCCACAAGCGCACGGAATTATCATTGTAGCATTTCAACCCGTGAGTATTCAAGGGTGTCGTATTTATAATTTCCCGTAGGAGGGCAGCACGAATGCATCTAGCATTGGTATAAACATGATCAATTATTGAATGCATAGGTAGACATAGCATAAGCAGGGGTAAATCATGGTTCAAAGATAGTGGACACACATCTGAGCAACCTCAAGGATAAAATAGAAATAAAGAATAAAAGAATATATCTAACTGTTATTAAACATCTAACTAGCATGTCTAGCATCAGGACTAAGTCTGGGATGACAGGGAGATCCCCGCAGCTGGTCTGCCAGCCGATAGAGACTTTATCAACTCCTACTCGATACCCGAACGTGGGGGAATGCTAGGGATGGATAGGGCTGCACCACCTGCCCACCTACCCCTCTGCCCATGGGGCACCGACATATCTGCTGATCTCCGCATACCCGGTCACCACGCCCGTGTAATTGGAAGCAACTCCTAACCCCCATGGACCCCACCCCTTCGAAGTGATAGGCTAGGTTAAGAGCAACTGAGAAGGCACGATGAACCGTCATCTCATCCCTAGTTCTTCCTCTATTCATACTAATTCCATGAACGATGAAGAACAATGATGAACATGTCAGGAACATAACACATAAACTATATGCTAGTTCATATATCATGATCATAACATGAACAAGACTATACTCTAATTCATATGCATTGCTATATAAATAAGATAAGAACTTAAACTTGGAAGAGAACGTTGTATTCATACCGATGTATTCTTCTTCTTAAAAGGCGACAAGCTCTCCTTTCAAGCTCTGGCCTTGCTCTACTACTAAAACTAACCTAAAGAGTACAAGTGAGGAATGTGAGGTGAGTGGCTCCAAACGATGGTGTGTGTTGGAGGGGATCTCTCCCTCTCTTTTATAGTCCAACTAGGATGGTTCGGGCACCAACAAATATGGAAGCAGGTGGAACCGCCTTGAGGGAACCGTCCTACACACCGCCTAAGAAGACTGGGCCCGGGAGGCCCCACTAGGGGACCGGCCGCCCCCTGGCAGGTCGGTTTAGCCATCGCCTTCGCGTGGTCAGTTTGTCTCTGGGCCTGGACTTCTCCTGTGGTTATGAATAGGCCTAGAATGCTAATGAAGGTGGGCTTTTCTTCTTTGTGCCTTTTCTGAATACAAATTCTGGAATGCGGTTTCTTTATTTTTTTGCATTTCCACATGTCACACCTACAAGTAAAGTATACACCAAAACTTGTGGAAATGTTAGTTTAAAGCCCTACCTACTATTTATTTTAGTAACATATTGGTGATAGAAAATAGGCTCTAAGGACCGCCAACAACTCCCCCACACTTAGTCCTTTGCTCATCCTCGAGTAAAGGTTTGAAGGACTAAGCAAGTTTATCTCCTTGATTTGAAATCTGCATACAAGTTATTCCAAGCTTCACCTCAACCTATGAACTCCCAAGTGTCTACCAAATCATCTTGGGCAATTGAAAAATGGAATAGCCTGTATTCAAATCTTCTTACTCGTATCCCTGCTCAAGAAACTTGGGTTTTTTGTAAAGTTTTTGAAAACATAAAGATAGTAGTTGTTCCTTGAATGATTCTCTCAAGTCACTCATATATGTGTATGTGTTTCCTCACCAAGGCATATATAGGGATTGCCTTCACTTGATCATCCTACTTCTAAAAGGTTTATCTGGAGCTTTAGGCAGGGATGAACAAACTAAGGCACACTTACCTTGCATGTATTGTCAAGTCAAATCCCAGACCGCACCGGAGGGAAGTGTCATATTCTTAGATCAGAAATGTGCAAGTGTGTGGAGAAAATATGGTGGATATGAATGTGTCTAACTGTTAAAATTGGTTACGCACACGAAAGATAAGATAGGATCCGCAAGCGCACGTATATCGGTGAGCACTTCACCCAGGAGGTAAATCTAGAGTATCGTATTTATTTATCCACAAGGAGAAAACGTGCTAAAGACTAACCTAGTCTTTACTACTACCCCTGGGCTGCAGGACAAGATAGAGAGAATTAAGCAATATAGAGAGGATTACTCCGTCAATCTTCCTCTAACCTACGGTAAGCTATGCTAATATTGTTCAAGGGGGATACCTAGGGACAAGACACCACAGAGAATGCTTAACCCTGGTTCACTATTCCTACCAAACCTCCTGAAGGGATGTGGAATACGGAGACAACAAGGGAACTGTCACTTCCCCCACTGCTACCACCGATCCGGCCAGATAGAGGGTATCTACGAGTATTCCTAGCCCAAGCACCACGCTTAGGCTACGAACGATTACTCTATTCCTTACGCGAAGCGAATAAAGTAAACCCGTAAACCAAAGAACAATAAGAACAATAAACTTACTAGTATTAGATGTCGAATTGTCGAATGATCCTAGAACCAAGCCTCGGGTTAGGAGACTTGATCCCACAGATACAACTAGAGAGGAGACACCGACAGGCCAGGCTTCCTCCAATTCTACCTCCACCCTATATTCTCTTAATCTCTCTTGTGGCTAACCCTAGAGAGGAGGATCCATTCAAGGGACCCCTCCCTAGCTACTTCTCTCTAGAAAATATAAAATTAGGGTTTCTAAACTCTCTTCTCCGGGGGCTAGGGGCCCTGTTTATATAGTCCTCTAGGATGCACCACAACCCTTGGATCAAACCGACCTAAATAGATGGTCAATATTCATCCTCAAAGTCGGTGGAGGCAGGATACACAAGGTTGAACCTCATTGGTCCAGGTGACCGGGCGGCCGCCCACGTGGCTTGGTCGGCTGCCCACTGTAGGCTACCAAGTGGACCCAGCTCTGCAGGGGCCTCCTTGAGTCCTCTAGAATGTTCTTGAGTTGCTGGACGTGGTATTCTCTCTATGTAAATCCAACATGTGGACCTCTTTTGGTTCTTTTCTGATAACCCCCTGTAGAAATAGACAATCACCAAAACTCATGGAATTCTATTAGTGATAACCCTATTTCTACCAGGTGTTTGCACATAGGTCCATTTTCATGTTTAGTTAACGGTTAAAAACATGAGTTAACTACCGTCAACAAGCTCCCCCACACTTAGTCTTTTACTCATCCTCGAGGAAAAGGAAGGAATTACTTTAAGCATAACCACAAACCAAGACATCAACAGTAGATTATCCGTAGTCATATTTGTACTATGGGATTCAAAGTGTCTACCAAAAGACTTTGGGAAGTTGAGGATGGAACAGCACGAAGTAGAGCTCCTTTTCCCTTCAGCCCTGTCACTTGGAGTTATATAATATTTTTGCAATGAAAAACTTAGCTTACCCTTCTCCATCATATGGCACACTCGAGTTGCTCATTATATGTGGTATTTGTGGAACTCACTGAGGCATGTATGATGTATGCCTTATGTTGTATCCTATTCTATAAAAGCTTATATGGAGTTGAAGGTATTTCAAGGAAATAGCGTACTCACCTTGCATATGTTGCCTGGTCAAAACGGGATCCTCAGAGGGGAGTTTTATACCCTCAGATCAAAATGTGCATGTGTGTGGAATATTTGGTGGCTAATCCTAATTCTACTTTGCTCCTTTGATCAGTCTTATCTCTTTTGAGATCAATGGATAACAGTAAGACTTTTCAAAAGATCCATGGGCTGTCTTTTATTTTTCCTTGGGGGTATTTATTCTTTTGATTTCCCTCTTTCTTCGCTTTCTTCTTCTTCTTTTCTCTCTCTTTTCTTTTTTTTAATACTGAATCTTGCATAGCCTCATATATACCATACAAATATAGAAACTTTTGCAATGAGAGATAGATGGTTATATCTTCTCCCAGTGTAGGAGATAGATAAAAGGTGGAAATCATGTTTGTGCATACTCCCAGTGTAGGAGTAGCAGAAATATATCTGAGTGTAAGTGATCTTGATCTTAATGAGCATGACCCTCCTCTTGACAAGGGTCTCACACAGTTTGACCAAAACTCAACACAAAGCAACAGCCTATGTGTAAGTTTAATTTGTCGACGAGGCTCTATAGGCATTCATTACCATAAAGAAGTATAGCTAATAAATTTAAATTTTTGAAAAAAAATTCTCCAAATGACCAAACATTAGAAATCAGGTTCTCATGATCCATACTTTCTTACTTTCCACAACAACCTAAGTAAAATAGGGTCCCTAAAAAGAGTTCCCAATAGCAACAGGAATTTCTAGGAATTATCATGGTGTGAGTCTATCATGGGGTAATGATTAAAATAATCTACCTACTCAGGATTATCTATTAAGTATTTTAAACCAGGATATGTGTAACAAAACAGCGCGATCAGGATAAAATTTTATAACATAGGGGGATCATACCTGACCGTGGTCAAAGCTAGGGCCGAGTGGGCCTACTCCTTGTGCGGGCACCCAAGGGTGTTGGGCGGCCGCCCGCTGCTGGTGGCCTCTCGGGGTCCACTTCGCTAAGTGCGATCATCGTGTCACAATGTTTCAGAATTTTTAGTTGTTACACAGAAATCTGTTCGTTACATCATCTGGTGTCTCCCTCACACTTGTTTCCTGTTATCCTTCATTCACAACATGGTGGACACAAAAGAGGCAAGGCATATCTAATAATAATACTTATTTATTTCATCATCATATAGGGCATATAAATTACAAAGGACTTGACTCATACTGAATTAAGCAAACTTTATTCTAACTCTCACTCGCCTAATTAGGTGCTAGGATAAATCATCTATAATTGTTGGGGTGCTCTAGAGCATTCCCCCTCTTAACTGTGCTACTGACGGTTTTCTCCAAATCTAGCACCCTCTTATCGGTGCGGATAATGCATCTACCCTAGAGACGCTGGCATGATTCTAGAGAGGCGATGATGGTGCGTTGAGCCTCAAGCTCCTTCTCTAGATCTGCCATGGTCTTGCAGCACTTGCGTGGAGTCTTGGATACAACAAGCACGCCTTTGGGGGCTTCCTTCGGCGGGACGAACTTGACCTTGTTGGGATGAGCGCGAACTCCCTCAAAGTAAGTGCGCTCCCCAGTGCTGTACTTGGCGCAGACTATCTCTCCCTTGTTGTTGGTCTTCACCCCCATGAGCACCTCATTGTGCTTAGGAGGCAGGAGCTTGGTTCCTTCCAGCACCGTGACGATGGGGCCCTTCGGTGGAGCATCTTTCAGGAGGAGAGGTTTAGGTGGTGCGGTGAGAACAGGCTGAGCAAAGTAGGAGCTGTCAAAGCTATGAGGCTTGGTGGAATGGCGGCAAGGGGCATAGGCTCATTGACTGGGATGATGGCTTTGCACTCGGGCTCCTCCTTCGGGATGGTATTGAGGTCAATCCCATAGCGGATCATACTCCTATCTAGGTTCTCAGACTTCATGGCTACATGGAGAGGTGTAGCGAGCTTCTAAGCAGGAGGAGAGGAGAACTATGGTGGAATGAGATTGACCAGAGGCATGGGCTGTTTATATAGGGGGTGAAAAAGCATCGAAGGAGAATCTTCGAGGGAATGACGTGAGTAGAAATGCATGAATATACCGAGCATCTACTCTTTACTGACGAGGGATATGGAAGGATCACGAGGAAGAAAGGCGGCGGCGATTGCCTACCATAGTCGGGCGGGCGGCCAAGGGGGCTGGGCGGCCGCCCAGGCCTCAAGCCTGATTCCCTTCAACTTTTTTGCAAAAATATTTATATACTTTTAATATACGGGAAAGTTACTGGACCCCGAAAACTCGAAAGTAAAAAGTCGGGCTCGGACTCCCCTAATTAAATGAAAAAAGTAATTATATCTACTTATTCAAAATTTTTATTGGGCTCAAAGAATAGTTATGGCATTGACCATTTACCTTGAATAACGTACCTTCATTGTTGCGAAGCGTGATGGCTCCATGTGATGATGAGCTCACTACATCGAATGGTCCCTCCCGTTTGCATTGAAGTTTTCCATGCCCGAAGAGCTTCACCATGGAATTAAAAAGTAATACCTTATCTCCTTGGGCGAACTCCTTCTTCTTAATTTTCTTGTCATGCCATCTTTTCACTCTTTATTTATAGATCTTGGCATTATGATAAGCATTCTCTCTCCACTCTTCTAGCTCAGAGAGTTGCATTTTCCTCTTTTCTCCAACTGCATTTAGGTCCATGTTTCATCTCTTTATGGCCCAATGAGCTTTGAATTCTAGTTCAACTGGTAAGTGACAAGTCTTTCCGTACACCAGCTCATATGGCGACATCCCAATGGGTGTCTTATATGCTGTTCGATATGCCCAAAGTGCATCATGAAGCTTGTCCTTCCATCCTGTTCCCATCTCATTTACTGTCTTCAGTAAAATATTCTTGATTTGCTTGTTTGATATCTCTGCCTGGCCACTTGTCTGTGGATGATAAGGAGTGGCGACGTTGTGATGGATTCCATGCTTCGACAAGTATTGCTCGAAGCGCTTGTCGGTGAAGTGAGATCCTCCATCACTTATCACTATCCATGGGACTTCGAATCTTAGAAATATTATTTCTTCAAATATTTTTTTGGAGTGTGTATTGTTAGCCTTTGTCACACCCCAAAATTTC
Source organism: Bothriochloa decipiens (assembly GCA_023333625.1). Classification (NCBI taxonomy): domain Eukaryota; kingdom Viridiplantae; phylum Streptophyta; class Magnoliopsida; order Poales; family Poaceae; genus Bothriochloa; species Bothriochloa decipiens. The sequence goes on along the minus strand of CM041647.1, from coordinate 23,709,667 downwards.
TATTTTGGGTTGTGAACCAAAAACAATAAATACACAAAAGGATTTATTAATTTCTTTAAAATTAGCCAAGATTTTATTCTTTTGTTATCACTACAAAATGATAAAAAGAGTGGTTTTATAAAACTTTTACGAAGTTAATAAAGATGGGTTTGTGCTTGGTGCTTTGCTTGGTTTTGCTAGTGTGAAAAAGAATTTCTAAACCTCGAGCAAGTCACGTCTAGGTTTTCTTCGAATTTGAAAATAAAGCTTCAGAAACCCAAATTTGCCTCAAGAAGGTTTTGGGAAAACGTTTTTAGAAAAATCCTTTCTCTTGCTTAGAGAGAGAGAGAAAGAGAGTTTTCTTTTTTCTCTATAGTGTTGGCCATCGCTCTAGCTAGACACCATCCCCTACCTAGCTCCAGTCAACCCGGGCTTGCCCCAGCCTATCTTGGCCTGACCTAGCTTGCTCTGGCCTCCCCTAGCCTTAACTGGCCAGCTCTGGTTAGTCCTGGCCAGCCCTAGCCGGCTATGGCCACCCCGGCCAGGCCAGCAGTAGCAGCAGCCGGCCACCAGCGGCCAAACTTGGCCATCAGCAGCATAGCAAGGCCAGCAATAGTCCAGTCTAGCAACCCCTTGCCATTCTCTAAGACATCCTAGCTTGCTTTGGCCAGCTTCTACTTAGCTTGGGCCACCCCTGGCGTCAACCCTCCTCATCTGGCCAACTCTGGCCAACTATGGCCAACCACGGCTAACCATAGCCACCTGAGGCCACTCACAGTCGGCCATGGCTAACTCCGGCCAGCCATAGCCAGCATTACCTTGGCCATAGCTGCCACAAGCCAACCATAGCCCTCCCCGACCACCTTGACCCTTTCCTGGAGTCCACTGGCCAACTATGGCCAGCACTGGCCAGCTCCAGCCGGCCGCGGTCATCTCTAGTCGGCCACGGCCAGCAGCAGCTGCCAGGAATAGCCAAGCCTGGCCAGCAGCGGCCAAACCAGGCCACCTGTGGCCAAAGGCCACCTCGCGCAGCCAGCAGGCCAAACTCGGCCCAACAGGCCAGCCGCAGCGGCCAGCACCGGCACGCAACGCGCGCTGCCGCCGCCCAAGGTTCGCTGGCCTATAAAGGGCCAGCCCCAGCGCACCGCAGCCCCTTAGCAACCCTAGAAGGAGCTGCGCCGCCACCTGCAAGCCCTAGCAGCGTGCCGAAGCCGGCCTCAGACAGCCGTCGCTGGTCACAGCCAGCTGTCGCCGGCCTTAGCCAGCCACAGCCGGCCTCAGCCAGCCACAGCCGGCCACAGCCAGCTGTCGCCGGCCACAGCCAGCTGTCGCTGGCCAGAGGCCGCCGCCGCCGGCCACAGCCGGCCGGCGCCAGCCACAGTAGCCGCTGCGGGCCGGCCAAGTCCCGGCCAAGGGCCTGCCCTTTTCCCGGCGCAAGCAGCAGCATCGCTGCCATGACCATGTCCTGTTTGAGATGAAGAAGTTGACTAGAGGTTGAAGATGATGGTAATTACAGTTTTGCCACCCAGAAGTTATTTACAGTTTTGCCACTGATCGTATAATCTCCACCGTTTGACCGTTTTAACTCCGATTCGAGCGATTCCAGTTGCGTTAGATTCGTGTTGTCATGCTCTATGTAGTAATAGTAAAGTTTATCATGTCCCTAAGTAATGAATTTATTTGGTTAAATGCAATTTGATTAATAATTATTTAATAGTTTTATAATTAAAAGTAATCTAGGGTTTTATATTTCCGATCTCGTTGTGCTATGACCATGTCGACCTTAGGATTTGTTTTAGGAATGATCTTCATGATGTCTTATGTCTGCGCATTTAATCTTGTTCACTTGTTTAATAATTATTTGATGTTCAACTAAATAAAAGCAACCTAGGGCTATGTTTCCGTTGTCCTTGTGTTGCGATCATGTCAACGTATGTTGCTTGTTATCAATAATGTTTTTCAAATCATGTGTTACGTAAGTAATCTTGTTAATTAATTGATGTGTGCTCTGTTGTATAAAAGTAATTTAGGTTTGTACCTTGAGTTTGCATACATGCATGTTAATATGACTAGTATCAACTTAAATGTTTCTTTGTTAATTATGCCTTGTTTAGTTTTACCTTGAAACCTATTATGTTTCTTATAGTTGTTCTCACATGTGTATAAGTTGGATCATGTTAAAGTTTGACTTATTTACATTCACAACGGTCTTTAGTAATAATATGTTTTATATCAACATAATGCCTTTTCTTTAATGGCTTGTTTAGTTCAACCTTGAATCATAAATACTCTATGTTTAATATCAACATGTCTTATCGTTTATGTCCTGCTTGGATTAATCTTTAAGCATATGATGTTTCTTTAATGCTCTCGCATGCTCTAAGTTTGATAATTTATGAATGTTTAAAATGTCTTAGATAATATAATTGCTTACAAATAGAGTATGACTAAGGTTTAAACCTGCTTTACTTTTCAACATCTTCCAACTGATTTGACTTTATGTCTTTCTTATATGTTTCGCATCTTGCTTTAGTAAATGTATCAATCTTAAAGTTTGTCTCTGTGCTTGTTGCAAGTACCTTGATAGTCATGTTCTCTTTAATGATAGTTCCGTTGTTTGTTGTTCTTGCGCTCTTGCGATCGTAGTACCGAGTTTTGTCATTTTGACTGTTGTGTCTTTTGCTTCCCATTTTGATTGGTGTATTGTTATTAGTCTTGTCTATTTTGTGTGTTTGTTTGTGTTTCTTGGTTGCTGCGACTAGACGAAGAGCAGTTCATTAGCACTGAAGACTAGGATTGAGGATCGACAAGAGCAGCCAAAGCTGGAAGACCAAGATGGAACGACTAAAGATTATTGAGTAGCTAATCTTTGGATTTAAGGCAAGTACAGGCACCTTTGATCATATTGCACCTATTCACTTTTAATTAATTCATTGCATGCGTCTTAAATCAGCAAACCATAGGAATGACTAGCCACTCTATCCATATATCACCTATGGGAGTTTTAGTTGATAGGTTATTAGGTAGCTAGTGCTCTACCTCACCTTTCACTTGCTTAATGAAGGTAAAACTTGCTTCTTAATAAAGATGTTGGAGCCGTGGGCTCTTGGCTTTGGCCGTTGGAGAAGTTGATGCTGTTCCGCATCGTTGGTTGGCGGTGATGATGACGAAGCGGATGCTAGTGGGACTCGTGTTGACGAGAGTATCCGTATCTCCTCCCCTTGTGGACCCTATCATGGAGCGGCAACCTGGGACTTCCATACAGCTCCATGCTAATGGGCTCTGGCTTGGTTTATTAGCAGGACCATCATAGGCAGGTTGGGCAGCTTGCCAATAGGTAGCCATAGCTGTGGTTGACTAGGGTGTTTTCAAGTATTTATTATGGGAAGGGCTAGGGATCCGTGGTGGTGGCCTCACGGTGAAGTCGCCCATAGGCTTGCACTCATTGCTAGTGGGTTGCCACTGCCTATGCCCTATGAACAGCCTTGTAGTGAAACCCTGCCCGCTCACCTTAGAAGTGTTTTGGGAAGTCATGACCGTGGGAAAATGGGAATTGCTTCTTGGAGTGAAAGTGTACACCTCTGCGCAGAGTTAATATCGATATATCGTCCGTGCTCATGGTCATGAGCGGCCCAGATCCTCACATGACTTAGCCAATGGTTTAAGCTGTTAAATCATGGTGATGTTGTTTTAGGTGGCTACCTCGGGTTTTATATGGATGGCTATCCTGTGTTCCCTTTGAGATGGCTCTCTCATGTTTATGGATATATTCTTATATCTGAGATGTTAAATGACACATTAATTTCTACTTGAACCTTTAATTAAGGGTTAGGTCTTGTCCACCAAGATGATAGTAATTAGGCTGTTAAGCTAAATGTGTTATATGTTGTATAACTAAAATGCTACCACAGTTTTACCATTTAGCCTTACCTTGTATAAGCCATGCATGTCATTACTTTCCACCTGTACTTGCTGAGTTTTGACATGAAACTCACCCTTGCTATAGTTTGTAGTAAGGTGCTGCCCTTAAGAAGGATAAAGAGGTTGAGTGTTAGAAGTGTTTGGCGTACGGAGCCCCCAGTCAACAGTCCCTGAGAAGGATGGAGCTCTAAAGAGAAGTTGTGGCCATCAATTCTGCGATACTCTGATGTTTGTAAGTGTTGTTTAAGTAAGTTTTCACTATATAATACATTGTTTTCTGATATACCATTTTCTATTATATGTGTGGACTTCCTGGGCGCACATATGACGGCCTCTGGTCTTCCTTTGAGAACCAAAGGTGTTATAGGTGGTATCAGAGCAATGTTGACTGTAGGATGTATGCCATGATAGCACTGGTCAATTTCTAAAGCTTATTTTGCTACAAAACTATTTTACTATCACTTGGTACTTGATTCTGACTACTTTCTTCATCCTTGTCTTGTATCCTCTCCTTGAATAGCTTCCTTTAAGCTATTAATTTCTTATCACCTTGGATTTTGATTTTTGTTGGTTTACTAAATTTTTTCTGACCTTGCCTTATTCAAAATTTATGATGGCCCATTATCATCTACAACCTTCCCTTTAGGATGACAGCCATTGTCGAAGAAGCATGTGTAGCATCGATGCTGTGATGTGTGTTGGTGTGCTTTTTATTGTTGTAATGTTTGTGTGTCGTCTTAGTTCCTATGTTCTGAAGTAGAACCTGAAGGTGAAGAGTTGGGAAGTGAGCATAATCCTTGTTAAGTGGGGTAGAGTCTTTTCTTATCATATCTATCCTTGCTACCAATCCTGATCCTCATTAAATTATGTCTATCATGATATCCTCCCTTCATTCATATGATCTTGCTCATTCTACCATTGCCCAACATCAGATGATGAATCAGAGTGGAAATGCAAGTGGAAGAGATGATATCAATGAATAGAGTCAGCAAACAACTTCAGCAACTTCAATGAGCAGTGAACAGATGATTGCTTGGCAAGCTCAGGTCCTTCAGATGACAGCTAACCAGATGACCAAACTCCAGAATCTTCTATTGGTGCAAACCTTACTCCTCCAAGGTGACATTGAAGGAGCTATGGACAAGTGTCAAGAAGATCCAGCCATGCTACCCTCATCCTTGACCCACCAGTCCAAGTCAACAACCATGTCGGAACGTACGTTAGGTGGAGTCGAAACACAGGAGGATTCTCAACTTAATTCAGGAAGGTCCCCAATCAGACAAGAAGGAGTCGGGAAGAATTTGCAATTCAATGGAGGCAACCATGATCAAGCACTTAGAATTATAGAGCAGTGTCAGTGTTGTAGACACTATGGAGTACCTTGCCTTCAGAAGAAAGCAAGTGAAGGAAAGATTGAGGCATCTCAAGATCATCAGAATCAATGGACCAAGAAAAGAAAAGCAGTCTCACCAGAACTGTTGATGTAGATCAAGATAGACTCGAGTTTGACATCACAGCTTAGCTCAGACTCAATCCCTTAGTAGCTACATCCACATGTTAAGGAGTTGGATGCCAGAAGTAATCATAGATGGATGGACCATTACATATATCGAGTTTCAACCTCAAAAGAGGAAGTGGATTGAGAAGCAACCCAGTAAACAAGATCTAACGAGGAAGAACCTTCAGAATCCACCAACCAATAGAATATAACTACTCAGAGCACCTCGATGCAAGGGAATCGGCCTCAGCCTGGCACTGTTGAGAAAGCTGACAACAAGGCTTGTTACCATTGTCATGAAGAGGGACATGTTGTAAGACAATGTCCAGAGAGATACCCATTGACGTATGGAAGCAACAAGGAGAAGCAAAGTCACAGGATTGGTAGATTTGATAACATGGAATTGAGGGATGTTCACAAAGCTAAAAAGGTTGTCTTTGGATCAATTTTGGTAAACCTGAATCCTGCCACTGTATTGTTTGATAGAGGCTCTATGCACTTTCATCTCAAGCAAGTATGTTGCTAATCATAAGATGTCTATGTTACTAATGCGGAAGCCCATGCTAGTTAATACTCCAAGGAGGGAGATAAGAGCAACCCGCATGTGTCCAAAAGTGAATCTCAACATAAAGGATGCAAGCTTTGAAGAAGACCTTATCATTTTGGAATCACTAGAGATTGACATCGTCCTCGGTATGGAATGGCTTATAGCACGTCATGGAGTGATTAACCCATCCCAGCATACGGTATCTCTGAGAACCCGATCAGGAAAAAGGATTGTGTATGAAGGTACTCAGATATGTCCCAAGCAAAGGGAAGATGCAATAGAACAACCGGATGAGCGAAGATGCAATCTAGGAAAGTTGAAGACCATATGCGAGAGTAGAGATATCTCAACACCGAAGCAATTCCAGAATCTAGAGTGGAAGCTTAGGTGATTTTGAGGCAGTCAGAAGAAAATCTGAAGCACTCAAGGTCACATGAGGTGTTAGCTATGTCCTTTGAATCAGCGTACATGTTTTTGGTATGTGGTATTTTTGTTTAAGAGTCAGATGCAACCTAAGGAACTATGATAGAGTTCATAATTGCCAGACTCAAATTCTCTCATCTTGGAAGATGTACTAGAATCAGGAGTAGAAGCATGGTTAGATTTTAGTTGGTTTGTGTTGAAGTCTGAAGCACACGAGACAACATATGAAGTCAGCTACATGTCCTTTTCTGTAGTGTCTTGTTTTCAATTTAGTTGTAACTTCTATGTAAAAAGGGATAACCACTCCATCATACCCTATTTCTTTTAAGCTACAAAGGTGGATTGTGATGTGCGTATCTATTTGTTTTGCATGATCCTCTTACTCTAAAACCTTTGACTTGTTACTCCCAAATCTTTTCCATGGATTTAGAATTAGGTGGTGTGTTGACCAGAATGGTAAATCGAAAAAAGAATTAGTAGGGGATGAATTGGATTAAGAGGATGCTCATGTACATATTTTGGATATAAGTGGTGCTTTTGTTAAAGTGGAGTAGCATTCGCTACTATTGCCAACCTATCGCACCTCAAGTTTCAAAGAGTGAAGAGTTAAAGGACTGAGCCTTAATTCAACTTATGGATTAGGAGTTGATGAAGTGCAAAGTCTTGAAGAACCAATCTTTATCCCCTTGACTGATCTTTTCTAATTTCTTCTCCTATCCATTCTATCACACAAAAGTGGATCAAGGAATTGCGAGCACCAGGAGGTCTATCTGTATTGTCTAAATCCTCTTTTGAGTCTAGCTCTTACATCCCATGAAGCATGGAGTTAAGAGTTAGTCAAGTTCCTTTTGTTCATCATGCTTTGTTCTCAATCTTTGGTCTTCTTGCAAACAACCTTGAAGATAACCACTACTCATGAAATCATCGAGGTTGACTACACACTTGTGAACGTAAAGACCAAGGAACCTCAACCATCCTTTTCACCAAATCTCATAATCATTCTTTTTATCTTGCATGTGCTTAATCATTGCAAGATCCAAACTTGTGTTCTGGGAGATATCAATTGGTAGTAAACATATTAATGACATCTTGATTAATAAATGGTGGTGTCACGTTGAACTGAGAGCCTCCAGTGGGTGCACGCACATGGTTGTGCTCGGTAAGCGCTGACGACGTGACTGTTAATCATGATCCATTATATAAGCTACTCAGATGTGTTATGTCATTATGAACTTTTCTTTGGTCATCTTGTTACATCAATTCGAAGAATCGATACTTGTCATCTAAACCTATTCCATGTTAATCCTTAGGCTTATGTCCTATAATTCTTGGAGGGTAGGCACATGAAGAACAACCTTTGTCTTTTATGTGACCATTCTTTCTCTTTTATGGTTGAAACATGTCAATCTACAAACTCTTTCATGGTATGTTACCATAGGTCCCAAGGATCTCGATCTTTTGGTTGACCCATGTTGACATTCAAGACTTTTTTTGCACTCCGTAAAGCTTAATTCAAGGAAGTGCAAATCCCCAAAGGATCGATGTATGTTTTCTCTCTGCCCTCTCAGAAGAGCTAAAGGAAGAAATCAGGCATCATTCAAATGTTATCTTATTAGCTTGTCTCCACACCTTGGTATATGGATAATCCTTGATTCATCAATCTTATCCTATTTTGGAGATTGAATTAATCTAGAGAATCGATCTTTAGTTCCTATATTGATCTTTGGGAAAATCCATGAGTCTCTGAATCATGTTATCAAAGTTTCCGAATCAACCTAGACTCTTTGTGTTGTCTTTTATCCCAACTCTCTTCGAATCTCGGGACGAGATTCATGTTAAGTGGGGTAGCTTTGTCACACCCCAAAATTTCTATTTTGGGTTGTGAACCGAAAACAATAAATACACTAAAGGATTTATTAATTTCTTTAAAATTAGCCAAGATTTTATTCTTTTGTTATCACTACAAAATGATAAAAAGAGTGGTTTTATAAAACTTTTACGAAGTTAATAAAGATGGGTTTGTGCTTGGTGCTTTGCTTGGTTTTGCTGGTGTGAAAAAAATTTCCAAACCTCGAGCAAGTCACATCTAGGTTTTCTTCCAATTTGAAAATAAAGCTTCAAAAACCCAAGTTTAACTCAAGAAGGTTTTGGGAAAATATTTTCAGAAAAATCCTTTCTCTTACTTAGAGAGAGAGAGAGAGTTTTCTTTTTCCTCTATAGTGTTAGCCATCGCTCTAGCTAGACACCATCCCCTACCTAGCTCCAGTCAACTCGGGCTTGCCCCAGCCTATCTTGGCCTGACCTAGCTTGCTCTGGCCTCTTCTAGCCTTAACTGGCCAGCTCTGGTCAGTCCTGGCCAGCCCTAGCCGGCCATGGCCTCCCCGGCCAGGCCAGCAGTAGCAGCAGCCGGCCACCAGCGGCCAAACTTGGCCATCAGCAGCATAGCAAGGCCAACAACAGTCTGGTCTAGCAACCCCTTGCTATTCTCTAAGACATCCTAGCTTGCTTTGGCCAGCTCCTACTTAGCTTGGGCCACCCCTAGCCTCAACCCTCCTCATCTGGCCAACTCTGGCCAGCTATGGCCAACCACGGCTAACCATAGCCACCTGAGGCCACTCACAGTCGGCCATGGCTAACTCCGGCCGGCCATAGCTAGCATTACCTTGGCCATAGCTGCCACAAGCCAACCATAGCCTTCCCCGACCACCTTGAGCCTTTCCTGGAGTCCACTGGCCAACTAGAGGCCAGCATTGGCCAGCTCCAGCCGGCCTCGGTCATCTCTGGCTGGCCACGGATAGCAGCAGCTGCCAGCAATAGCCAAGCCTGGCCAGCAGCGGCCAAACCAGGCCACCTGCCTCCAAAGGCCAGCTCGCGCAGCCAGTAGGCCAACCTCGACACAACAGGCCAGCCACAGCAACTAGCACCGGCACGCAACGCGCGCTGCCGCCGCCCAAGGTTCGCCGGCCTATAAAGGGCCAGCCCCAGCACACCACAACCCCTTGGCAATGCTAGAAGGAGCCACGTCACCACCCGCAAGCCCTAGCCATGCACCGAAGCCGGCCTAAGCCAGACACCGCCGGACATAGCCAGCCGTCGCCGGTCACAGCCAGCTGCCGCGGGTCACAGCCAGCCGTCACCGGCCTCAGCCAGCCACCGCCAGCCATAGCTAGCCGCAGTCGGCTACAGCCAGCTGTCACCGACCGTGGCCAGCTGCCGCAGGCCAAAGGCCGCCGCCGTCGGCCACAGCCGGCCAGCGCCAGCCACAGCAGCCGCTGCGGGTCGGCCAAGTCCCGGCCGAGGGCCTACCCTTTTCCCGGCGCGAGCAGCAGCATCGCTGCCATGACCATGTCCTGTTTGAGATGAAGAAGTTGACTAGAGGTTGAAGATGATGGTAATTACAGTTTTGCCACCCAGAAGTTATTTATAGTTTTGCCACTGATCGTATAATCTCCACCGTTTGACCGTTTTAACTCCGATTCGAGCGATTCCAGTTGCGTTAGATTCATGTCGTCATGCTCTATGTAGTAATAGTAAAGTTTATCATGTCCCTAAGTAATTAATTTATTTGGTTAAATGCAATTTGATTAATAATTATTTAATAGTTTTATAATTAAAAGTAATCTAGGGTTTTATATTTCTGATCTCGTTGTTCTATGACCATGTCGACCTTAGGCTTTGGTTTAGCAATGATCTTCATGATGTCTTATGTCTTAAATGTTTCTTTGTTAATTATGCCTTATTTAGTTTTACCTTGAAACCTGTTATGTTTCTTATAGTTGTTCTCACATGTGTATAAGTTGGATCATGTTAAAGTTTGACTTAGTTTACATTCACATCGGTCTTTAATGCTAATATGTTTTATATCAGCAATAGTGCCTTTTTGTTAATGGCTTGTTTAGTTCAACCATGAATCATAAATACTCTATGTTTAATATCAACATGTCTTGTCATTTATGTCCTGCTTGGATTAATCTTTAAGCATATGATGTTTCTTTAATGCTCTTGCATGTTCTAGGTTTTATAATTTATGAATGTTTAAAATGGCTTAGATAATATAATTGCTTACAAATAGAGTATGACTAAGGTTTAACCTTGCTTTACTTTTCAACATCATCCAACTAATTTGACTTTATGTCTTTCTTATATGTTCCGCATCTTGCTTTAGTAAATGTATCAATCTTAAAGTTTGTCTCTGTGCTTGTTGCAAGTACCCCGATAGTCGTGTTCTCTTTAATGATAGTTCCATCATTTGTTGTTCTTGGGCTCTTGCGATCGTAGTACCAAGTTTTGTTGTTTCGACTGTTGTGTCTTTTGCTTCCCCTTTTGATTGATTCCGTAGAGCATGTCATCCCCGAGTGAATCATCGATGGACAGTTCCTGCGGATTCTCAAACTACATTCTAAACAAGTGATCGGCAACAGAATTTTCTACTCCCTTTTTATCTTTTATTTCTAAGTAAAATTCTTAGAGCAACAAAATCCATCTTATCAAATGAGGTTTAGCATCTTAACAAAATATTTTAAAGCAGCATGATCAGAATAAATAATCACTTTAGCTCCTACAAAGTAAGATCTAAACTTATCGATAGCAAAAACAATAGCCAGGAGCTCTTTCTCAGTAGTAGCATAATTAAGCTGAGGTCCTGTCAGAGTTTTACTAGCGTAAGCTATCGCATGGTGCTTCTTATCTCTAGTTTGTCTCAATACTGCCCCCACAACATAGTCACTTGCATCACACATAATTTCAAAAGGTAAAGACCAATCAGGGGGTTGAATGATTGGTGCAGAAATAAGCGCCTTTTTAAGAACTTCAAAAGCTTGCAAACATGCATCATCAAATTCAAAAGGAACATCCTTGGCCAACAAACGGGTAAGAGGTCTAGCAATAAATGATAAATCTTTTATGAATCTATGATAAAAACCAGCATGGCCAAGAAAACTCCTAACTCCTTTAACATTAACAGGAGGAGGTAACTGCACAGTTACTTCTATTTTAGCTCTGTTTACCTCAATGCCTCTTTCAGACACTAGGTGACCAAGCACTATTCCTTCTCTAACCATGAAATGGCACTTTCCCAATTAAGGACTAAGTGCTTTTCTTCGCATCTTTGCAAAACTCTATCTAAGTTTTTAAGACAATCATCAAAGGTTTTTCCATAAACAGAAAAATCATCCATGAAAACTTCCATAATCTTTTCAATCATATCAGAAAATATAGACCTCATACATCTTTGAAAAGAAGCAGGTGCATTACATAACCCAAAAGACATTCTACAATAGGCATAGGTTCCATAAGTGCATGCAAAGGTCATTTTACTTTGATCATCTGGATGGATAGGGATTTGATGGTACCCCGAATACCCATCTAGGAAGCAGAAGGAAGAATGGTTGGCTAATCGTTCTAGCATCTCATCTATAAAAGGCAAGGGAAAGTGATCTTTCCTAGTTGCCTTATTGAGCTTTCTATAATGTATGCACATTCGCCATCCTGTGACGGTTCGCTGAGGAATTAACTCATTCCTCTCATTTTGAACAGCAGTCGTGCCTCCCCTTTTAGGCACAACTTGAACAGGGCTTACCCATTCACTGTGCGGTATAGGATATATAATCCCTGTGTGCAATAGGTTCAAAACTTCCTTCTTAACAACCTCTCTCATTGCATTATTGAGTCTATGTTGGGGTTCTCTAGATGGTGGAACATTAGCATCTGTAGGAATGCGATGGGTGCAAAGAGCAGGACTTATTCCTTTAAGGTCCTGTAGCGAGTACCAAAGGCTAAACGATGTTTTTCTAAAATAGCTATTAGGTGGAGAGTCTGCTCCTGAGTGAGATTGTCACTTATAATAATAGGAGACTCTGGATCATCGCCTAGAAAAGCGTATCTAAGACCGAATGGTAAAGGTTTGAGCTCTATAGGAGGCTTAGGTGGAACTGCAAACTCATCTAAAGGTACATCCTTAGAAGGGTCAACTTCTTCTTCTATGAAGAATCTAGCTTCATCTTCTAAGTCTGGTTTGGCTAAAAGTCTAAGGAGGCAGCTTTAAATTCCTCCAAAGGGTCATATTGTGGGTAGGGCTCGGTCCTAGAATTTAAAAAGTGTGAAATGGACAACGGGAACTAAAGTTTCTTGCCTAAGCAACTGTTCAATTTCCTGGTTTGTCCTTCATAGAGAAGTCTTCTAAATGCTTGTCCTATTAATAGGTCGAAGTCCCAAGTGTCAAAGATATGAAAGCTCAAATGAACTGGGCTTCCTTCTACCTGAATTGGTAGGACATATAGAATTCCTAAACTGGTGATGATATGCCCTAAGAGACTTCTCATGAATTTCATTGTTGGGGTTAATGTCATGTCTTTCAATAAATATTGTGCAAGAGACAAAGACATGATATTTATACCCACCATGGGATTGTAAAGAGCATCTATATGATCTATATTGATTATGCAATGGATCGGAAGAGAAGATGAATCAAAATGGATTACTTCATAGGAAAGCTCTGATTCTTCTAACCATTCATTGCTCATAACAACGGGATTGTAAAGAGCATCTATATGATCTGTATTGATTATGCAACGGATCAGAAGAGAAGATGAATCCAAATGGATTACTTCATAGGAAAGCTCTGATTCTTCTAACCATTCATTGCTCATAATAGATATTAATTCTCCTAAGGTTCTTCCAAAGGGAATATCCTCAAAGGTATTCGAAAGCTCTTTATGAAATTTCCTATTCTGTGGTTTCTTCACAGAATGGTAATTCATAACATTTCCAAAATCAAAAAACAGATCAGGTTCTAGCATAAACTCTAGAAATGGAATTTCTTCCTTTTCTTGCACAAGACACTGGCTAGCTGAAGTAGATGGTATATCTGGTAGAGAGTTCATTTTAGTTACTTGGGATTTTGGCTCTTCTTCTAGAGAATAATCTAATTTGGTGGAAAGGATTTGATCTAGGATTAATCTTGCTTTCTCAGAGGAGACATGCAAGAAGGATCCTCTAGAAGTTGTGTCGAGCAACTTTTTGCTGTCTCTACACAGACCTTTATAGAAGTGTTGTAAAAGAATAGGGTCTGGTAGACTAAGGTCTGGTCCTGATGCTAAGAGTGTATTGAAACAATTCCAGGATGAGGCCAAAGATTCTTCAGGTTCTTGCTTGATAGTCAGAACCTTGACTCTATGGTCAACGATTTAGGAGATGGGATAGAAGTCTAAGAAAAAGTTGGAGCGTAAGGATCCCCAATCTCCTTGTTGCTTACCTACAGCTCTATTATACCATTGTCTAGTTTTTCCTTTTAATGAGAAAGGAAATAGCTTCCAATGAAGAGTTTTGTCGGACATGCCCTCTATGCTAAGATAGTCACATGTTTGCTCAAAGTCTTTAATGTGCAGGTAAGGGTTTTCGTCTCCTTCTCCTAAAAAGGATAGGCTTTGGACCATCACAATCAACCACGGACTCATCCTATAGTGATTGAATGGGTTGTGATGACTCATATGGCACTAGGCTGGTCTCCGTGGGTGCGGAAAGTTGAATGATAGGAATGGAATTTAAATTATCCATAAGGATAGAAAAAGATAAGATGAAAGTAAAGGTGAGATAACAGAAAAGGATAAAAGTATATGTAACAACCCTAAAAATCCCAAACACCAAAAATCACAACCAACAAAATTTTTTCTAAAAGTATCCCATTGTTGGTGAGTGTCATATAGGAAACCCTCTATTTAGCTGCACAAGTAGCACTAATGTTAGTTGGAGCATTTTTTAAAAAAATAGATTAAATCTTGTAAAATCCATATCTTCTTCATACGAACTCCAAAAAATGTGAACCAAGTGTCTAAATTTTCATAAAAATGAGCTCTACGTCATAGGATTTTGTATGATTGCATTTTGAGTTATTAGATTTCATTTGGTTCTTTGTGATTGATCTATAGGGGTCTCCCCCGTGACCATTATGTCTCGATTTTAGATCCTGCAAAGGAGTTGTCCGAGGAGGAGGACTAGGAGCACGCCAAGGACTCGAGTGACAGCTATTTAGGTGCCACGTCCCATCAAACCTCATAGATCCTATTATGCATGCAACATGATAGAATGCTTGTGCTCTATATTTATGCAACAATGTTATGATATGATGTATTAGGATTGCATGGTAGATTACTTGTATGCCTATTCCTTGACGTAACCTTTACCTCGCTCACCCGCTTATAGGATAGACATGCTCATATATATGCTTCTTGTTACTTACTATTGTTACTCCACTCGCATTGTATCTGTGATGTGATGCTAGTGGTGAACCCCGGGGAATGGTTCGGCTTTGGGTGTCGGGCTTGGTGACTATTGAGCGATACATGGTGATGCTGTACGTCTTGAGTGAGCATGAGTAGTGAGGGTTGAGTCGATTGGACAGGATCTATGATGAGCCTTTGGGTGAGTCTTGCCGGGGATGCACCTGGACATCCCCACAAGAGGTACCTGTTGCGGGTACATGTGACTTGAGGAGTATTCCAGGGAGGATTGCATTTTTGGTATGAAACCCCGGAGGGAGGTGCTGCGGGAGGCACAAATAGAGGAGATATCCTGTCTTATCCCACCTAGGAACTGATGTCCCTTAAGAACTAGAACCATGGACCTTTCATGCACACCACTCGCTCTCGCTTTGGCGAGGGATGGATGTTCGACTAATTTGGGCGATGCCATTACTGCAAGGTTGTTAGGTGGTATGGGTGTGCGGTTGGATGATAGTTTCCCAACACGTCCTAGATGCATAGTGCCACTTGTTGCGCCCGGTGACTACGTCTCCCACTCTCAGCTTCCCCAAGATGGCTATCCGGAGTTCCCCAGGGTTGAGAGTAGGATGGTATCGTTCCAGGTTAGGAGGCCATTCAGCATCTGCTTAGGTGATGATCAGCATTGATGACAGCGATCATTGCAAGCAAACACATGGATCAATGCAAGCCTAAATGGGTGAATGCAAGCCTTTATGCCAAAAAGGAAACAAGAAAACAAGATGTCATGCTATCAGGAACAAGTACCCCCGCCAAGGACAGAGACCTGCTAGATCGGCTACAATGCTGAATACTTCGCCAAGTTTGCCCTTAAGTCAGGTTACCTTATGATCAACACTACCTGAGGATAGTGTTGGAGAAGTTGAGAAAGCGTCAGCTCTATGCCAAGTTCATCAAGTCTGAGTTCTGGCTTGAAGAGGTCCCTTTCCTAGGCCATGTACTCAATGCTGATAGAGTAGCTGTTGATCCGTCCAAGATTGAGATAGTGAAGGGATGGGAGCAGCCATAGAATGTGACCGATGTGAGAAGTTTATTGGGATTGGCTGGTTATTATCGCTGATTCATTGAGAACTTTTCCAAGATAGCTCGCCCCATGACCAACCTCCTAAAGAAGACCAATGAGTTTGAATGGACGCCCCAGTGCGAATAGAGTTTCCAGACCTTGAAGGAGAAGCTCACCACAACGCCAGTTCTTGCCTTGCCCGATATCTAGCAGGATTTTGTTGTCTATTGCGATGCATCTCGCCACGGGCTCGGTTGTGTTCTAATGCAAAATGGGAAAGTCATTGCCTATGCTTCCCGTTAGCTTAAAGAGCACGAACAGTGTTACCCCTCCCATGATCTCAAACTTGCAGCTGTGATCCATGCATTGAAGATTTGGAGGCACTACTTGATTGGGAACAAGTGAGAAATCTACACCGATCACAAGAGCCTAAAGTACTTTTTCACCCAAGAAAATCTGAACATGAGACAACGTCGTTGGCTTGAGTTGATTAATGACTATGACATGGAGATTCTCTATCAACCTGGGAAGGCCAATGTGGTCACTAACGCTCTTAGCCGCAAAAGCTATTGTCATGCTCTGTTCATCACCACCTTGCCCAAAGAGTTGCAAGAGGGCATTGATGAGTTATAGATGGAGGTGATACCCCATGGCCTGTTGAATGAGCTTCGTGTATGCTACACCCTCATGGATAGGATCCATGAAGCCCAGTGCCATTGCCTAGAGATTTGGGAGATACACGAGCTCCTGACGCAAGGCAAGTGCCCAGAGTTCGGTGAAGATGAGCAAGGTACCTATTAGTACAAGGACAAAATTTGTGTGCCTGTAGACCCAGCTATCTGCAATGAGATCCTATCAGAAGGACATGACTCCAAGTACTGTATCCACCCAAGCAGTACCAAGAAATATGCTGATTTGAAGAGGAAATTCTAGTGGAAGAACATGAAGTCAGATATCACAGGACATGTTGCTAGATGCGACATTTGTAAATGCATCAAAGCTGAACACAAGAGACCTACAGGACTGCTGAAGCCACTTGATATACCTGAATGGAAATGGGATAGCATTTCTATAGACTTCATTGTGGGTTTGCCTTGAACCTTGATGGGCCATGGTGCTATATGGGTGATAGTCGATCGCTTGACTAAGGTAGCTCACTTCCTAGCCATCAAGAATGATGCCTGAGTTGGCCAGCTAGCAGATTTGTATGTTGAGAACATTCTCAAGCTGCATGGAGCCCCTAAGAGCATAATATCTGATCGTGGGCCGCAGTATACATCCAAGTTCTGGAAGGCCCTGAACAAGTCAATAGGGAGCAAGCTAGATTACAGTACCACTTACCACCCTCAGACAGATGGTCAAACAGAGAGACTGAACTAGATCCTTGAAGATATACTCCGAGCTTGTGTTCTAAAATATGGAACTGATTGGAAGAAGAGTTTGCCCTTTGTAGAGTTCTCCTACAACAACAGTTACCAGGCTAGTCTCAAGATGTCACCATTCGAGGCTATATATGGAAGACCATGCAGAACACCCCTGATGTGGTCTGAAGCAGGTGAAAGATCATTCTTTGGCCCTACCACCATCAAGGAGGCTGAAGAAGGAGTCGCCCAAGTGTGAGAAAATCTAAGGATTGCCCAGAACCATCAGAAGAGCTATGGCAACAAGAGACGTAGAGAACTCAAGTTTGAAGTCAGGGACTATGCCTATCTCAAGGTCTCCCCGCTTCAAGGGACCATCAGATTCCATGTGAAAGGGAAGCTGGCACCAAGATATGTGGGACCGTACAGAATCTATGCCAGAGTTGGCAAGCTTGCCTACAAAGTAGAGTTGCCCGAGCAACTAGCAGGTGTACACCAAATATTCCATGTGTCACAGTTGTGCAAGTGTTTGAAGCTGCCAGAGCAACCAATACCCACAGAGCACTTGATATTTAGGACACCTTGGAGTACAGAGAGCACCCCATCCGCATTCTAGACAGCAGCACACCAATATTAAAGATTCAGTGGAGCAATCACACAGAAGCAACTTGGGAGAAGGAATCAGAAATGAGGAGGCTCTACCCCTACTTGTTTGAAGAGTAAGTTGCAATTTTAAATCTTGAGGACAAGATTCTCATAAGGGGGTAGGACTGTAACAACCCTAAAAATCCCAAACACCAAAAATCACAACCAACAAAAATTTTCTAAAAGTATCCCATTGTTGGTGAGTGTCATGTAGGAAACCCTCTATTTAGCTGCACAAGTAGCACCAATGTTAGTTGGAGCATTTGCATCTTAACCACAAGAGTATGATTTGCCTCTTATTGATTTTATGTATTGCTAATAAAATCAATAACCTTTTTATCACATGTATAAATATATGTCTACTAACCTTAACGTGGCTTCCAACACCACCATGAGACCCTAGTGGACCACCAAACCCATGTGCCATGACACTTACTGAATAACACTAACCCTTTTTGCTAATTAGTCATGGCATAGATGGTTTCGAAAATAGGAAAGCAAATAGAATGGAAATTAGGCAAACAGTCCAGTCAGCCTCCTGCTCCCCACGGCCCAGCTATCCCGCGGCCCGCGTCTGCCCCGCGCAGCTGGCCCAGTCGGCCGCCCAGCCCAGCATGAGCTAGCCACGCCCGCAAGCATGCCAGTCTGCTCTGCCCCCGTGCTGTTGCGGCCTAAATGGCCGAAGTGGCCCAACAAGGCCGCCCGCGCCGTGCGCGCCTGCACGCCGCCCCGCTGCCGCTGACGCGCGGGCCTCGCTTGTCAGCATCTCTGTTTCCCTTTTCTGGGAGCTCGCCCGTCCCGTCTGATGTTCTAGAAATGGAAGCAATGTGCCTCCGCCGTTCATCCAGCGCCATCCGTTCGCTCGCCCGGCCGCGTGAAGCCCTAACCCTAGCTCGCGGCCGTGCCCAACCGCTCGATTGGCATATTCCATCTTCACCGTCCAAGCCGGCCGTCATTGCTATATAAAGGAGCTCGCTGGCCCCACTAGGGTTTCCCGCCTTCGCAGCTGCCTTTTCACTGGATGCAATCACCCACTCGCCCACCTTGGAGGAGTTGGGGTAGGAGGAGGAGCAGGAGGCGGGTGTAACAACCCTAGAAATCCGGTCACCGAAAATACGGGCTTTCAAAATTTTTTCAAAAGATTACCAGTGTATGGTGGATGTCATGTAGGCAACCCCCGATAGTTACACAAGTAGCGCCTAATGTTAGCATGAGCATTGCATTTAATTACCAGAGAATGTTTTGCCTCTTATCGATTTTATGTGATGTCTAATAAAATCGGGTAACCTCGTTATCACATATATATATGCCTGCTAACTCCGATAATGGATCCATCATGACCTAGAGACCCTAGTGGACCCACCATGGTGTGTACATCATGGTCACTAACCTCACTAACCTAGGGTTGTGGCTAAATTAGTTACTTTGCAAGACATAGAATTGGAAAAGGGTTTAAAAATAAAAAGAAAAATGAAAAAGAGAAACCAGGCCAGTGGCCCAACCGGCCTGTCCGGCTTGCCTACCCCTCTCTCCCACGCCAGCCCAGCAATGGCCTGGCCACTCGCGCGCTGCTCGGCCCGCTGCTCGCACGCCCGCCTGCACGCCGGCCACACCTGCCCGCTCACGGCCGTCCGGCCTGTCCCGCTCGCCCGGCCTGCTCTCGGCCCAGTAAGGCGGCCTGCCGCTCTCTCGCACGCGCCACGCCCTCCCGCTCGCCGGCCGTCGGCCCAACAAGGCGGCCTAGCAAAGATGCTGCCGTCTCCCGCGCCGTGTCGTCCCCTCCTCTCGCTGATACACGGGCCCCGCCTATCAGCTCCTTCCCTTCCCTTTTCGGTCGACCGCGCGTTGCTGTCCGCCGCACCATTTCTGTCCTCGCGCACCTCCGCCGTCCACCCGGGTACGGCCGCAATCCGCGCCATCCGTCCAACTGCCCGGCCATGCTGTGCTTCCTCTGAACCCTAACCCTAACCATGGCCACGCACAACCGCCCGATGGGCATCTCCCGTCCCTGCCGTCGGTAGCCGACCGCCATGGCTATAAGAAGAGAGCTCGGTGCGCTAGGGTTTCCTAACTCCACGCCACCTCCGATAAGCTCCACGCCTTCCCTGACCACGCCAGAGAGAGAGTAAGGAAGAGGGAGGAAGAGCGGAAGCCAGCGCACGCCCCGGAGCACCGTCATTGCCCGCCCAGCCAGATAGCACCGTGGACTTGGCCCGATGGAGATCCAACCCGCCACGTGGCTGGCCTTCCTGCTCGACACGTGTCCGGGCCAGGCCGGCCCAACCCGACACAGATCCAGCCCTACCTAGGCCCGTCGAGGCCCGTTCGGCGTTGATCGTTGATCGGTCAATGTTGACCGTTGACCTGGCCCCACCTGTCAGTGACCAGATCCGTGGGCCCCACCTGTCGCCACTGACTGGGTCCCCTGTCAGTGCTGACATCAGCATGACGTCAGCATGATGTCATCCAGACACCAGACCCCGCGTCAGTGCTAACATCAGCATGACGTCAGCATGATGTCAGCACCGCTACAGCTACACTGTGCCCGCACGCCACGTGGCCCAATCAGGAGCCGCCATGTGTCAGCCTCTGGTTAATCCGCCCTTTTTCTTTTTCAGAAAATAGAATAAACTTCAGAAATTCATAACTTCTTCATACGATCTTCGAAGAATATGAACCAAGTGTCCAAATTTTCATAAAAATGAGCTCTACATCATAGGCCTATGTATGAGTGCATTTGGAGTTATTGAATTTTATTGCTTCTTTGTGTTGACTCTATAGGAGCCGCTAACGCGGCTATTATGTCTCGTTTTAGAGGAGGATCAGCTTGAGGAGGACGACTACGAGTACGAGGAGGAGCTCGGTGACGACTACGCAAGTTCCACACCCCACCCAACCTCGTAGATCCTATTACGCATGGCATAATATCTAGTTGCTAGTGCTTTAATTATGGATATCACCTGATGATAGGTTGCATGGTAGAACTGCTTGATGAGCCTTTACCTTGTTGCAACCTTACTCCTGCACACCTGCTGATAGGCCATACGCTTGCTTATTTTACTTATGATGCTTTACTTCTACTATGCTTATATCTGTGTGATGATGATGCGTGGTGGAGAGTATGGTTATAAGGTTAAGGCACATGGTGCCACTTTACTTAGGGAGAGGGCTGCGTGCATCTTGGGTGTGTGGTGAGGGTTGTGTCGATCGAACAGGATTCTACGACGTGCCATGTGGGCGAGTCTTGCCGGGGGATGTGTTCTGGGCATTCCCGTGTGAGGTGCTTGTGGCGGGCACATTGTGAGGTATAAGGAGATCCCGGGGGTGAGAACCTTCGTGGAGCGAAGCCCCGGGTAGGAGGTGCTATTGTAGCACAGACTGTTGTAGTCCCTAAAGGAAGATAATCCTGTCTGATCCCCTAGCACCTGATATCTCTTGAGGACCAGAACCTTGGGACTTACGTGGTCACCACTCGCTCTTGTATGGGCGGGAGACGGATGTCCGACTAGCTAGGACGGTGCCACTACTACTAGGTTGTTAGCAGATAGTGTCGGGAGGTACGGGCGTGGAGACCCACACCCTCATTAGACAGCATAGTGACCACAGGGGCCCGGTACTATGTCTCGCAGTCTCAGTGTGCTGGTGGTACCTATCTGGGATGTCCCAGTACTGAGTGGTAGGGTGGCATCGCACCGGTTAGAAAGCAGCCGGAATCAGCTTAGGCGGGGCACCGCTGATGATAGTGATCTTGTGGTTACGGGAGTATACGCTCTGCAGAGTTTATGAATCTATATATATAGTCCACGAGCCACTGGTATGGCTTTTTCCTAAGACCCACGCTTCTCGAGAGTAGTGAGAGGAGTCCTTCTTTTCCTCCCCTTGGTGTTACCCTTTCGGCTGTGAGCCGCTGAGACAGGCTCCGAGAGGGAGTTGGACCTGTCGACTGAGTGCAAGAGGGTGAGATGTGTGTGATGGTGATGGAATGAGGTGGATATGTGGATGAGATGGGTTAAAACTTGATGAATTATATTATATAATATTGGTCACTACTTGCATAGGAAACCACAGCCATATAATAGGTCAATTTGATTACATCCTTTGCATCCCACCAAATACTACATAGCAAAAGCAAAGCATAGGGTGGGGAAATGTGGCCAGTACAAACCATACTGAAAATTATTTGGCAGGTGAGCCCAACTACGACTATGATGATGAGGAGGAGTAGACGTCTCGTTCCTATGCTCAGGCTTCTTTTGGAACGGCTGCTGCTACTCTGATAATTCTGCTAGTGTGGCAGCAAACTATTTATGTAATTCCCCCTAATTGTACTCTTTTATTCGATGTATGGATCCTGTATCGACTGCTGCAAGATAATGAGATGATTTGATGCATTGAACCATTATATTATCCGCCATTCTGTGCATTTTCCCTTCATGGAAAATTAAGGATGTTTCAGTTGGTACCAGAGCCATGCTTGACCCTAGGACGAGACCCATAGGATTGGACGATAGAATCAGGAAAATCTTGAAATCTCTCGGTTATACACCGACCACTACATACGCTTTTATGCATGGCTTACTTCTCTCTGCAACTTTTCTAACTCCATTCTCGTGTCAGCTACAGATGGACCCCAACTTGCCGCTTGGTCCGCTACCACCGATGGATGTCGTTGAGTTTAGACTTGACGGGACGGAGCATGGAGGCTATGCTCACGTGCTTTGCGAGGTTCTCACCGAGCTTGGTGTTCCCATGGAGAACGTCGAGTATCTTTGCCACGGCAAGCCCACCCTTGGAGGAGGCATCGAGGACTACAAGGCAATCCACATCAACATGCCTGCAAGCATGAACCTGCCCAAAGTTACCACCTTCACTGACTTCGCCTTCGACAATGACACCGGCATGTGTGTTCAGACCATTTTGTGCTAGGCACTTCGCACTGTGCTGCGCAACGGAGCTGACTATCTGAAGGAAAGTCGCTTTCGTCTGCTTCCTCGTGCCCTCGATGTTCAGCAGGGTACTTGGGGAGAGGTCATCTACATCGAATAGAATACCAGAGTTGACCGCAACCCCTACCACCGCGCCTCTATGATGTACATGCAGTGCCAGGAAATGTACATTGCTGAGTTGGAGCGAAAGGGGCGCTGCGATCGTCGCTACCTGATGGAAGTTGACGAGAGGATCCACAAGTCAGAGGATAAGGATGCGGCATGGAAGCAAAAGATTGCAGACCTAGAGCGTGAGATAGCACGCAAAGAGCACACTCACCAGGATCAGATCACTAGTCTGATGAACGAGATGGATAAGCTTCAAATCCATAACAGTTGTCTCAACAAGAACATCTGGGAGCTTGAGGCCACTATGGCTAAGAAGAAAGAAGACATTGCAAAGAGATTCCAGGAAAAGAGTCAAGATGCTGCCTACAGGGACAAACTCCATGAGCAGTGCAAAGCTCAATGTGAGAAGCTGCTGCAAGAGTACACTCTTGCTACAACAGGGACACCTGATCAACTACGTCCACAAGATAGCATACCTCATGGATAAGCTCAAACACACTATGGAAGCTTGGAAGAGGTCAGATCACAAGAGAGTCAGAGAGTACGAGGAGTTGCAGGACGAGCTTCCCTTACGTGCCCGTAAGAGGGTCAGGGTTGAAAAATTCGAGCTGAGGCAATCTCGCCTCAACTTGAGTGGATGTCCCACCACTGGACTTAGTGGACAGGCAGTATCCACCCCTCAGCTCGAGGAGGCCCATTGATATGTCACTCACCTTCAGATGACTAACGATCAGATCCAGGCTTCTGGCATCGGTATTCCTTGCACAGCTTACAGGTTGGACCAGCCTCTAGAGATGGTCCAGAGTAGTATCAGATCGGGAGATGATGGGCCCTGTATGGCCAAGTGACTAGACTCACCATGATGCTGAGTACTTGTCCACCCCTTTTGCTAGACTACCTACATGTAGTAACGTTTCTCACGAGTCTCCAAGCGTAGCCGCTAAAGACATCGCCATGTACCCGCTTGATGTAATGGATGATTCGGTTTTTATCGCATCTTTTTGGATCTTCATGCTTCTTTGTATGAGTGTTGGATAAATTAAAATGTTTTTAAAATTATTTCAATTTAGTATATCTTTAATATCGAAGTTATATTACGCGCATATGCCCTAATCCGAGGTTTATGTTAAGCAGGATGTCCACTCGTCGTGCTAGCCACCTGAGCAACCGCTCCCCTTCACCTACGCCCGCCAGGGGCCGTGGACGTGGTCGTGGTCGTGGTCGTGGCCGCGTTGGTCACATACCCATCGACCTTGAGGAGCCACCCCGCGCTGCCACCCCACGGCCTACACACCCACCGCCACCACCGGTGGTTGAGCCAGAACCAGCTGCTGGAGGCACGGCTGGAGGACAGCCGCAGCCTGCTGCTGAGCCGAGCTCGAGCCTGCCCTAGGAGGAGATGCAGCTCCACCACCACCTCCTGTGCCACTTTTGGCGGACATGATGGCCCAGCAGACCAAGCTTCTTCGAGTCTTAGCTGAGAACGTGCTGCACCCCCAGCACCGGGAGCCCCGCGATGATTTCTACAAGAAGCTGGAGTTCTTTCTCAAGCTGAGGCCCCCGACATTCGATGGCACCAGCATCGACCCTATCGCTACTGATGACTGGCTTAAGGAGATTGAGAAGAAGCTGGACTTGACCACTTGCACTGACAAGGAGTGTGTTGGCTTGGCAGCTCACCAGCTTGTGGGTGCTGGGCGAGCTTGGTGGGACAGCCTCTACAAAACCCACCGGGACCCCACCAACATCTCCTGGGATGAGTTTGTGGACAAGTTCTGCACATTCTTCATCCATGAAGGCGCGCTGGAGAAGAAGGAGAATGAGTTCTGCAGCATCTCCGTGGGAGCTGACAAGGTGCATGAGTACACCACCCGCTTCACTAACCTGCTGCGCTATGCACCTGTCTCAGTGGTGAACTCTGAGAAGGAGAAGATGTACTACTACTGCAAGGGCTTGTCTAGCCACATCAGGCTCTCCCTCTCAGGCACCAAGAGCCACACCCTATGTGACTTGATTGACAGGTGCATGGAGATTGAGAAGGACCGTGATGAGGTTTTCACGGAGAGGGAGGCGCTTGGCAAGAACAAGAAGCGCCGTACTAAGGGCACCTCCCGTGCACCTGCCCCACGAAGGTCGCATGGTGAGACCTCTCAGCCTCCCCGCTCTCGCTTCGCCCAGGGAGCTGCTCATCGTTCGAGCTGGGCGGTGGTACCCACACCAGCAACTACCCCCGCCGTGCTTAGGACCGCCAAGCGTACGCTCGTGCCGCACCAGGAGGTAGCACGTGGAGATCCGCTGCGCCAACCCCCACAGGCGGCGTGACCTACACTTGCTTCGCTTGTGGCCAGCCGGGTCACAAGGTAGCTAAGTGGCTGAACAAGGTTGCACCAGCTACACCAGCGCCCGCCAGGCAGAACCAGGGCACCCCGCACAAGCAGGTGCCATCCGGAGCACCCCAAGGCCGCCTCACCCACATCTCAGCAGAGGCTGTCCAGAGTGCCCCCGACGTGGTGTACGGTATGTTTTAGTGCATGGAGTTAAGGCATCCGTGCTATTTGATTTAGGTGCTACATGTTCATATATCCTCCAAGTTTGCACGAGAGCACCATATACCTGTCACTCCATGAAAAGAAGCCTTATATACCAGTTCACCTTTGGGCAACGTTTGTTGTACCAAAATATGTAAGGGAGTGAGTATCACCATCGAGGGTCTTACTTTTCTTGCTGATCTTACCTTGCTACCCTTCGAAGGCCTAGACGTCATTCTAGGGATGGATCGGTTAACTCAGAACAAAGGAGTGATATCTTGCTCACCCAGATTTGTGGATATAACCCATCCAAGTGGCCGTCAGATCAGATGTGAACCAAACAAAGGGATAGATATTTCCATGCTGTGTGCCCTGGAAGAGAAGTCTCTTGAGGAAGTGCCCATAGTTCGTGAGTACCCGGATGTCTTTCCAGAAGAGCTACCAGGAATGCCACCGGATAGGGATGTTGAGTTCGTGATCAACCTGATGCCTGGTACGAGTCCGATTTCCAGGCGACCCTACCGTATGGCAGTTGACAAGCTTAAGGAGCTTAAGAAACAGCTTGAGGAGCTATCCGAGAAAGGGTTCATTAGGCCCAGTGCCTCGCCCTGGGGATCTCCTGTTCTATTTGTTAAGAAGAAGGATGGAACACAGAGGATGTGTGTTGATTACCAGAACCTGAATGCCGTAACTATAAAGAATAAGTACCCTCTGCCAAGGATAGATGACCTGCTTGATCAGCTTTGCAATGCCAAGTACTTCTCCAAGATCGACCTCAGATCAGGCTACCATCAGATGAAGATCAGAGAGGAAGACATTCCCAAGACAGCATTTGTCACCAGATATGGGCAGTATGAGTACACTGTCGTGTCCTTCGGTCTTACGAACACGCCGGCTTATTTTATGAACATGATGAATATGCAGGAGCTAGATAAGTTCATGGTGGTCTTCATTGATGACATTCTTGTCTACTTTGCCACCGCTGAAGCACATGAGCAACATCTGAGGATAGTGTTGGAGAAGTTGAAAAGGCATCAGCTCTATGCCAAGTTCCACAAGTGTGACTTCTAGCTTAAGGAGGTCGCTTTCCTAGGTCATGTGCTCAATGCTGACGGAGTAGCTATTGATCTGTCTAAGATTGAGACAGTGAGGGGATGGGAGCAGCCACAGAATGTGACTGATGTGAGAAGTTTCTTGGGATTGGCTGGTTACTATCGCCGATTCATCGAGAAGTTTTTCCAAGATAGCTCGCCCCATGACCAACCTCCTGAAGAAGACCAAAGAGTTTGAATGGACGCCCCAATGCCAACAAAGTTTCCAGACCCTGAAGGAGAAGCTCACCACAATGCCTGTTCTAGCCTTGCCCAATATCCACCAAGACTTTGTGGTCTATTGCGATGCATCTCGCCATGGGCTCGGTTGTGTTCTAATGCAAAATGGGAAAGTCATTGCCTATGCTTCCCGCCAGCTTAAGGAGCACGAACAGCGTTACCCCACCCATGATCTCGAGCTTGCAGCTGTGATCCATGCCCTAAAGATTTGGAGGCACTACCTGATTGGGAACAAGTGCGAGATCTACACCGATCACAAGAGCTTGAAGTACTTTTTCGCCCAGGAAAATCTGAACATGAGACAGCGTCGTTGGCTCGAGTTGATTAATGTCTATGATGTGGAGATTCTCTATCACCCTGGGAAGGCCAAAGTGGTCACTGACGCTCTTAGCCGCAAAAGTCATTATCATGCCTTGTTCACCAGCGCCTTGCCCAAGGAGTTGCAAGAGGGCATTAATGAGTTACAGATGGAGGTGATACCTCATGGCCTGTTGAATGAGCTTCGCGTGCACTACACCATCATGGATAGGATCCATGAAGCCCAGCACCATTGCCTAGAAATTTGGGAGATACATGAGCTCCTGACACAAGGCAAGTGCCCAGAGTTCAGTGAGGATGAGCTAGGCACTTATTGGTACAAGGACAGAATTTGTGTGCCTACCGACCCAGCTATCCACAACGAAATCCTATCAGAAGGTCATAACTCCAAGTATTGTATCCACCCAGGCAGTACTAAAATGTATGCTGATTTGAAGAAGAAATTCTGGTGGAAGAACATGAAGTCAGACATTGTAGAACATGTTGCTAGATATGACATTTGCAAACGCGTCAAAGCTAAGCATAAGAGACCTGCGGGGCTATTAAAGCCACTTGATATACTTGAATGGAAGTGGGATAGCATTTCTATGGACTTCATTGTGGGTTTGCCTTGAACCCCGAAGGGCCATGATGCCATATGGGTGATAGTCGATCGCTTGACTAAGGTAGCTCACTTGGCGTGCAGATACTCCTTCACATTGCGAGTTCCCATAGTGAGCGACAGAAACTCAGTCTTCTTCATAGCCATCAGACTGGGAGGAATGAAATTTCCTCAGAAAGCATGTGCAAAGCGGTCCCAAGTAATTGGAACACCCTACAGAAAGGTGGTGCGATGTTGCTTCCACCATGTCCCTGCTTGTCGCTCAAGCTGATGGGCTGCATACTCCGCTTTTAGCTCTTCTGTCAACCTTAGAAGACGAAATTTATCTTCCATGGTATTGAGCCATTTATCTGCCTCAAGTGGCTCAGGAGCATCCTTAAACACAGGAGGTTTAGTGTCCTGAAACTCCTTGAAGCTGCTGTATTGATTTTGTTGAGGACCCTGACGAACATCGCGGGCCAAGTTCTCGCGAAGAAGCTGCTCTACATTGCGCTGGCTGCCCAAGAACTGAGCAAACAGCTGCTCCGCATTGGTCAAAGGTGGGGGTGGCACACCACGAGCAGTGTTATCAGCACCCTCTTCAGATCCACCATTGCCATTAGCACCCGAACCACTACGTGTAACCGGCATCTGCATATTTCAGCAATAAGAATGCATCAGGTGAATGTTGTCATAATGAGAGGTGAATGTAAAAATCATGCCAAACTGAATTTATCGAGGGAAATAAATTCGCACAATAAATAGAGGCACAATAATTCCAATTTTTTCACATCACAACATCACTAATAATATTACTGCGAACCATCGCAAAGCGTCTTACAACATCCATAAATTTGCCAGCATACATACACTGGACTTTTAAAAGTTGCACGGATATCACCACCTCAACACCATGTTCCAACATTACATCAAAGTCTCGATAGCGAGGAAAAGGGTTACATGACCACCTGACAGGGACACAAAAGAACAACTAGAGACTAACGATCCTCAGCAAGGCTACTCTCCATTGTTGCTACTCTCACTGGAAGCACTGTTCATAGCCCTCCTAGCTGCTACTAAAGCTGCTCTCAGCTGACGGATCTCCTCCTGCTTCCTATGCACCTCCTCGTGAAGACTAGCATTGTAAGCACGGACCTCCTCCACGTCCTCTAGCACCTGCTGCTGGCGGATGCTAAGACGACGGAACTCGGACCAGGCTTCATCCCTAGCCTGAGCCATCTTCTGGCTCTCCAGCACAACCTTGTCTCGATGGTGAGACACACGGGCTACCTCCTCTCGGGAGCGCTGAAGCTCACGAGTCAACTCACGCTTCTCCTTGCGTGCCTCAGCTCGAGCATCCTTGAACTCCTCATTTAGACGAAGTGCCTTAGTCTCCATGTTGACATAGGCCCCCATCATAGCAAACATGGCACTCATAGCAGGCGTGCTGCTACCCTGTGCCTCCTCAGGACCAGCCTCTAATGTGTTTCCCTCAGCATGTGGCCACCTAGAGAAACGGTGAGCAATGGGAAACACTCCAGGAAAAACCTCGGCAAGCGCGTGAGGTATCTCCTCCATCAGGTGCTCCACCACGGCAAAGGCTGCAAACGTGGCTCCCGTCTTGGCAGTCTTGCCCGCACCAAAACAGCGACACCCAACCCAGTGGGGGTCACCGTCCAAAGGTGGAACTACTACCTCCACACGTGCCTCTCCATAGTTCACCAAATCATCCTTGTCCCAATAATAGTGAGGCTCCATGCCCACCATATACCCAGCATTGGAGAGAATCCTCCAAAGAAGGCTAGGCATGGCGTGCTCCTCAAGAAAAGTGTCCACCTCCCTTGGTGCTGAGTCACGGACAGCCAAAGGACCACGAGGCGCTCTTCCTCCAGTGGACTTACGAGCAGTCTGCTTGGTTCTCGCCATCTGTTCAAAAGTTGTATATCCCATAAGTTATAATTTTAAAGAAAAGAGACAACTTAATTATAAGGGAAGGAACCATGAATGTATGAATGAGCAAATTTAACCATGATGCATGCACGTACATACGTCCTCACGAACTAATAATCTAACGCTCTATGCGGTGGCATACATCGTTCTCTCATTATACGTAACTACTTCGTTCTACCGTTCGCGGTTAGTGTACCTGCAGAAAATTCATTTCAGCCCATATCCCATATGAATGCAATTCGACGTAAAAATTCATGCACCTTCCGAACAAGGTGAAAACACCGATTACTTACTACCCCAAAAGTCACGCAGAAGACGACACCGCCAGAAGACGGCCCCAACATGGGATACCTTCATATAAACATGTGTGCAACATGTAAATAATCCGGCATCAATAAGCACTCCCCTAGACTGGCATTTGCATCCAATCATGCTCTCACAACTCACACTTACCAGGGCGTAGAGGCAATTTGATCCATACATTACCATTCAAGTGAATGGCACCCACACGAATCCGCCATTGTATGGGCAACGGCAAAATAACAAATATGATGCAATTTCTCCCAAGTCAGTACTTAATTAAGCCACCTGAATCCTATTGGGCATAAAGGATATGACCACTGGCACACTCTAGTTTTCAAAACCATAAATTTGAACACCAATACTTTTTGTAAATACTTTTCGCAAACCAAAAACTCTTTTATTTTAAATACTTGTGAACAGTAAAACGCTAAACCTGGCTCCGATGCCAGCTGTAACAGAACCGACCAATTTATTAGAGCACAAGCACATAATCCGCCATTAATTCAGCAAATCATATGATTGAGACCTAATAAACCTGGTAGTCCGTGAAATCTCGAAGGATTTCAAACTTTTTTGGCACGACCAAGATCGTAATAGTTTAGCGATTCCATTCACAAGTACACAGTTCGCACATAGTTTAAAACATCATCGGAGTACGAAATAGAGTTATTACAAACCAGTTCAGTTTCAAATAAAAGCGGAAGCGATTTAGTTCAAATACCACACACACACATTTGAATTACAGTGCCAGGTCCTTGGTCCACATCCAGCAAAAGCATCAAGTAGAGAAGAGTGACCATGCCCAAGGTCTAGTCATCGCCCAAGGCGGGATAGAAACAGTTCTGACAATAACCATAAAGCATCTCACCATCTGCAAAGACATGGGAAATAAAACCCTGAGTACGAGGATGTACTCAGCTAGACTTACCCGTCATAAACTAAAATAAAGACTCCAAGGAGTATGCAAGGCTGTATAAGTAGGATAGCTGACTCATATAAATTGCGGAAAAGCTTGCATTACGAAACATTTAATAAGAACCTTCTAGCAATGTATTTTAATCTGATTATCCTTATCATGCTACATTAGCACCTGTACTAAACAAGCATGGTAATAATTATTCAACAGAAAGTAACCATTTCCGGTTGAGTATCTTTCCATCTCATCAGCTCAACCATCTCACCTCTTGTTCAAGTTATTACTACGATGCCGCTGCTCAAGTCAAGTGTTCACTGTCCAGGAACGATGGCGATTATAATCGATTACTAACCAGCTGGCGGGTACTCCTCACACAAACCACACTCACCAGCCACGGTGAGCTACAGGTCACCGACATCCAATTCAGGAAAAACGCGAGATCAACAGGTACCATCACATCCGGGCACCGTCCGGTTGCCAGCAGGGCGCACCATGCTATATTCAGGCCTTACAACCGCGTAACCCGTGGTCCCCCATCTTCACCAATGCGATGCGTACAGCAGGTCGACTCCCGGCCCAAATCAAAATTAGGCTTCGCGGTCGGAACGACTTATCCTTCCAGCTAAATGTGAGGCATAAATTCAATATGACTTGACGACGTACAACGGACGGGGTCCTAGTTCGACACAGACGGGATAAACCACATTGAACCTCCAGTTCATTCTCAACTCCAATCCCGCCCGGTCTCGATTTATTATCTCCACATGGTTATCCAAGATAACAATGTATTCAACCATCCGAGTTACCACCTATAACTCGCGGATGACAGGAAATCACCCGACTTCTACCGATCTAGTTAAGCAGGGCTAAGCATATAATCGTACCTGAACCTAACAGGGTTGAAGTATAAACAGTGGCAAGGAATATAAGTAATGCAGCAACGGTATAAAACAACGCCTATAACTTAATGCAGCAAACAAGTAAAAGACTCAAGTTAGATATTTTGCAAACCACAGGGAGAATGCTCCGGGGCTTGCCTTTCAGAAAAGCACTTGGCTGATGGTCAGGACACTCCGGAAGATCAGCTTCAGGATCCTCTTCTGCTGCTGCTTCCCGCACCAAAGCTTCCTGTTGGCCTTCCTCTCCTGGTGCTCCGGGAACTACTATCGCGAGCTCTGACGATCCTGTATGATGCATAGTGCGTATGAATACCGTGCATACATATAAATATAATGCTGATGGTGATGGTAAATGAATGCTCAGCTAAGATGAATGATATGATATATTGAAAACATGTATGATAAGCACATGTCATCTGCATTCTCTTCTACCGATAAATCTCCAAATAAGCCTCGCATTAAAATTTACTCGCACACTATAAGGAATTATAAACAACCATTGTTTTGCACACTACACTCTACTGAACCACAACCAACAGAAGATCATACATCTCATGAATAACATAAAAAGCATTTTTACACACATAAAATGATAACTCTAAAGCATTATTTATAAATGAAAGAAATTCAGGGTATAACTACAACATGGCTTTAGACTACTCAGAAAATTCTGTAAAAATTACAGAAGCTTAATCATACCAAATAAAGATTACCATAAAAATTTCAAGTCAAAACAGTAAGTACTTTATCCTGCACAAAAATGACAAGGCAGCACAATTCCAGGGGCATAAAATACTTTGTACATAAAAGTATATCAAACAACAGATTTCAGAACATAATTAGCTCTAGATTGACATAAAAACACCCTCCAAAAAGTTTCATGCACAAATTCCTTATACATTATTTATTATGAATTATTTATCCTCACATGAAAATAGGCACCATAACTAGACATAGAAAAATTTACATATGACATAGCCTAATAACATTTTTCACAGATAGAGCATGACATAAGAAGACTAACAAACTTGGTCTCACATTTTTCTGAGCAACAGAGAATTAGTTATGCATTTCCTAAGATAAATACAATTAATAGAGATAAATAAAGCTATACAGAAAAGTTTCACAAATTCCACATTTCATATTTTTCATGCATAGATCATCTCATAAGAAAAATACTGCAAGTTGAACCAACTCATTTGGATGAAAAATGAGCAAGTTATGAATTTTTAAAGTTTAAACTGAAATCTGAAATCTATTCTGAAAAAGAAAAAGGAAAAACCACTTTACACCGGGGACCCTGACATTTCCAGAAACTAACCAAGCCCTAACCAGTAAATTGCTATGTCTGGCAACTTAGCACAAAGACCCCTAGGGTTTCTTGAATTCCAGGACGAAAGTCCTCCTTCGGGGAAAGGCAGGGAGGGTCGCCGGCGTGGCTTCGCCGGCCGACACGGCGGCTACCCGGCATCACCGACCGGAGGGAAAGGACAAGCAGGTCGGCGCGCTTCTATTGAGCAGCTAAAAACAGACAGGGGCACGGCCGAGGTGGCTCGGCCACGTGCGCGGCGGACCGGCGACCAACCGCACGGCGGCGCGGCTAAATTCCCGGCGAAGGAACCCTAATCGGCTCGGTTAGCTAGGGCTCTAGCGGCTACGGGGCACAGCGCATCCGATTTGCACGACACGGCTAGAAAATGACGGGCGGAGCGGTGAGTCCACGGCGGAGCCGAGGTACGGCCATGGCGGCCGGGAGAGAAATGGAGCGATTCGGGTATACCTCGACGGAATGGACCGAGGCGAGGGTGGAGGAAGATGGAGCGGGCTCGGGCGCGTCCGATTGTGGGGCTCAGCGGGTCAATGCGTGGCCGAAGGCGGCGAATTTCGAACGGCGGCGAGGCGAGCTCGGTGCTGCGCGGCGGCGGCCGAGAGCCTGCGGCGCTGCGGGATGGAGTAGGGAGAGGAAAATGAAGGAGTGGACAGCGAGAGGGAGAGCGGGCGCCTCGTTTTAACCTGTCCGAACGGCCGCTGCCGCCCCGGACGGCCGGTCGACGCGCGCCACGCGGAGCGCGCGGGCTGGGCGACATGGGCGGTGGCCGAACATTTTCCTGACGGCCAGGGTACAGCCGTCACCAAAATGTTATTTCCATGAACTCAGAACAAACTTTGCTGCTTAATAACTCTTAAACTAAGCCGAATTAGCAAAAACTCAAAATAGATGAAATGTAGCTTTTGAAGAGTAGAACATTTCATCTTAAAGAAGTTTTGCCAGATTCTGCCTAGATTTTGAAATACAAAAATCCAAAGAAAATACCTTTTAAAAATTCCAAAAATGGAAAAACAGCCCCCACTTTTGCCCTTTTTCAGCATTTTTGAACACCTTCCAAGCATTTTCATGAAAAGTGGTAAAAACAACTTTTGTTCCTTATAAAATTCTCTACAAAATTCATTTAGGGTGCACACACATGCAAGTATTCTAGCTACCACTTCCAATTCAGTCAAACAAAACTACTCTCATGGTCCACCTTGGTCAACCATGACAACAAAACTTAATTAACCAAAACCATGAACATAAACCTAGGTTAATTTAGTGTCCTAAACATGTCTAGGTTACCTTAGAGGTCATCCAACACCAAACACTCATACCACATATACAATTCATGTGAAAGGCAAGCAAAATTCAAATAAACAAGCATGATACATGAAATGACAATCACTCTTTTCATTAATGCTATGCATAATGATGCTTATGCTTAAGAGTGCAAATGATTATGCTTGCTTAACACCAGAGTGTTACAGGATTACCACTTGATGCGTGAATGCAGCGGAAGATGACTCGATGTAGTCGTACGTGTCACAGCAGGCAGTGCAATTGCATGGTCATCTATCACGTCAATCCCCTCGCACGGTTCATCCCAGTGCCCCAGATGTAGCACCTCCGAGGTATCCCCCATGTACAGGGAAGCAGCGATGCGCCTTCGGACTGCTAGGCCCGCGAGGAGCAAAAGGCGCGAGCATGCGAAGGGCGATAGCGGCTATTCAAGGTGTGTAACCCTCACCACGCGCCCTACCCCTTGCTTATATAGGCGTCCCCAATGAGCTCACGAGTTGGAGGCCCATTAGTAACCCTAAGCCTTGTCTAATTCGGGTCCAACCTGAATTAGGCTTCTAGCCCCTTAAGCGTGCGACCCTATGGGTTTACGCACACATTGAGATGGGCCGAGTACTCCTACTCACCCAATAGTTGACAGCAGCCTCTAGCAAGGCGTGGAAACTCCTACGTGCACACAAAGATCATATCAAACAAACCACTACGACTATATACAAGTTATTTCCTTTGCCACTCGATATATGGTTCAACTCGTGGGTTAACACTTAACCCAAGCATGGCCATGCATTTGTTGATCCAATTACTTGAGTGATCCAGTGATATCTCTCTCGAGTAGAGAGGAGCAAATTCCATTGTGATTGTCTATGTCTCATAGCATGCTTCCCGACCACCCGAAGACCAACTT
Source organism: Bothriochloa decipiens (assembly GCA_023333625.1). NCBI lineage: Eukaryota > Viridiplantae > Streptophyta > Magnoliopsida > Poales > Poaceae > Bothriochloa > Bothriochloa decipiens. The sequence goes on along the minus strand of CM041647.1, from coordinate 23,674,620 downwards.
TATAACTACCCAGTTACGGAGTAGCGTTTGATAGTCCCTAAGTAGGCCGTTTCACATCTTGAGTACATACCACAATCTCAGGTCTAAGGACATAATGTATATGATGTGAATAGAGACTTTCTCATGTCGGGTCAGTCCAGCCTACATGTCTCACATGTGCCCACATTATTAGTTTGACATCTCCATGTCCATGACTTGTGAAACATAGCCATCAACTAATACATGTGTTGGTCTAATATTCAAGTGTGTTCTCACAAGAACGCCGACCAGGTACAACTTTAGAATAACCATTGAAGTAATTGAGTTCCACAAACAATTCACATAATTGCCAATCAATACAAGTTGTCTATAATGGATATTCAATGAACACTTTATTAATCATGGATATAATCAGAATATCATCATCTCATGATTAGCTCTAGGGCATATTCCCAACAGTCTCCCACTTGCACTAGAGTTAATATCTTAGATGTCTAATCCCCATAGACCTCATGTGCGCCTCATGCTTAGGCTGTGGAAGAGCCTTTGTCAAAGGATCTGCTATATTCAAATCTGTATGTATTTTGCACAGTTTGATCTCTTCTCATTTCACAAACTCTTGAATGAGATAAAACTTCTAGAGTACATGTTTGTTCTTCTCGTGATCCCTACGCTTCTTAGCCTATGCAATTGCCCTATTATTATCACAATGTAAATTCAATGGGCCCAACGCATTCGGAAACACACCAAGATCAATGAGGAACCTCCTTAACCAGACACCTTCCTTTGCAGTGGCAGAAGCTGCAATATACTCGGCTTCTGCTGTAGAATTAGACACCGTATCCTGCTTGGAACTTTTCCAGCTAACTGCACCACCATTTATTGTGAACACAAAACTTGGTTGAGATAGTGAATCATCCCCGTCGGTTTGGAAGCTAGCATCGGTGTAACTGTTTACAACGAGCTCCTCCTCACCTCCATAGATTAGGAACACATCCTTAGTCCTTCATAAGTACTTAAGAATGTTTTTAACCAACGTCCAGTGACTCTCACCAGGATTGGCTTGATACCTACTCGTAACACTTAGAGCATAGGCTACATCTGGATGAGTACATATCATGGTGTACATGATGGAACCAACTGCTGAAGCGTATGGAACCTTACTCATGCGGTTGCGCTCAGCATCAGTGGAAGGACACTGCTTATCATTGTAGCGCACACCATGTGACACAGGCAAGAACCCTTTCTTAGACTATTCCATGTTGAACCTCTTCAACGTCTTATCAATGTAAGTACTCTGGCTTAATCCTATCAGCCTTCTCGACCTATCTCTATAGATCTTAATGCCCAAGATGTATGTTGCTTCTCCTAAATCCTTCATAGAAAAACTATTATTCAGTGAAGTCTTTATAGATTGCAACATAGGAATATCATTCCCAATCAATAGTATGTCATCCACATACAAGATCAAAAACACAACAGCGCTCCCACTTTCCTTCTTGTAAACACAAGGTTCTTCTTCATTCTGACGGAAGCCAAACCCTTTGACGACCTCATCAAAATGAAGATTCCAACTCCGAGATGCTTGCTTTAACCCATAAATAGATTTCTTAAGCTTGCCTATCTTTCCAGCATTATTAGGATCAACAAAACCTTCGGGCTATATCATATACACGTCCTCTTCTAAATACCCATTTAGAAAGGCTATTTTAACATCCATCTGCCATATCTCATAATCAAAATATGCAGCAATTGCTAGAATGATCCAGATAGATTTAAGCATCGCTACCGGCAAGAATGTCTCGTCGTAGTCAACCCCTTGAACTTGTTGAAAACCCTTTGCAACAAGCCGAGCCTTATAGACGTGAACATTTCCGTCCATATCCTTCTTCTTCTTGAAGATCCATTTGTACTCAATGGGTCTAACCCCATCAGGCGGGTCAACCAAGTTCCAAACTTGATTGTCTCCCATAGAATCTATCTCGGATCTCATGGCACTTTGCCATTTCTCAGAATTTGGATCCATCATAGCTTTCGCATAATCTGCGGGTTCATCATCGTCTAACAATAACAAATCCCCATGCAATGCACGAAGTCTTGCTGATCTTCATGGTTGTGGCGGTGTCTCCACTGCCACGGGTGTCTCAACTTGCTCTGCTACAATAGCATCAATCGTAGAGTCAGTCCCTACTGGCTCATCTTGAACTTCTTCAAGATACACCTTTTGTCCATTCTTTTCTATTTTGAGAAACTCTTTCTCTAAGAAAACATCATTTCGAGTAACAAACACTTTGCCCTCTGTCCGATTATAGACATAATACCCTAAAGTTTCCTTTGGATATCCCACAAAAAAGCACTTGTCCGATTTAGGTGTTAGTTTATCTAATATAAGTCGTTTGACATAAACTTCACAACCCCAAATTTTCAGAAAAGACAAACTGGGACTCTTACCAGTCCACGTCTCATATGGTGTCTTAACTACGGACTTAGATGGTACCCTATTCAATGTGAAAGTGGCTATTTCTAGAGCGTATCCCCAAAACGATAAAGGTAGGTCCGACTGGCTCATCATAGACTGAACCATGTCCAACAAGGTTCAATTACGTCACTCAGACACGCCATTTCTCTGAGGCATTCTGGATGGTGTAAGCTGTGGAACAATTCCACAACTTTTAAGATGATTGCTAAACTCGTGACTTAGTTATTCGCCTCCACGATCAGATCGCAAGGCCTTGATCTTCTTGCCACGTTGATTCTCTACTTCATTCTGAAATTCTTTGAACTTTTCAAATGTTTCAGACTTACGCTTCATTAGGTAGACATATCCATATCTACTAAAGTCATCAGTAAAAGTTATGAAGTATTGAAAGCCTCCTCTAGCTGTCGTGCTCATTGGTCCACATACATCAGTATGTACAAGTTCCAACAAGTTAGACACCCTCTCAGGAAATCCTTTGAATGGCGCCTTGGTCATCTTGCCTAGCAGGCAAGCCTCACATGTCTCGTATGATTCAAAATCAAAAGAAGTTAGAAGACCATCATCATGGAGCCTTTTCATGTGATTCTCACTTATATGACCCAAGCGACAATGCCACATATAGGTAGGACTTAACTCATTAAGCCGAGGCCGTTTAGCAGTAACATTACAGACAGGTGCTTCATCAAGATTTAACATAAATAATCCATTCACAATGGATACAAAAGCCACAAACATGTCATTCTTGGAGATCACACAACCATTGTCTTTACTCGCAAAAGAATAACCATCCTTCATCAAACATGAAGGTGATATAATGTTTTAACTTAAGTTATGAACAAAATAACAATTATTCAATTCCATGATAAATCCTGATGACAGGTGAAGTTGCATCGTCCCGATGGTCAACACAGCAACTCTTGCATCGTTGCCCACACAGAAGTCAACCTCTCCCTTTCCACGCTTCTACTTCTTATCATTTCCTGCATCGTATTGCAAATATGAGCAACCAATCCGGTATCAAATACCTAGGAATTGATATATGAATTAGTGAGAAAAATGTCCGTAACATGAACGACAAGGCTACAAGTAGCAGTAATACCTTTACCGCTGCCATCCTTCTCTAAGGATGCCAAGTACTCCTTGCAATTCCTTTTCCAGTGACATTTCCCCTTGCAATAAAAGCAGTCTAAATTTGTAGATGGTCCAGCCTTAGTAGTAGATGGGTTTGGCTTAGAGATCTCATCTCTAGCCTTGCCCTTCTTCTTGCCCCACCTCTTAAACCGAGGTCTGTTCGGGACCACCAACACTTGGCTACTGCTGGCACCTTTCTTGATGTCAGCTTCTGCTGTTTTTAACATACCACACAGTTCACTCAAGCCTCTCTCCGCTCCATGAATATGGTAGTTCGAGATAAAGTTTCCATAGCTGGGCGGAAGAGACGAGAGAATAAAATTAGTGGCCAACTCTTGGCCGATTGGGAAGCCTAGCTTCTCCAACCTTTGAGTGTAACCAACCATCTTGATTACGTGTGGTCCTACTACTGCGCCCTCTGCAAGCTTGGTTTCCACAAGCACCTTAGAGACATTGAACCTTTTAGTCCTAGCCTACGTGCAGAGCGGCCATCTACAACAAAAGTAATGCAAAATACTAAGAAAATGTAACCATGAAGGAGTAAATTATATCAAATAGAATATACTCCCACTAAAATCAATATCCCTCAATTGATACTTAGTGATTCAAGACCCACAACTAACATCCCGACCAGTGAGCTTTAGCATCACCGTTGGTCGGTATGGTAGATTGATAAGCAACACCTTGCTAATCATATCTCATATGACTCTTGTTGTTGGGCTAGCATCCCTATGCCAAGCACTCAACCTTTCCATGCTTCAAGATCCCTAACTGTTAGGATGACATTATTCAAGTAACCAAACCTTCTTGCAGTAAGTATCCGATACGAACCTGCATAGTCGAGGAAAACCAGTGGCACCCTAATTTCATAGACCCACCACCGATTGTACAAGACTTATGATAGTGCAAGGTTTGGGGAAGCATTTAACTTAAACATTGCTGAGGGATTGTTCTACTTTACTACCACACTCATGTAGACAAAACATAATAGCATGTGAAAGTAGAACAAATAATGAGAATCACATTCACACATAGTGACATGGTATAGCCCTTTAATGAATGGTGATCTCCATCTCCATCATCTTGCCCATCATGGTGATCTCCATCTCCATGATCCATGTGTGCCATCCTTCTTGTGATAAGTCCTCCAAGAACTATCTTATCGCAGACTATACTAATTACATAGTCGCAAGATCACAAGACGATGCGCAAGACAATACATTAAATGTCAACACATATGGCTCCAGCCATGTTGCTTACATGACACGTAGGCCATGAATGAATTACATACATACACATGGGCCATACCAATCACATCATACCCTGCAAAAACAAGTTAGGCATAGAACAATTCTATGCGCTACGACAGGCAGCACCCTAAAAACCAAACCGGATTACATAGATCACATCTATGAAATCGCTATGAAAATCTCATCAGATTGATCTCATTAACCTGAATTCGAACCACTCGGAGTCCTTCTATTTTCACTAGATCAATATCATTGATCTATGCCCAACATGTATGGTCTTACGTGTATCACTTAACCCAGATGGCGGATTAAACCGACCGGTATGAGTAGATCATTACACGGCCACGCATCAAGAGCACGAAAACAGATTGAGTTTCCATCTACCACCCCATTTCACAATTGATCTAATCAAACTATGCAACCAAGACTAGCAGATCGCATCTACTATCTCTGCATATCATCTATATGCCATCATCCGAACCTGTAACGAGTAGCTACGGCTCCGATACCACTGGAGGGTTATGAGGGTGCTACGCTAGCCAAAAAACAAAACTTTTCTGCCTCATAAACAAGGATTTACTACTAGTTACAGGTCACGGGATTACCACTTGACGCGCGGATGCAGCGAAAGATGACTCGATGTAGTCGTACGCGTCGCAGCAGGTAGTGCAATTGCGTGGTCATCCATCACGTCAATCCCCTCGCGTGGTTTGTCCCAGTGCTCTAGATGCAGCACCTCCGAGGTAGACCACACGTACAGGGAAGAAGCGATGCACCTCCAGACTGCTAGGTCCGTGAGGAGTAGAAGGTGCGAGCGTGGGCGACGGCGGCTGTTCAAGGCATGTGACCCTCACCGCGCACCCTACACCTTCCTTATATAGGCATCCTCAATGAGCTCATGAGTTGGAGGCCCATTAGTAGACCTAAGCCTTGTCTAATTCGGGTCCTACCCGAATTAGGCTTTCAGCCCCTTAAGTGTGCGACCCTATGGGTTCACGCACATATTGACATGGGCCGTGTACTCCTACTCGCCCAATAGTTGATAGCGGCCTCTAGCAAGGCGTGACAACTCCTATGTACACGCAAAGATAATATCAGATGAACCACTATGACCATATACAAGTTATTCCCTTTGCCACTTGATATATGGTTCAACTCGTGGGTTAACACTTAACCCAAGCACGACCATGCATTTGTTGATCCAATTACTTGAGTGATCCAGTGATATCTCTCTCGAGTAGAGAGGGGCAAATTCCATCTTGATTGTCTATATCTCATAGCATGCTTCCCGATCACCCGAAGACCAACTTTATAACTACCCAGTTACGGAGTAGCGTTTGACAGTCCCTAAGTAGGCCGTTTCACATCTTGAGTACATACCACAATCTCAGGTCTAAGGACATAACATATATGACATGAATAGAGAGTTTCTCATGTCGGGTCAGTCCAGCCTACATGTCTCACATGTGCCCACATTATTAGTTTGACATCTCCATGTCCATGACTTGTGAAACATAGCCATCAACTAATACATGTGCTGGTCTAATATTCAAGTGTGTTCTCACAAGAACGCCGACCAGGGACAACTTTAGAATAACCATTCAAGTAATTGAGTTCCACAAATAATTCACATAATTACCAATCAATACAAGTTATCTATAATGGATATTCAATGAACACTTTATTAATCATGGATACAATCGAAATATCATCATCTCATGATTAGCTCTAGGGCATATTCCCAACACTATGACTCTTGGGAAATCGAACCCGTTGCGGAGGTCAGGAAGGAGGTGCATGGGACCATGCTCGTTGACCAGCTGTACCACCTTGGGGCCACCTTGAGGGATCATGTCCACGAGGCACTCCACATCGGCGTGAAGCGGGCAATGGCGGTTCTCTACAAGTTATTACATGGGCATGAATGTCATGAAGCATGGCTTCATTTTTGACCCCACCAAAATGGACACCGAGAATGAGGAGTGATGTCGGGGCCTAATCGAAGATGCCGAGGAGCGGAGCGAGAAGCTGGCGAAGCTGTTCGAGCTTGAGGTTCTTCTTGTCAAGGATGTAGGGGACGCCGGTGAAGAAGGTGATGGTGGCGATGACGACTAGGGCCTATGAGCTAATTCTGGGCAGAGAGGCCCATGTAATAAGTTAGTTTTTGTGATATTGTGGTATTGTGGCCCTGGTGGCCTTAAAATATTATGCACTGTCTGAATGCTCATTGGTATGTTTTTAGGCTCGAGTTCTCTTATTCTTTTTTGCCTGAATTTTACTTTTTGACTGAGTTTTCGACATGGGCACGTATCCCTCGAGGGGGGAGCGAGTGGGGGTACCTTAGCGCAGAGGCATAGGAGAGCCCCCGGCTCGACGGCCCTCGACCCTTAGGGAGTTTGAGGTGTTTTCTACTTAGTTGCGAAGCGTGTTCGAGGCATAGAAGAAGAGAGCAACGTCGAGTTTTGAAAAAACGTTTGGGCTTTTTAGGAACTTAGGGGGTTACCACCCCCATTGTTAGCCCCCGAGGGAGTCTCAACTCTGATTAAGCAGAGTCGAGGCTACCTTTATTATTTTCTGAACAAACAAAATTACTGAAGTCGAGAGTATTTTTATTCATTGATGATGCGATAGGTGTATAAAATACGAGAATTATATAAGGCCTCAAGGCCCTAAGGGTAAAAGCGACGTAGCTGTTCGATGTTCCATGCGTTGGTGAAGGTTTTGCTACAGTATATGGGCCTTCCCATGTGGAGTCTACTTGTGGCGCCCCTTGTTGCTTTGTCGTCGATGGAGGACAAGATCGCCAACTTGGAAATCACTCTTGCACACGTGCTTGTCGTGGTAGCATCGAAGCTTCTGCTGGTACCTCACGGAATGGAGGAGGGTCATGTCTCGAGCTTCTTCGAGCTGGTCGATGGCATTCGCGAGGGCCTCCTTGTTTGTCTGCTTGTTGTAGGCCTTTAGTTGAGGGGACCCATACTCGAGATTGGTGGGGAGGACGGCCTTGGACCCTAGACTAGGAAGAACGGGGTAAATCTCATGGCTTGACTAGGTGTCGCCCTTAGGCTCCATAGAACCGAGGGTAGCTCAGCAGCCCACTTCTTGCCATACTTCTTCAACCGGTTGTAGATTCTTGGTTTGAGGCCCTGAAGGATCATGCCATTGGCGCATTTGACCTGGCCGTTGGTTCTAGGATGAGCGACTGTGGACCAATTCACTTGAATGTGATTGTGGTCATAGAAGTTCAAGAACTTCTTGCCAGTGAACTGCATGCCATTTTCGGTGATAATGACATTGGGGACCCCAAAGCGGTGGATGATGTCGGTGAAGAACAGGACTGCTTGCTCGGAGCAGATGTTGGTAATAGGCCAAGCCTCGATCCACTTGGTGAACTTGTCAATTGCTACCAGCAAGTGTGTAAAGCCCCCTGTCGTCTTCTTCAGAGGCCCGATGAGGTCGATCCCCCAAACGGCAAAAGGCCACATGATGGGGATCATCTGCAGAGCGTGGGCGGGTAGGTGCATTTGCTTGGCGTAGAATTGGCACCCCTCACATGAGAGAATGAGGTTGATGGTGTCGGAGATGGCGGTCGGCCATTAAAAACCTTGCCTGAAGGCGTTGCCGACGAGGATCCTCAAGGCAGCGTGATGGCCGCAAGCCCCCGAGTGAATGTCCTTGAGGAGCCTCCTGCCTTCCTCGATGTTGATACAATGCTGGAGGATCCTAGTCGGGCTTCGTCGGTAGAGTTCCTTGTCATCACCATAGATGACGTAGGTCTTGGCCCGTCGAGCTATCCATCGAGCCTCGATTCGGTCTTCTAGGAGCTGCCCTCAAATAAGGAAGTCGAGGAAGGGAATGCGCCAGTCTGGTGGTGGGCTTGACGGTGGGGGTGAGCCCTCAATCTCCATGACCTCAGCCCCGATTGAGGGGGCCTTGGTCAAGGCCGGGGGGTCAAGTGTTGACGGTGCGGTGCCAGCCCCTGAGCCCAAGTCAATAGAGGGCTCGAGGAGGTCCCTTGAGAAGTCGTCTGGCAGGACGGTGCCTTGAGTGGACACAATTTTGGCGAGCTCATCCACGGCTTCGTTGTAGCGTCGAGCAACGTCGTTGAGCTCAAGTTCGTGGAACTTATCTTCTAGCTTGCGTACCTCATTGTAGTAGGCCTCCATCTTAGGGTCGTGGTAGCTTGAGGCCTTCATTACTTGGTCGATGACGAGTTGCGAGTCACCCCGAACGTCAAGTCATCGAACCCCGAGCTCAAGGGCGATTCATAGACCGTTAACAAGGGCCTCATACTCCACGACGTTGTTGGAGGCGGCAAAGTGGATGTGAATGATGTAGCGCATGTGGACTCTGAGGGGTGAGATAAAGAGTAACTCGCACCTGCTCCTATCATCATGAGCGACCTGTTAAAGTACATTGTCCACAGCTCAGCTTGAATCTATGCCGGCGGAAGCTGGGTGTCGGTCCATTCGGCAATGAAGTCCGCCAACACCTGAGACTTGATTGCTTTGCATGACACATAGGTGATAGTCTCACCCATGAGCTCCATCGACCATTAGCGATCCTTCCCACAGCCTCCCGATTTTGGATGATCTCCCCTAGGGGAAAGGATGAAATCACAGTGACTGGGTGGCTGAGGAAATAGTGTTGGAGCTTGCAGCGCGTGAGCATGATGGCGTAGAGCAGCTTCTAGATTTGCGGGTAGCGAACCTTTATTTTTGAGAATACCTCTCTTATGAAGTAGACTAGTCATTGGATGGGTAGGGAGTGCCCTTCCTCCTTCCTCTTGCCCACTATTGTCACGCTGACCACTTGGGTGGTTGCGGCGACATAGAGGAGGAGAGGCTCGGCTGGATTAGGAGGCACAAGAATTGGAGGGGAGGTCAGCATACTTTTGAGTTACCGAGGGCCTCCTCGGCCTCGGGGGTTCGTGCGAAGTGCTTGGATTTTTTCAGAAGATGATACAGTAGCAGGGCCTTCTCTCTTAAGCGTGAGATGAAGCGGCTGAGGGCCGCGAGGCAGCCCATGACTTTCTGTATGCATTTAGGTCTCGGATCGACCCATCTTGGTGATTGCCGTGACTTTCTTGGGGTTGGCCTCGATACCGCACTGAGAGATGATGTATCCTAAAATCATGCCTCGAGGCACATCAAAGACACATTTCTCGGGGTTGAGCTTGATATTCTTGGCTCGAAGGCACCCGAATGCGATCTTGATGTCATTGATGAGGTTGTTGACCTTCTTAGAATTAACTATGATGTCATCGATGTAGGCCTCGACCATCGTCCCTATGTGTTCGCCAAAAACATGGAGCATGCATCGTTGATACATTGCCGTGGCGTTTCGAAGGCCGAAGGGCATGGTAACATAACAATACGTGCCGAAAGGGGTGATAAAGGAGGTCGCGAGCTGGTCGAACTCCTTCATCTTGATTTGATGGTAACTGGAATAAGCATCAAGGAATGAGAGGGTCTCACATCCCGTAGTTGAATCAACAATTGATCAATACGTGGTAAAGGAAATGGAACTTTAGGACATGCTTTATTTAAACTAGTATAATCGACACACATCCTCATTTTTCCATTCTTTTTCTTAACTATACAAGGTTAGCTAACCACTCAGGATGATGAACCTCCTTGATGAACCCAGTTGCCAAAAGCTTGTGCACCTCCTTGCTGATGATCCTACGCTTCTCCTCGTCAAAGCGGCGCAAGCATTGCTTCACCGATCTAGACCCGGCCCAGATCTCCAAGGCATGCTCAGCGACTTCCCTCGGTATGCCCAGCATGTATGAGGGACTCCATGGAAACATGTCAGCATTCGCGTGGAGAAAGTCGATGAGCACTACTTCCTATTTGTTGTTGAGGGTGGCACTGATCGTTAGCGCCTTTCCATCGGAGCTTGCTCGGGTCGAGGAGGATCTTCTTGGCATCTTCCACTGGCTTGAAGCTGCCTGCGTGACGCTTGGGGTCAGGGACCTCAGCGGCGAGGCCCTCGAGGGTCAAGGCAAGCCTGGTGGATTCCTTGATGACTTTCCCATTCACGACGCACTTGACATCGCAGTCGTATGTGTGCTCATAGGAGGAGCCGATGGTGATGACGCCCTTGGGTCCTGGCATCTTGAGCTTGAGATACGTGTAGTTGGGGATCGCCATGAACTGCACGTATCTGGGTCAACTGATGATCGTGTGGTACGTGCCGTGGAACCCAACCACCTCGAAGGTCAGGATCTCCTTTTTGAAGTTCGAGGGGGTGCCGAAGTAGACGGGGAGGTCGATGCGACCAATGGGCAGGGCTTCCCTGGCACAACTCCATGGAAACCCCCGATGCTAGGCCGTAGCTGTGATCTCTTGACCCCTAGGAGGTCGAGGGTCTCGAGGTAGATGATGTTGAGGCTGCTGCGCCCGTCCATGAGGACCTTGGAGAGGTGGGTGTTGATGATGATTGTGGGTCGACGACGAGAGGGTAGACTCCTAGGTTGATGACACGATCCGGATGGTCATCACGGTCAAACATGATGGGAGCATCAGACCAGTCGAGGTACTGGGGTGTAGAGACTCAGATGGAGAAGACCTCTCGATGCTCTCTCTTACACTCTTGAGGCTTTAGCTGGGTCAAGGGGCTGCCATAGATCATGTAGCAGTCGAAGACCTCGGGGAACTTATCGTCCTCCTTGTCACCACCCTTGTCGTCGCCCTTGTCCTTCTTCTGGTCATCCTTCTCAATGCCCAGACTCTTGTAGTAGTTCCTGAGCATGCGGCAGTCCTCGAGGTTATGATTAGCCCCTCCCTTATGGTATGGGCAAGGCTCCTTCAGCATCTTGTCAAAGACGGCCCCCTCGGGGGGACTTCGAGGCTTCTTGCGCTCAACCGCAGTGATGAGATCGTCGTCCATAGCCTCGCGCTTGCCCTGCTGGGCCTTCTTCTTTTTCTTGTTTTCCTTCTTGGGGCCCTTTCTTGTGCCCTCGCCGTCGACTGCCTGCACCACCCCTTTGTCCTTCTCGTTGCTGAAGAAGGCTCTGCCCGCTTCCTCGCCGGTCGCATAGTTGGCGAAGACATCCATCAGCTCATCGATGGTCTTTGGGCGATTACGCCCTTGCTCCCGTACCAACTCCTTGCAGGTGGTACCCGAGACAAACGCCAGGATGACGTCGTGGTCGGGGATGTGTGGAAGCTCAGTGCGTTGCATGGAGAAGCGTTGGGCGAAGTCATGTAGGGACTCCCTGGGCTGCTGCTTGCAGTTGCGGAGGTCCCAGGAATCACTGGGGCGCACGTAGCTCCCCTTGGAGTTTCCCTCGAAGACCCATACCAAGTCGGCCCAGTTGCAGATCTGATCGGGAGGGAGCTCCTCGAGCCACCTTCGTGCGGTGTCGAAGAGGAACAGGGGGAGTTGGCGAATAATAGTGCGATCGTCACATGCCCCACCCAGTTGGCAGGCCAATCGGAAATCAGCCAACCAGAGTTCGGGCTTGGTCTCGCCATTTTACTAGATGACACTCGTGGGGGTCGAAAGGGGTTCGGCAGTGACGTGTTGCGAATCGCCCTTCTGAAGACTCGAGGGCTTGGTGGCTCGGGGGCCCGACGGTCCTCGTCGCTGTCATAGTGTCCCCCTCGATGGGCGCTGTAGCCTCGATCTTCAGCGTCCCCGCTCTTGCACCGTCGGTTCTCGATGATGTCATAGTGCGCGTCTTGGGCTTCGTGGTTGTCGACGATGCGGTCCTGGACGAGGATCGCCTTCTTTGCTCAGGGGGCCGCTTCCTGGTGAACCGAGACCTTCCTTATTTGCAAGTCATGAGCTATCCTTCTATAAAATAAATGTTTTTATAAATATTAGTTTGTTTTCAAAAGTTTTGCATGAAGCAAGTTTTGGTTTGAAGTATGGTTGGTGCATGATCATATCTTCATTGGTGTTTTAATTTAAGCATGGAGCTTAGATTAAATTGCATGCCTTGATTAAACGACATGTCTAATCATTGTTCCAAAACTGTTGAGTGTAGACTTTAACTAAAAAAAGGTTTTTGGAGATATTTTACTTATCAACAAAAATATTTTATAAAATAGTTTCAAAATTTTTTTTAAAAAAAGGGTTTCTAAAAATATATTTTCAAAATCTTTATAAAAAATATATTTTCAAAATCTTAAATTCAAAAAAGGGCTTATCTCAAATAATTTCCTTCTCCATCATTTTCAAAAAAAATAATTTTGTCAATAAAAGTTTCTATAAAATGGTTTCTAAAAAATATCTTTTAAAATGTCTTGAAAAAGGAGTTTCTAATTATCTAAAAATAAAATATTTTTTTTAAAAAATAGATATTTTTAAAATGTAAAAATTGGAAACTTCACTTTAAAATAATTTCTTTTCCGTTCACATTCTTTTAAAAGAAAAATGAATCTTCTAAAAAAATGATAAAGATTAAATGTCCTCCCTTGGATAATAGAGTTTGGATAATAGAGTTTAAAATGTAAACCAACTAGCTCATTTTGCTGCTTCCTACATATGTTTTTCCAATGAGGTAATCACAAGGGAAGGTAAGATCCCTTGTGATCTACCGATTCATAGCCATGTAGGAGAAACCAGAACTGCGGGGTATGACCCCGACCCTTAGGCTTTGAGCTAGCTTGGGGGAGGACTAGAACAAGGTAATATGTATCATACATTCTCATCCCTTTTTGTTACCTTGCTAAAATATAAAAAAACTATAGTAGAAATAAATAATAATAACAATAAATAAAAGTTTCCTTTTCAATAAAAGCACATTGTTTTCACCTCATCTACGCTTGCATGATTCTATCACCCAACATCTTAGGCCGTCCATTTGTGTGATTGAAGAAACCCACGACCACCATGCAGACGCAAAATGGCAAGACCCAGCAAAAAGGTAGCTCCGATTGAAGATAATACAATCCATGACAAAGACCCACTTTTGGAAGATGAGACAGAAATAGAAAATAGACGCATACAAGAAGATGAAGAAACTCAAAGCGAAGAAAGAAGACTCAAAGAGCTCGAAGACCAACTTATCATCAAGAAAAAGCAGCTTCAAGAAGCAAGAGCAAAAACCAGAGAGAAGTCCCTTAGACAAAGAATAGCAGAAGCAGAAGCTGAACTAAGAAAGCTTAACGATGAAATAGAGAATGAAAGCAAAGTCATGATTCAAGACCTAAACTCAGCAAGCAAAAATACTAGCAACAAAGAAAATCAAAGTAAAATCGCAACAATTGACACAGAATCGCCTCTATCAATCAATATTCAGCAAGGGAAGTGGCCAGCAGGTTTCAAATTCAACATCATCCCAACCTACAACGGCATGTCTGATCCAAGACAATTCTTGATGAGCTTTAAAGCAGCACTCGCATTAAGTGGAGGAGATGCAGATACTTTAGCGAAGTCACTCATCATGGCAGTAAGAGGACCGACACAACACTGGTACTCTTCGCTAAAACCAAGATCAATCAAATCCTGGGATTAACTTCGCACAACCTTACTCCTTGACTTTCAAGGCTTACAAAGAGTTGAAGTCACAAGTGATGATCTCTTCAACATCAAGCAGTAACCGAAGGAACCATTGAGGCAATATTATAAAAGATTTGTACGAGCAAAGGAACAAATACCAAACATCCCACACAAAGTTGTTATCATAGCAGCAATCAAAGGTTTATGAGTAGGTCAATTCTCATCACACTTTAAAAGAGAAAGACCAACCATAGTGGAAAAACTATATGAAGAAATGAGGAAGTATTGTGAATTCGACAAAGACTATAGAAAAAAATAGAAGAAGAAAATAGAGAAAGAAACATGTCAAGTCCGAACAACAACTTCCAACACTCAAGAGTGACAAACGCTGAGCGAAGACCATTTCAGAGGATACATCACATCAACAATACAAGCAAAGCCAGCAGCCAAGGCCCAAGCTCAAGCAATCAAAGAAACTTCCAAGGCAACAGAAACTACAAAAAAATTTCCAGCAGAGGACAAATTACAACAATCAAGGCAGGGGTTTCGAAAGGAAAATATTAAGGCTGCATCATACATGGCAAAGGGGCCGGCCATACATCCAAGATGTGCCCAAGAGTAAAGAAACGCATCAAAGAAATGCAAGAAGAAAACAGGGCAACTTTGCAAATAAAAGTTGTCAATCATCTAGCTCCTCAAAGAAAAAATTACATGCCAATAACTTATCCTCAACAAATGCTGCCACCACCTTCTGCCAATCTACAATTGCTAACCACTAGCAATGTGTCCACAATACCAATGGGGCCAAAGTCAATAGCAAAGTTTTCACCCTAAAAATTTAGTGGCAAATAGCAATCTCCAAAATCAACATATCAATAACACCCCCAAAGCATCAACAAGCAATGGGAATGCAATTATCCCAAGCAAAGGCAAAAATATGAGAATCTTTGGAGGAAATAGTATGGAACTTGACACAAGAAATGAAAGATGAAATTATTTCAAAAGAGGAAACTCCATTACAGTAGAAGGCCCATTCAAGAAAACAAGATGGTCTCACCTCCCAATCATATTTTTAGAACAAGATCTCAAGTTGAAAGATTACCCTCACATGGACGCAATGGTAATAGAAGCAAACATTGAAGGATGGGCAGTCTCAAAGATTTTAGTAGATGGCGGCAGCTCGGCTGATATCATATTCTCAAAAACTCTAGATGCAATGAAAATCAACAGGAAAACTTTGGGGAGAGCTGAACATCCATTAGTTGGCTTCAGCGAGAAGAAAATCAACTCCATCGGCAGAATTGTCCTACCAGTTTCATTTGAAACAGTGAATAATGCAAGAACAGAGCTAATCACATTTGACGTAGTCAAAATGCATAGTCAATACAATGCAATCTTTAGAAGTGGAAGCTTAAATGCCTTCGAAGCAATAATTAGCTACTCATACTTGTGCATGAAAATGCCAGCAATTAACAGCATCATAACTATCTTCGGTGATCAAATAGAAGCAAGAAATATAGAAAGAGATTCAAGTCCATCTTTCAAAATTGTCCACATACAAGAAGAAGAAGAAGGAGACGAGCTTGAAACTAAAAATGCCAAGACTCAAGAAAAAGTGAAGCCCTGCAAAGACACAAAGAAAGTACGACTTGATCCAATGGTGCCAGAAAGATAAGTTATCATTGGCACAAACTTATCAAAAGAAGAAGAAGAAAAGCTAATACAAGTCCTACGAAGTAACAAGGACATCTTCGCCTGGTCCGCACAAGACCATGGAGGAGTAAGTAGAGATGTCATAGAACACAAGTTAAACATCGACCCAAACTTTAGGCCAAAAAAGCAAAAACTCAGAAAGTTGTCAGAAGACAGAACACAAGCTGCAAAAGCCGAAGTCCAAAGACTTTTAGATGCAAAAGTCATAAGAGAAGTATAATTCACAACTTGGCTTGCAAACATAGTCATGGTGCAGAAGAAAAACAACAAATGGAGAATGTGTATAGACTTCACAGATCCCAACAAAGCATGTCCAAAAGACAACTTTTCACTACCAAGAATAGACACTTTGTAGATCAAGCAGCAGGAAGTGAAATGCTCAGTTTCCTTGATTGCTATTCAGGCTATCATCAGATTTGGATAAAAAAAGAAGATGAAGAGTTCACAAGCTTCATAACACCATTTGGAACTTACTGTTTCCAAAGAATGGCCTAGGGGCTTCGCAGCATAGGAACAACTTTCATCAGAATGACCTCCACAGTCCTCAAAGATCAAATACTAAGAAAGTTACTTGCATATGTTGATGATCTAGTAGTAAAAAGAAAGAAAAGAGAAGACCACATCGAAGACTTACAAGAAACCTTCTCCAACCTCAGGTAAGCAAATCTAAAGTTGAACCAGGAAAAATGTACATTTAGAGTTCAAACAGGCAAAATCCTAGACTGCATCGTATCTGCAAAAGGAATCAACCAAAATCCAGAGAAGGTGAAGGCAATACTGAACATGGAAGTACTAAGGAACATCAAAGATATCCAAAAATTAAAAGGAAGATTGGCTTCGCTGAATAGATTCATATCAAAATCAGCTGAGAGAGGCCTCCCAATATTTCAAGCCTTAAAGGGAAAGAAGAAAAAATTCAGTTGGGGTCAAGCACAACAAGAAGCTTTCGAAGAAATAAAGAAGCATCTATCAAACCCTTCAACTTTAGCAACACCTGATCCAATGGTAGACTTACTATTATATGTATAAGCAAATGAAAGTACAGTCAGTGTAGTGTTGATACAAGAAGAAAATGAGCACTCAACAAGAAAAATTCTAGTATACTTTGCATCTGAAGCCCTATCAGTATCAAAAACTTTCTATTCAGAAATTGAGAAAATTGCATATGCAGTACTCATGACATCAAGAAAGTTGAAGCACTACTTTCAAGCACACAAAATAAGAGTGCCAACAAATCAATCACTCGAAGAAGTGCTACAAGGCTATAAATCCTCTGGAAGATTGAGAAAATGGGCAGGAGAATTGTCTCAATACTTCATCACATTTGAAAAAAGAACAACAATCAAATCTCAAGTGCTAGCAGACTTCGTAGCAGATTGGACACCTTCAAAGTACAATCAGGAAGAAATGGAGCAGCTAGAATGGATAACCTATTATGACGGTGCCTAGGGCTTCACCGGAGCCGGTGCAGCAGCAATCATAACTTCGCCCTCTGGAATTAAGCTCAAATATGCAGCATGGCTAGATTTCCAATGCACAAACAATATCGCGGAATATGAGGCAGTACTATTGGGACCTCAAAAAGCAAAGGCAATGGGAATTCAAAAGTTAATAATCAAAACAGATTCTCAAGTCATAGCTGGGCACATAGAGAATAATTACAAGGCAAGAGACCCAGAGCTAGCAAAGTACCTCAAACTATTGAGAGATCAAGAGAAACACTTCGCTGGATTCACAGTGAAGAATATTTTAAGAAATGATAACACAGATGCAGATGAAATTGCAAAAGCTGCTGCTCAAAAGTTGAAATTGCCACTAGAAGTATTCTTCCAAACTATCATCGAAGCCTCAATGAAGATAAAAGAAGAATAGCCAAAAGAAATACACATCATTGAAAGCGAAGACTGGAGAGCACCAATCATAGCATTCCTCAAAGGTTTTACGAGCCAGAAAATGAAGTTGATGAAATAAGAATGAAACAAAAGACCAGAAGCTACAAAATCATCAACGAAGAACTATACAAGGAAGGAATTTGCCAGCCATTGCTAAAGTGCATATCAAGAGAAGATGGAAAAATCTGCTGAGAGAAATACATGAAGGAATCTGTGGATGTCACGCTGGGGCTAGATCAATAGTTGGAAAAGCTTTCAGACAAGGGTTTTATTGGCCAACCGCCCAAAATGACAGCAAAGAAATAATCCAGACATGTCACCGTTGTCAAATGGTAGGAAGCAAAGTCAATGCACCAGGAACAAACTTACAGCCAATTGAACCAACTTGGCCACTTGCAAGATGGGGCATCGACATAATTGAAAAGTTACCTCCAGCTCAAGGCAACTATCAATACGCAGTGGTAGCAGTTGAGTATTTCACCAAATGGATTGAGGCGAAGCCAATCACCAACATGTCCTCTCACACAATGAAAAAAGTCCCTGTGGCAAAATATCATATGCAGATTTGGAGTTCCAAGACACATCACAGTAGACAATGGAACTCAATTTGACAGCGAAGATTTCAGACAATATTGCCAATCAATGGGAATCAAACTTTGCTTCGCATCAGTAAGACATCCACAGTCCAACGGAGTAGTGGAAAGGGCAAAAGGGATAATTTGCATAGGAATTTTAAAATGCTTGATAGAACTGAAAAAGGGAAAATGGGTAGATGAGTTACCAAGAGTAATTTGGTCCCACAACACTTCGAAGCGAAGGCCAATATACTTTTCTCCATTCAAGTTACTATATGGAGATAAAGCAATGACTCTCGAAGAAATAAAGTATGAAGGGCCAAGAACAAACATACAAATGATCATAGAAGAAGATCAAGCAACAAGCAAAGATTTACTTGAAGAAGAAAGAAACGAAGCACTTGAAAACATCAAGAAGTATCAACTTGAAATAAAGAAGTGGTACAATAAGAAAGGCAAGCTAAGAGAGTTAGCACCAGGGGATTTCATGCTCAAAAGAAAAAGAAATGAAGACACAGTGGGAAAATTCCAATAAAAGTGGGAAGGACCCTTCATCATCACAAGAACAAACAAGGAAGGTGCATATCATCTGGAGAATATGAAAGGTGAAGAACTCAATCACACCTGGAACATAGAAGCACTTCGCAAGTACTATCCATAAGCAAGATTACAAGAGTAGTTTACTTTTTTGCAAAAGTAGAAGTAGAAGTTTCATTACAAGCAAGTTTACATTTCAAAGTATAATCGAGCTGCACTCTTTTTCCACTCAGGGGAAACCCTTCATAGGGTAAGTGGTTTTTTAACGAGGCAGTCTCTATGTAAATCTCATGAAGTATAAATGAGAAAGTAGTTTTCCCAAAGAAATGTCTCTGACTTACCTAACTAAAAATACAAAATGCCAAGAGTATATCAAAGATATACTCTCACATCGGCAAAAACTCTACAAAAATGTAAGTTAGCATTAACATTTTATTAAATATAAAAAATGCTAACTTATCCAATTCAACAAGTCCAAGGCAAAATTTTTGACCAAATTTCACTAAGGTGAAAATGTTTTGAGCTTCTAAGAGAAGCGTACGCATCCACTTCGAACGAAAAAGAAGGGACAGCGCTTCAAAATTTGCTAAGGCAAATTTTTTGACCAAATTTCACTAAGGTGAAAATGTTTTGTGCTTCTAAGCGAAGCGTACATGTCCACTTCGAATGAAAAAGAAAGGACGGCATTTCAAAATTTGCTAAAGCAAATTTTTTGACTAAATTCCACTATGGTGAAAATGTTTTGAGCTTCTAAGCGAAGCTTATGCGTTCACTTCAAACGAAAAAGAATAGACGGCATTTCAAAATTTGCCAACTAAGTTTCACAAAGGTGAAAATGTTTTGACCTTTTAAGCGAAGTGTACACATTCACCTCGAAGTTTCATCAAGGAAAATAGTATAAGTTTTCAAGTGAAGCTCACACGCATACCTCAAACAAAAAGAAATAAGAGCATTCTGAATTCACTAAAAGAAAATTTATAGCATTCGTAAGTATTTATTCAATATTCACTTATCAGTACAAGCGAGGTTAAACACATACACTTCACAGTACAGCAAAATGTCTACATTGTAACTTATTCAATTACAAACAAAGCATTTACAAAAATTAGTCATCTTGAGACCTAACTACCTCCACAGCATCACCAAGTATGTCACTAACAACTTCGTTAATAATTTGCTAGCTAAGTACTCGACCCTGATGACTATAAGAAATGAAGTTAGCAAATATAGTTCAACCATGAAACAAACAAAAAATGTATATATCAAACTTTACCTGAAAAAATCCATAAAATTGAACACCCAACAATTAGGAGGCCTGATGCTACGGTATCTCTTATTCACATCTATGAAAGTTTCATAAGATGGAATCACCAAGTATTCAAACCCAAAGTAACATAAATGAAAAAACTTACGAGCAAGAAAATCATCGATGTCACAGCCACCATACTTCGCATGAAAATCATAAAATTCAGTTGGCTCGAAAATGAAATTATTTTTGCACATCAACAGCGGAGTAACATCTTCGACATCCTGCACAGGCTTAGCGCGAGGAACCTGTGCAGGATGGACAATAGTCAAACAACTTCCAAATGTATATCTTACAAGGACGATAATTAAAAGTCAGCATATCCTATTTCTCTCTCCTCACAAAATAAAAAACAACTAAAGCCTAAGGATAGCCACCACTAACATTGCTCGATCCAGCACCACCTTGACTCCTGGCTCTAGTTTCCCTCTTCGTGTCTTCTTCGGCTAACTTCTGAGCTGCCTCTGCCTCCTTCGCAATTTGCTAAGAAAATAAAAGAAAAGTCAGGCACAAACAATAGCAACAACACAAAATAGATAAATGAAAACATACCTTTTACAACTTCTCTCTAGCCTTATCAAAACAATGAGTCCGACCTCCTGATCTCCAATACTGCTCAAGATACTTGTTGCACAACACTTGTGTAGCCTTAGTGATACTAGTCAAGTTAGCCACAGAAGAAAACTTGTACTTGTCATCATAAAGTTGCTCAAACAAAGGATCTTGACTGTCTCATCAAATGAAATAGAGCACGAGCAGAATAATAAATGCCGATATCAACAGTGCTTTCCATGACCTGAGACAAATCTTCATACTAGCAACAAAGCCAACTAAAGAAACTGTCACAATCACCAAGATCCCAGCATTTTTCTCCGGGCTTAGCTCCAAACTTATCATAACATTCAAAGCAAAGCTTCCAAATCCTATTACACATATCAAAGAAAGCCTTATCCTGTTCCTTCATTTTTCTCTCAAGACGCATCATGCTATCTTTCACTCTCTAATTTTTTTGCAAAGCCTTCTTACAGTCTTCCTCCTTCTCCTCAACTCAAGCTAGAGCACTGATGAGTTTGCTCTCCAAAGCATTGTGAGCATCTATAGCATCAGCTCTTTTCTTTTCTTTTTTGGATAGCTACTTCTTTAGACTTTCAATTTCAACTTTATAATCACGTTCGCAAAGAGAAAAATTTTTCTCTTTCTCTTCTAAACCCATCCGCAAACCTCTCATCAAGATAGAACCTTTATACATTATTGATGGACCTGCATCAGCAACTTCAAGCAAAGGCTTCTTCGATAACTCAAGTTCTGCATCCGAAACAGTAAAAGCTTCATCAATACATTTTGAAAGCTGAATCTCAGAAGTACGAGGCATAACTCAAAGCTTCATCAATACATTTCAAAAGCGAAGCCAGGGGGTCTATAAATACCCCCTGGGGTGTAAGTTTTTGGACAGAATGAAACACAATTATGAATAGCACATTGTTTTCACCTCATCTACGCTTGCGTGATTCTATCACCCAACAAGAAGAGTACGGGTCATATGACGCTTGAGCACATGGAGCAGGATCATCTACAAACCTTTGATTCTCTTGGGTAATGGAACACACTCCAAAGGGGACCCTGACTCTACACTTGATTTTTAACACAAAAGTCCAAGTGTGGGGGATGAGGTGAGGATCCTTAGTTCCAAGCACATAGAGGGTCATCATTAAAAAAGAAAGATAAAAGAAAAGAAAAAAGAAGAAGAAGAAGAAGAATAAAAAATTATAAAAAAACAACAAAAGAGAAAAAATAGAGTGTTAAAAAAAAGTAAAAAGATATTGGAGGAGAGAAAAGGAGCAGGTTGGTCCCACATATTCCAAAGAAGGACACCTATGGGCTGCCTGACTCCACCCAATGTTGCTTACACAAGAAAGAAGGGCTTGTCTCCAAGCCCTTGCTAAAATCTTCAAGGCCATGACTATACACGCTAAGCCATGAGAGTGCCCTGGCCAAGACGTTCAGCTGAGAAAAGTTATCATGCAAACTGCAGCAACAACATCAACATTTCATCCATGTATGCTATTGGCACAAACACCCAGGTAGGCAAAGGTAATGTTCACCAACTCTATACTCATTTTTTTATATATATCCTAAAAAATCATGTTGTTCCTCTGTTTATGTGATATGCTCTTAGTTTGCTTGTTTTCACATGGGCATGTGGTACATCCATAGGCTTTTTGAATTAAGCATGGTGCTTAGGTGAAAATAGCCTTCTTCAATCAAAAATTTGACATGGTGTTGATTTTTGATTAATGAACTTCGAGTTGCTCTCGGAAACAACAGAAGCAATCTTATATGGAGATAAAACAAGGCCTACTTTACTTTGCAAACATTGTCTTCACCATGCTTGAGTTTTAGTAAAACTTGGCTGGACAAGCCTTTAAATGAATAAACCGTTTGTTTATCTTATTCACCTTTCAATGTTTTGCCTCTATTGGATGAATCTTGTTAATCCTTTTGTGCTCCTTTATTTATGCTAGCATTTTTTTGGTTTGGATGTTTTGGTCATTCATGGTGATCAACTTCCATAGGCTTCCTAAATTAAGCGTGGTGCTTAGGTTAGCTATGCCTACCTAAATCAAATTAGACATGGAGTCGAGTTTGATTTCTGAACCAAAGTTGCTAATATAGATTTTGGTTGATCATGTGGACTAACCCCTACAGGAATATATAAATTTTATAAGGGTAAGTCTTGAGATGACAATGGAGATGAAACTTGTTTGGTGAATCTAAAAACAATATATAATAATAATAATTTTGATAATAAAATAAAAATGGACCTTTCAACCCCAAGTACGTTGTCCTGTTATCTCAATGTCACCACAAGACAAGCTTGGGGGAGGGAAGCTCCCCAGCACACTCAAAGGATGCCACGAACCAAGAACTAGGGCATTAGCATGCACTAGCTAGCAGCATTCCTAGCTAAATCACTAAAGTTAAGTTAGAAGCTAGCTTGGGGGAGGACTCCCGCAATGGTAACTCATATCTCAAACTTCTTTCAAAAAATTGATTATCTTATAGAATGATGAGAATAACGATATTCCACTCTATATATGTGTTATGGAAATATTTAGTCTACCCTTGTTGAAATGATGAACAGTTGCTCTGTTTTATGTTTCTCTTGTACCTGCTTTATAATCAAGCTTTCTCTAAAGTTTGGGTTTATCAGCTAAAAATGTCTCATCCTAAAAACTTGAACTAGTGGGTTGCACATGATTGATCTTGTCTAAGTTATTTCCTAACATGATATAGTAACATGTGTTACGCTATGACTTTGTTCTGAGTGAGACTTGACATCCAGAATTTTATTTCAAAAAATATTGAAAAACAAAAGTTTCTCAATGATTATGAAATACCTACCAAGGCCATATGACATGTTTCAATTCTGTAAACCTTTTAGTCATATACTGCTTGTGGAACATTGAGTTAGGTCAAATTGTTGTGACCTTAGTGAGATTATGATCATGCACCCATGATTGATATTCACTTGCACCCACCAAATAAACCCAACTCTCACCCTAAGAGTTGCGTAGAACATGCATTTTTCCATCCACCAATTATATGCCAATTCTTACACTAAGAGTTGCGCACCATTTCTCCACCAAATAAAAATGCAGACTCTTACCCTGAGAGCCGCGCATTCCTTATCCAAAAAAATTACTCCTCGCATTTCCATCATGACATCTCTCCATAAAAAATTCTTTGTATGCCAAATAAAGGATATGGGCTATGTAAAAAAACATGCCAAGGGGCATGAGATATCAATAAACAACGGGAAAGAAAATCCAAAACTCCCCATTCAAAGAAAAAGAAAAAAGGAAAAGAAAAGATAAAAGAAAAAAGTTTGTATCTTTATAGCCCATATTCATCCAAGAATATCATCCATCCAATAAAGAGAGTCATGATGCATAGAGTATCAAAATTACTTAGAATTAGGATCCACCTTCATATTCCACACACTTGCACATCTCAATCAAAGCGTATGACTTGTATCTCCTAGTGGTTCAGTTTTTGACTTAGCAATACATGTGATGCAAGTATGCCCACTTTTCATAACCGCCTAAAACTCCACTAAAAAAGCCTTAGTAGTAGGTTTGAATAGAAGGCACAATGCCTTTGGTGAGGTGATCATACACATTGAGCGATCGAGAGAATCATTTGAGGAACTTGGCTTTCTTTTGCAAAAACCTTCAAAACCTTTAGAGAGATGGTCGATGTTGGGATGAATGATAAGCATTGCCTGTGAATCCATTCTATCTTGCAATCGTCCAAGACTTGAGATAGCTAATAAGCCCCATTTGTTTCAAGATAATAACAGGGTGGATAGTATGCTAGTTTATTCAAACTAAGGTACAAAACTTTGCTATAAATCTTGTACATTTGAAATATAATCTACATAGAAGCAACTCCTGATCGACAACCAAAGCCCAGTTTGCTTGAGGACGAGAAAAGGGTAAGCTTGGGGGATTTTGTTGGCGGTTCTTATCGATGATTTTATACCACCAATATTAATCCAAAAAGGGGGAAACTAAATGTTTCTATGCACATTGTTGATGCAAAAAGGCGTTGGATCTGCAAACACACCGGGCTAATACCCAAGTTCGATATCAAGGCGTGCCAGTCGATTTGACCTGTTAATCGACAAGGATGATAAATTTGAATAAAACCCGAACGAGACGACAGCGATACGCCCGGACGTCAAAGCTCAGAGGATATTCGATAACTGTTGAACAGATCAGACGAGACGACAGCGATACGCCCGGACGTCAAAGCCTGAATCGTGCTCGGTAGACGCGGAACCTGCAAGGTCGCCGGAGATCAAGTTGATGCAGCCCGTCGATTCTTGAAAGAACTCATTGAAAAGGAAAAGGTACTGGTGATGAAGTCGTCGAAAAGTAGATTGCTTAAAAAGTAGATAAAAGTAATGGATTTGTTGTATTTGATTGATTCTTTTTTTTACATTGCCTCCCGGTACATATTTATACCCTGGTACTATGAGTCCTAAACAGACACGACAAAGTATTACCTAAACAAGTCTTATCTCTAAGGAATAAAAAATAATGACTCGTACCAAGGTCAGATTCAAAAGTAAACTATTAAAATATTGGCATAAATATTGCCAGTTTCCTTATCCATTGCTTACGATGAAACCTCTATCGGCACGCTCCTCATCTCTGTAGATTCCATCGGCAAAACCCATCGATAACGATTCAGCTCTGCTTTCCACGTTCTTCAGCTCTGCTTTCCATCGGCAACCATGCCTCTCACTCCATCGGCAACAGCCCTCTGGCTTCATCGGCAATGTACGAGATCAACATGTCCTCTATCGGCAATCATCCATCGGCAACTCAGAAGCAATACTGGAGAATAACCATCTTCTTGCCGATTTAGTTTAGTCTCCCGATCCTTATTGACACGTGCCGAAAAACGGTCTCAACACATGCCCAACACGTGCCGATTTAGTTTAGTCTCCCGATCCTTATTGACTGATTTATCCGATAAGGACCTTCCCAATTATGGGACCACTTGCCGAATTTTGAACTCTTAGTCCCAATCGGCAAAACCAATTTCCAGACTAAATCTCCATTTGTAAATTCTTTTATTTTCACCTTTTTATCATACCACCTAGCAACCCTCTTTTTATTTTCTTCGACGCTAATTAAAGCCTTTAGCCGATGACCTGCTAAATCTTCTAATTCATCTCTCATAAGCGTATCATACTCATCGGCTGTCAACTGATCCTGAGAAAATACACGCCTAGAACCAGTCTTAATTTCCCAAGGCAAAACTGCATCATGCCCATATACCAACTGATATGGTGAAACCTTAGTTGCACCATGACACGCCATCCGATATGACCATAAGGCTTCATTTAAAAGAGCATGCCATCCTCTAGGATTTTCCTCAATTTTTTGTTTAATAAGCTTGATTATTCCTTTATTAGATGCCTCAGCCTGACCGTTAGCTTGAGCATAATAAGGGGAGGAATTTAGAATTTTAATCCCCATACCGATGGCAAAGTCATCAAATTCTCCCGATGTGAACATAGTTCTTTGATCGGTAGTAATAGTCTGAGGAATACCAAATTGGTAAACAATATACTCTTTCACAAAATCAATCATATTTGTCGATGACACTTTCTTTAAAGGAATCGCTTCAACCCACTTTGTGAAATAATCGGTAGCAACGAGTATGAATTTGTGTCCTTTACTCGATGGCGGGTAAATCTGACCGATGAGATCAATAGCACATCCTCTAAACGGCCAAGGTTTGATTATAGGATTCATTACCGATGCAGGTGCTCTTTGAACATTATCGAATTTCTAACATGACTGGCACCCTTTGAAATATTTAAAACAATCCTCAAGAATTGTCGGCCAATAATACCCATTCCTCCTGATCATCCATTTCATTTTAAATGCCGATTGATGTGCCCCACAGACTCCTTCATGAATCTCACCCATTAGACTTTTTGATTCCTCTTCACTAAGGAATTTGAGTAAAACCCCATCTAAAGTGCAATAATATAATTCAGTATCAAGGAGCACATACTTGGTAGCTTGAAACCTTATACATCTCTCCACTTTTTTAGACGGATCTTTTAAATAATCGGCAATATCTCTTCTCCAGTCCTCGGCATCAATTACCGATGTCAGCACTTCTCGGATCAATTGATATCCCGAAGCATGCTATGCTAGCCTATTAGCTTCTTCATTGTGCAATCTAGGAATGTGTTCGAGGCAAAAATCTTTAAACTCCTTTAATATTTGCAAGCACTTTTCATGATAAGTAATCAAAACTTCACTTCGGCATTCATATGTTCCGATCAATTGATTAATGATTAGCATGGAATCCCCAAAGACTTCAACTATATCAACACGTATTTCTCTAAGCAATTCTAACCCTTTCAGTAAAGCTTGATATTTAGCCTGATTGTTTGTTGAAGTGCCAGCAATCGGCAATGAAAATTCATATTTCTTTCCTCGAGGCGAGATTAACATAATACCAATTCCTGCTCCTTCGCCACAAGTAGATCCATCAAAGAAAAGTGTCCATGGAGCAATCTCAGCATAATTTACCACACTGTAGTGTTGAGTAACAAAATCGGCCATTACCTGTCCTTTAACCGCTTTAGCCGATTCATGACGCAAATCAAATTCTGATAATGCTAAGATCCACTTGCCGATCCTTCCTTTCAAAATTGGCATCGACAACATATGCTTAACCACATCGTCTTTGCATATAACAGTGCATTCAGCTGATAACAAATAATGTCTTAACTTTGTGCAAGAGAAATATAAACACAAACATAATTTCTCAATGGCCGAATACCTGGTCTCAGCGTCGATCAGTTTTCTGCTCAAATAATATATCACACGTTCTTCCCCTTCAAACTCTTGAATTAATGCTGATCCGATAACATTATCATCGGCAGACAAGTACAACTTGAAAGGTTTCCCGTGTTAAGGTGGAACCAATACTGGAGGGTTTACCAAATATTTTTTAATTTCTTCTAAGGAGAATTGCTGCTCTGTTCCCCATACAAATTCCTGATCGGCTGAACCTGGATAAACCCTGGTTGTCCTGGTTGTTTGTCTTGCGTCTCACATCTAGATCATAGGTCTTAGCACGCCCTCACCGCATATCTACTTCCTTGGGGTATCCCGTGGTAGACTACCAAGGATATTTCATCGACAGTGGCATGCCAGGTAGGGGGTGCATGATCTAATCAGCAGGCGATCAAGATGGTTTCCTTCCCGGTTTCCATAGACTTCGAGACTAGCATCTCCCTCACCATTGGCTCCTGCACCTGGACCACCGGGGTGACAATGTCCCTTGCGTTCACAGGAGCAGCGCAGCTAATCCTAGCTCCAGCTGTGATGCAGTCGGCCCAGCACCGACCGCACCAACCACTCCACCGACAACCCAGATCTCAGGGCCAACCCCGGGGTCATCCGCTTCGCCCATGACAATCATGGAGATGATGGCCATGCCAGTGGCAAACTAGTAGCATCCTCGCTACCAGAGTAGGCACATCGACAACTCCGATCTGATCGGCATAGAGAGGGTCTAGCTAAACTCCTCGAGTACGTGGAGTCCGCCCCTGCACGGCTTCGCGAAGAGTACTTGGACTTCACCCCTATCCATCCATGTCAGCGCGGGCGCAAACCGCTCCAACCACTTTGACCACACAGATCCTAATCTGCCTACGGCCCGAGCACGGCCCCCTGCTCGTCAACAGGGTGGACCTAGCCACAACCAACCACGTCGTGCACATCCAAATCTGCCCATGGCCCGTGGGCAGCCACCTGTCCATCAGGATGGCAACGCTCGGCATCGGCGAGGTCCCATAGGCCAAGCTAGTGGCCTACGCCGACCAGATCCAAATCTGGCTCTGGCCCGAGCACCTCCTACAAACGACAGAGGAGGGCCCTCGGCCGTACACCAGAACAAGCCCCCCACGGTGGTGGGACAATGTCAGCAACATTGCGTGCCCAATCGGGAGAAACAGCATCAGCCCCCCGTGCACAATCACGCTCGCTGCTCGCATCGACCAGATCCGACTCTGGCCACTTCGCGCGCCCCACCTCCAGTTAGGGTGGATGAGTTCATCAACATGCACCAGCGCCAGCGCGTGCCCAGCTGTGCCTCTCACCTGGCCCGAGCAGTGCAAAGACAGCAATGCCGGGCACAGCAGATGCAACCCATGCCTAGGCCGGTAGATCCAGCTGCTCCCGACCCAAGCAATGCACCTGTCTTTCTGCATGAGTTGAACAACGCAGCCGCGTCCTATGCAAGAAACTTGTTGATTGCTCCCCGGTGACGTGACAATCACTTCTTGGACCTAGATCCAAATCTGGTTCTAGTTCTAGAAGACCTAAGGCCTATAATCAGCATGGTGGCCCTATAGTAGATTCCCTTCGGATCAAACGCTATGATTCCTGAGGACGACAACATGTCCGATCTTCTTTCGGAGCTCGATAGGATGCCCTCTGGCTCCTTTGACTATACCGAGTACCTCCTCTTTGACGAAGAGAGTCCTGAGGTCCAGAGTCAGGAGAACGTTGAGGAGAGACACCCGACCATGCCGGTCCACTAGACACAATCCGCTGACACAGCATCGAACACCCCCAAATTCCCACCAGGCTTCGATGGTGCGGTGTTTGCAGTCAGCATTGATGAGCCCCCTATTCCAAATAAGACAGAGTAGGAGAAAGTAGCCAGGGATGCTCGCAATGCTAATCGGGCATGCCGGCGCCTCCTGGAAGCACAAGAAGCAAACGCTACCCACAATGGTGGCAACGGTGGTAATGGCATGGGCCCTCGGCCTCGCCGCCTCCAACGTGATCTCAACGGCGAGTTCAACATGGTAGGAGACCAACTCATCAAGGAGGCTCCCACGACCAACATCGTGGTGGCCATGGATCGGCTCGATCAGCTTCCCCTGAGCACACCTGGGGTTGAGGCAATCCGTGATTTTTTGATCACCACCGAAGCACAAGTGGTTCAGCTCCACTCCGTTGGCTCGCTGACCACATCGCATCGGTCACGGCGGTCTAGGAGTAGCCATCACCACCAACCCGCGGAGAGTGGCACTGACAACGAGTCCAACCATGGTGGGCCTCCTCTAGAGCCACACCGACTGGCCAATGACACTTTGCATGAGGTGCAACACGACGAGCAGCACCAACACGACAATCACCAACGTGCTAACTGGCAACAGGCTAACCGCCATGCCAGGCGTGACCAGGAAGTCGAGCAGCCCTGGGACCGTGATCTCCGTGAGCACCTCGATGAACACTTTCATGCTCGGTGACATGTGAATGGACCAACCCCGTTCTCAGAAGACCTCAAGGCCGTTGACTGGCCGAAGAACATTCGAATTGGGGACATCAAGATGTACGATGGGCAGGACGACCCCAAGCACTGGATCATGCTGTATGAGGTGGCAGTCCGAGCGGTAGGTGGCGACCACTATGTCATGGTCAACTACCTCCCAGTAGTCTTAAGCAACATCGCTACCTCCTGGCTGCTCCGCCAGCGTGCCGGTAGCATCCATAGTTGGCCTCAGCTCAGGCAGATGTTCATTGACAACTTCAAGCCCACCTGTGTGCAGCTAAACACCAAGTATACCTTGGCACAGGTGCGGCATCATCCAAGAGAATCGCTGTGACAGTACATCTAGCGCTTCTCTGACCCATGGAACCACATGATTGACGTCACCCTAGCAGAAGGGATCGACCTTTTCATCGCTGACCTAACCCAACCACGTGGTTTGGAACTTAAGAAGGCGTTACTCCTTGAGAAACAAAGCATCATGGAAGGACTCCTCACCACTGCCCACAGGTTCGCCCATCTCGACAATGGGATGAATAAAGGTGACTTCATCCCTTCAGATCGCAACTACCACCGCGATGACGACCGCGATAGCAATCAGGACCATCGACCACCTCGACGGGACGTTCATCGCAGCAACCGTCATAGCAAACGTGACCCCAGCCGCTGAGACGAGGACCGCTCCTTCAAGCACCATGGCCAGGAAGCCTACGAAGGTGGTTGGTGCAATCACAAAAACTCCTCTGTCAATGCGGTGAAGGGCCAAAAGCAGTGAATGGTGAAGAGCTCGACAAAGTCCTCAGCCAGGACTGCCCCCTTCACCCCGGCAAGGGTCACACGCTGGGCGAGTGCCGAGTCCTGGCAGAGGCATTCGAGAAGGTAGCAAACAAGAAGCCACGCCCGTCCCCAAAGGCAAAAGCCAAGAAAGCCATCCAACAGGAGGACACCGATGAGGAAGAAGCTCAAGATCAGGACCCATGGCATGCCAACAGGGATCCTGTGAAGAATGTGACCATCGTCATCTTTAGCGGCAAGGTCAGACTAGAGAATGCCCATGACAAGAAGCTACTGACAAGAGCCATCGTGGCTATCCAGGAGGCAGACAGCTTTGTTACAGACGTCAAGGTGCCTGTATGGTCCGAGCAACCCATATCATTCAGCCGCAATGATATGTGGGCCAGGATCCCTGATGCTAGTCGGTTCCCACTGGTCCTTGACCCGGTGATAGATGGCGTCCGGTTTGAGAAGGTTCTCATTGCTGGCGGTAGCGCCCTAAACATCCTATTCTATCTGGCCTTCAAGGAGCTAGGCCTGAAGCAGGAGAACCTCAAGCCATATGAGTATCCATTTTGGGGCATCATGCCGGGTGAACTCTCCTACCCCCTCGGGCAGATCACGTTGCCCGTCTAGTTTGGGACGAAGCAGCACTTCCACATTGACCACATCAATTTCATCATGGCTGACTTCGAGGGCATCTACCATGCCATCCTTGGCCGACCAGGAATCACCAAGTTCATGGCAGTTCCTCATTATGGGTACCTGGTGCTCAAGTTCCCCATCGAGCATGCCATCCTGTCCCTGTGCGGCAACGTCTACATGGCTCGGGTGTGCAAGTCTGACGCCTATGTAGCCACAAAGTTTGAGGAGCTAAAGCATGCCTTGGAGCACACCATCTTAGGGGTTAAAGAGATGCCCCCAGTAGAGCTCGAGGTGCCAGTCGGGTCTGTTCGGTGGCTTTCCAACAAGGTCAAGCAGCATAAGGTGATCCAGCTCGATCCGACTGACCCCTCCAAGACCACTAAGATTGGGGCCAACCTTCCCTCTAAATAGGAAGACACACTCATCTAGTTCCTTCGGGAGCACATTAGCATGTTCACGTGGAAACTCGCCGACATGCCAGGTGTTCCCAAGGAAAAGGCCGAGCACTACCTTAACGTGTCGAAGACCGCTAAACCGATCAAGCAAAAAATGCGACGGTTCACTCATGACCGCAAGGAAGTCATTAGGGTAGAAGTAGCCAAGCTTCTAGCAGCTAGCTTTATCAAAGAGGTGTATCACCCGGAGTGGTTAGCCAATCCGGTTCTTGTACTTAAAAAGAATAATGAATGGAGGATGTGCGTTGATTACACCGATCTCAACAAACACTGCCCTAAATAGGCTTTCAATCTCCCTTGAATTGATGAGGTCATAGACTCTACTATAGGTTGTGAGTTGCTTTCTTTCCTAGATTGCTACTCAGGCTATCACCAAATAGCCCTCAAGAAGGAGGACCAGGAGAAGACCTCCTTCATCATCCCCTTCGGTGCTTTCTGCTACACAACCATGTCGTTCGGCCTCAAGAACGCCAGAGCTACCTACCAGCGGGCGATCCAGGCCTACCTCAGGCACGAGATCACCAACGACCTTGTTGAGGCGTATGTAGATGACATGGTGGTGAAGACTAGGGAATCCAACAAGCTGGTGGCAAACCTCGAGCGGACCTTCGCAGCCCTTAATGAGTTCCAGTGGAAATTAAACCCCAACAAGTGTATCTTTGGCGTTCCTTCCAGGATCTTGCTTAGCAACGTTGTTAGTCAAGATGAAATACGCCCAAATCCCGAGAAGGTTCAAATCATGCTAGACTTACAACCACCATGAAGTATCAAAGATATCCAGAAACTCACCGGTGCATGGCAGCCTTGAGCCACTACATCTCCCGCATGGGCAAGAAGGGGCTTCCCTTTTTCAAACTCCTCAAGGCTAAGGAGATGTTTGAGTGGACGGAGGATGCCAACAAGCCTTTCAAATAGCTCAAGGAATACCTTGTGACTCCTCAAGTTCTAACGGTCACATGTGATGATGAGGAGCTTCTCCTCTACATCACCGCCACAACCAACATGGCCAGTACCATCATGGTGGTCAAGCGTGAGGAACCCGGGCATGTCTACAATGTACAATGCCTAGTCTATTACATTAGCGAGGTTCTTAACAAAACCAAGTAGCGTTACAACCACATTCAAAAGCTGCTCTACGTCCTGATCACCAAGTGCAAGATCCTCCATTACTTCCAGGCCTACAAGATCACGGTGGTCACGAAAGCTATGCTTGGCGACATCCTCCGCAACAGAGACGCTAGTGGCCGTATTGTTAAATACGCGTTAGAGCTCTCCGAGTTCACATTGAACTTTTGTAGCCGTAACACTGCGAAGTCTCAGGCCTTGGTTAATTTCATTGTGGAGTGGTCGAACCTTAACCTGCCCTCGGCCGATAGTCTGCATACCACTGGCGAATGTATTTTGATGGTTCTTTGAACATCGATGGCACCGGAGTAGGGGTCTACTTTATATCCCCTTCTAAGGACATGCTCCGCTATGTCTTGCGCATTCACTTTAAGGCATCCAACAACATAGCCAAGTACGAAGCTGCCTTGCATGGCCTCCGCATTGCAGTCGAGCTAGGCATAAAATGGCTCCTGGTGTTCGAAGATTCTTCTCTGGTCATTCGCCAAGTCAACAAGGATTGGGATGTGGTCTACGAGAAGATGGATGCCTACGTGGCTGAGATTCAGAAGCTGGAAAATAAGTTCTATGGATTAGAGTTCACACACGTACCTTGCTCCGAGAACACAGGTGCCAACAAGCTATCCAAGCTCTGATTGTCATGAGTTGAGGTACCACCTGGTGTTTTCGTAGAAGACCAGATTAAGCCTTAGATCCCCGATCAGGCTTACAAAGCACCTGCGCCCAGTACCGCTACCGACCAGCTCGTAGCGGCGCTCAATGGCAAACTTAAAGAGGTAGAAGATAGCTACCTCGGCCAGCAGGAACCTAACGACTATAGTGAGCAGCCACCGGCTGATGAACCAGCCAGGTTGGCAGTGCCTCCCTAGCCAGACTGGAGAGAGCCCTTTGTTAGGTACCTGAATGACCACCTTGTTCCAGAGGATAAGATCGAATCTCAGCAGCTGATCCACAGAGCCCGTGCCTACCTTATGGTTAACAGTGAGCTGATGCGCAAAGGTCCAAGGTTTGTAATTTACCAGAAGTGCATTACCTAGAAAGAGGGTTTGGAGTTTCTGAAGAAGATTCATGCCGGCACTTGTGGTAACCATGCGGCATCATGGACACTGGTTGGCAAAGCCTACCAAGCAGGGTTCTACTGGCCCACAGCCGTCTCTGATGCTGAAAACTATGTGCGCCGGTGCAAAAATTTTTAGATGTTTGCCAAGCAAATTCATGTCCCTGCACATAAACTTTAGACCATTCCGGTCGCTTGGCCATTCTCATGCAAGGGATTTGACATGATCGGCCCCTTCAAGAAGGCTCCTGGTGGTCACACAAGTGTTTTTGTGCTCATTGACAAGTTCTCCAAGTCGATTGAGTACAAAGCCTTCAAGAAAGCCTCATCCAAAAAGTAGTACAGTTCCTTGACTATGTCATCCATCGATTTGGTATACCCAAAACTATCATCACCGATCTTGTCTCCTAGTTCACAAGCGATGAGTTTTTTGACTTTTGCAATGGTAACGGCATTAAGGTCAAATACATGTCCATTGCTCATCCTTGAGCCAATGGACAGGTGGAGCAAGCCAACGGTATGATCATCGACTCTTTGTGCAAGAGGATATACCGAGATGACAAGGACCTCAAGCCTGGTCAGTGGCTCAAGGAATTTCCTACAGTGGTCTGGGGACTTCGTACCCAGCCCAGTCACAACACTATAGTTTCTCTGTACTTCATGGTGTTTGGTTCCGAGGTTGTCCTACCAATCGAGGTTGCTCACCTTTCACCCAAGAGGTAGACATCATTGCAAAAGAGGAAGCAGCACTTGAATCCTCTGCTCGGACGGCTAAGTATCTAGCTGCTATTTGCCGTTACTATAACCGCAATGTCAAGGGCAGGCTGTTCGTGGTCGGCGACACGGTGTTACGACGAATCCAGAAAATAGATGGTCAGCACAAGTTGTCATCCAGACTGTCACACGCCCAACATCCTACCGGTTGGAGATGATGAAGGGTGTCGAGGAATACAATTCCTGGCACATCGACCACCTCATATGCTTCTATCCGTAGAATAAGATATGCACCTAATTTTTGTTATTCTGATATTTAATAAAGTTTCCTTTTTTGTCCTCTTTCCTATCACAACTCTATTTATGTGCACTTTTCTATCATACATGCGCCCTGCATAAGTCACAATTAAACTTTGTTTTTCATCGATGAGAACAGCTTGACAAGGCACTATGCAGAAAACTCTTACGATGTGTTACAGCTTTGCACTACATGGCACTAGGAGATTTCAGCAGTCGCTCTCTAACGGTGCTAAGTACCTAGTGAACCTGGCAGTCCTACGTTGTTCACTAGTGCATCCCTAGTTACCCGACAGAGTTAGCTCGCTTCGAGTGTGGGGGCAAAACTTAATTGTCGACACTTTTCAAAAAATGAACTATGCATAAATGTGCATCTAAAAACAGCAACATGTTTATCACCAGCTTAAACATGCCTAACATGTCTGCATCAAAAGGCTAAATGTTTACGAGCACCCCGTGCTCGGCACAACTCAACAGTGTTTTTTTATCACAACTACATTCTTTATAGCCTACTGACCACCATCATTTTCTGCAGGATCCTCGATGAGCATCATGTCATCAACAAGGGCGGTAGCAGCAGGGGCAGACGTGGTCTGGAGGTCCTCAGCGATGTTCTCATTCAGCTCTAGCGCGATGCCAAGCACGACTTCTACTGGATGCACCTCTAGGTACTAGATCAGACCATAGCTAGCGCGGTAGCAACTGCGTAGCGCCTAGCATCGGTGACAAAGCCCTGAAGTGACAGCCACAGCCTCCTACACTGGTCCGCCACAACCACTCCCTCACCCACGGGATGGGCAGGGTGCTCCTCTCCTCTAAGGATCACCCTCAACGCCGACTTAATGTGCTCGTGCATAGCCCGTATCTTCTCTTGGAGGACAGAGATGGTCTCTTCCAGCACCTAGAACTGGGCCATATGGCAGACCTTAAATCTGCATTAATAAACAATGATGGTTAGCATACCCTGGTCTGCCCAGTATGCAGCAGACCACATATAACAACTCTATGTTGTCATCCTTACTAGTGAGCTTAGCAACTTGCTGCTGGTGCTTCACTGCTTGTTCTTCAGCGACCTCCTTCTCACCCAGAAGGGCGGCAAGCTCCTAAGCCATGGCCTCATTTTGGCCGCTCAACTCTACACAAAATATATCAATATGCAGCAAACTTCAGTGCAAGTGGTGTGGTCAAAAAACTTACTCTCTTTGTCTGCCTCTAGGATTTCCACCCTTTGGCGCAGCATGGCAGCTTCCTCCTCATGCTGGGCCACCCGTTCCCGGTAGATCTTGGACTGCGCCTCTAGCTCAGCTCTAGCCACATGGAGGGTTTTGCACTCCTCCCAGATGGGCGTGAACCGATCGATGGCCTTGTATAACACCTCGGTTTTCAAAGGAAGCCCAGGGGCCATCATATGTGCACCCAGGAAGTCCACACATATAACAAGGAATGGCATATCAGAAAAACAATGTATTATATAGCGGAAACTTACTTATAATAATAGTTACAAACATCAGTGTCGCGGAATTGATGGCTACAACTTCTCTTCAGAGCTCCAACCTTCTCAGAGACAGTTGACTAGGGGCTCCGTACGCCAAACACTTCTAACGCTCAACCTATTTATCCTTCTTAAGGGCAGCACCTTGCTACAAACTATAGCAAGGGTGAGTTCCATGTCGAAACTTAGCAAGTACAGGTGGAAATAATGACATGCAAGGCTAAAACAAGGTACAGCTAAAAGGTAGACTGCGGTAGCATTTTAATGTAACAATTAAGACTTAATTTATTGCAACCTATTCTCTAATCAACTTGGTTGAAACACCCAACCCTTTATTGAGGTTCAAGTAGCAATTATTGTGTCATTTAGCACATGGATATAAACATATGTCATTAAACCTCATTAAACATGAGATAGCCATCTCAAGGGAACACAGAATAGCCATCCCAATAAAACCCAAGGTAGCAACCTCACAACATCACCATGATTTAACAACTTAAACCATTTGGCTAAATCATGCGAGGATCTGGGCCGCTCGTGATCATGAGCATGGATGATATACCGATTTTAACTCTGCGCAGAGGTGTACACTTTCACTCTAAGAAGCGATTCCCATTTGCCCAGGGTCATGACTCCCCAAAACACTTCCAAGGTGAGCGGGTAGGGTTTCACTACAAGGCTATCACAGGTCATAAGCAGTGACAACTCGCTAGCCTTGAGTCCAAGCGTATGGGCGACTTCACCATGAGGCCGCCACCAACACAGATCCCTAGCCCCTCCCATACTACAACTTGTAAACAAACCCCAGTGACCACAGCTCTAGCCACCCATTGGTAAGCTGTCCAACCTGCCTATGAGGGTCCTGCTAATAAACCAAGCCAGAGCCCATTAGCAT
This sequence comes from Bothriochloa decipiens, assembly GCA_023333625.1. Taxonomy (NCBI): domain Eukaryota; kingdom Viridiplantae; phylum Streptophyta; class Magnoliopsida; order Poales; family Poaceae; genus Bothriochloa; species Bothriochloa decipiens. The sequence goes on along the minus strand of CM041647.1, from coordinate 23,636,972 downwards.
GGAGTTGTACGGAAGTCCCAAGTTGCCACTCCACGATAGGGTCCACAAGGAGGAGATACGGATACCCTCATCAACATGAGTCCCACTAGCATCCATTTCCCCCGTCATCACCGCCAACCAATGATGCAGAACAGCATCAACTTCTCTAACGGCCGAAGCCAAGAGCCCATGGCTCCAACATCTTTATTAAGAAGCAAGTTTTATCTTCATTAGCAGGTGAAAGATGAGGTAGAGCACTAGCAACCTAGTAACCTATCAACTATAAGCCCCATAGGTGATATATGGATAGAGTGGCTAGTCATTCCTATGGTTTGCCAATTTAAGACACATGCAATGAATTAATTAAATGTGAATAGGTGCAATATGATCAAAGGTGCCTGCACTTGCCTTAAATCCAAAGTCTAGCTACTTGGTAGACTTTACTTGTTCTATATTCTGGTCTCCAACTCTAGCTGCCCTTGTCGGTCCTTAGCTCCCGATCTTCAGCACTCATGAACAGCTCTTTGTCTATTCGCAGCAAACAAGCAACACAAACAAACAAAACTAAGAACAGACATCATACAAAAGAAACACTGAAGAAAGAGCGGTCTACAGGGTAGAGCTCATCACTACGATTGCAAGAGCGTAAGAATGACCAACAAAGGAGCTATCATTGTGGTGACACAACTAACGAGGTTGATCTAGGCTATTCGCATGTTGGAAAAGGCATGGATAGATCATTATTCTAACCCGCATATAAGTCACATTTTAAAAAGCCTATAACATGGTAAATATCACTATGATCATGTAGCTTGCGTTGATACTATCCAAAAAGTATAAGTTGCTAAAAACGGAGTTAAAACAGTGAAACGGCGGAAATTATACGATCAGTGGCCAAACTGTAAATAACTGCTGGGTGGCAAAATCGTAAATACCTCTGGGAAAGGGGCCTCAGCCCTTGCCTACTGGACGGTCAGCGACGGCCAGCTGTGGCCTGATAGGGCCGGCGGCGGCCTGCTATGGCCGGTAGTGGCCGGCTGCGGCCTGCTGCGGCCGGCAGAGGCGGCAAGCTGCGGCCTGGTGCGGCAGGCGGCGGCCAGCTGCGGCCTGGTGCGGCCGGCGACGGCTAGCTGTGGCTGGTGGTGGCTGGCTGTGGCTGGCTACATGTGGCTAGGGTTTGCGGGTGGCGGCGTGGCTCCTTCTAGGGTTGCCAAGGGGCTGCGATGCACGGGGCTGGCCCTCTTTATAGCCGGCGAGGGAACCGGTGGGGCTGAAGCCGCTAGGTTTGGCCCGTTGGGTCGGCTGCTGCTACTGGTGGCCAGGTTTGGCCATTGCTAGCCGGGCTAGGCAGGCCAGGGCCGGCTGCGGCTGGCTGTGCTGCTGCTGGGCTTGGCCCGCGATGCTGGCTGCACAGCCGCTGCTGGTGCCAGGTTTGGCCATTGCTGGCCATGTTGCTGCGTGCTGCTGCTTGGCCATGGCTGGCCATGGCCGGCAGGGAGTGGTCAGAGATGGCCAGAGAGGGCTCAAGGTGGCCGGGGGAAGGCTATGGTTGGCTTGTAGCCGCTGTGGCCAAGGTAATGCTAGCTATGGCTGGCCAGAGTCAGCCATGGTCAACTGTGTGTGGCCACGGGTGGCTATGGCTAGCCGTGTTTGGCCAAAGCTGGCCAGAGTTGGCCAGATGAGGTGGGTTGAGGCCAGGGGTGGCCCAAGCTAAGTAGGAGCTGGCCAAAGCAAGCTAGGATGTCTTAGAGAATGGCAAAGTATTGATAGGCCAGACTATTGCTGGCCTTGCTATGTTGCTGATGGCCAAGTTTGGCCGCTGGTGGCCGGCTGCTGCTACTGCTGGCTTGACCGGGGTGGCCATGGCCGGCTGGAGCTGGCCATGACTGGCCAGAGCTGGCTAGTTGAGGCTAGGAGAGGCCAGAGGAAGCTAGGTTAGGCCAGGTTAGGCTGGGGCAAGCCCGGGTTGACTTGAGCTAGGTAGGGGATGGTGTCTAGCTAGAGGGATGGCCAACACTATAGAGGAAAAAGAAAACTCTCTCTCTAAGCAAGAGAGAGGATTTTTCTGAAAACATTTTCCCGAAACCTTCTTAAGGAAAACTTGGGTTTCCAAAGCTTTATTTTCAAATTTGAAAAAAAACCTAGACGTGACTTGCTCGAGGTTTAGAAATTCTTTTTCACACCAGCAAAACCAAGCAAAGCACCAAGCACAAACCCATCTTTATTAACTTCATAAAAGTTTTATAAAACCACTCTTTTTATCATTTTGTAGTGATAACAAAAGAATAACATCTTGGCTAATTTTAAAGAAACTAATAAATCCTTTAATTTATTTAGTGTTTTTGGTTCGCAACCCAAAATAAAAATTTTGGGGTGTGACACCTTGCTGCGCTGACCACACGTCTCCTGCAGGGACTGCACGCCACATACCAATGTGTTGACTAATCCGAACACATGAACCAAAATAGCTTATAGCAGTATTGTCAGGCCTCACCTTGACCTGGCTGAGCAGCACCTCCACGGCATCCTGCACCCCAGCCTCCACGTCATTGTCCAGAATTTTGTTGTAAGACACGAAGCCGGTTCCCACCTGACGTGTGGTGAACACGCGCTGCTGTGGGATGTCGGTGCGGGGGGTCTGGGGTGGCACTCTGGGCACCTCCTCCACCAAGCCTGAAGAGGGCGCCTTTGATGGCCTTGCCTGGTCTGGAGTGCGGTGGGGCAGCCGACCCACCGCAGCTTTCCTCCTAGGCATTATCTGCCTTTCAGGAGGACCTGTTGGTGTCGAGGTGGTCCTGGTCAGCATCATCGAGCTGCTCACGGCTGCCGTCTCCCCTAAATATTGGGCGGTGTCATGGGGTGGAGCCCGTTCAGTGGCTGGCGGTGGGGTGGCCTGCCTAGACGGAATACGTTGTCCCATCTTCGGCGTGGTACGGCTGTTTGTGCATTTCACATACATCGTCACAATAATAGGTAACAATAGAATACACGCATCTAGAAAATAAAACCAAAGATCAATGACACTGCAGGCTGCTCCCCGCCTGGAGTGCTTGGGGCCTTGCCTGATGCCCTGTTGTCGTGCACGGGAACTCAGTCCGATGCCTTGCCTATTCGGCTTGTCCCGATGGGGCACACCAAAGAAGCCAGCACTTTTGCCGCCTCTTGGTGTCCCAGAGATAAGGTTGTCCCGACTGGAGGTGTCACAGCCCTGTGTGGTGCAGGCGGTGGTGATGGTGGTGACAGTGTTGACCCCCGGCCTGCTCTAACCAAGTGGTTGAGGTATTTTCCCTGCTGAAGTGGAGGAGGTGGCGGTGATGCATTCCGTGCAGACCTCCTGGGTGATTTCATGGTCAGGGGCCTCAGCATCCCCCCGTCTGAGGAGCCGGGGCCTAACACTTCCTTTGACACTCCCCCAGTGTCATGAAGTCGTCAGAGTCCGATGACTCCGGGGAGCTCGGGGCACCCCTCTTCTTGCTCCCCCTTATCCGCCATCTAGGTTCAGCATTCCCCCGGACAGCAGAGTGGAGGGCTTTTTCTTCTTGGCGGTGGCCGACATGGTCTGCTTGCCCGCTGCTCGGCGTCGTCCCTGCGCAGTAGGGACTTCATCTTCATCAGAGTCAAAGACATCTAGCGTCCCCTGTCCTGCTCTGGCCCTGTGTTGGCGGTCCTTAACCCGTTTCTAACCCCACCAACACTAGTGTGGGAAACACCAAAAAACAATAGAGATAGGACTTTTATACTAACAAAATCCATAGTTTTGGTGTTTCCTCTTGTTTTGCAGGTTGGTAATGAAATATATTAAATTGGGCCAAGAAATACAGGAAAACAAATAAATATTCAACTTCACCAAATTAGCCCACAAGAAAAACAACCAGGGCCCAGCCCAACCGAGGCAAACCGACATGAGTGCACCACATGGGCTGAGCCTAGGACCCATCAGGAACTGACCTACCAAGGTCGGTCACCTAGAGGTGGCAACCAGGGGCGCGCGCCCCTGGCCTGGCGTGCGCCTGTGCTAGGTTAGTGGTCGAGCCCAGCTTCGGTCAGGCAGTGCCATTAATTCTCCCTAAGGCGGTTCAAGGGTGCGTTGGTCATTTTGCCACTCAGAAACCGACCTCTCACTCCCCTATATAAACTTAGGCTCTCTTCTCTTCCAAAAACAACTAAGTACCTTTTAGATTCCCACAAGCTACATTATAGAGGAGGAGTAGAGCTATTGTATCTAGCCCTAGCTAGTCATAAGTAAGGAGTGAGAGAGGTGCAAGAGTAGAGAGTTCTGCGAAGTGCTCTCAGAAGCAGCGTTTTCCTTGGGGTGGAGTGCCGGATTTGTCGGCTCCCTCCTCGCTTGTACCTCGGCTACATCTTGCTACTTGAAGTAATACGTTTGTGTTTACCTTTTGGTACTTTACCTTTTAGTAAGTTACCCTTGCTTGTTACTATCTTATGGGTTCGCAGCTCGTCCCTCGGGGTGGGAGCTCTAGTAGAGGACTCCTGATAAAGACAGAAGTTCTTGGCCAACGCTAGAGCTGTGATGACTAGTGTAGACGTGGTGTCTAGGCTAGGAGTTGCCTTCATTTGCCTCGCATCCCATGGTTGAGGGGTAGGCGGCGGGGAGTGACCTAGTCCCATCCGTCCTTCGTAATCCCCCACGTTCGGGTGCGGTGTAGAGCAACAGACTGGTATCGCCTGGCCGACCAGGTGCACTCTGGTGCCCGAAGTGAGATCATAACATCTTGGTTACCTTCCTTTTAGGTATCGGCCATTAGAAAATCTCACTACCCTAGTTATCTACCTCCTACCATTGGGCGACTCTGCTAAGATCTAGCTTGAACCTACCGTTCCTCATGAAATATACGATACCCTGTTAACCACCCGGTGAAGTGCTACAACGGTATTTCTGTGTGCTTGCAGACTTTGCTGCTTTCGCTAAGAAACACCAACAAGCATTTTTGGTGTCGTTGCCAGGGATGATTAACACAAGCTTTTTCTGAACCTAGTTCGCTTGTGTACATTGTTGTATCTTTACTTCTTTTCCTTTTTTCAAAACAAAAATTTCACATGGAACAACCAACCATTCACAACCTTTCTGCTCCAAAGGGCGAACTCATAACTGTACCACAATCTTCGAAGCCAATCATAGCTTCTAGTTATGAGCTATGCTCGGGCTTCATAGCCATGGTTCGGCAATAAGCATTTTCAAGCTTTGACTATGAAAACCCTTACCATCATTTACAGTAGTTTGAGCAGCTCTGTGCTTGCCTGACCATCTCAGGCATGTCACAAGAAATGTTGAGGTGGAAGTTGTTTCCTTTCTCTCTTAATGAGAGGGTGAAACAATGGTACGCCCACACCATAGGAAAGGTAAACGGAGATTGGGTAGATTTGTGAAACAAGTTTTGCATCGCATTCTTCCCTATATCTCGCATCGCTTCCCTATGACAAGAGATACTCAGCTTCCAGCAAAAGGGTAATGAGTATATAGGTGCAGCATGGGATCATTTCTTGGTTCTAACTAGATCCATCCCAGACCTCTCTATCCCCAACCACATGCTCCAATAGCACTTCTGGTTAGGGCTTAATAGAGAGTCTGCCCTGCAACTCGACATAGCAGCCGGTGGTTCATTTGCACATTTATCCACAATGGATGGTGAGGCACTTCTCAAACGTATCTTAGAAAATATGCCTTTGCTGGAATCTTTGATAGTTGCATAAGTTAGTCTTTGGTTGTTCCTTACAAGATTTTAAGGGAATAAGCCCAGCACTCTATACCCATCGCATTCTAATTAATCCAGAGTGTAGCCCTCACGAGAGCCATAGTGTAGGCTCAATAATGCGATGCGGGAAGTCATGAAGAAGGAAGTCCTCAAACTTCTTCACGCCGGGATTATCTATCCTGTACCACATAGCGACTGGGTTAGCCCCGTCCAAGTGGTTCCTAAAAAGGGAGGAATGATGATAGTAGAAAACGCTAAGAACGAGCTTATTCCTCAACGTACCATCACAGGATGGAGGATGTGCATAGATTACCGAAAACTTAATGCTGCAATGAGAAATGATCACTTCCCGCTACCCTTCATCGATGAGATGTTGGAGCGGTTAGCAAAACACTCTTTCTTCTGCTTCTTAGATGGTTATTTCGGTTATCATCAAATTCCTATCCATCGTGATGATCAAAGTAAGACGACCTTTGCATGCCCATATGGAACTTGCACATATCGTAGAATGTCGTTCAGGTTGTGTAATGCACCCGCATCATTCCAATGGTGCATGATGTCTATCTTTTCTGACATGATTGAAGAGATCATGGAGGTTTTCATGGATGAATTTTCAGTCTATGAGAAAACCTTCGATCATTGTCTAGAAAATTTAGACAAGGTCTTAAAACGATGCAAGGAAAAGGACCTGGTACTAAACTGGGAAAAGTGCCATTTTATGGTCCAAGAAGGCATCATCCTTGGGCATCTGGTGTTCAAACGAGGGATCGAGGTAGATAAAGCCAAAATAGAAGTTATAGAATAACTACCTCCCCCAGTGAACGTAAAAGGGATCCGTAGCTTCCTAGGACATGTAGGGTTCTATAGAAGATTCATCAAAGACTTTTCACAAATCTCTAGACCCCTCTGCCCTATTAGCTAAAGATGTACCTTTCGAGTTCACAGATGAGTGTTTAAAAGCTTTTCTTACTCTTAAGAAAGCACTCATCTCGGCACCAATTATCTAGCCGCCCGATTGGTTTCTTCCTTTTGAGATCATGTGTGACGCTAGTGACTATGCTGTTGGTGCGGTCCTTGGCCAAACCAAACATAAAAAGCATCATGCCATAGCTTATGCTAGTAAGACACTAACGGGAGCACAGCTTAACTATGCGACCATAGAAAAAGAGCTCCTTGTAGTCGTCTTTGCTATAGATAAGTTTAGATCTTAGTGGGAGCAAAGGTAGTTGTTTTTACTGATCATGCCGAGATACCAAGCCTCGTTTGATTCGCTATATTCTTTTACTTTAAGAATTTGATTTAGAAATAAAAGATAAAAAGGGAGTAGAGAATACTATTGTGGATCATCTATCACGTATGCAAGTCACTAACATGTAGGAACTGCCGATCAATGACTTTCTATGCGATGACATGCTTCTAAAGGTGATGGACTCCACCCCATGGTATGCAAACATTATGAATTACATGGTTGCATGTTATGTACCACCTACGGAAAACATGAAGAAGTTGGAAGTCGAAAGTCGACATCTGTTGGCGGTCTTTAGAGCCTATTTTCTATTGCCAATATGTTACTAAAATCAATAGTAGCTAGGGCTTTAAACTAACATTTCCACAAGTTTTGGTGTATACTTAACTTGCTGGTGTGACATGTGGAAATGCAAAAAAACCATAAAGAAAGCACATTCTAGAATTCATATTCTGAAAAGGTGCAAAGAAGAAGAGAAGCCCACCTTCATTAGCATTCTGGGCCCATTCGTAACCATAGGAGAAGTCCAGGCCTAGAGATGAACTAACCACGCAAAGATGGTGGCCAAACAGACCGACCAGGGGGGCAGCCGGTCCCAGGGGCGGCCGGTCCCCTAGTGGGGCCTCCTAGGCCCAGTCTTCTCAGGCATGCGTAGGACGGTTCCCTCAAGGCGGTTCCACCTGCTTCCATATTTGTTGGCTCCTGAACCATCCTAGTTGGACTATAAAAGAGAGGGAGAGCTCCCCTCCAACACACATCATCATTTGGAGCCAGTCACCTCACATTCCTCACTTGTACTCTTTAGGTTAGTTTTAGTAGTAGAGCAAGGCAAGAGCTAGCAAGGAGAGCTTGTCTCCTTGGAAGAAGAAGAACACCTTGGTATGAATACTATGCAATTCTCTTCCAAGTTCAAGTTCTTATCTTATTTATATAGCAATGCATATGAACTAGAGTATAGTCTTGTTCATGTTGTGATCATAATATATGAACTAGCATATAGTTTATGTGTTATGTTCTTGACATGTTCATCGTTGTTTTTCATAGTTCATCGAATTAGTATGAATAGAGGAAGAACTAGGGATGAGGTGACGGTTCATCGTGCCTTCTCGGTTGCTCTTATCCTAGCCTGTCACTCTAAAGGGGTAGGGTCCATGGGGGTTAGGAGTTGTTTCCAATTACATGGGCGTGGTGCCTAGGTATGCGGAGATCGGTGGATATGTCGGTGCCCCATGGGCAGAGGGGTAGGTGGGCAGGTGGTGACAGCCCTGTCCATCCCTAGCACTCCCCCACGTTTGGGTATTGAGTAGGAGTTCATAAAGTCTCTATCGACTGGCAGACCAGCTGTGGGGATCTCCCTGTCATCCCAGACTTAGTCCTGATGCTAGACATGCTAGTAAGATGTCTACTAACAGTTCTTTGCATAGCTCTATATGAACAATGCCTGCTTAGTTAGATATATTCTTTTATTCTTTATTTCTCTTTTATCCTTGAGGTTGGCTCAGATGTATGTCCACTATCTTTGAACCATGATTTACCCCTGCTTATGCTATGTCTACCTATGCACTCAATAAGTGATCATGTTTATACCAAAGCTAGATGCATTCCTCCTGCCCTCCTACGGGAATTATAAATACGACACCCCTGAATACTCACGGGTTGAAATGCTATAATGATAGTTCTGTGCGCTTGCAGATTTATCCATAATGAGCTATCATGATTGGTGTACTTAAGTACCATTACTTAAGGATTGTAATTCTTGTGCACCCCAAGGTGTCGTGCTTCAGTTTTGCATATCGTAAGTAATGATGGTTAGGAAGGCCAATTAGGCACTTCTAACTATTATTACCAGACTGCATTACCTTGGCCGATGTCGTTAAGGGCATAGAGTTACTCTTCTGATGTAATGGTGGTTAGGGATGCCAACACATGTTTCTAGTGTCGTTACTAGGGATAGGCTTTTAGTCTATCTTTAGTAGTGATGCTAAGAAATGCCAACAAGCATTTCTGGCGCCGTTACTGAGGAGGGCAAAAGAAAACAAAAACATCTAGCTTGGCATAAACATTGATTGCAGAATAAGCAAATGGTAGCCATAGTTTGGGCAGGCTAACTTTGCTTGTTTTCTTCCTCTTTTTATTGGAAAGAAAATAGGATAGTGTATGAGTGGTTTGACCTGCCGAACAACTTCATCGATAATCCGGAGGCACTCCTAAGGAAGAACAGGTCCCGTACCACTTCTTCTTCTGCTACTCCACTGGCAGATGAACCTTTCACCCTCGCACCATCCGCTGCTATCATCATTGCCAAGTCACTCCGTGACTACTCTATCCCTGCTATTGCCAACGTGCCCATTGGGCCTACTGTCAGTATCAGGAATGGTAACTTCGAGCTCTGTACTGGCCTAATCAAGATGGTGTAGGCAAGCTAGTTCTATGGCTTGCCAAACGAGGATGCAAATACTCATCTTCAACACTTCCTTGAGTTGTGTGACACCATCATTAAAGACGTCACACCTACTAGCATAAAGCTCTGCCTGTTTCCTTTCTCCCTTGCGGGGAAGGTGAAACAATGGTTCTACCAGAGCAAGGAAGATGTCAACACGTGGGAGAAATGTTCCACAGCGTTCCTCATCAAGTTCTTCTGATGAGCAAAACTAGTGCTCTAAGGGGGGAGATATCCAACTTCCAGCAATCATCACTCGAGTCCATCCCTGAAACATGGGAGAGGCTACAGGACTATGTCCGAGCCTGTCCCCACCATGGAATGGAAGATTGGCTTGTGCTCTAGAACTTCTACGAGGGCCTGACGGCTATGTCAAAGGTGCACATTGATGCCACAGCTAGAGGGGCATTCCACTTCCTTACCATCGAGAATGCCCCTACACTCATCGAAAAGATGGTGGCAAACCAAAGCTAGGGAGAAGGAAGAGAAACACAAGAAGGCATGTATTCCATGAAGGAGATGGAATTTCTTACCGCTAAAATAGACCTCCTAACAAAGGGGCTAGATGACCGTGCCACCAAGCCCACCACAGGCACCGTCCAATCCATGGGCTCACACATTATGTGTGAAGTCTGTGGAAATGTTGGCCATTTGGGGAACAGCTATCCCAAAACCCAGGAAGAAGCATCCTACGTCAATAACGGGTTTCATCAACATCAACAACCAGGTAATAATGGGTGGAACAACCATAACCGCCCACAAGGTAATTCTTCTAATTTCAATTCAAATTACAATTTCAATCAACCTACCTTGAGAACCTTTGTTTTAGAGCAAACTACGCTTAATGCATATCTTACCAAAAAGCTTTTATTCAATGATAAAATGTTTGAATCTATAAATGCTAAACTTGAAACTCTGTCTTCTTTGGTTAAACATCAACTGAGTTTTAATAAAATGGAGACTTAATTTGCTTAAATTGTTGCTTCTTTTCCTTTCAACAATACAGGAAAAATCTAGGGGCAACCCGAGAATTCTCTCGAGTTTGTTCATGCAGCTACAGAGCAATGAAGAGCGGGAAGTCTTGCCAATAGACTATAAATGTTGATCCCTTGCCGATGGTCATTGGTAGTTATCTTCTAAAAAACATTTGGAGAAATAAAAAAATAATAATATAAAAAGAAAAGAAAAGAAGGAGTCTACTCCTTTACACCTTTGCTACCAATAAGGCCCAAGGTCCATATACACTAGTTGTGTGTGTGATCTAGCCTGATGGTTCACCTGAGTTATAGCCTGTACGACCATGCCACCGGTACATCATCTTCAAAGAAATCCACATATGCTGCCGGTAAAAACACTCAGGTATGCAAAATGTAATAAATCTTCACCAACCCCTTTGCTCATACTTGTCTCCATATGATCATTCAAATTATTTCTTCCCATGTTTCTGTCATATGCTCTAGTTTAGATGTGCTTTTGCAAGGTACATCCATAAGTTGTTTTCAAATTAAGCATGGTGCTTAGGTTGAAATAGCTTGCTTTAATCATAATTTGACATGGTGTTGAATTTTGGTTAATGAACCTTGAGTTGTTTTCATAAACAATGGAAGTAATATGATATGGAGATAACTCTTGGCTATGTTTTCATTGCATCTTTTATCTCAGCCTTGTTTGAGCTCTAAAAGTTGGTTGAGCAAGTTTTCAAAAAAAATCTTGATAATAAAATTTTGTTTCCTTGATCTTTTAGCCAATAAGACTCTTGCTTGTTGTAGTCCCTCTTGTTTTGTTTTCTTTGTTATAATAAAAGCAGGTACAAAAAGAAATAGGTGTGGGGGAGATCTCTCAAGTATAACTACAACAAATTTGAGATCTCCCCAACACATTGCACAAACATCGAGCAACCTATCGTACAAAAGGAT